>OZ024742.1:311214175-311614175 GCA_964016885.1 Eledone cirrhosa
ACTAAACCCTAAACTATACCTCAACCCTTAAACTAAACCCTAAACTATACCCCAACCATAAAACTAAACCCTAAACATTACCCCAACCCTAAAACTAAACCCTAAACTTTACCCCAACCCTAAAATTAAACCCTAAACTTTACCCCAACCCTAAAACTAAACCCTAAACATTACCCCAACCCTAAACCTAACCCAGGAAAATAAGTTGATTGGAAGCATCCAGGAGGTCAGATTAATTAATAGCACAGGAAATAGCATAGGAAATAGCACAGGAAATATAGCGAAAATTATTAAGTCCCACAACATGTGAGTGGGGTGTAGATCTGCAAAACTCTTCCCCTCTCCCTCTCCTCTTTCTCCAAAGCTAGTTGTTTTTGACTGGTTTGGAAGTCATATTCACTGATAACGCATGAAAATAGAATCGAGGAAAAAATTCCGAGTAAGCAGGGGTTATCCGGGTGAAGGGGGAACCACCTCACCCCGCCGTTTTCCTGGGGGGAAAAAGTCAGTTTCAAGCATCTTGGAGATTGGATTAGTTGATAGCACATGAAAAATAGACTGAAAAAATTTCACATCACATCACACCACATCAGACCACACCACATCACATCTCACCACATCACATCTGATCTCGTCTCGTCGCCTCGCCTCATCTCATTTCATCACATCACATCACATTTCACCACACCACGCCACATCACATCACATGCCATCACACCACATGCTACCACACTACATCCCACCACACTTCACTACACCATATCCCCCACCCTTCATTGAACCACACTCCACTCCACCACACTCCACTACACCGCACCACTGTCCACTACACTAAACCACACTCCACTACACTACACCACACCACTGTCCACTACACTACACTACACTACACTACACTACACTACACTACACTACACTACACTACACTACACTACACTACACTACACCACACCACACCACTGTCTATTCGACTGTTTTCTATTTCGTAGGTATGTCCAGTTACAGTAAGAGAAAGAAAGTTATTTCAAAGGATCTGAGTAAGTAAACACTTCATTGACCATCATTTTAAGCAGAATCTCAGTGTAGTTTTAAATTGACCTTTTCATATGATTACACCTCAGTCTTAACTTAATCACCTGTAGATGGATGCTACATGTAATGTTAAAATTAGTTAAACACTGTTTCCCCCTTCTCATCACATGTGGATGCTACATGTGTATTGTTAACATTAATCTAACGTTGTGTGTGTGTCCCCCCCCCCCACCTCACCATATCATACCACACCACATCACACCATGTTGTACCACACCAGACCACATAACACCATGCTATACCATATATATATTTATATATATATATATATATATATGAGCTCCCCACTCGTTATATTAACTGTATCTCCTCAGTGTTTCGTGAAAGTCTGAGAGATCAGCTATATAATTGTTTACAATTTTTTTTTATATTTAGATGGAAAAGAGGAAAAAGACGACGAAGCAGACGACTAAAATGAAAATGACAACAAAGACAAAGAAGACACGGGAAACAAAGATGACGAAAAGAAGAAGAAAGTATAATCTCAGTTCAGTCTAAACCTAAGGATTTATAGATATGATCTTAGTTCAGTCTTAACCTAATGACCTGTAGATACGATCTATTTAAGTTTAACTTAAACATTCAAAGATATTTCTATATACTTTTGTTGATGTTTGACATTGTTTTTTAGTTATGAAATAGCTTATAAGCTACATTATAGGATCACAGTGCATGAGTGCACTGCTCTTTAAATTAACTTTATCTCCTCAGCACTTTGATGGCAGAGGAGAAGTCAAAGGCACAGAAGAAGTTAAAGGCACAGAAGTAGTCAAAGGCACAGAAGAAAACAAAGGCACAGAAGAAGACAAAGAAAATGAACAAGAAGAACAATTATTATTACTATTATTATTGTTATTATTATTTGTATTATTATAATCAAACTAAGCCACACTACATCAACCTATACCATACCACACCACACTGACAAACATTATACCATACCACATTATCCAACACCACACTACGAAACACTGTACGACCTCACATCAGACCATGCTATGAAACAATATATCATACTACACTATACAACAATAGACAACACCACACAAGACTATGAAACACTATACTTTACCACACTATATCACACCACTCAAGTTAGAGAGGATCAACTTTTTTCCTGGAAAGTAGAAAACCTAACTTTAAGCTAAAACCGAACTTTAAAAATAACACTTACCCTAACACTTGCACTCACACATGCTCTAACAGTGAACTTAGCGCTAACATGAAAACTAACACAAACACAAAATCTGAAAACTAACATTAAATAGAAAACTAACACAAACACTAACCTGAACACTAACACTAAAACTGACACTAACACTAACCTGAACACCAGCACTAAAACTAACACTACCGTAAACACTAATACAAACACTAACACTAACCTGAACACTTACACAAAAACTAACATTAGCACAAACATTAGCCTGAACACTAGCACTAAAACTAACACTATCATAAACACTAACACTAAAAGTAACACTAACACAAACACTAATCTGAAAAACTGATACTAACCAGAAAACTAAGGTAACATTAACTTCAACACTAAAACAAACACTAACGCTAACAGAGATACTAACAGAAATATTAACACAAAAAAAATCACTAACACAATCTCTAACACTAAACTCAACACTAACACTAAAACTAACATTAACTTGAACACTAACTCTAACCTGAAAACTAAGCTAACATTGACCTGAACACTAACATAAACACTAATGCTAACACTAACACAATCTCTAACACTAAAACTAACATTAACTTGAACACTAACACTAACCTGAAAACTAAGCTAACATTAACCTGAACACTATCACAAACACTCATGCTAACACTAACAGAAATACTAATGCTAACATTAACACAATAACAAAGACTAATGCTAACACAATCACTAACACTAACCTGAACACTTACACTAAAACTAACATTAACCTAAACTCTAGCACTAAAACTAACACTACCATAAACAGTAACACAAACACTAACACTGATCTGAGCACTAACAGTAACACTAACACTACCATAAAAACTAACACTAGAAAAACACTAACACTAAAACTAACACGAAAACTCATACTAACCAGAAAACTAAGCTAACATTAACCTCAACACTAAAACAAACACTAACATTAACAGAAAAACAAAGACTAGCACTAACACTAATGGAAACACTAACACTAACACTACCGTAAACACTAACACTAACCTGAACACTAACACTAAAACTGACATTAACACGAACATTAACCTGAACACTAACACTACCACTAAAACTAACACTACCATAAACCACTAACCTGAGCACTAACACTAAAAGTAACACGAGCCCTAACCTGAAAACTAACACTAACCAGAAAACTAAGTCAACATTAACCTGAACACTAACACAAACACTAACACTAATGCCAACGCTGACACTGACGAAGATGGCTATGCTGGCACAAAAGCTAGCGCAAATGTTGACACAATCGCTTACGCTGACACAAACACTAACGTGAATACTGATGCAGGTGCAAAGGCGAATGCTGACAAAAACTCTGACACACACGCTGATGTAAATGCTACACAGACTCTAACACTGACACAAATGCTCACGCTGATGCAAACACTAAAGCAAATGCAGACACTAATGCAAACACAGACGCAAATGTTGATGCAGATGTTAAAGCAAACGCAAACGATGACAGCGATGCTAATGTGAACCTTAACGCAGACGTAAACATTGACGTAGAAGCTAAAGGAAACACTGATGCAAACACTAATGAAAATGCTGACGCAGACGCTGACACAGACGCTAACACACGTTAACACAGATGCTAACGTAAACACTGACGCAGATGCTAATATAAACACTGATGCAGATGCTAACATAAACGCTGACACAGATGCTAACACGCGTTGACACAGACGCTAACGTAAACAATGACGCAGACGCTAACAGTAACGCAAACAGTAACTGTAAGAGTAACAGTTACAGTAACACTAACAGTGACAGTAGTGCTAACAGTAACACAGTCACTAACAATAAACTTACCATTAACAGTAAAACTTACCTTAACACCAACCCTAAATCTAACATTAATCCAGAGAAAAAAGTCATTTGCAATCACATTTAAGGTCACTCTTTAAGATATAGAAGATAGGCATTACATTTTAATGATTTTAATTTAAAGAGAATCACGCTATACGATGCAACACAATAACACACCACACCACACTAACCTACACTACACCAAACCAGATTATACCATACCTTGGTAAATTTATGATAGGTTTCCATGTTATAACTACACCAAACTAAACCATTTTTTTTTCTGTGTGTGTGTGTGCTTACCACCCAATCTGATATCAAAGGTGCTCACAAATGACTATTTTTTTACACATTATCAATGTATATAACATGGAAACCTATCATTTGGAATAGGTTCCCATGTCATAACTACAACAATCCAAACCACACCATAACAAACTACACCATTCTACATCACACCATGCTTTTGATCTCAGTGTGAAAAATTTCTTCCTGTTTCTTTTTTTTTTTGTGTGTGTGTTCTTACTACCCAATCTGACATCAAAGGTGCTGCAATTGACTATTTTTTGCACATATTATCAATAATTATGACATGGAAAACTGTCTAAAATGACTAGCTTTGTAGAAAAAAGAGGGAGGATGTGGGTGGAAATACCATTTACAAAGCTAGTCATTTTTTATTGCAGTGGAAGTGATATTTTTTGTTAATATGCTAAAAGCATAGTCCACTGCGAGCTTCTTGGAAGTTGATAGCACATGCAAAAAAAAAGGAAAAAATTTTTTTCTAACATAAATCAAAGTGGAAATTTAAATCCTCACTTATAACAAAGCACACCACAGCACATTAATCTACCCCAATCTACACCATATACTTCAACATATCCATACTTCACTATATGGTAAATTTATTACCAAACACCTACTCCTACCATTTACATCACACCATGGTAAGGAGATCAATGTGACAAATTTGCTACCTGCTTTCTTTTTTTTTGTGGTTATCACCTCAAACTAACATCAAAGGTGCTTGCAAATGACTATTTCCCCACACATTATCAATGAATATGACATGGGAATCTATCGTTTACAATTGGTTTCCATTTCATAACTTCACCAAACCAAACCAAACCAAACCTCACCATACCAAGTTACACCATACTACATCACACCAAGCTATTGATCTTGGTGTGAAACATTTTTTTCCCATTTCCTTTTTTTTTTTTCTGTGTGCTTACCACCCAATCTGACATTAAAGGTGCTCCCAATTTACTTTTTTTTTTCACATATCAATAATTATGACATGGAAACCTGTCGAAAATGACTATCTTTGTTGAAACTTCACCAAACCACACCATACTACATCACACCAAGCTATTGATTTTGGTGTGACAAATTTTCATTTGGCATTTTTAATTTTTTTTATTTGGGTGCTTACCACCCAATTTGACATAAATGGTGCTTGCAAATTACTATTTTATGCACATATTATCAATGGTTATGACATGGAAACCTGATGAAAATGACTAGCTTTGTAGAAAAAAGAGGGAGGATGTGGGTGGAAATACCATTTACAAAGCCAGTCATTTTTAATTGCAGTGGAAATCATATTTGTTGTTAATATGCTATAAATAATAGTCAATTGCAAGCATTTTGGAGGTCGGATTAGTTGATAGGACATAAAAAAACAAAGGAAAACAAATATTGTCTATATGTTACTGTGGAAAGTCGGGTCTTCTGTATTACTGTGTGATGCCAGAGGTCATGGTCGTGTGTCATTGCCCTTGAGAGGTGCAATTGGGAAAGGTCGGCTTAGAAATATTTACTTCTGCGTTCACAGATTGATTTTTTTTTAGTTTCAGAAGATCCCATTAAGGGTGAAAGCAGCCGATTCTTTGCTTAAACTTTAATCTGTTATTTTAATAAATATTTGCTCTATGGTTCTTATATATTTGATATATATTTATCCTTATCGAGACCTCTTTGGATGTTAGTCTGCAAACTTATTATTATTACTATTTGGCTCCCTTGATTGAGTACTCTATTGACTTATATTCATCATGCAGAAACAACATCTGAATATTTCTACAAAGAGCATACCCGTACCAAGCAGGAAGAAATACCTAAAACTACGTCTCCACGAACCAAAGTATCGCCTTCCTGTCTTCTTTCGGTTGCAACGTTTTTCGAAATATTTACTTCTGCTTTCACAGATTGATTTTTTTTAGTTTCAGAAGATCCCATTAAGGGTGAAAGCAGCCGATTCTTTGCTTAAACTTTAATCTGTTATTTTAATAAATATTTGCTCTACGGTTCTTATATATTTGATATATATTTATCCTTATCGAGCCATCTTTGGATGTTAGTCTTCAAATTTATTATTATTACTATTTGGCTCCCTTGACTGAGTACTCTTTTGACTTATATTCATCATGCAGAAACATCTGAATATTTCTACAAAGAACATACCCGTACCAAGCAGGAAGGAATACCTAAAACTACGTCTCCACGAACCAAAGTATCGTCTAACTGTCTTCCTTCGTTTGCAACGTTTTTCGAAATATTTACTTCTGCGTTCACAGATTGATTTTTTTTTAGTTTCAGAAGATCCCATTAAGGGTGAAAGCAGCCGATTCTTTGCTTAAACTTTAATCTGTTATTTTAATAAATATTTGCTCTACGGTTCTTATATAATTGATATATATTTATCCCTATCGAGCCCTCTTTGGATTTTAGTCTTCATATGTATTATTATTACTATATATATATATATATATATATAAGTTAAAAGAATAGAGGTGTAACACACAAGTTATTATATATTGGTAAACGGAATAGAAAATGCTGACAAATTGTTCACAGTTGAAAAATGGTTTAATTAGGAATAAAAGAGTATTAGTGATTGTATGGGTTAGTATTCAGTTGTGGTTTTAAGTTTTTAAGTTTTTACCGGTTGCGCATTTCTAAATGCTTTTCAAAAATAATTTTGAGATAGAGTGTCCGTGCTGTTTGCTCTGATCTGGAGCAAACAGCACGGACACTCTATCTCAAAATTATTTTTGAAAAGCATTTAGAAATGCGCAACCGGTAAAAACTTAAAAACTTAAAACCACAACTGAATACTAACCCATACAATCACTAATACTCTTTTATTCCTAATTAAACCATTTTTCAACTGTGAACAATTTGTCAGCATTTTCTATTCCGTTTACCAATATATATATATATATATATATATATATATATATATATATGCGTGTGTGTGTATATATTAGTTTATATATGTGTGTGTGTATATATTAGTTTATATATATGTGTGTATATATATATATATATATTTATACATATTGAGAGCATTGGCCTTGCAATCGAAAGGTTGTGAGTTCAATTCTCACACCGGGTGATGTGTTGTTTCCTTGAGCAAGACACTTTATTTCACATTGCTCCAGTTTACTCAGCTATAGACTGGGGTCCCTATCATTCCACTGCAAAGTGGTCGTTGAGGTGCCACGGCAAAAAAGCACCCAGCCCACACTGTAAAGTGGATGTGGAGGTGCCACGGGAAAAAAGCACCCAGCACTCACTGTAAATGAGGTTGGTGTTAGGAAGGGCATCCAGCTGTAGAAATCAAACCAGAATCAGTTCCCATCCCACCCTTGCAAGCAGGGAAAAAGTGGACGTAAAATGAAATGATGATGAATGCTCCCAGCTGTGGTCACCCCATAGTATCAAACTAACCATGGAGCTTGAAGCAATCCAATGAAGCTACACCAAGGAGGTTGCCACGATGAAGGAGATAAACTACTGGGAGAGTCTAAAAGAACTGAAACTCTACTCCTCGGAATGAAGATGGGAGAGATATGCAATGATATACATATGGAAAATCTTGGGGGGACTAAGACCAAACTTTTGCATTGAGAACTGGACCAATTCTCGAACAGGACATCACTGTGTGGTACCAAAGGTCCCGTCTTCCACATCTAGAATCAGGAGCAGCTATTGCAATAGCCTGGGGTTCAAAGGCCCTCAACTTGGTTTTCAAAATTTAAATTTGTGTTTCCTATTCATCAATGCTTCAAGCCAGCTATAAAACTCTGTTATATTTCATCATCATCATTTTATGTCAGTTCTACGCTAGCATGGGTTGTCCTGTTGTGGGCAGTGTCCGGTCGGCTGACCTTGTCTTGCTCATATGGGAACTGATTCTGTCTTGATTTCTAAAACTGGATGCCCTTCCTAACACCAACCTCATTTACAGTGAGTGTTGGGTGTTTTTTTTTTTTGCCGTGGCACCTACACGACCACTTTGCAGTGGAATGATAGGGACCTCAGTCCTATCATCTCATTTCTACAGCTGAGTAAACTGGAGCAATGTGAAATAAAGTGTCTTGCTCAAGGAAACAACACATCACCTGGTCCGAGAATTAAACTCACAACCTTTCAATTGCAAGCCCAATGCTCTAACCACTGAGCCATGTGCCTTCTATTGTTGGCAATGTTAGGTCAGGTGACCATGTCTTGCTCATAAAGAACTGATTTTGGCTTGGTTTCTACAGCTGGATGCCCTTCCTAATACCAAGCTCATTTACAGTGAGTACTGGGTGTTTTTTGTTGTGATTCCTCCACGACTACTTTACAGTGTGGACTGGGTGTTTTTTACCGTGTCACCATCACGACCACTTTACAGTGTTTCGGCCTGTTCTCATGAAAGATATATTGGCGGGTGGGATGGAGTGGTGCATAATGTATGTATGTTTCAGCCTTAGCCTGGGCCCGTGGGAAGTTGGGGTTTCTGTATTACCTCATAACGCTAGAGATCTTGGTCCTGTGTCATTGCCTTTCAGAGGTGCAATTGGGCAAGGTCGGCTTTTATCACTTCATCTCAAGTCTTTCTGGGACTTTATGTAGCTGTCATCCTTCATACGAATCACATGTCCATACCAACATAATCTCCTCTCATGTACACATTTGATTCCTCTTATGCCTAGATTCTCTTTCAGTTTGTTTATGCTTTGCTGTTCGCGTATATTACTATTACACATCCATCGGAGCATACAAGCTTCATTCCTTTCTAATCTACGCAAGTCTTCTACACACAGCACCCAGCTCTCACTACCATGCAACATTGCCGTTCATATGCACACATCATACAGTCTACCTTTTATTCTGAGGGAAAAGCCTTTTGTATCCAGCTGTGGCAGTAGCTCCCTCAACTTCTTCCATCCCGTTCTTTCAGAACACCCCCCTCCGCTGCTAATTCGATATTGTTTTTACCAAGTCCTCCCAGACTTTGATGTCACTTGTTTTCAGTGATTGTTTGCTGCTTACTGTCCTGGTGCAACTGCTACATGTAAAGCCTACATTCTTAACTAACCTTCCTGAGATCCCACTACATCTCTTGTGTACCCATAGTTTGCATATGGGGCAGAGGATGGAGTTTCTACCTACACCTCTCCTACATAATGAGCACACACACACACACATATATATATACACACACTCACATATATATATATACTAGCCGAATTACCAGCGCCTTGCTGCGTTTCACACATTTTTTTTGTAAGAAAATGATGATTGATTTTAAATCAGTGATATAATTTATGGAGACAAACTCAATATTACTCAATGTAAAATATAATGCATGAAAAATTGGAAAACATCATTTTTTGTAATATATCAAATCAAAATTGCATTATTAAATCTTATTCTTATTTTGTTTCTTGTAAATAATTTTTTTCAAAATATCAATTGAAAACTTTTGTGAATAGGCATCATATCTTGTCATTTACCTATGGTTTAAGTTTCATATAAATCGAAAGGGAAAAGTTTTCAGCGGGGGTTTGTACCCCGGGGAACCCTAATAGGGGGTTAACCACCATTAAGGTGTCTTATAGTATTGAAATTTTGTGAATAGGCATCATATCTCTTCATTTATCTATGGTTTAAATTGCATATAAATCAAAAGGAAAACATTTTCAGCAGGGGTTTGTGCCACCGGTGAACCCTAATAGGGGGTTTAACCCCATTAGGATATATTAATTTTATTGAAATTTGCTGAATTTTTGTGAATAGGCATCATATCTTGTCATTTACCTATGGTTTAAATTTCATAGTCTATCTCCAAAACCATAGGAGGAGTTCGTAAAATCTTGTTCCATTTATTGGCCAAACTTTTCATTATAGGGCGTTTAACCCCCATTAGGGTGTCTTAATATTATTGAAATTTGCACACACACATATATATATATATATATCATCATCATCATCATCATCAACGTTTAACGTCCGTGTTCCACGCTTGCATGGGTTTGGACGGGGGTAGTCCCACTTGAGGCAAGAGTGATTGTCTTGCTCGCATAGGACTGTCTGGCAGGTTTTCTACAGTTGGATGCCCTTCCTAACACCAACCACATTTACAGTGTGGGTCTGGGAGGTTTTTACCGTGTTGCCTACACGGCCACATTACAGCGTGGACTGTGTGTTTTTTTGTCGTGACACCTACACGATCTCATTTGTTTCGGCCTCGATGGCGCGGCACCAACATAACTTTACATAGAACGGGGTGGTGTGGATCGGGTGGGGGTGGTGGTGGTGGGACGGGGTGTATTTTGTTAGAGATGCCTACTGGCTGGAGTAGGTTTTACTATATATTTAGGTAAGGCGGGTCTTCTCTGTTACTGAGTACCGCCAAAGGTCTCGGTCCAGTGACATTGTCTTGGAGAGGTGTAAGTGTGTGATGTCGGAGTTTATCAGCTCGTCCCAGGTTTTTCTAGGTCTGCCTATTCCGTGACTACCGTCTATCTTTATTGCCCTGCACTTTGTTATACAGCTATCGACTTTCATGCGCATCACGTGTCCATACCAACGTAGCCTTCTCTCGAGTAAACAACATCTGATCCCTCTTATCTCTAATTTTTTCCTTAGTTCGTTTATGCTTTGCCGTTCACGTATATTACTGTTACACATCCAGCGGAGCATGCAAGCTTCGTTCCTCTCTAGTCTGCGTATATCCTCTGCACACAATGCCCAGGTCTCACTGCCATGCAGCATTGCTGTTCGTATGCAGGCATCGTACAACCTGCCTTTCATTTTTAGTGAGAACCCTTTAGCAGCTAATAGTGGTATAAGCTCTCTGAACTTTTTCCAACCAGTTCTGACTCTAGCTACAGTACTTTCAGAGCACCCTCCCCCACTGCTGATTTTATCGCCCAGGTAACGGAAGCTGTCCACTATTTCTATAGAACCCTCTGCGCAATTGAAAGAGCTAGTAGTTTGTGGGCACTTGCTGCTACTTATTGCACCAGAGCACCGGCCACATGTAAAATCTATGTTCTTAGTTAGCTTACCTGTGATCCCACTACATCTTTTATGCACCCATACTTTGCATTTAGGACATAAAATGGAGTTTCTACCTACGCCTTTCCTACACACCGAGCACGACCATTTCCCAGAAGGGACCGCCGCCTTGTTTTCTTTCCTACAAACTAGTACTTTGGTCTTAGCCAGGTTAATTTTAAGTCCTTTTGACTCTAGGCCGTGCTTCCATGTTTGGAATTTCTTCTCTAGCTCGGCCATTGATTCCGCTATGAGTGTCAGGTCGTCTGCGTATAGGAGTTCCCATGGGCAGCCTGTCTTGAACTCCTCTGTTATAGCCTGAAGGGCAATAATAAATAGTAGTGGACTGAGAACAGAGCCCTGATGGACGCCAACTTTTACGCTAAACTCTTCACTATATTCGTTGTTAATTCTAACCTTGCTGACTGTTTCTTTATACATGGCTTGTATAGCCCTCACAAGCCATTCGTCAACGCCTAGTTTTCTAAGAGCCCACCAGATAATGGAGCGGGGGACTCTGTCGAAGGCTTTCTCCAAGTCGACAAAAGCTAAGTAGAGGGGTTTACCTTTAGCTAGGTACTTCTCCTGTAGTTGTCGTACTATGAAAAGAGCGTCTGTGGTACTTTTGCCTGACACAAACCCGAACTGCATTTCATCTAGGTCAATTCTCTCTCTGATTAGTTGCGCTATTACTTTTTCCGTGACCTTCATGACCTGGTCGATTAATTTAATGCCTCTATAGTTACTCCTATCTAGGGCGTCTCCTTTACCCTTATAACAGTTAACGATGATGCTGCTATGCCAGTCCTTCGGAACAACCCCATTCTGTACGACTTGGTTAACTATGCGGGTGACCATGGTGTGTCCCACCGTGCCAGATGCCTTCAGCATCTCAGCAACTATTTCCGAAGGCCCAGCCGCCTTACCAGTCTTCATATCCTTGATTGCCTTACTTATTATACTCCCCTCGACTAACACTGCTGGTCCCTCTATTGGGTCGATATGGGGGAGACTGCCTTTCTCCCAATTATTCTCCTCATTTAGTAGCCTTTCATAGTGACACTTCCAAGCTACCTTCTTATCAGCGTCGGTGATGGCAAGTGTGCCATCGTCGTTTAGTACACACTTCTCCCCGACAATATCACGGTTTTCCTTGACGCATTGCCTAGCAATCCTGAACACCTCACGTTTTTGGTCATCGCGTTGTAGAACATGCTTGAACTTTCTTTCCTCAGCTTCCCTTCTTGCTAAGTACACTTGTCTCCTAGCTTCCCTCCTGGCCACTTGATAGTCCTCTCTACTTCCCCCATCCCGCCATACTTTCCAAGCCTGCTTTTTGGCCTTAATTGACCCCTCCACCTTACTGTTCCACCACCATGTTACTCTCCTCCTGCCTACAGGCCTGCTCCAGCCACAGACTTCGTCTGTCGCCAACAGCAGGTTTGCTTTCAGAAATTCCCACTCTCCCTCTATATTGTCCGACTCTAAATGTTCTTCCTTACTGTCGAAAGCATCAAGTAATATGCTTTGAAATTTATTCCTGGCTGTGGGGTCCTTTAGCTTCCATATTTTCCTCCTGAGGATAGTCCTCTTCTGTTGTCGAGTACGTCTCGTCCTGACTATGAGGTCGCTAATTATCAGTCTATGTTGGGAGGTGCATTCTTCATGGGGGAGGGATTTAGTGTTTACAACAGACACTCTGTCACGTCTTCTGGTAAGGATATAATCTACCTGGCTTGTGTGTTCCCCGGATCTATAGGTGATCAGGTGATTGTCACGTTTTTTGAAGTTAGTGTTACAGATAGTTAGGTTATTTGCATCACAGAATTCCAGGATTCTGGAGCCTTCCTCATTTCTAGTACCAAACCCATAGCCTCCATGGATTTCGTCGTAGCCGTCACAATGTTGTCCAACGTGACCATTTAGGTCGCCTGCGATAATTATATAGTCACTGTTGGATATTTGGGAGGTAGTTAGCATCAGTGTCTCATAGAATCTGTCTTTTATAGTGTCGGGCAGTCCGGATTGGGGTGCGTACGCAGATATTACTGTCACCGTAGTTCTATTGAGGACAAGTCGTATTTTAATTATTCTGTCGTTCACTCTATTTACGTCTATTATCTTATCTGCCCACTTTTCTGCTACCATGATTCCTACTCCACCCAGCCCATCGTCGTTTCCCACCCATATATATATATATACAAACATACACACACATATATATATATATATATATATACACAAACACACACACACACATATATATATACACACAAACACACACACATATATATACACAAACACACACACATATTTATATCTTTTAGCAGAGCATTTTAATATTGCCACTCAATGAAAACCCTTTGTTTGGAATAAATGAATCTTAAAAATTAGGAGTGCCTGTCAGTGTGTATGTGTTTGACTACTTAGCATCAATTTACTACCCTCCCCTACCACCAGAAAATGTATAAATACCACCATATTACATTGACAGTCGGATTTTCTGATGATTTCCTCCGAATGAAACAGTTCTAGTCCTGTTGAAACCATTTCTATATTAAATATATATATATACTCATTTAGCTGTTACATGCCATCCGGCTGAGACCATGATTGGGCACTGCCCTTGTTGCTACACATTCTATCTCCAGCCTGTGTTGGCTGGCCATTGATGTAAGAGGGAGTTCGTTGCTGCTGCTCTTAGGTTACCTTCGTACCGTGATGTGGGCTCGTCCGGTATCCTGGATAACAGGGTGTCGAGAAGTTTCTTGAAAATATCCACGGCCACACCATGTAGATCTTTCAAATCCCTCGGCAGTTTGTTGAAGAGTTGAGAGCCTTTGAACCCCAGTCTATTGCAATATCTGCTTCTTGTTCTAGATGTGGAAGACGGGACCTTTGTCACCACACAGTGACGTCCTGTTCGGGGGTTGGTCCCGCTCTCAATACCAAAGTTTGGCGCTAGTCCCTCCAGGATTTTCCATATGTATATCACTGCGTATCTCTCCCGTCTTCGTTCCAAGGAGTAGAGTTTCAGTTCTTTTAGCCTCTCCCAGTAGCTCATCTCCTTCATCGTGCAATCCTCTTGGTGTAGCTTCGTTGGATTGTCTCAAGTTCCGTGGTTTGTTTGATACTATGGGGTGACCACAACTGGGAGCAATAGTCCAGGCGGCTTTGGACAAATGGCCTTCATAGTATCAACATGGTCTCCCGGTCTCTTATATAGAAAACCTCAAATAAAAAGTCCAGATTTGTTTCGATTTAACAGAGCAGAAAGAATTCGCGTCAGGATATTCCAACCAATCCAGCCTATATCAGCTGAATAAATATCTATATGGAGATATATATATATATACACACCCACATGCACATATATATATATATATATACACACACACATATATATACACACACACACATACTTACACGCATGCATGCATACATGATGGCTGCCCCCTCGTTATCGAGTATGGCCATTGCACGATATACCATTATTAATAATTATTAATTAATTCTATCTTGCAATGCCTGTGCATGAAGATATTTTTTTAAATGAGGAAAGACTGTGCACTGAGCCAATCCCACTCTCTGAGCGACAGTAGCTATAACCCGAAAAGAAGAAAATATCAATATCATCGGTAACTACTGAGCCGCAGGTTTTATATTGGAGTTATCCCAGTTTCCTGAGTTGCCTTCTCCGAGAAGAATGCCCTGACAAAGGCTAGGGGTCCTTCACTCCCAGTGGTTTAACCGCGCAATCAGGTCTCCAGCCCAATTATTTCTATGTCCCCGCGCATGTACATACACATGCACCCATGTATATACACATATACATATACATACATATGTACATGTGTATATACATATTTACACACTTTTGGATGGCCGTTGACTCTTATGAGATCTTCCGCCCTTTGTCAGGTTTTGTTTTTTATCCTGCAGGGTGTCCAAAATCACCCTCCTCACCAAGTAAACTTGGTGGGGTTGCCGGTTTAGTCGCCGACGACCCGACCATGCGACAGGTTGTACTGAGTTACATGTTACCAATAGCACTCAAGAGTGACCCGACATACATACATACATACATACTACATGATGGCTGCAAACTCGTGTTCAAGTATTGCCATCGCCCGATAAAATGTTCAAAAATGTGAAGCACAATCTTTAAACCAGCCAAATACTTGCACCCTCTGGCACACACATGGCAACTTTAGGCTTCCCCGAAACCTTCCATTGCTTTGTTCTGGCTGTATGTTCACATGTATCTTTTAAGACCTCCCATGCTTGTACATTTCTTACACCTTTTCAGATCATAATCTACATGAGGTCTACTGATATGACTTTGTTCATGTCTAATCAAACCAGCTTTGCTCAGGCTGACTCGACCACAGTACTGGCAAACCAGATGATGTTCAACAGCAGGCAGTTCAGAACAGTCTCAATCCTCACCTTCCTTTTCAGTGTTAGGTGTTATCTCCAACGAGTTTCAAAGTGTTCACCACCTGACTTGATCAAACGTCTCCACTTCACACGCTTGTCAGGCATTTTCTCCCATTCGTCAGATGAAATTCCAGCACAAGCCAAGGTGCCTCTGATACAGTCCCGGTACCGCTTTTTTGGTTTATGTGGTGGTCGCCTTCCTTCACACAGTTCTCCATAGAGAAGTTGCTTTGGAATACGATCACCAGACATCCGGACCACGTGACTGCACCACCTCAACCGATACCGAAAGATTATGCTCTCTATAGTCACGCACCTGCTCCGTTCTAGAACTTCCAAATCACTGGCGAACATTTTCCACCACACACCAAGTAACTTATGAAGAGATTGTTGGTGAAATCTCTCCAGATCCTTGAGGTGCTTTCTGTATATGACCCACGTTTCACAAACATAAAGTAAAGAGGAGACGACACAAGTCAGATACATTTTCACCTTGGTTTCGATAGTGATACCTCGTCTGGACCATAAACGTTGATGCAGCTGTCCAAAAGCATCACTGGCTTTCTTGATTCTTAAGGATATTTCATTATCATGTGTGCATGAAGTGTTCAACGTACTATCAAGGTAAACAAACTTGTCAGCAACTTTTAGCCTCTTTCTGTACACGTAGACACTTGGTGCAGTGTACTCGTTTCCAGGTACTGGCTGATACATCACAACAGTCTTTTCCAAGCTTATTGTGGCGCCCAAAGTGCTGCAAGCTGCAGAAAAAGAGTTCATAATATGCTGCATGTCACTTTGTGAGTGCGCAAAAAGATCGCAGTCGTCTGCATACAAAAACTCTCGGATTATAGATGTTAATACCTTTGGGCTTGTACCAAAGCGCCTGGTGTTGAACAACCTTCCTGAAGTGCGATACCTGATGTAAACCCCATGAGAACAATATTTGAATGCCATGAGAAACACTATCGTAAAATATAAGGAAAACAGAGTTGGAGCCGGAATGTCCCCCTGCTTCACTCCATTTTCAACTGATATTGGTTCAGAGATGCTACCACCAATACTGACCAAAGCCTTCATGTCATCATGGAAAAGATGCAGAATCTTCTACCCTACCTTGGATTTTTTTCCCACAACGCAGTTCGATTGACAGTGTCAAAGGCCTTTGTCAAGTCAACAAAGACCTGGTAAAGGTCCATACATTGTTTGATACACTTTTCTTGCAGCTGCCGAGCAGAAACTATCATATCCACTGTTCCTCTTTCGTTTCTGAACCCACACTGCGACTCAGGCAACACATTCAGAGCAACTCTTGGGATCAATCTATCCATCAATATTCGACACGACTTTACCAACTACTGAAAGAAGGGATATGACATGATAATTGCCACATTTGTCCTTGCCGTCCTTTCCTTTATGGAGAATCACCATGAGGCATCCTTCTTGTGGGACATTCTCATCTTCCCACACCATTTTCATGAGGTCAGTCAGGCGCTGCGTGAAGTTTTCACCACCACACTTCAAAACCGCTCCACTCAGACCATCCATACCAAGAGACTTACCACAGTTCAGCTTATGCACAACAGAAGTCCCCTCTGCAAGAGAGGATACATTAGCCATCTCATATGCTTCACTGGTTCAATAGGAATGGAACAAATGAAATCATCATCAACCTGGTTTAAGAGCTCATCAAAGTGATCTCTCTATCTGTCGAGTGTCTTTTGGGTCACGCAGTAATTGCTTGCCATCTTTCGATCTCAAAGGGGCCACTGGAGAGCTGAAAGGGCCATACACCTCTGTGAGTAGAAAGTGCGGCAGTTTCACATTGTTGCCGTCAGATGCCACTTGAACTTCATCTGCTTTGTTGCTCCACCAGGTATTTTGCATAGCCCTGAGTTTCACCTGCACTTCCTTCTTTACCTGTCTGTAACGCTCATAATTGTCACCAACAGAGCTACCACCTTTAAGAACTGCACCAAGTGCCTTTTGTTTTCTGTCTAGCAGAGCCTTGACCTCCTGGTCATTCTCATCAAACCAGTCCTTGTTTTCTTGTGACAAAGCCAAGGACCTCTGCTGAAGCCTCATAGACCGAGCTCCTGAAGTCCTTCCAGTTGTTCTCATACACGCATACATACTTACATATATACATGTATACATACATGCATACATACATGTATACACACATACATACATCCATCCATCCATACATACATACAATGGTTAAAGTGTTTGACTGACGACCATAAGTTCATGGGTTCATATTTGGGACCGGGTAGTTATTGAATCAACCTGATATCAATGTTTATTATACAGCACACTTCCTCTTTGGTATAATATGACACATAGTAATATCTAACATAGTACCCATCTAATCTGTTATAATATGATTTACCTTTCCTCTGTGAAGGCACATGCCTTAGGGGTTACGGTACTGGACTAACCATTATAAAGTCATGGGCTCGTTTCTTCGATCCTGCAGCATGTTGCGTCCTTCAGTAAAATACTTTAGTTCGTGTAGCATCTTCTACCAGGACTTGCGGCAGACAGATAATATCAATAATGGAAAAAACCTTGTTTCATTAGTATGACCTGGAAATCAGTTCCACTCTATTTATCTTCTTTATTAAAGGCAATCAAATTATTTTTTATTTTATTCTTTTTCTTATTTTTCCATGTTTGTTAAATAAATTCCAAAAAATCGAACTAAATTGAAATTTTGTAATAAAATTTCCATAAAAGTTAATGTTTACAATACAATAAAATGTAATAAAATGTATTGAAGTCGACGAAATGTGGACCTTCATTTTTGAAAGATGGATAATGCTATAAGCAGACCTTACCACAATTTTCCTTTGTGCAAAAGTGGGCAGCCAAATTTAGGAAAGGATAGGGGATTCTTGAAGATGACCCAATGTTTGGACGTCCTACAACTGCCACTACCGAGGAAAACATTGATCTCAGTACTGCAACACCGATGGAAGAAGTGTGTGGAACGCAAGGGAGACTATGTTGTAAAATATACCTCATTTGGTCACATTCCATGAGAGTATCTTTGTCAACCCTCGTATCTATGCGCAATATACGTAAAGATACAGAATTGCGGGCACTACAACGCTATTAGCTGTCATATTTGTTGGTGAAAAAAATTTGATTATAAAACTTAAATTTATGAATGACTTGTTTTCTACATTGATAACCATGACTTGTTTTCTAATTAACTTAAATTTGTTTTCTAATTTGGCCCTTTTAAGGGCCACCTATATTTTCATTTAAGTAACTCCACTTACATCGAAATGCTTTATAACCATGACTTGTTTTCTATTTGTTTTCTAATTTGGCCCTTTTAAGTCTTCCCTCTCTCTCTCAAAAAAAAACGCGTGAAAACTCCACTTACGCGTGGTAGTAATACGGAAATAAACGATGTTGACGAGTGACGTCACCTTCGCCTGTTTTCCACTGGACTGACAGCTAATAGCGTTGTAGTGCCTGTTATAAATGACAGAAAACAGCCAGTCGAGCTATGATTTAATGCTATTAAATCTCTTTTAGTCATCCAAGATTATCTGCGTATGTCTACCATATGGAAAGAATCTACTTTGAAATCAAGTGATTTTATACTCATTCTTCCTACTCTAATGGTTCACATACCACAATAGTTTATCTTTCTGTATATCTAAATAAAAATCTAAAAGATATGTTTATTATATCAGCTACTAGCAGTAAAGCCCGGCGTTGCTCGGGGTCGCTCAGTAGCTGTGTTAAAGTTACAATGTTAAGTTTCTTTCTTGGCTTAAAAACTGTAGTGTCTACTGTGCAGACTTGCATGTGGTGTTTTTGATTAATATTCCCTCAACCAACAATATGCCTTATGAAGTTAAGAAAACATAACGATAACCCGAATGTTATAACAAAAGAGGATGCTGGGGATAGAAACTGCACTGGTTATTTATTAACAAAGATCGAAAATGTAAACACTGCAACGCAGAGAAAAACATTAGCGTAACCAAATTATCAGTTATGTCTGTCTGCACGCCTATATCACCTCTCTGCACGACTGTCTGTCTGCACGCCTATATCACCTCTCTGCACGACTATCTGTCTGCACGCCTATATCACCTCTCTGCACGACTATCTGTCTGCACGCGTATATCACCTCTCTGCACGACTATCTGTCTGCACGCGTATATCACCTCTCTGCACGACTATCTGTCTGCACGACTGTCTGTCTGCACGCCTAACGACGAAATATTTGCTTGTTTTACGTAGTCTTTAAATAGACTTGTTTTCAAGTAAAAATATTGTTTTAAAATGCTTTTAAATGGAAATGAAGCAAAACGGAAGCTCAGTGTTCGAACTGATGAATTTTGCAGGTCAATATTTTGCTGGCTCGACAACTGTTCGTTCGTGTATTGTGTTAATGTCATTTTAAACGCTGAGAAAGCCAGCGTAATTTTTTACGTAAGACGCTCAATGTAAACAGAACAAAGGGAAATAACTGATAACTTACGCTCAAAAATCGATACATTATATTCGATTTCGTCACATAGGGTGGGTCAATTTGAAATTTTTTTTTTCCGATGTCTTCGCTAGGGCTCAATGTACAAGTATAGCAATTTCGGTGCAATTCCGTGAGAGATTCTAAGAGGAGATGTGTGCCAAAAATCGATAGACAGACAGACAACCACAGTTTTATATATATAGACTAGCAGTAAAGCCCGGCGTTGCTCGGGGTCGCTCAGTAGCTGTGTTAAAGTTACAATGTTAAGTTTCTTTTTTGGCTTAAAAACTGTAGTGTCTACTGTGCAGACCTGCATGTGGTGTTTTTGATTAATATTCCCTCAAACAACAATATGCCTTATGAAGTTAAGAAAACATAACGATAACCCGAATGTTATAACAAAAGAGGATGCTGGGGATAAAAACTGCACTGGTTATTTATTAACAAAGACCGAAAATGTAAACACTGCAACGCAGATAAAAACATTAGCGTAACCAAATTATCAGTTATGTCTGTCTGCACGCATATATCACCTCTCTGCACGACTGTCTGTCTGCACGCCTATATCACCTCTCTGCACGACTGTCTGTCTGCACGCCTATATCACCTCTCTGCACGACTGTCTGTCTGCACGCCTATATCACCTCTCTGCACGACTATCTGTTTGCACGCGTATATCACCTCTCTGCACGACTATCTGTCTGCACGACTATCTGTCTGCACGCCTAACGACGAAATATTTGCTTGTTTTACGTAGTCTTTAAATAGACTTGTTTTCAAGTAAAAATATTGTTTTAAAATGCTTTTAAATGGAAATGAAGCAAAACGGAAGCTTAGTGTTCGAACTGATGAATTTTGCAGGTCAATATTTTGCTGGCTCGACAACTGTTCGTGTATTGTGTTAATGTCATTTTAAACGCTGAGAAAGCCAGCGTAATTTTTTACGTAAGACGCTCAATGTAAACAGAACAAAGGGAAATAACTGATAACTTACGCTCAAAAATCGATACATTATATTCGATTTCGTCACATAGGGCGGGTCAATTTGAAAAATTTTTTTTTCCGATGTCTTCGCTAGGGCTCAATGTACAAGTATAGCAATTTCGGTGCAATTCCGTGAGAGATTCTAAGAGGAGATGTGTGCCAAAAATCGATAGACAGACAGACAAACACAGTTTTATATATATAGATAAACATCTGTCTGTCAATACATTTCCAGTTGATCTTAAATTTATGACTTCTAATCTCCATATTTCTTTTAAATTAAATATTTCATTATAAATATTCTTTCTCTTGTATTCGGAAAGTGTCTAGGATACTCTTGTTTTGTATTTAGACATTTTTTGCATTTTATATAGGATTGTAATAATGATACAATAAATAAATGCTGCTTTGGGGTGTTTTTTTTAAAGACCAAACCTGAAATGGCAAAACGACTTATTCAAAATTGCATATTTTGGTATGTTTTTTTTTTTTTTTTTTTTTTTAAATATTTCAGAACTTCTAAACATTTATAGATTATTAAAAATCGAAACAAAATATTACTTATTTGAAATTAAATTGTTAATTCCATTTTAAACGAGTTGGCATTCACAGAATTTTGCTTCTCGGCAATGAGAGAGGTAAGGGAGAGTGGGAGTAGAGTTTTTTTTTAGATATATTGACACATGATTACATTCACAAGTAATTGCATTGCGAACATATCTCCTACTACTCTTGTTAAATTGTAAAGAAATTATCTCAGAAATGTCGTTAACTTCGTCCTAAAATGCAATTTCCTCAACGATCGAGTTAGCTTTCTTAATATAAAAAAAAATAACTTGAAAACTCAAAAACTTTAAAATTTTAAATAATTTTCACGAAAATATAGTTAAAAGACAATATTCTAAAGGGACTATTTATATAGCTTTAAACATGAAGGCTGGTTAACTTCTCTGTTTCAGCCAGATAAACTAAAACAAACATTTAAGGGAAAAGTTTTATTTGTAATAGAATGCATATAAACACTAGTTATTATTTTTTGTTTTGTTTTATTTAATGGGTGGAAGACACGCACACACCACAAAAGGGGCGCTGGAGTTTCCCTCTAATAATTTTTGAGTATGTCTGTCCAGAAACAACACATGCAACAGCTTTGATTTCACGACCTCTGAATGAGTAGTCGAAAGACTCATCCATCCACCCACTTGGGTGTTTCAACATCGCTGAAGATACAGTCTGCTTGACTAAATGCCTTCAGTTCCCAGCGATGTTCGCTTCGCCTTTCCTTCGTCAAATCGAATAGCAAAAACCACTGAATCGATTATATAGCTCCTCTAACATATTTCTATTGCTTGTGTCAGTATGAGAATTCATTATATTATTTAACCCATTTCGTTTTACAATGACAAGACAAAAGCCATCAATTCACATAATGTTCTGATTAAATTGGGAAGAATTTTAATTGCCATGAAGTACTTACGTCATTGATTTGTTTATTTATTTGATCTATAATAAAATGCTTATAGACTCGGAAGAAACTGATGTAATCTCGTATTTCTGATGGAGTCGAAAAAAAATAGTTATAATGATTTCTACTTTCGGCACAAGGCCAGCAACTGTGGAAAGGAAAGTCAACTAAATCGAGTCCAATACTTAATTGATACTTTTTTTTTATTTTATCAACTCCGAAAGGATGAAAGGCAAAGTTGACATCGGTAGGATGTAAATAGCAGTACTTAAATACCGAAAATGAATTTGTTTTAGGCTCTAACGATTCTACCACTATACCATCCTAATGCATTACTGGTACTTAATGTTATTGACCCCATAAGGATGAAAGTTAAAGTTAACCTCGACGGGATTTAAACTCAGAACGTAAAGGGGCGTAACAATGATTACTGGCTTAGGCACAAGGCCAGCAATTTTGGAGGAGGAGAAAGTCGATTAAATCGATCCCAGTGCGTGACTGGTACTTTACAGAGTATATATGGATGCTGTGACTGAGTGGTTAGAGAATTGGATTCGCATTTGTGAGGTTGTGAGTTTGGTTCCTGGACTGGGTGATGCGTTAGGTCTGAGGTCATGTTGATCAACTGTTATATATGGATGCTATTTATTATTGCACCATCACTTTACAACACTAGGGCACACGTGACCTTGGTCAAACTGGGAAGGCAGTAATGGGAGTAGGGCAGGAATGAGAGTAAGGGGAAAACTACCTGTAGCTTACTGAGGGAGGAGGTCATCACGGTGGGAGATGGAAGGGATAAATAAGCATTAGGTCATGGATGTTACCTTGAAGAGTGAGTGATGTGAGGCAATACATTGTGGGGTGCACCCATCTTTCCATGCTAACATGGCTTGAACAAGAAAGAGGAATCAGGGATGTAAGTGGGAGGTAAAAGTAATATGAGGGTGGGGAGATCAAGTATTCAGAGGAGGGGGTGGGGCTAAATTGGGGAAGTGGGGGAGGGATATTGTCATGAGAGAAGAAGATGGGGTTTAATTATAATCAATAGTTTGTCTTCTATGATTGATTGATTTCTTCGATGATCGATTACATAGATTCATTTTAAGCTACACGCTACGGGATATGAAATAGCACTATAAGGTCTCTCTACGATTCCACCTGTGTGCATATTCTGCTATGGAATATGTATTTGGTATATATACAATATACTGTCTTTCCTATAAGATATATGGCTCTCTCTCTCTCTCTATATATATATATATACATAGTAATAGTTATACTTATATCATCATCATCATCATCATCATCATCATCATCTTCGTTTAACGTCCATTTTCCACGCTAGCCTGGGTTAGACGGGAGTTGTCCCACTTGAGGCAAGGTTGGTCGGGTGACCGTGTCTCGCTTATATAGGACTATCTGACAGGTTTTCTACGGCTGGATGCCCTTCCTAACACCAACCACATTTACAGTGTGGACTGGGAACTTTTTACTGTGTTACCTACACGACCACATTACAGCGTGGACTGTGTATTTTTTCTCGTGACACCTACACGATCTCGATCTCATTTATTTGGACTGGATGTTGTGGTACCAACTTTATAGAGAGAGGGTGGTGTTGGTGGGAGTGGGAGGATAGGGTAGGGTAGTGGATTGGGGGTGTATATTTGGTTAAGAGGTGCCTACTGACTGTAGGTTTCGCTTTGTACATAGGCAAGGCGGGTCTTCTGTATTACTGCGTAGCGCCAAAGATTTCGGTCCAGTGACATTTTCTTAAGAGAGGTGCAAGTGTGTAAGGTCGGAATTTATCAGATTGTCCCAGGTTTTTCTGGGTCTACCTACTCCGTAACTACCATATATATAATTATAAATAAGATAAGGGTAATATTTTGTATTACTTGATTACCAGTAAGATAATTAGCTCATTGTAAAATATCAGATATACTACAGAGCAGAAATATATAGATAACAATCAAATGTCTGGAAGAAACGATCATTAGCAATTAAATGCCTTAAACAAAATTTGATTGTTATCTATGTTATATATATACATATATCTTTTTTATTTGGTTTATTATTGCTCTAGATAATGTCCATTGAACTCACTTATTGAGAAACACTAAATTCTAACATATTTGATATGTTTTGAGGCATTCGAATTAGCAGCGGAGGTGTGTGTTCGGAATGTACAATAACTAGGGTAAGAACGGGATGGAAGAAGTTCAGAGAGCTACTGCCGCTGCTAGCTGCAAAAGGCTTTTCCCTCAAAATGAAAGGCAGACTGTATGATGCGTGTATACAAACAGCAATGTTACATGGTAGTGAAACCTGGGCGCTGTCTGTAGAAGACTTGTGTAGATTAGAAAGAAACGAAGTTTGCATGCTCCAATGGATGTGTAATAGTAATATATGCGAACGGCAAAGCATAAACGAATTGAGAGAGAGACTGAGTATAAGAGGAATAAAATGCTGTGTGCAGGAGAGGAGGTTGCATTGGTATGGACATGTGATGCATATGAAGGATGACAGCTGCATAAAAAGGTGCAGAGCACTAGAAGTCGATGGAAGTCATGGAGTGGGGAGACCTAAGAAGACCTGGGTGAGGTGATAAAAGCTGACCTTACTCAATTGCACCTCTCAAGGGCGATGACACATGACTGTAACCTCTGGCGTCACACAGTAATACAGAAGGCCCAACTTGCCACAGGTACAAGCCGAAGCTGAAGCATATAGACAATATTACCCCACCCCTCCCACTGCAAAGTGGTCATGGAGGTGCCACGGCAAAAAAGCACCCAGTTCACACTGTAAAGTGGACGTGTAGCGCCATGGAAAAAAAGCTCCCAGCACTTACTGTAAATGAGGTTGGTGTTAGGAAGGGCATCCAGCTGTAGAAATCAAGCGAGAATCATTCCCGTATGAGCAAGACAAGGTCAGCCGACTAGACACTGCTCACAACAGGACAACGCATGGAAGAACGGACGTAAAACGGTGATGATGATATATAATAAATATGTGTGTGTTAAGAAATCACTGTACATTAGCTGACAAAATAAAATCTTGTAGAAATACACATACATGCCTTTCACACATGAACGACTACATACATATCCAAAAATCAGATAAACAAAACAGATTGTCTCAAGTGGACTCAGTTTACCTGGATGACTACTGATCTAATTCATACTTTATGTTTATGTTGGAACACCTAAGTAGGATATCAAGCTAATGTTTGATCTTCTCTTCTAGAAATATTTGACACATACCATTATCCAGCATTTAAAGATTGGAAGAATTGGTAAAGCATTGGACAAAATGCTTGACAGCATTTGTTCTGGCGGCCCATTGTGTTCTGAGTTCAAATTCCACTGACGTCAACTTTGCTTTTCATCCTTTCAGGGGTCAATATAATAAAGTACCAGCCAAGTACTAGGATCGGTATAATTGAAACAACTTAAAGAAATGTTATTTCACTACAGGACATAGTGTTATCTAATGTTGCTTTGAAAACAGTGAAGGAATTTGAAGAAACCTACAGGCAAAAACCAGCCGGCTAGAGACCCAGAACAAGATGGTCGGATAACATCCACGAGTCTCGCTTGGGAATCCAACCGGATCAGTTGGAGATGGTTGCTTATGACAGGACCCACTGGAAGGAGTGTTTGAGGACTCTGTCCCCATGACACTCTCAGGAATAAGTGGGCGAAGAAGTTGTAGCATTATCCAGGATTTAAAGACATTACCACTTTTCTCTTCTCTTCCCTCTCTCTCTCTCTATACCCTTCTCATTTCTATTCTCTTCCCCCTCTCTCTCTATACCCTTCTCATTCCTATTCTCATGCTTTAGAATCCCTTTCTTCCATTCTCTCCCTCTATCCATTAGACTCTCTTTCTTCCATTTTCTTCCTCTATCCATTCTTCTGCTTAATATGTGATTATATTTTAACCCAACTTTTAGCTAAGCACATAGCGATCAGCTGTATTCAGCTAACTCCATGCTGAGATTCCTACAATTTTATGAAAAATCAGAAACACTCATTGCTTCAATCCTTTTCAATTAATGTTTACGGGGGTCGATAAAATAAAGCACCAGTAATGCACTGGGGTAATTGCTGGCCTTGTGCCAAAAGAAGAAAAAATTATTTCTAAGAGATGGAAATGATTTAAAGAAACCTTATTTCAATTCTGATTCTGTGCATGATGTTATCTAATGTTACTTTGGAAATAGATTGAAATGATTTAAGTCCCAGGCTAAGCTGGCTCCAGATGGCAGAGGCTATCTAGGGTTGTGAACCCTTCCTTGCAACTGTGGGGAATGGAGATTTCTTCATGCCTAATGATTCATAGAGAGCAAAAAGATCTGAAGAAGAAGAAGACAGCTGACATATCTATTTGTGCTATTTTTTTAAAGAAACCCCTTTATTTAAATGAATTTTCCCAAGGACCCCTGCAGAAAGATCTATCAACTCATCAAACACAGAGACCCCCAGTACTACTTCTGCAGAGCCCTAGGGGTCAGTACACCACAGGCCTGTGTTATGATTGAAAATATTTCAACTGCAACTATTGTCTTTTTAGGGCTATCTAGGACTAAATCATGTAATATGTTCTTCCTCTTTTTTCTAAGATAGTAGGGTGTGATTTGAGGGATGTTTAGTGCTATTTCTATCAGGTTATTTAACCCTTTAGCATTTAAACCAGCCATATCCAACCAGAATTCTCTCACCTCTTTCTCTTCAAACCAGCTGTAACTGGCCCCTCATACTAACATTAAGATATTTATGGTAGATAAAGTGTTTACCACAAAAATATAATAATATATAGAAAGCAATGTAAATACTAAAGAGTTAAACACAAAGAGGCTCTATTATTGACTTGTGCCTCTTCATATATTTATTTTTATGGACAGCTTCCTTTCTCAAGTATCAGAGCAGAAAATTGGATAGAATGCTTTGCAGTATTCATGCCTGTTCTCTGCACCCTGAGTTCAAATCCTGCTGAGGTCAACTTTACCTTTCATCCTTACAAGGTCGATAAATAATGTGCCTGTCCAATACTGGAGTTGATTCTTCCTCTATGTCACTTTCTCACTCCCCCTCTCTCTTTCTCTGGAAGAAATCAACTGTGTTCAGACATAGAGAAGTATGGGCTCTGACAGGTTTAAAATGCCCAAGAAACGCTGTATGTTATGACAACGCTCTTACAACTCCACCAGACACCACCACCACCATCATCGTTTAACATCTATTTTCCATGCTCTTATGGGTTAGAGGAGTTGTCTTCGTTGTGAGACAAGTCAGATCAGGTAACCATGTATGGCTCATACAAAACTGCTTCTAGCGTGGTTTCTATGACCAGATACCCTTCCTAATGCCAACTACATTTACAGCGTGGATATACATTAAATTAAAATACCCTTATTTTAAACTGTGCATGGTTTGGACTTTGAAGGAATGTAACTCTTATATATTCATATACTGGAGTTATATCCCTTGTGACGTCATCAACTTCTGAAACATTCTTTTTGTATAGTTTCATATCTCTATGACTGGCAGAATCGGTAGAACATCGGACAAAATGTTTTGCAGCATTTAGTTACGGCCCTTTATGCTCTGGGTTCAAATCCCACCAAGGTCAACTTTGCCTTTCATTCTTCTGGGGTTGATAAAATAAAGTGCCAGTAAATCATTGGGGTCAATATAATCGATGTTCCCCTCCCCACAAATAGTTAGCTTTATGCTTGATTGGCAATATCAATAGAGCATCAGACACCATGCTTTGCAGTATATAGTTACATCCCTTTACATTCTGATTTCAAATCCTGCCGAGGTTAGCTTTGCCTTTCATCCTTACGGGAGTCAATAAAATAAAGCACCAGTTATGCACTGCGGTTGATTTAATCGACTTCCCCTCTCCCAAATTACTGGCCTTGTGCCTATAGTAAAGATCATTATTATTGGTGGATTAGCAGAATCATTAGAGCATTGGACAAATACTTAGCAGTATTTGTTCTGGCTCTTAAAGTTACAATCTTGCTAAGGTCAGTTATACCTTTCATCCTTCTGGGCTTGACAAAATAAAGTTCCAGTAAAGAACTGTGGTTGATATGGTCGCCTCCCACCCCCTAATTATTGGCCTTACACCTGAAGTAGAATCATTATTTTTTTTTTTTTAAATTTACCAGTGAAATAATATTTAGTTATTTAGATAATTAATCTTCAGCACACTGTCAGAGACAATAGAGTCATCTCCCTTTAATACATAATGCAATGTCATGGGGAGCAATTCATAAAAGAATTCAGTGTGCTGAAGGTTAACAAGAAGAGACGAAAAGAAAAAGGGAGGAAATAGGGAATGACGCAAACTCCACACCCTTGACAGGGTGGTACATTTCAGCTGTGCCATGCAAATAAGATGGCAAAAGCATTGCCATTGAGAAGAGCTAGTGACACCATATTGTAATCCATAAAGGTGGTCATGTTGGTGACATGACAAAAAGCACCATGTCCACCATGTAAGGTGGTTGTGCTGGTAACACAATGAAAAAGTACCCCGTCCATCTTGTTTTAGTGCCATGATAAAAAACACCCAGTCTGTGCTGCAAATGTGGTTGGCATTAGGAAGGGCATCCAATCGTAGAAACCAAGCCAGAAACAGTTCTCTATGAACAAGACATGGGCACCTAATCTGACCTGTCTCACAACAAGATAACTCATCTAACCCATGCTAGCATGGAAAATGAAGAGTAAATGGTGATGATGATGATATGTTTGTATTAGATGAGATCACACTCCAACCATTATCATTACTTAGTGATTAGATTGGCCGAATCATTAAAATGTGTTTTTATCCTCCTAGGGTTGATAAAATAAAGTATCACTCAAGTACTGGAGTTGATTTAAATTTACTTTCCCCTTCCACTCTATTGCTGGCCTTCAGTTTAAATAGTAAGATGAAAGATATACTAAGAGTGAAATGTAACTTTTCTTTCACCATATAATGTGGGTTTACTGTACAAGAAACAGCTTTTAGACTCGTTATCTCTTATATACACATATACACCTTGTCCAAACACAAAAGAACCAAACTCCCACTGTCACTGCCTCTATCTCTCCCCATCTCTCACTATTGTGAGCAAATGGGGGCTCACACGCTGACCACCTCACAGCCCCAGTGGACAGAATAGAGGTGTTTCCCCACAGGATGATGAGGGAGATGCACTGGAAAAGCCATTCCAACTCGTGAGGCTCACACATGTGGGTAGAGCCAACTCTGTGTCAATGAGGAGTGAGCAGGGAGGTGGCCCGAGGGCCAAGTACACCAGAAGTCTCCACTGCCATATTTTCTTCAAGTTTATCTTTACTTGTTTTTTATGATTCCCATGTAACACATTGGTTCTATGATATGAAACTTTCTTTTATTGTTTTTATATTTATCTAAAAATCTATCATAACTTTATATAAGAAATTTTGTTAAGTTCCAAATGCGAACTTAATTATGAGAAAGTTAGCAACGTTACTACATCTCTAGAATGTCTCAGGAAATAATCGCTGGACAGATTTTACAGGCAAAGCCAGAGAGGAAACCCAGACAGACTATGAGCAAACATAGCTGGATAACATCTATCAATTCAGTTGATTTCACTTGCAGATCCAGCTGAAACATTTGGAGATTGTTGCTTCTGAAAGGCATGTCAAAACTCTCAGGAATAAGTGAGTGAAGAAGAAGTGAAGAAGATAGGCAATGTCTTTTATTAGAAATATAATGAAAGGGTTAATAATCGGTGGAGCAATGGTCAAAATGCCCTATTTTTAATATACTCTTTTACATTCAGAGTTCAAATTATGACATTGCTTTCCAGCTTTTTTGCGTCAATAAAATAAAGGGTATGATTTGAAGGAGATTTTGCTGCAATTTCTAGCAGGTCGTATGACTATATAATGATCTCTCATTGCGTTGTAAGTAATTGTTGAAATACGAGGGTTGGCTGAAAGGTTCATAGGCTGACGAAAATACTCTCATGGAATGACCAAATGAGGTTTATTTTTCAACATAGTCCCTGGAAAGAAACAATAGTTATTAATAAGATTTCACAGTTCTAGTATCAATCCTTCATAGTGAGCCAAAGAACTTTTCAGCCAACCCTCTAATTTGGTCTGACCTACAAATTCTGTTCCAAATATACTTACAAAGTAATAAGATAGTAAAGATTATATGATAAATATTGAAGACGTAAAAAGTAAGACATGATAGTTACACCATGTAGACAAAACAGTTATACCATGTAGACAAAAATGTTACACCATATAGACACAACAGTTACACTATGTTGACATAGAACAGTTACACTATGTAGACAAAAAAGTTACACCATGTAGACACAACAGTTACACCTGTAGACAATAGTTACATCATGTAGATACAACGGTTATATCATGTAGACAATAGTTACACCATGTTGACATGATAGCTACGCCATGTAGACAACAGTTACACCATGTAGAGACAACAGTTACACCATGTTGACATGATAGTTTCACCATGTTGACATACAACAGTTACACCATGTAGAGACACAACACTTACATCATGTAGACAAAAAAGTTACACCATGTGACACAGCAGTTACACCATGTAGACAATAATTACATCATGTAGACACAACAGTTACACCATGTAGACAATAGTTAAACCATGTAGATACAACAGTTACACCATATAGACAATAGTTACACCATGTAGACAATAGTTACACCATGTTGATAAGTTACACAATGACATGGTGTAACCAGACCTGCCAACTTCTAAAAACCCAAACAGGGAGTACCATGAAAAAAAGTATCCCGAAATGGGGCAAAATGGGGAGATTTTACATAATGAAAGCTACACCCATTTTCACAAGAGAAGACATCTCTCACCCACCCCTAAATGGGTGGGAGATCTCCCCGTCGGACAAGTAGAGCTGACAGGTCTGACATGTAGACAATAATTACACCATGTAGACACAACAGTAATATATAATCTGTTCAAGACGGCATCATCCAATGTGTCTGTGTGTGTACTTCTTAAACCGAACAGTTTATATATGTTCTGGCTATGGATTTGGAAGAGTCGTTGGAGCATTGTATATTTATACCGGATCTCTGCGTTCTGTGCTCAAATCCCACCACGATCCACTTTGCCTTTCATTTTTTCGGGGTCGATAAAGAAAGTACGAGCTGTGTTGTTGGTGCTGCCCTTTCTCCATCCAGCTGTCACATCTTGGATATTCTGGTGGATCAAGAGAGGGAGGGTCGAGAAGGTGCCTGTCTTTGCTCTCATCTGCATAGACAACCATTAGCGATTGCAAGTGACGGCTGTAATTTAGTAGTGATGTATATTTATTCATCAATGAGTTGCCGGCAAAATTGTCACAAGTCATACAACTGTCTTGTTATTGTTTACCCTTATGTTAGTTAGTTCTGATTGAACAAACCTATGATCAAAGGTATTCCAGCTGTGATCACTCCATCTTTGTAGGGATATATCTAAGACTGTATCATCCAATGTGTACTTTCTTTGTTTAAGAAGTAAAGGACGTTTTCAGAAAGATTTGACTACTATTTTCAGCAGGTAAACTGATCATTGTTCTCATCAGAGTCAATATTTAAGAATTGAATGAAAGGTTGCGGGGGTGGGTGGGTTTAACACTAATAGACGAATTATACCTTACTTTAAAAAAAAGGTCTGTATGTAACAGCAGTGTGATGAAAGAGTCAGGATAGAAAAAGATCCACCACTAGCCCAGAAAGTAAGGATTTATATGCATGGTAAGTTGACAGAATTGTTTGTACGTTGGACAAAATGCTTTACGGTATTTAGTTATGGTTCCTTACATTCTGCATTCTGAGTTCAAATCCCACTGAGGTCAGTTTTGAATTTCATTGCTTCCGGGGACGATAAAATGAAGTACTATTCATGTGCAGGGGTAGATTTAATCGACTTTCCCCTCCTTCAAATTTGTTGGCCTTGCGCCAAAATTAGAACCCAAAACACATGACCATTCCTATCAACGCAGGATTTCGACTAGAGAACCCGCCATGTGGTCACTCGTTCTGCTAGAAATAGTAGTCACATTTTTCCTTTAAATCACGTCTTCTTGAAAAAGGAAGTAAACATTGGATATTATAGAAACAGATACGCCATGCTTGATGATGAAAAAAAGGGATTGTCACGCTACTAGAAAATCTTTGATCATAGATCTGCTCAATCAGGGCTGACCTAGGGTTAAAAAGTAACAACAATACACGAATTTAGATTATATCACGTCAAGGAACGAAAAAGCGAAAGAATTACATAGTTAAAGGGAGGTAATGAATAACTAAGAAACAGCACGCTGACCCAGCAGTTAGTGTTGACCCGCTGACATTTGACATTTGACCTGCGCATACTCAAAACAGTCCGCCAGTCGGCTTTCATTGTTAGTTTGTATTTGCTGTTCATCTTAGCAAGCCAGCTATGTTGAGAGCTGTTAAAAGTTTGATAGACAGGAGATAGCACCATGCTTGCGAGATATATATATCATATTCAAATGGGGCAGGACGAAAGAAAACTGACGATTGAAAAAGAAAAAAAAAGAGTTTAATATATTTATATACAACACAACAATATTTCGGATTAATCATTATTATTTTGTTTATTTCTCAGTGAATATATGTGTGTGAGTGTGTGCATATATGCGAAAAGTATATATATTATGTATGTGAATGTATGTAATCCATAAGTTAAATTCGAATATTGGAGGTTGCGATCTCAAAATTACATAGATTAAACCTAAATCCGATTTCAAATCAAGCACATTTCCTCAAAACGGCTAGAAAAAGCAAGAAAAGGAAGGAAAAATCAGAAAGAGAGAAAGACAAGCAAAAGAAGGTAATACACACCTTATGTTGTAATGTTGTTTGTCTTTACTTATAATCATCATCGTAATTTTATTTTCTAGAAGTGAAATCATGCTTTGTCAACTAAACTGAAAATGTGTATATATGTATGTATATAAATATATATGTCTCTCTCTATATATATATAATTTATATTCTCTGTATCTAGAAATGTAAATATATTTCGTAGTGTTGTGTATATGGTCTGGCCTAGGAAGATAATGTAGATTTAAAAGAAAAACATTTTTTTTTTTCATTATAATGTTAAAAATCGTTAGTAATACTTATTAATTATTACAGTCATCGTCATTTCGTGTTGTTTCACAATCTTATTTAGTATATTTCTGAAAAATACTTAAGAAGGTTTTTTTTTCTGGTAGTGTTTCGAAAATTATGTCAATCTATTTGTGTTGTGTATGTGTCACACACACACACATTATATATATATATATATATATCATATGTATAATACATATATATATATCATATGTATAATACATATATATATATGTATGTGTGTTTTCTATATTATAAAAAAACAAACGAAGTAACCACATAGTTAAGATTCCCGGGCGAAGTAAAATTCAATTCACTTTACTTATGTTGCTGCTCATGTCCTTGTAAAAAGCATGAACATCACAACCATCCGTTTAAAATATCCTGTGTAAAATCTGTCCTTTCTTTATGCCAACATATATGAAACCAATATTATAATTACTTGTTCGGGAACTAACATGGGTTTGTTTTTATATTCTTCGTGTTCGGCCCTTTCGCTTTCTCCTGTTGGAACAGTTTCACTCGACTTTCACCCGCTTCACCTTAAATAAATCTGCAATATCTCTAAAATCGAACAAACAAGAAAAATCTGCCATGCTTTTCTATATATTGTCATTGTGAGAAATCCTATATTTATAAATCGTCTTCGAAGGGTTGACCAGAAATAAAATGAAATAGGGGAAAAATGCAAACACATTCTATGATTGATTTGATTTATTTAATACAAAAAATAATGAACTATTAAAAAGGAAATAATAAAAATTATGGAAGAAGAATAAAACGAAATATACTTACACGAAATACACACACAATATGTATATATATATAATCGGAAGAGTTGTATAAATAGATTCATGGAATATAAAGATTTGTTCGAAAAATATAAACAAAATGTTAACAGAACGAAAACAAATATCTGAATGTAAAAGCTAACATAACTAGAGGTTGCTATTTATCTCCGAAGTTTCCTTCTGCTCCGCTGTTATCTTTTTTTTCTCAAGAAATATTTTGTTTCGTTATTCAAACCTGCCTTGATATTTGTTCTGTCTAGAATATTTGATCACACAAAAATTTAACCTAATATTTATTATTTTAAATTCTATAGTTGGATGTTTCACTATGTTTTGAATTAAAAAAAAATCTTGTCCGTCTCGACTTAGTTTTTCTATTATCAAACCTCATGTTTTGTGGTCGATAAAATAAGTACCAGTAATATTATAGGACCTATTAAGTATCGCATATGAAAATAGGGAAACGAAAACTAAATAGCATATGAACAACTATTGGCTTTTTGCCGTTATCAAAAGATTATGAGGTTGTAAAAATAATATTACTGAGAGATATGAACGAATGTCACAACATCCCAATCCCTCCTCCACAACTCTCAGACGAAATCCTATGTCTATATAAGAAAGTGTTGTGTAAATATGGTAAAAGAAGTATTAGAAACCGAGCTGAGAGAAATAAGTGTCTCCCACTTCCAGTCATAAAATACACATCTCTTTCTATGTATTTGCTTTTTTGGTCCACAAGTGTTTGTTAAAGAGAATAGGGTTATTTTTCATATTTTCCACATATTAATCATGTACCTATGTAAATCTGTCGTTCTGATTATATATATGTGTATGTGTGTGTGAATGATTTAATATAGAAACAGTTCTAGTCCTGTAGAAGCCATTTGTATATTAAATTTTCTATTATACCCTATTAATGTATTGAGTACTTCATTTACTGTTGTTACCCCCCGATCGAACCCGGGACTCACACACACACACACACACACATATATATATATATATATATATAACATCAACGGTACATGTATTCCTTTATTTCTGTTTATCTAAAATGTTTCCTCTTTCTAAATAGCAACATCAAGTATAACGTAAATAGTTTTCGAATGAAAGAAAAGAACACAAGAAAAGAATCTATTCTTTCCCAGTCTTTTACTCTTCTGTTACTAACTGTTTTTATCTTTCTCTCATTTTTATCTATCTAAATTCTCTGCCTCACGTCCTTCTTTCTCTCGTTTCGTGATGTCTTTCATGTTAGCTCTCTCTTTTCCAGTTTTTCTTTTACTTTCTTTTCTCTATATTACACATGAGACGAGAGGCGGGTATTCGTTTTACTACACCTGGAAGCTTCTACGCTTGTCGTTCGACTTGTTAGAAACAGCAGCCAAATTTCTCTCGAATCATATCCCACTGTCATAAAAATAAGGAGCGACACATTCTGAAATGTAATCTATTTATTAAAGGGAGTTTGGTAGTTTATGGTTGGAATATTTGTGATAACAGATTTGCTCGATCTGGACTGACCTAGGGGCCAAACAACAATATACATCGTGTCTATGTTGAAAGATGAATAGCTAGATCGCTCGTTCCCCCATATCACTGATGTCCAGCAAGAGGTTAGTATTAAACATTAATGGTGCCACCGATATATACATATGTCGAAACCTCCACCAAGCGTGAACCTAATATAACTGTGTACAATTGCCTCCTGTGTTTTGTTCGTTTATTTTCAACTATATATATATATATATTCTGCTTTAGGTTCCACACCGATTTATCAGACCTATGATCAAAGGTGATTTGAGAGGAATTTAGCTGCTATTTCTAGCTGGTCGGCTGACCGCGTAGAGATTTCCCAACATATATATTAAACATGTAATTTAGTTTTTGTAGATATAACGATGAATGTTGATAGACATGTGGGTTAATGTTGTTACCTTAGTGTACAAATATGAATTTATAACACATATATACATATACACTCAAAAATATATGTATATATGCTATCTGTATGTATGTATGTGTGTGATTGTATGTATATATATATATATATATATATATATATAATTATTTTACATCTGCTTTTCCATGTATATTGCATTCTTTCCTCATCTCCTCCGTAAGGTTAAGCGTTTTGTAATCAGCTCTCGCTGTTCTATCGATGTTTTCCTTGGTCATCATCTTAAGCAGCTTTTATTCTACTGGGATCTCTTGGCACTTCACCTAACGATCATTATCCATGCAAGGCAAGTGTCCATACTAGCACAATCTTCTCTCTTTCACACTACAGCTGATTCCTCTAATGCCCAGTGTTTCTTTCAGTTCATTCATGCACTGTAACATTACACATACAAATGAAACATGTTTGATACGTTTCTCTCCAGCTTTCGCATATCCTCTGCATTCACTATCCATATCTCACTTTCTTGCGGGACTTCATATCACCTAAATTTTGAGGGGAGAAAATCCCTTTGTTGTCTATAGCTGTAGTACATCCCTGAACTCATCTCAACCTGTTTATCTTCTAGCTTCTATGTTTCAGGGCATCCACCTCAACTGCTAATTTCGTTACCCAGATGAGAGAAACTATCAACTACTTCTCTGTAATCTTTGCAGGATTGGAAAAAAAAATATTTCACTGGTGATATATTGAGTACATTATATAGAATTCTTACCTTTTCTGCATATTGAGCAGTGCCATTTCCCAGATGTTGTCAGGATCATGTCTTCTTTCTTTTGGCATTTGCTAGGTTTTGTTTCCATAGATTCAGCTATAAAGACCAGGTCATTAACATACAGAAGTTCCCATGGATATTCAGCCTTAAACTCCTCTATTATGTCTAGAACTATAATGAACATAAAAGTTCTGTGGGCAGAGTCTTCTTGAACATCCATCTGCTCATTGAATTCCTCACTAAACTCAATACCAACACTCACTTTGCAGGCATCGCTTCACAAAGCTTGCACTGCTCTCACAAGCCACTAATCTACATCCAGTTTTCTTAAGGACTAGAAAACAACAGATTCTGGTACTTTGTCAAAGGCCTTCTCCAGGTTAACAAAAAGCTAGCTTACACTTAACTATGAACTTCTCTTGAAGTTGTCTCTCCAAGGAAGCATCTGTGGTACTCCTTCCTGGCTCAAAACCAAACTGCAAATTTTGTGCCCAAACTCTTTTTTTCCATTTACATAACTTGAACCATAATTTAATGCCTTTGTAGTTGCTTCTTTTTAGAGCATCATCTTTTCCCTATATATATGCATGTATCTCCTCGACTAGGTCTTCATGCACTGAGGTGCACAAGAAAGCAAGCTTCTGTCAGCAGTCAATCTGCCATGGTTCTCCCCGCACTTGTCTAATCAATTCCTGCGTGCCTGAGGTCCTCCTGGAATGTTCGATGTCAGGTCTCCTTGGGCCAGTCCCTCTTCTGCTTCCCCACCTCCGATGTCTATGATATTACTACCAATGTATGTTGAGTGGCTTGGAGGGGCAAAATGTGACTTGCCAAGCAAAACTGCCACAGTACCATGCAGTTTTGGAGTGCAAGAGTATTTGGGAGATTTTTCTGCAAGCAAAGTTGATGGAAAGTGTTCCGGTTCTTAGTCACCTTTGCTGTCATCTTCCATGTTTCCATGTCTCACTGCCATACAGAACTATTGGTAAAACTATTGCACTATAAAGTTGGATCTTTATTTTAGTGTTGACACTATCTAGATTTGACTCATGCTCTCATCACTACTGATCATGTTGCCTAGGTAGCAGATTTCACAGCCTGTTTTACTGTTTGTTCTTTTAGCTTGGTTGTTAGTTCTTGCAGCCCAATTCTTGTTTCTGCCAGTAGTGCAATATTCTTAGAAAAATCAAGATTTTCCTCTATGGCAATCTTACCATTTGTTACCGTCTTCATTACAAAGTCAACTGATAAGAGGAAGGGAAAGGGTGAGAGGATGCCAGTGTTAATGTTAAAGTCAGTATGGCCAGAATCTGTTCTGACACAGCAGTTGGAAATTTCATAAAGACTCTGGAAGCTGTTGAGGTACTATTGGGAGAAGGTTGGGCAAGCTTCCAAAGATGTATTTATATAATTTTTATGTTCACTTTTCCATATTGGCATGGGTTGGACAGGTTGTTTTTTGAGAAAATTTCTTAATAGCAGGATGCTGGTCACTCACTACATTTATATTTTGTGTTGTAGTACTTGTACAGGAGGGTCTTTTGTATTATGGCATATTGCTAGTCAGCTTGGTCCTGTGTCATCTTCATGAGGTTCAGTTTCTTGTAGTCATTCCTTACAAAATTGGCCCTTTGAATTTACAGATACAGCCCATCCATCAGGCTTCCAATTGGTTTCCATCTATCCAGCTTCACTCACAAGGTATGGGTCCTCCCGAGGTTCTGCTAAATGGCACTTGGTGAAATTCCACACTGTGGCATTGAACCCGGGACTCAAAGATTGCGATGCTAACTTTTTAACCATTCAGCCATATATATATTCATTATCTTCATTTAAACAGACTTTAAATGATGAAACTGATGAATATATATATGTGTGTGTGTGTATATATATATATATGCAAGAAAATCAATTAGATGTAATTTTTGTTCACCAAATGCAATGACTGAGTATATAGGATGTCAGAAAGTTATATAAACCACTAAAATAAACAGATATGTAAATAAATACCAACCTCCTGTACCTTTCAAATGTTGATGTGATCGCATTGAGGTTAACTTTGCCTTTCATCCTTACGGAGTCGATAAAATAAAGTACCAGTAATGCACTGGGTAATTGCTGGCCTTATGCCAAAAGTAGAAACAATTATTAAGAATGGGATTGGCAGTATTGATAGAGGGTCGGACGCCATGGTTTGCAGTATAGAGTTACAGTCTGAGTTCAAATCCCGCCGAGGTTAACTTCGCCATTCATCCTTACGGTGTCGATAAAATAAAGCACCAGTAATGCACTGGGATAATTGCTGGCCTTGTGCCAAAAGTAGAAACAATTATTAAGAATGAGTCGTGCAATAATGTACACACTATTCATTCGTCCCAAATTATAGCTCTCACCATTCACATAACTTTGGTATCATCTCCATATAAAAGATGAAACTTCTGCGTGGACATGAGACCTGTTAGAAATAGCAGTAAAAAAGAAACAAAAGACACTTTGGATATCCAAATTGTTACTAAGACTACTGGATGACTGACGATGGGATGCACGTGTTTGGAATGCCTTTCATTATACGTCTGCTTGATTATAGCTGTCTTGCTAGAAATAGCAGTCAAATCTTTCATACCATACCGTCGTAAAAGCGAAAAGACATTGGATATTTGAATAACTGGAAGAAGTTTTAGATATTTGAAACAGATAATATACATGATGGTCACGGCTGGAATGTCAGTCAGAGCTAACCTGATTTGTCATAAACTTTAAAGTGAGGTGTTACATATACATAATGGCCTGAACATTTTTTTTTTTAACGAGTGCGACTAGCCGATTGTTTAGAGACTATTTTCTCCACTTGTCTTTCTTTTCATACAAACAGACATTCCATGCTACCGTTGTTTCTTTAGTCTATCACGAACATTGTAACATCAACAACAACTACTGCTAATGGTTTTTGATTTAGGCACAAGGCCAACGGTTTTGGGAGGAGTAAGTCGATTAAATCGATCCAGTGCATTACTGATACTTTACTTTATTTTATCTATCTCGTAAGGATGAGATTTGAAATCATTTCTGATTTAGGGACAAGGCCAACAATTTTGGGGGAGGGGAAAATCGATTAAATCGACCCTAATACGTTAATGGTACTTTATTTTATCGACCCCGTAAGGATGAGAGGCAAAGCTAACTTCGGCGGGATTTGAACTCAGAATGTAAAGAGCAGGAACAGATATCGCAATGGCATTATATCCGACGTTCTAACGATTCTGCCAATCCACAACCGTTTCTTACATTAGACATGAAATCTGAGTTTTTAAGGACAGGATGACATTGGGTGATTGCGACTTGTGAACTGATGGTTCCAAATGGGAATCGAGACTTATGTGTATATTGTTTTGAAGATTAGGGTAGGACACGGCAGTGGCCTTATGACTTTCTTTTAAAATAGAAAAGATATTTAGGAAGCCAAAACATTCATGCCTGTGTGTGTCTGTGCCAAGGGCATTATCTCTGTATATGAGAAATGGAATGGTCACTACCAGAGAATCGAAACCGAGCCTTGAGAACTAACAGTAGTTTGTTTTTACAGTCGCAATACAATAGATATAGTGTGTATTAAGAAAGGGTAAACAGATATCTTATATATTAAGAAAAGGTAAATAGAGATTTAGTTCTTACCATATTTGAAGAGTCTTAAATGGTTCCTAATTGGAATTTTAATAAAAATCGTAATTATTTTGTATATACGCATAGGATACGAACGTAATGGGAATATTTTTTTTACATATGTGTGTCTTCTAAAGAGGATTAGGGAACTAGTGTCTCCAAAGGCTTACTAATAAACAGATAGTATGACACATTTCCATTACACATCAAACACTTAAAGATAGTAAACCTGTGATTCTGAACGTGGGCTTGTATCCCTACGAAGCGAGGGACAATTTTTAAAAAGTGTAGTGGTGGGGCATACAGCAAAAATAAAATAAAAATAGATAAGGCTCAGAACAATCGTGTGAAGTGCTTAAGCTTCAATTAATACATTAAGATGTTTACTTTCAATTTATTTGGATCAAGCCCAATTTTTTTGGACATTCGTAAGTCGTAACGCGAGAAGAAAACAGAATTAATATAGCATATTGCTTTAAAGCGAATGAATCAACATTGCTTTTCTTTCATTCAATTTATTTTATCTTGTTTATTTTTATAAATATTTTAAAGTTGTTTCTTTCTGTGTTATTGGTGTATATGTGACGTCTCTCTCTCTCTCTCTCTCTATATATATATATATATTCCTTCCTTCCATATACTGTACCGATTGTGTTGTTATTTCTGTTTACCTTTTACACACACACACATATATGATTTAACTTTTTTTTTTGCGGCATGAAAAACACCTTATCTTGCCCCCCCCCCCCTTTGAAAATAAGTTTTGTACACACATACGTAGATATGTAATATCCTTGGTTTGTTTTAAGCATCACGGCAACACCATGCTGGAGCACAGCTTCTCTCCCTCTTTATATATATATATATGAGAGAGAGAGAGAGAGAAGCTGTGCTCCAGCATGACATTGACGTATGCGTGTATTTTATATTTCTCAAAGGGGCGTCCTGCATGATGAACATATTGTGCAAGCTACCATACATAAGGTAGCCTGCACTTATACATACATACAGACTCGACATAGCGCATGTCTATGTAGTTATAAACGGTGTTGTTCGCTGGAGGTGTGTTTAAAACAATCAACAAAAGTACGAGAGAGACGGGTTTTGAAGTGGTAAAATAAATGTGAAAGTGGGAGTAAGCTATGTATGATCCTTGATACGTTAGTAAGAAAGTGGTTAGAAGTAGTGGTGGGGGTGGAGGGAGTAATAGTAGTAGTATAAATCAACGTAGAGGTGAAGTGTATGTATGTATGTAGGTTGTTGCGAAGGAAGGAAAGATGAAAATAGATAGATGTAAAGTCCTTTATGACGAAATACAGCAGAAATATAGAAGATGGAACGGAGGAATAGGAGAAAGTCGATGATCAGAAGAAAAGTGGATTACGAAATGGAAGAGGATGAGGAGAGAAAGGAAGGAAGAAAAGTTTAGAGGTGGAATGTTTAAAACTACGAAAAGGGGGAAATGTTAGGAAAATCAGAGAGAGGAGAAAAGGGGGAGAGAATAAAAGAAGGCAGAAACATCATAATGTTGAGAAAAAGTGTATGAAATGAAGTGATGAGTAGTAGGGAGAGGAATAGAAGAAAGAAGAGGAAAAAGCGACAATTGAACGAATTTGTCGGAGAAATAAGTGACAAGTATGAAGGAGAGAAGATGGGAGGAGCAGGTAAAAGAATTTAAACGGGAGAGTGAGGAGATGGGAGCAAAGATAGTTGTGTTTTTCTATAGTGGCTGGAGGGAGAAAATAAGTGAGGTAATAGAATTAGGTTGGAAAAGGACCGAATAGAGGGAGGATCAGGGAAGATTGTTAATAGTTAAGCGCAAACATTTGACACTGTATAATGTAATCTTAAGTTTCTCATTGCTTATTTTATATTTTGTTAGTTTTTTTTTTTTTTGCTAAATCGATCTTCTCTGTATTGTTATTGTTAGTTATTTTATCGATCCCGGTCCTACCTGCCCTCTTTTCCGCCCAACATGATATGAAATAAGAAACTAACGAGATCGAAGTAAAGTCCGGTGCTGTATCTTATTTCTGGCAACACCTTACAATAACATCTGACTATCGTTCCATAGACCATTGCGGTTGTATAGTAGTACTACTACTACTATAGACCAACCACTACTGCAGTAGTAGCATTACTTCTCCTGCAGCAGTGGTTGGTGCGGAGCAAAATAGTAACAGACGGAAGAACTGAAGGAGCTGCGGTTCCTTCTGTTTAATTTCAATAGAACTTCCTTCGACCGCTGCATGTTGGGTAAAGACATAAAAAAAACCCCGGGAAGACAGGAGGTGCGTCGTCCGGTGGTGGTGATAATAGTCAGACGATGGCAGTGGGAAATGAAAGAGAGAAAAATAAAACTGGTAAATGCGACTATTCAGAAAGACCGGTGGTGGTAGTAGTAGAATTGTCATGCCGGGCTGCTGGTTAGTTGGGGTGGTAGTGGCGGCGGTTGAACTTACTCGTTTCAATGTTTTTTTGCATGTAATGTTTAGCTAGTAGCTTCGTTATAGTAGTGGTGGTGGTAGTATATGACATGTATGTTATGTTAAAACTGGGTCTTGGAGCAGGAGGTGATTGAATAGATGATAAAAAGCTCTTAGATATTATAGCCAAGCTGATCGACTGGTGTGGGAAGGGGATGGATATTGTCCTGAGATTTTTTAAAGACTTGGAACGTGTTTTCAATATTTCAAATACGTTAAGGAGTTAGTTGATGGAAAATGTTTGCTTCTAGAATGACTAAGAGCAACTTTTTAGGACCTAAAGTTGCGGAACCTCTTTAATATCAGCAGCGTGTTTGAAGTGCATAAAGAACGTGTGATGGCACATGTGTTGAGAAATATGAACCTTTAATTTTTCAAATTCATAGGTATGTAACATACATTAGTTTTGATTTCAAGGCTTAAACTGTTTTTAATGGGCTTTAGGGACTGTCAGCGGACAGTTTTAAATATAAGTATCCCTTAGCTAAACACACCCGTTGCATATATATATATATATATATATATATATATATATATATACTTACTTTCTTTCTGCGCATCGGAACATAGATAAACGTCCCTATTTCATTCCATCTTTGTTTGCCTGAGTTGAATATATCTGGATCTATTGCGATAGTTGCTGTTTATTGTTTTGAATGTATGAAAGTTTTCTAAAGTTGGTGGTATATATATATTAGTTTTTAAATGTTTACATGCTAACATTTATGTATGTTTGTACATGTAAAAACCGGTACGTACTGTCAAAACAGCGAAGTTATAATATGCTTTACACGATTGTATTTATTATTAAAGGGTTTTTGTTGGTGTATGAGTCAACATGGGTTTTCATTTTTCTCACCTTGTCCGCCCTATGCCCATGTCTGTCATTTCTTCTATCTATCTATCTCTCTCCATCCATCAATTCTTAGTTCTTTGTTAGTCAATCTTGAGCTTCTGCTTTAGAATTTCCATTACGCAGAAAGGCGAAGTATCTTACTTCCTGTGCCTCCTTTTTGCTCGTTATTCATTCCGTTTCTTTTACTTTCTTTCTCTCAATTTCTCCGCCTAACCTCTTCCTTTCCTCCCCAATTCTACTGTCTTTCTGTCAAACATACCTTCCTCTATCACTGTTTTGATCCCTAACATTTAAGGATATGCAGCAGTTTTTCAAGGTACACTGATAAAAATACGTTTACCCAACATTTTCAATATATATATATATCTTAATTGCTATTTAATTCTGCTTTTAAGTATTTTGTTTTTATTTTTAAATAATTAATGTTGTTTGTCAAATCGAATGAACAAATATTTACATTAGAATGATTGACCACACTGGGGTATAATATTATTGCAGGTGATATATTTATTGATTATAGAATGTATATTTGTTAATTTACTCAAAAGGTGTATTATATCGAATTTTGGCTGTATTATACAGAAATTTATATGTAGTTCAGTGTAATCGCTGCGATTGCACATGGCTCTATTCTCGATTAAATTCTGGCGGCTTAAATGCAGTGGTAATTGTATTGTAATGATTTTTAGCATTAACAATGGGCTATGTATTTTAAAAGGTCGGCAATGTATTTATTTTTAATGTTACATATCGCCGAAAATTGTTCGATCTTGAGAGTGGTTTCTGCTTGTCATTCTTGGCGTTAATTAAATATTTCTTTAATTTCCCTAGTTTTCTGTTTTCTCATGTTAAAAATACGAAGAGGTTTGAAGTGAGAGATGTGTCAACTATCTCAAGCAAAGTAACAGAAGGCGTATGCTTGGTTAAATCGATCTCACTACATGCTTGTTTCTTATTTTTATCGATCCTGGATGAAAGGCAAAGACCGACCAATCCTTTAATATGAAATAGTCGAATTCTATCCCTCTGACTTATTTCTATACCAAATGCTGCTGTTTCAATGTTTTGTCAACATTAAATCTTCGTTATATTTCGTGCTTACTATTTACCTACATTGTTGATATAATCGGTTGGTTTTAGTTTATAGGAGTGGTTCAAATGTATAGAAAATCGAAAGCACTCCCTTTATTCTCTATTTCTATTTTTCCAAGATATCTTTAAAGATCGACTGGGACCAGCTTGGGGCTGATTAAAAAAAAAAATTGACGTTGTTTCATGTTGATTCTTATATCGAGGTTGCATCTACTTTCAAGGAAGGCACAGACCATAGTCTCATCTCTTCTTACTATCTTCCTTATATGAATTTGAAGCCATGTGATATGTAATAGATATAATTAACTATGATAGGGCAGTTATGATTTCATGAGTTTCATCAACTCTGAATTTAGTTCTCTCTTTCGCTTTCATACACACACACAACGAAATTCAGTGTAGGTCTCAAACGAAAGACCAATTTTTAAAATTTATAAATGTATATAGGTAGGTAAATGTTGCAGAATATGTGCATAAGAAAACGTCATTGACTTCCGCATTCTATCTAACTACTTTTATAAAATGGTAAATTCTGGATATATACAAATAGCAAATTATAATTTACGGAAAATTCATTTCAATAGAATTTTTGAAGAAATACGAATTCTTGTTTTCTCGTGGAATATGTGATGCATGTGGTGTCGAAATGCTTGAATTAAGACAAAATCGTAGGTGTGATAGATATTGGTGAAGCCACTGAAAAGATTGTCGCAAAGAATGCATTCTTTGGGAACCGAAAATTGATATTGAAAGAAATGTTGTACACGTTTGCACATGAATTTGTTTAATCTGAAGATCGCCAAACTTTTAAAGGTAGGCCGGATTGGAAATACTTTTATATCTTGCGGGCTATGACGAATAAAAAATGAAATAATGATCATACAAGACTAATAAAAATTACTTTAATGTTTTTCATTAGAAGCGTTTAACTTAGAACAAAATAAATCTTTTTTTCACTGGTGGTTACAAAAAGAGCAGGCATTTCTTTTTATAATAATGCAGACATGACCAAGGACATTTTATTTCGCAAGATTATATATATATATATATAAACAAGGGTAAAAGTTCAGGTGAAGAAAGTAATGCCAACATTATTTCAAGCCCAGTGTGGTTCAATACTCAGTAAAAAAAAAACGAATTAAAATTGCATTCTCTTGTTTGTCTATCCAGTATATATATAATAGTGACTAAAATCGGAGTTGCAGCTGCGATATATATATATATAATATTCTAGAGATGTAAATATTATCACGCTTAGTTTAAATTTGATTCAATTCAACAATTTCTTAAAGAAATATAACCAAAACATCCTATTTATTTGCTAAATTTTGTGCATGCAACCAATCCAATTATTTGTATACTAGATTATTTATTGTATTCGTTCGCGTTTCTCACTACAGCCATCTATCTATTTCTAAATTAGTTTATCGTATTCGTCCTTTCCCACTGCAACCATCTGTCTATTTGCTCTGCTGTTATCAGTTCTGTCTGTTTGAACATCCGTCCATGTGTGTGATACTAGTTTGTTTTCTTCAAACGTATATCTAAGCCAATATTTTCTATGGCTGAACAAGCTAAGCTAATCAATTTGAAATGTCCATACTTGGTTCTATTTTTCTTTTTCTCTCCGCCTCTCCATTCAACACATCCGTTTCTCCACAGCACTCTATTTTTCTCTCTCTCTTTCACTCAACCCACATCAAATATATTTGTCTCTTTTCCTTTATTAATTAACTTCATTCTCTTTGTGTATCTTTTATATGAAACGCCCATTGGTTTCTTTTGTTTCGTTATTTATTCCATTTAACGACTTGGTTCTATTTTATCTACTTCTATCTCAATATTAAGCTTATACTCATGCTGTCGGTTACTTAACATGGTTATAGTTTCAACATGAGGTGCGTGTCGTCATGTTTAAAGTTGACTGCGGCGTACTAAAGTGTTTGCACAATAGTTTCAATTCCCGGTTATGCGGCATAAGTATAAGTGTCTTTGAGAAAGACGGAAAGAAATATTGCACATTTCCATTTTTTCCCCCTTTAAATATACTAACATAGAAGACCTTTCCTCTTCTTTACTTAGGTCGCTAATGTTCCCTAGAAAAACACAAACCTAACAGTACTCTCCTTTCTTCTCTTTGTGTCTAAGAAAATATTACATTATCAAAATGTCATGCCAACTAGTTGTGTAATTACCTGCTGATAGATTTTGTTTGACATATAATAAAATATGTAGGCTATTGTTGCAAAAGCTGTTTCTCAACAGGACGGACGGCATGTCAAGATGAGATAGCGTATATCTATCTGTTTGTCTGCCTATCTATGTGTGTGTGTGTGTATATATATATATACACACACGCATAAAGTATATAGAGAGAAATACACTTAGATATATGTTCAATCATAGGGGATATAAAACCCACCAGTGTGACGAACATAAGAGTTTTTAACCCACATATATGTATATATATATATATATATATATAATACCCCCCCCCCCCTCATATATGTATGTATATATATATATATATATAAATGAAAATATAGAAATTATTGTGAGCAAGAAGCCAACAGTATTTCATAATATATGTGACTATAACGTCAAATGGAAAATAATTCAAACTCAATTAAAAAAAAAAGAGATTTATATATATATATATATATACATTCAAATAAACACATAAATGTACATTTAGAAATACATGTATACGTACAGATACACACACACAATCATAAGATCGTGCTTTAGATTCCTGAACTTGGTAAATCGTCGTGCTCTTAAGACACTTCATTTCTTCTATGAGATGCAACTTCGTCAAGGGCCAGCTAAACCTATATATAGGTGTAAGCTGTAAATTTCATTTCATATATAATAACTACTTTTATGTTTTCGTGTTCAGAGAAATATAGCTGTCACACAGAATATAAAAATACCTGGATTAATTCCCTGGCGAGGACACAATAACGTGTGAAATGCCGATACAAGGATAATAATCTCTCATGTTTCTGTACCATGGAGGAATAGCTGAAAGTGTTTACATTTTACAGTTCATTCTATTCACAACTTAGGCTTTTCTAGTATAAATAGTTCTTATTTATTTATTTATGCGCGGGCGCGTATATATACATATGTATATGCACACTCACACAGCTATCAAAACTGGGTTGTACCTGTAATTGAAAAGGCTAGTCTTGTCACACACTGTCACGCTAAATCGCTCTGAGAATTTAGGGCACTCGTGCCTATGTAATGCTCAGTCACTTTGCACGTTAATTTCATAAGCAGGTTGTTTATTCCATTATTCGAACAACTGGAACACTTCGTAATCGACTGAGGTCCAACAATATGGAGTTTAGGTTTTCAATATTTTTGTATTTATATTCGGTTGTAATTCTTCTGTGCAAAGAAAGAAAAAAAAAACAGAAGAAAAGGATGGAGGAAGACACTATAATAGTATATAGTTCTCGCACGAAAAATACTAATACACACACACACTAGTGCCGTCAACAATAACGCTAAGCCTGGCTTTTTTTAGTTCAAGATTAATACACACACAGATATATGTCAGGATTACTGGATATATGAAAAAGTAAACTGGGATATTTGTGTTTTTATAAATTAATTGGTTGCTTAAGAGAAACCATATAATTTACATTGATTACTGACACGTAGAGGTAATTAAATATAAAAAAAATATATACATATTTTAAGAATTTATTTCTAGATATGATTATATAAATGTTTAGCATGTATGTACAAATGACATACTGTATTAAATGTATGAAACTTTGGAGAAATAACTACTTACGGGGACAAATGTAGGTTTAGAACCCAGGGCCTTGTGATTAGGAAGCAAATTCATAGCACGCAACATGACTGAGATAGTGTGTATATGTGTTTGTGTAAATTTTAAAGAGTTACAGACGGAGATTTATATAAATATACAAACATACAAGGCGTATAATTATGGTTGGTGTGTAATTAGTGTATTTGTTGTATTAATTATTATAAACTATATATTATTTTAAATATATTGTTCAGGTGCATTTTCGTCTTCATTTTCTCTTTCTCTCAATATATATATATATATATATATATATATATAATGTAGGAGGTGAGTTTTATTGTAGCACAATAAAGCAATGCAAATATCGGATAAGTAGCACTCAACAGTTTATAGGACTGGAGTATATAAATCTCCGTCTGACGAGAACGCAAATATCATCCCATGATGATTGATATTTGTTTTTGAAATGCGCATAATAAAATACATGGAACTCTTTTGATTATTTATATATATATATATATATATATATATATATATATATATATATATATATATATATATATATATATAAGATCAAAAGATGGTTAAAAGAGTTCCATGTATTTTATTATGCGCATTTCAAAAACAAATATCATCATGCAATAACATTTGCGTTTTCGTCAGATAAAATAGGGAGACATGATATGAAGGTTAAAACACACTTGTGAATAGTGCAGTTTTAAATCAACTCTTTTAACCATCTTTTGATCTTATATATTATTTATACTCCAGTCCTACAAACTGTAGAGTGCTACTTATCCGATATCTGCATTGCTTTATTGTACTACAATAAAACTCACCTCCTATATATATATATATATATATATATATATATATATATATATACGGAAAAAATGAAACGAAATTTCATTTCCCACTCTTAGTACGGCTGTTACTTAAATATAAGTATGTACACGTACATACAAATATGTATACAGACGTACAGTAGTATGTATATATACATACATGCACACATATATATGTACGTATGGATTCACCGAACATTTATTATAATGCTCGGGGTGTTTGTAAACAAACATTCCGTATTAAGCCGTAGTGTCTAGCAACCATCGTTGCTCGTTTGTTCAACACTGACAAAGGAATGCTGTACTAGTTTCAAGCTTATTAGCTATCGTCAGCAACGTATACCTTCCTGCCAGATTGTTGAACGTATATACTTACCTTATGCATATTAACGGCTGAGTAGCCCAATTTGCATATCGAGTGGGTTAATCGGCCGGGTGCACCGAAAACGATAAACGGAAAAAATGAAACGAAATTTCATTTCCCACTCTTAGTACGGCTGTTACTTAAATATAAGTATGTACACAGTAGTATGAATATATATATATACATACATGCACACATATATATGTACGTATGGATTCACCGAACATTTATTATAATGCTCGGTGTGTTTGTTTTTTTCCGTTTATCGTTTTCGGTGCACCCGGCCGATTAACCCACTCGATATGCAAATTGGGCTACTCAGCCGTTAATATGCATAAGGTAATTATATACGTTCAACAATCTGGCAGGAAGGTATACGTTGCTGACGATAGCTAATAAGCTTGAAACTAGTACAGCGTTCCTTTGTCAGTGTTGAACAAACGAGCAACGATGGTTGCTAGACACTACGGCTTAATACGGGATGTTTGTTTACAAACACACCAAGCATTATAATAAATGTTCGGTGAATCCATACGTACATATATATATGTGTGCATGTATGTATATATATATATACATACTACTGTACATATATGTATGTACGTGTACATACTTATATATATATATATATATATATAGAAGTGGTTACACAACAGTTAGTTCACCATACCGAGAACAATTGTTTCACCTCAGCTCGTAATCAAATATTTGTTTTGCTTCTTCACATCTGTGTATGTGTGTACACACACACACAGAGATGTGAAGAAGCAAAACATAAATATTTGATTTTTGTGATTCTCAATAAATCAGCTCAATAAGGAACTTTTTTTATTTCATCTAGAGTACATATTTTTCTTAGAAATATGTGTTCTGTAAATATACAATATATTGTGTTTTCTTACGGATATATGGTTCTCTCTCTCTCTCATATATCCGTAAGAAAACATAATATATTGTATATTTACAGCACATATTTCTAAGAAAAATATGTACTCTAGATGAAATAAAAAAAAGTTCCCTATTGAGCTGATTTATTGAGAATCACAAAAATCAAATATTTATGTTTTGCTTCTTCACATCTCTGTGTGTGTGTGTACACATACACAGATGTGAAGAAGCAAAACAAATATTTGATTACGAGCTGAGGTGAAACAATTGTTCTCGGTATGGTGAACTAACTATTGTGTAACCACTTCTATATATATATAGAGAGAGAGAGCATTCGCCTTGCAATCGAAAGGTTGTGAGTTCAATTCTCCTCAGACCGGGTGATGTGTTGTTTCCTTGAGCAAGACACTTTATTTCACATTGCTCCAGTTTACTCAGCTGTAGAAATGAGATGATAGGGACCCCAGTCCCTATCATTCCACTGCAAAGTAGTCGTGGAGGTGTCACGGTAAATAAGCACCCAGCACTCACTGTAAATGAGGTTGGTGTTAGGAAGGGCATCCAACTGTAGAAATCAAGCCAGAATCAGTTCCCGTCCCACCCTTGCAAGCAGGGAAGATGATGATGATATATATATATATATATATATATATATATATATATATATATATATATATTTATGTATGCATATATGTGCACACACAGTCAGAGGAGAGGGTTGAAAAATGTTTTATGTAAGTTTATCGTAAAAAGTAAGCAATTGTATATAATGTACACCGTGTGTTGCTGTTTATGACAGTGAAATTAGTTACTGAAGAATGTCTGGATCATACTATTCTATCCGCCCTCTTCACATTTCATTATTTGTTCTATTTCAAAAAAGACACAACGTATTTCCATTGGTTTGTGTCATTTACAGAACCAAACAGTTGTTATCATTGCCATTGTTTGTTTAAAAAAAAAAATTAAACCAGCCTTTTATTTAAAGAATTATTTAAACCATTCCGTTTTTTCGTTTCTATTTTACAGTTGTCTTTTTGTTAAATGCATATTCCTTTTCAAGGCACTATTTATCTCTTTATGTGTATTATTTACTTTAGTAAGAATACAATAGCAGTCTAATTGTTGTATTACGGCGAAATAACAAAATGTATTTTTTTGTAATTTCAAAACAAGCCTTTGACCCCCGACTTACACTGCTTTCGATTTAATGTGGTCCCCGTGTCTATAATTATACACTCCACTACTTTGGGGAATGAAGTATATAACCCTTAACATCCTGTACCGTGTGTGACCACATTAGCAAGACATTCTTGAAAAGTACAAAACAGCACTATAAATGCAATTTTTTTTACAACGTTAATGAAAGCATTTATAAACACATCAGTTTTTTTTTACATTTTCTGCTAAATAATTACAAGATAGTAAGGATTAAATTAGGTTTTTTTCTTCTTCAAAGATCAAAGATATATTTTGTTAGTGGAGATGTTATTAAAAATACACTATAAAACACTGTATTAAAGTAATTACATACAAAAACATAGTATGTTCCTTGTGGTGGTGGTGATGGATTTGACAAAGTGACTAGTGTCATATTAGAGAGAGGGCCACAGCTTGTAATGGTTGGATACACTGAATAAATGAGGATTGCTTGTGTGTATGTGTGTTTACCCAGTACACATACATGGGATTGTGTGTACTAATATTTGACACGTGTCTAAGTTAGTTGGATTATTAGAAAGATTTTGCGGGGCAAGGATTTTCGTTCCCTACACGATTTTCTCACTTTCTCGCATGCTCAGTACCGACTTCATCACACGATGTTATGTATGTATGGACCCGTAATTCCTGATGGAGGCGTAGGGGCGCCATAGTTACATACGGTTTGTCTTGGGTATATTAAACTTGGCGAAGTCCATCCCTCTCGAGCTTTGAACAAGCTGATCTCTGTTAGAGAAGGAGAGGAAAGACTTTATAAAGTATGAGAAAAATTCAAAAGTATTAAAACTTGCTTGAACATAGATGTGTCTGTAACAAAACATGTCTAAAAGGCTGTTCACCATATGTATATACACAAACACCCACCTAGTTAGTTGGTGAGCAATAATTGTTTCTACTTTTTGTCACAAGGCCAGCAATTACCCAGTGCATTATATCACGATAAGAGGCGCTTATTTGAGCACTGTGCTTTTAAGTGAATTGAATATTGTGATAAAAGTGTGTATTAACACTGACATGTTATTGGCGTAATATGTAGAATGAGAGATCGAAGTTTCAGTTTAATATATTTAATTTGTAATCACGCATAACATGTGTTTCGCAAAACGACCAACCCGGAGCCTTAATCGATTCGAATCGGCTTCGATTCTGGATTAATTCGCTCATCAGACGCCGTAGAGATCAAATTTGGAATACATTCATCATTATATATATATATATATATATATATATATATATATTGGAGGATAACAACTTGTTTTATCAACAAAGAAAATATCATGCATTGATGTTCGAAATACTTCACCTTTTGTTGGAGATATCTGACACAACAATAAACTAGGTGGTGAAGCTGGTGTATTATTGATGTTGCTGCTGTTGTTACAAGCATCCCTTTATTTTTTCCTTAATCTTAACGTCCTGTATCGCATGAAACTGCATTGGTTAGACATTCTTGATAAGTACCAAACGCTACTGACTACTCAATGATTTGTCAACAAATTTATTTTTAAATATTTTCAGCTAAATAATTACAGTATGTTAATTAAACCACAATAATAATTGTTGACTAAATTGAATTAATTCAGGTAAAAGGGCATGGTATCGACCCATTACTCCTGGGAGTCGTAGGAGTGCCATATTGACATGGCATTTCTAGAGCATTTTAAAATCTGGCGGAGCCCATCTCCCCTCCAGGCCTGAATACAGCAGATTTCTTCCAAAGAAGGATAGAGAGTGAGTGAGAAAGAGATATAGAGGAAGAATCGACCCCAGTACTTGACTGGTACTTTTTTTTGTTTTTATCAACCATGAATGGATGAAAGACAAAGTTGACCATGGCGGGATTTGAACTCAGAGAGCAAAGAGCTGAAATGAATGCTACAAAGCATCCACCCAACGTTCTGACTCTGTAAATTCGCCACCTATAAGGGTATGGTATAATGAAAGATAGTATCAACTTCAGCAGTATATAAAATATTTAGTTGATGATGACAGCAGCATGGTTAGTTAGCTTCATAACATGACAATTGGCTTATTAACTCATGCAAGCATGGAAAATAGGTTAAATAGTGATAATGATAATTGATGACAGCAGCTTATGAGATATATTTATGTAGTTGGTGATGAATCCAATCACAGCTAGCAAGATAGGTTATTGTGTTTAATGTCCAACCTAGCCAGGTATCACCTGACATCCAACATAAGCAGGTATAACATCTGTTTAATGTTTGTAATTAGAAATATCCCATGAATTCTAGGTGTTAACCCTTTAGCATTTACATTACTGTATACATACTATTATATTTTCACATAATATAGAATCTGAGATTTTGATATTTTTTATTTTGAGAACAATACCTTACATCAGTATGAGCAGTCGGCTACAGCTGGTTTGAACAGAAAAAAGGTGACAGAATTCTAACCAGATATGACCGGTTTAAAAGCTAAAGGGTTAAGCATATGAGAGAAATATTTCTTTGCGAATTTGATGCCAGTCCACCATAGGTAGCACTCCCTGAGCTTTTGATACCTATTCCTGATAGCTTGATGGACTGAGGTAAATTACTGTGTTGCCCCTCTGTCAGTTCCAACAAAGAATGTTCTAGTTTGATTAATGGAGTAGCCTGCTTGTGAAATTGTGCAAATGGTAATTCTCAAAGATATTCAACATGACACGGTGTGTAACAAGGGTAGCCCTTTGTATCACAGGTACAACTGGCCAGCTGAGTGAACTGGAGCAATATGAAATAAAGTGTCTTGCTCAAGTACACAACAAGCTGCCAGGAATTGAACTCATGAACTTTCAATCATGAACTGAACCCTTAACCACTAAGGAAAACAAATACCTTCATACATTTTGCTGTGTATTACTCTAATACTCAGTCCCCATCGAGCACACTTATGATTAACTCTTTAATCTTCTGGAGGCTCCAGGTGTTATAAGTCACCAATAGAGTAATCTCCCCTTAATACACAATGCAGTGTCAAGGGAAGCAATTCATAAAACTTTCTAGAAGGCTGTAATGATTCAGTGGAAACTATCGAAATACATGTTTACCCCAAAGTCTCCGTCTTTTTGTAAGACAGATGGTGTAAGTTGAGGGATATTTTGCACAAGACAGAGAATATAATTACTTAAATCATGAGATAGATTGGCATAATCATTAGTGTTGGACAAAAAGCCTTGCAGTATTTAGTTAGAGCTAGTTATGTTCAGAGTTCAAATCCCACTAAAGTCAACTTTGCTATCCATCCTTCTGGGGTTGATAAAATAAAGTACCAGTCAAGTACTATGTTCGATTTAATTGATTTATCCCTTCCCTACGAATTTAGACACCTGTGATGAATTGGCAAAGTCATTAGAACATCAAATAGACTACTTTGCGATATTCATTCTGGCTGACTGCACTCTGAGTTCAAATTCTGTCAAGGTCAACTTTGCCTTTCATCCTTTTTTCTTCTCTGGAAGAAATCAGCTGTATTCAAACGTGAAGAGAAATGGTCTCTACCAGGTTTGAAATGTCATTATGGCACCCCTATGACATACCTATGTTAGAAAATATTATATAACTTAATAATTTTAATGACACTGCAAGGTGTGAAAGGAAAGGTTACTGTTGGGATTTGAAACTAAGAATTCAAAGAAACAAACTAAATTAGATAGGTTTGTAGATATCCAACTAAATAATCAGCTGTTCTTGACCTATCCTTGGCACTGTGTGTGTCTTTGATCAGCTGTTCTTGACCTGTCCTTAGCATGGTGTGTCAGTGATCAGCTATTCTTGACTTCTTGACACTGTGTGTCAGTGATCAGCTGTTCTTGACCTGTCCTTAGCATGGTGTGTCAGTGATCAGCTATTCTTGACTTCTTCTTGGTACTGTGTGTCAGTGATCAGCTATTCTTGACTTCTCCTTGGTACTGTGTGTCAGTGATCAGCTATTCTTGACCTGTCCTTGGTACTGTGTGTCAGTGATCAGCTGTTCTTGACCTGTCCTTAGCATGGTGTGTCAGTGATCAGCTATTCTTGACTTCTCCTTGACACTGTGTGTCAGTGATCAGCTGTTCTTGACCTGTCCTTAGCATGGTGTGTCAGTGATCAGCTAGCTATTCTTGACCTGTCCTTGCTACTGTGTGTCTGATCAGCTGTTCTTGACCTGTCCTTAGCATGGTGTGTCAGTGATCAGCTATTCTTGACTTCTTGGTACTGTGTCAGTGATCAGCTATTCTTGAATTCTCCTTGGTACTGTGTGTCAGTGATCAGCTGTCCTTGACCTGTCCTTAGCATGGTGTGTCAGTGATCAGCTATTCTTGACTTCTCCTTGACACTGTGTCAGTGATGAGTGGTTCTTGGCACTGTGTCAGTTATCAGCTGTTCTTGACCTGCCCTTGATCAGCTGATTTTGACTTGTCCTTAGCATTCAGATTTTGTTAGTGATCAAGACATTTAGCAATGCAATGATAACAGCAAAACACTTATTTGATGAATGATTTGTTAGGTTGCATTGTTTTTTTTTTAACTTTTCCCATACCAGCTTGCCCTGCTCTGGCTCTATAAAACAAAACTATCCATTTTAAAGGTTTCCTATTTAAATTGTAACCTTCCAGCATAATTTGATGTAAGTGCTTTTTGATAAGGTTATTTTACAAATACTATCTTGATACTGAAATAAAAAATTTCATTAGATATATGGTAACAAAATGGTTAAAACTATTTAGTCAGTGGGGGAAGGACAGTGCATACAACTCTTTTCAGGGCTTCCAAAGGTGAGGAAGCCCTGAAAAGAGTGGATTTCACTAAAGGCAACCAAGACAGCAGGTCACCTTGGTTCGACAATATTAAGCTGTTTATATTTATGTTATTGAGAGATCACAGCTCCAATACTATGGACATGTGGTTAGAATGTCTCGGGAAAGAATTGTTGGACAAATTTTATGGGTAAATGCAATCAGCGGATACCCAGGGATAGACCCTGAACAAGCTGGTTGGATAACATCCATGAGATCATCTGGTCTTGCTTGGGGCTGCAGCCGGATCAACTGGAGACAGTTGCTTCTGTCAAGAGCCACTGAAAAGTGTGCTGAGGATTCTGCTCCCAAGAATAAGTAGGCGAAGATGATGATGTACTTCAAACAAGCTTGATAATGAGAAAATTTGTTATATTACTAAATTCTCCATTATTTGCAAAATTATTCAAAAGTCATAAACTGTTTTTCATTAGAATATTGTAATGAAAGGATTAAATCTACCATACAAGTAGGCCGCAACTAGATTTGGACTTGAAATGTAAAGAGTAGGAACAAATACCATAGGACATCTCGTCCAATGCTCTAACAATTCTGGTAATCTGCTGCCTTAGACTGCTACTTATTTTATCAACTCTGAAAGGATGAAGGTAATAATCAACCTCGGTGAGATTTGAACTCAAGCATATAGAGTGCTGTAACAAATACTGCAAGTCATTTTGACCTTTACTAAACAGCATCATAAATAATGTTAACTATGAAACCAAACCACACAGTTTAAAGGGTTCTTATTGAAATTAAAATCTTCCAATATGATTTTATATAAGAACCATATGTTATGTTACTATATTAGTAATGAAATAATTAATAGTTTTAGTAAATCCCTCAAAATTCTTCTCATCTTCGTCCATGTATTCCTAGGAGGGTCATAGGGGCAGAGTTTCAAACATGCCTTCAGCAGTTCCTGTCAGGAGCAACCATCTCCAGTTGATCTGGCTGGATTTCCAAGTGAGACCAGTCGAGCTTGTGAAGACTTATTCAACCCTTGCTAGCAGGGAATATGAATGTTAAATGATGATTGATCAGTTTTAGGAGACAATGTTTCTTTCATCTGTTTGTTCTTTCATTTATTCTTACTCATTCATTTGCCATTCTTATGTGCATTTTTTCTTTTTTCATTCGGCCTCTTTCCTTCAGGCTTCTATTTTTTTCCATAAATTCTTTAATTATTAATTCATTCATTCAGTATTTTATCCAACTACTCTTATATTCATTTACTTTCACCTCTCTCTGTCTTTCATTCATCTACTCCCACATCTCTCTCTCTCATTCATCTACTCCCACATCTCTCTCTCTCATTCATCTACTCCCACCTCTCGCTCTTTCATTCATCTACTCCCACCTCTCGCTCTTTCATTCATCTACTCCCACCTCTCGCTCTTTCATTCATCTACTCCCACCTCTCGCTCTCATTCATCTACTCCCACCTCTCGCTCTCATTCATCTACTACCTTTATCTTTCATTACTCTACTCTCACCTCTTGCTCTCATTCATCTACTTTCACCTACTGCCACCTCTCTCTTTCATTTACTGTCTCCTCTCATTCTTTCATTCCCTCTCATTCTTTCATTCCCTCTCTTTCTACTTTTTTTCTTCTGTTTTTCCATGTGCTATCAACTAATCTGACCTCGAAGATGTTCACTATTGACTTTTCTCAGGAAACTATCTAAAAATAAGTTTGTTAATTCAAATGTTTATAGTACTTTTGCTATCAGAGGTATTATTATGAAAATTTTACAGTAAACTTAAGTAAAGACTAATTTTTCATGTTATGTAATATGTGCTGTTTTGTGGTTTTCAATAATGTTTTGTTAATGTGATTTCATGTGGTACAGGACATTAAGATATAGGAGCTACTGATCAATGGAGTGGCAACAATAAATAAATGACTGGACTGTTTTGTTCTATTTAGTTATCTCCCTTTAAATTGTGAATCCAGAATCTGCTAGGGGCAGATTTTTATCTTTCATCCTTCTGAGGAAGCTTCTAGATCAGGGATGGTGTACTTTTTTTGTCTGCCTTGTCAATTTCCTAATTTCTTTAACAATCCTATTTAAGTATCACTTAATGTATACATGTTTAGGTGTATGCTGCATGTGTGAGAAGTGCCATGATTAACCTTGCAATGGGCTGGCACTATGTCCAGAAGGGACTCTGATACTCCCAGTTGCTTAATGCCAATGAAGCTGGGATAAGCTATAGTTTGATGAGATTCTGGGTTTTGAACAGACTTTAACATACTGTGATATTGTCTGTAAGCTTTATCTCTGGTTATCATTTACCAACAGATACAAGTTTCACTTAACCTTCTAATAGCTACGTATTTTATCATATATTTTTCATTGTTTTTTTACATGGTTTCTATAGCTGGATGCCCTTCTTAATACCAACCACATTACATTTACTGAGGAAAATGTTATTCCCAGTACATCAGATTAAGTGCTTTGTGCTATCAGTTATGGTTCTCAGCATTCTGAGTTCACATCTCCCCAAGGTTAACTTTGTGAAGGCGCATGGCTTAGTGGTTAGAGCATTGGGCTTGCAATCGAAAGGTTGTGAGTTCACTTCTCGGACCGGGTGATGTGTTGTTTCCTTGAGTAAGACACTTTATTTCACGTTGCTCCAGTTTATTCAGCTGTAGAAATGAGATGATAGGACTGGGGTCCCTATCATTAAACTACCCAAGGCACCTCCAACAAGATATACCTTGGAGGAGGCCAGCTAAATCTGCATAGGTGTGAGTTGTCACACACACACAAGGTTAACTTTATCTTTCATCTTCTTGGGGGCAGGGGTTGATAAATATAGTATCAGAGCAGTGGATCACCAGAGGTTATATATAGTTGGATGGGATACCTTGTAATATCTGTTCTGGCTTTGAATGTTCGAAGTTCAAATCCTGACCTGGGTGACAAATAGGACTGGGACCACCTAAGAAAAACCTAAGAAACCTTCTATATGAAATAAAACTTCTTCCAGAGTTAGCTAAAACTGCACAGATATGATCCTTAAAAAACTACAATTAATATATACCAGTAATAGGTTACAGAGATTTCACTAAGCCTCTCAAAAATCTTGATTATATTGAAAAGTAATTAATCAGATCAAAAATCTATTTATTAAGAATATAGTCATGAAACGGTTAAGTTATTAATGGTTTTGGGAAAGACATGAATTTCATAAATTCTTTCATATATTTCTCATATGAATCTAATTTCCCATTATATATTTATTTATTCTCTTTCTTCCATTTTAGTGGTCAAAATGAATAGTTCTGTGAATGGCTTCAGCACGGAGGATGACAGCCGGAGCGGGCATGATCAGATCTGCAGCCTTATAGATGATGGTGAGCGCTGCAGACGTCCAGCAGGAAATGCAAGTTATAGCAAGCGAATACAGAAGACAGTGCAACAGAAGAAACTAAAGCTAACGAGGGATGATTGTGTAAGTTGTTACATTTCTACTAGCTGTGGCTTAGAGCAGTGATGTTCTATGGTTGACAAAGATTAATTAAACAGCCTGCATTCTAGAAGACTTTAACCCTTTAGCATTCTTATTACTCTGTTTACTATTGTATTTTGATAGAAAAGGTTTTACCTCGCATAGTTATCTCACATAATATCGAATCTATGAGATTTTGATATTTATTTTGAGAACAATACAGTAATATTAGTATGAGGGGCTGGTTACAGCTGGTTTGAACAGAAAGAGGGGAAAGAATTCTGGCCAGATACAGCCGGTTTAAATGCTAATGGATTAAGTCCCTGGCCTGGCATGGTTACCGAAATGAAGTTTGAGATAAACTCTACAGGTATGGTAGAGCTCGCTGTCAAGCTTGTTTGAGATGCAAACATAGTGATGAAACCATCTTGCATGCATTAGTCCAGTGTCCGAGCATTGCTGACTTATGGAATTATATCGAACATCTGTTGTTACTTGTAGGATAGATTTAGCTATCAGCTGAATCTATCGAGAAACACACTGCCACCTTACTTTGGCTTGGAAAGGCAGGTAGTTTTCTTTGTATGGTGGATACATCAGTTCTGTATGAGCAAGACATGGTCACCTGACCTAGAATTGCCCACAACAGGACAACTCTTCTAACCCATGCTAGCGTGGAAAAATGGACGTAAAACAATGATGATGATTATTAGATTGAAAGGACTGAGGACAGTTTTATTTTTGGCCAAACCCTCTTCAATTTCTTTATGGTGAGGGCGGAGTGGAGAAATGTTTTCTAGCAAATTCGCTTGAAAGGTGAGTATGGTGGTTGACAATGACCTGGTTAAACGAGACCACTCTTGATGGACCATCATCAGTTTCTATGATGAGTGTTCTTGTAGTTTGATCAGCAGAATAACCTGCTCATGAAATTAATGCATAGATGGCTGAGCACCCCACAGACATGTGTACCCTTAATGTAACTCTCAGGGAGATTCTGTGTGACATGGTTGGCCCTTTAAATTATAGATACTGAGGGGCTTCCTAATAGTTACCATCTATCCAATTTTACTCACAAATCATGGGTTGACCCAAAGTTAAGGTAAATGAGCTTTGCTCAAGATATCACATTGTGGGATTGAACTTGGGATCTAATGAATGGGAAGTGATCCTCTTAAACATTTGGTCATGCTGCATCCTTGAGGTGGGCCAATCGGGTTTCTTCGTTGACCCTATGTGAGTGTCTCCCCATTAGGTTATCTTATTTCATGCCATTTTTATACAGTTTTCCATGGGTTCTTTCACAATCAATTCTGTATAAACTGCCTACCCTTTTTGTAATATCCCCTTATCTGTTGCCCTTGTGGCAGATAAAAGAAATCAAGTATCAGACAAAATGCCCCAAAGTATTTGTTCCAGGTCTTTAAGTTCAAATCCAGCCAAGGTCAACTTGCCTTTCATTCTTTTAGGGTTGATAAAAGGATTTACTTCAATAACCTGTTCCAAATTTTTGGCTTTGTTCCTCTATTATTAACAATTATTGTCAATATCGTCATTATCTAAGGTCTGGAGCTTATTAATATAATGGCAACTTAACTTTGACACCCCTCCTCAAAATGTATAGTCTTGTGCCAAAGTAGGAAAATTGTGTATATATAATTATCAGAATTATTAATTTAATCAACTACCCCCCCCCCCCCTCCCCTCTCTCCATTCATAAATTTGTAGCCTTGGGTAAAAAATGATTAAAACTATTATATAGTGAGATCTTCATTATGATGCAATACTTTAAACTGTTAATGTAATAATAATAGTGTTTGATGATAAATCTCTGTTCAGTTGCTAAGGGTGATATCTGTAGTTGAGCTAACTTGTCTAACCTTTGTTAACATACATTTGTCTGACATATCTTTGTTGCTAGGAGTGACAGCTGCAGTTGAACTAACCCCTGGAGTGTGGGTGGCTCTTGTAAGCTCTCTCAAGATTTGGTTATGTCAATAAGGTCTCCTATCCTTTCTAACCTCACACTGAGTAGTTATAGTCTCACATGACCCATTCACAGCACAGCATAAGCCACTCCTGAGAGAAATGCAGAGAAGAAAGAAGAATTGACTCCAGTACTTGACTTGTACTAATTGACACTTAATTATGACACTTAAAGTTAACCTTAATTAGATTTGAATCTAGAACACAGCTAGAAAGAAAATAAAAGGAACACAAAATGTTCTATCTGATGCTCTAATGATTCTGCCAGTTTACTATCTTATTATTATGGTAATACACACTTAATTAATAATAACATTCAAAACAGTAATACTAATATCAAAATTCATTAAAATTAAAAACAAACCAATCCAGAGGCTAAATAGACATGAGACCAGATATGTCACATTTTATATTCTGATACTTTGAAATGTCACCAATTTTTTAGATCTACTGAAGAATTTCAGTCCAAGCCTATAGATTGCAAAACAATGGAATTAGGGCCAGTATGGTAGATAAGGTTTTTCCCCCTTCTCAAAATAGGTATTGTATCATCATACTCGTCATCCCCCTCCTTTTTACCTTGTAGTTATGTCACTGTCTCTACGGAATATTACCCTCCAGTTTGGAATCACTGTAGTTGACGTTAAATATGGTGTCTCATTTTTGAAAACAGGTTGGCCTGAAATAACATCTGGCGGCTGAATTTAAAACTAGCATGAATATCAATAGTCTTTATTGTTTCTTTTAGGAGTTGAGTCAAAGAAAAAGGTGCAATACAGATGACCTTTGCACGATGTTGGACACTCGTTTTGGGAAAGTCAGGCGAAGAACCACAACTCTTGGATTGCTGCTAGCCACCACTCCGCTCCCTTTAAAAAACCCAGCTGGAAAACAATAGCTGCAGCTTGACTCTGTTGGCTTTGATCCCTGAGTGTCTTTAGTGAAGTTAGATGAGGCCTCCAGTTAGTGAATAACTTTTTCCTCTCTCCGCACCAGTCTTGGAGGTCCTAGAAAATAGAGGGTCATGAGTGATGTTTTTCTCTCTTTGATTAAACATTATGAAAATATATAAATAGAGCAGTGGAGTGGAGTTCTATCACATCTAGCAACAGACTTCTCTGCTGGAGAACCTCTAACTTTATACTTGTATATTTATACCTTCACACATATACTCTCTAACAAACAAGGGTACCACACAAGGCAGTATGGTTGCAGCACATCAAGTTATTGAGTTATCAGACTAGAGATGTGGTCTGATTATATTTACTATTGTATTTTCGCAGTAAAGGATTTAGCTCTCATAATTATCTCACATAATATCGAATCTGAGATTTTGATATGATTTATTTTAGAGAACAATACTTTAACATCATATGAGCGGCCGGTTATGGCCTGTTTGAACAGAAAAGAGTGAGAGAATTATGGCCGGTTTAAATGCTAAAGGGCTAAGGTGTGGTCTGACTACAACAGTGGACTCTTAAGGTATAGTCTATCTGATTAAAATGGAGTGGAGTCTGCTAAGATGTGGTTGACTGATGGCAACAGAATTGACACAGCTAAAGGCCTCTAAGAATCAGTTAGTGTATTAAAAGCCAGCAATGGAGTAAGCCTACCAATACTAATTAACTACTTTTTTTCTTTTATTGCTGTTAATCTGAAAATAAAACTGAATGTTTGTTTCAAGAAATTCATTATTTGTTCTGCATTACAGGTTTCTCATATCTACATTTGCGACTATCATAAAAATGTCATTCATAATGTACGCTCAAAGCGGAAGAGGAAGGATAGTGAAGATGACCGTGGGTCACTAGAGGGTGATGAAGAAATACCAGAGGTAAATTTATTACTTAACTGATCTCATTAAAAAACTTTTTCTTCAAAAATATAATTCTTTTAACCATATCAAGTAAACACCCCCCAACGGATTTTACATCCTTTAATATTCTGAAATTTTAAATCATTTTTATCTCCATTTTTCCCTGCTTGCATGGGTTAGATGTATAACATCTCTCCACTTGTTTTTTTTTTCTTTTGTGATGTTCAGCATTGTGAGATCAGCTTTCACCACTCCTGCCCACTTCTTCACCTAATGATCATCATCTCTACACATTATGTGTCTGTACCAGGGCGGTGGATTGGCAGTATTGGTAGAGGGTTGGACGCCATGCTTTGACTATAGAGTTACGGCCCTTGCCATTCTGAGTTCAAATCCCGCTGAGGTTAACTTTGCCTTTCATCCTTACAGGGTCGATAAGATAAAATACCAGTAATGCACTGGGTAATTGCTGGCCTTGTGCCAAAAGTAGAAACAATTATGTGTCTGTACCAGTGCAGCCATCTCTCCTGCTCACTACATCTGATTCTTTTTATACTCAGTTTTTTTTCTCAACTCATCTGTACTTAGTCGTTTTTGTATACTAACATTGTATATGCAGCACAGCATGCATATGCAATTTTTTACCTTTGCACATTCTCTGCTTCCAAAGCCCCTGTCTCACTACCTTGCATTCCTTCATTATCAGCCAAAGTAATAGATCACCAAACTTTTTCCACTGTATTTTTATTCTGGTTACTATGTTTTCAGAGCGCCACCACTGTTAACTAGGTCACCTGGTTAACAAAAACTATCAACTACTATATAACCTACTTTGGATTGTTTATCTAATGCTCTTAATGCTGACTACTCCTGTGCATTTGCCACACACAAAATTTCTTTTCTCTGATGCCATTATACCACGTGCACCTATTGTTAACACTGGACACACTGCATAGAATTTCTACCTATGCCTTTTCTCCATATTGGGCATAGCCATTTCCCTGATGTTAGCGGAGTTCTGTCCTCTTTCTTACTAAGACTTAATGAAGTTTATTCTGGTTTTTTAATTCTAGGTTTTGTGTCAACATTTGAAAATTCTCTAAATCATCCACATATTTAGTTATAAGTACTATTAGGTCATCAGTTAGAGGTATTTCCAACCCCAGAATAGTTAGAGTAGTTGTTAGATATACCGTCTAACCCATGCTAGCGTGGAAGATAGACGTTAAACGATGATGATGACTTCTAATTTCAATTAGAATAAATAGTTGTCAAGAGTACATCTTAGCCATACATTCGTATATCTCTGACTCAATTCCACGCATATGATAGATATCATATTAAGTACATTTCATTACTACTAGCAACTAAATTGGAAAACTTTTAACTCTTGAGACAAGGTGGTTACAACTGGAATGCTTTTCAATCGGGGTTGACCTTGGGCTAAACAGCAACAACAATTGTGAAAGGAGCAATTATCAGCAAAATTAAGGAAAAACTAAAACAAACGTATCATTGGGTAGCGATATATACGATTTTATTAACAATAATTTAAAACGTGTTTGTTTGAACCACAATAAAATAATAACTATAAAGAAAAATTAAACATACACACACTGAATAAATTTGCATGAACATTAATACAATAGCTTCACAAACTTGCTAAACAAATGAGGTTAGAAGCTTACTTTCCTACTAATAACAACTTACCGCTTTGAAAATAAAACAAATACGTTCGATTATGTAATCAAAAGATTGGTCACAGACCTGCGGCGAAACAAAATCTCGAACTAAGCGGTCTTTTGCTACTATCCGGACATGTATGTAGCTTTGAAAGTAAACAGAGTGATCTCCCTTATTTTGAACCTCTCTTTCTAGATTCAACGTCAGAGTGATGGCCCTTGTGCTTTAAATAGAACTATTTTGAATATGAACATCAGAGTGACTTCCCTGTTGTCATGTCAGCAAGACACAACAGCGACATCAGATAGCGTCATATTTGAAAGAGAAATTTTTAGAAACAAACGACGCCTTCCGTTTTTTTCTTCTAAATTTTTGAGGAGGGGGTGGCCACTGGCGCCAGTCAGCATTGCTGATAACGTGACCAACCAACCAATCTTTATGTGGTGGATCAGGAGACTTAAGGAACGCTATAACGCTGACAAAGTTAGAACATACCCATTTTTTTCCATTTCAGATAACATAAAGTCAACTTAGCGAGAGTGATGAAGAATGTATGTGTCCCATTAGTGCGATCCTATAGAGTCATGCTACTTCATTCAGACAGGGTCAAATGGATGAAGATTTTTGAATATGTAAATGGGACTTGTCTCTTCTGTATAGGAGCAAAAAATATCAACTCATTGCAACAAATACCAGTGTGTTTGTGTCCAATGCTTAGTTAGATACAAATTAAAATTAAATATTAAGATAGTAGAAAAACCAGGTATTCCCATAAAAGCCCTGATTAGCAGAATGTACCCTTTTTAGAAAATCCTCTGCACTGATAGAAAATGATTAAGCCCACAACTGGAATGGTTGTTACTTACTGTTCCTATGTTCTTAATTAATCTACCTGAGGTCCCACTACATCTCTTGTGTGCCATAGTTTGTATTTTCCTACACACTGAGCAAGGCCATTTCTCTGAGGTGGGTCTGGGCCTTGTTATCCTTTCTACTTACTAGGTTGACTGGTGCTTCCGGGTCAGGAATTTTTTCTCTAGTTCTGGGCATCCTGTTTTAAACTCTTTTGTTATATATAACCTGGAGGATAAGAATAAACAGGCGAGGACTAAGGACGGAGCCTTGTTGGACCCCAACTTGCACACTAAGCTTGATATAGTAATTAATTTTAACCTTGTTGACAGTACCTCTCTGTACATGGCTTGTACTGCCCTCACAAGCCACTCTTTTACTTCATGTCTCCTAAGTCCACACCAGCTTACAGAACAAGGGACTCTGTCAAAAGCTTTCTCTAGGTCAACAAATGCTAAGTAGAGAGCGTGTACTTTTAGCTAGGTACTTCTCCAGCAGTTGCCTCACAAGGAAGAAGGCATCTATGGTACTTTTTCCTGGCACAAATCCGAACTGCATCTCATCTAGGCTAATTCGACCTCTAGTTTTCTCTGTCTAGTGCATCACCTTTACCCTCATAGTAGTTGACGATGCTGCTGCTATGCCAGTCTTTGGGTATGATACCATTTTGTATTACTTGATTTACAATATGGATACTTATGGTGTGTCCTACCATCCTAGATGCTTCCAGCATCTCAGCAACTATTCTCAATGACCCTACTGCTTTACCTGTTTTCATATCCATAATTGCCTACTACACTGCTGATCCCTCTATAGGGTCCACTTGGGGCAGGCTATGTTTTTCCCACACATTCTCCTCATTCATTAGTCTCTCATAATGACACTTCCATGCTGCCTTCTTTTCAGTTTTAGTGAGGGCAAGTGCACCATTGTCATCACAAATACACTTCTCTCCCACAACATCACTATTTTCTCTGACACACTGCCTTGCGATCCTGAACGCCCTGCGTCTTTGGTCCGCACACTGCATAACGTGCATATGTTAAATGGTGATGATTTATTTATGCTTTCTGTGTTTCCTACATAATTTTTCAGATTGACTTTTTTCAAATGCCTGTAAACACACTCCGCCGATACAGACGACATTACAAGTTACCCACTCGGCCTGGAACTAACAAGGCCCAATTGGCTGAGGTAGATAGATATCTTCTATGTTATAAAATTTGTTTAGAATGTTGCTACCAGTTTGTTTTATGCAAGTATATTTAACCCTTGAGCATTTAAACCAGCTGTATCCTGCCAGAATTATCTCCTCCTTCTGTTCAAACCGGCTGTAACTGGCCACTCATACTGATGTTAAGGTATTTATTGTTCTTAAAATGAATAATATCAAAATCTCAGATTCAATATTATTTACCATAAAAATATGCAAATGTAATGCAAATGCTAAAGGGTTAAATGACTTGTAATTTCATATTAAGTTCTTGTTATTTCTACAAATAATTACATTCAGGATTAGTTAAGCCTCACAGAAACCGAGGTGGTCAACACCATTACAGAAATTGAACTTAAGACATCAAAGTGGTCAAGGATGGTTAAGGCCTCTCAGAAATTGAAGTGGTCAACACCATTCTAAAGGAATATAAAACATAAGCAGGAACACATTTAGTGAAACAAATTAGTGGGCTTGCAGTTCAGCACCTGTAGAAATAATTCCATGCCACTGACCAAACATCATGGTACTTTGGACAGGTTGACCATTTAAGTTGCATGGAGTCTAGTTGAGTCTCAAACTCTGGATAGAAACTAGGACAAGGCCATGAGTAAGATGGTCAGTCAATTTCACTTGAAAATGGGCTGAGAGAGAGAGAGCTATCTCTGAACAGCTGGGTGGAGCTGATGAATATGTATATAGCCTACATTCATCCTTACGGGGTCGATAAAATAAAGTACCAGTAATGTACTGGAATAATTGCTGGCCTTGTGCTAAAAAGTAGAAACAATTATTGCCTGGCTGTTGTGCCGTACTTCAGTTTTTGCCTGACCAGATTAGAACATCTGCTCATTTACTTATGGACGGTATGTGTTCTACTTGCAAGGCAATATACCTGCTTCTAGTCCCTATGTATTGATGGCGAGCAAGTGTGATTGCCCTTTATCTAGCAAGTTTTTTTTGCATGGCTCATCTTTGATGGAGATGTGTTCTTGGACTAAGTAAAAGCTAAGATCAAGCAACCGGAATGTTGTCAAGTATTCATAGCCCCCAAGCAATGAAATTTGCAATTTAGCTTGTTTTAGGAAACTAGTGATGGATAACAGTGACAATATTCTTGGTGAAACTTCAATGACTTTCAAACTTGGGGCTATGGTAACTAACAGAAATCATTGACCTGGGTCCATTGCTGGTTTGAGATGAATTCTACAAGCACAGAAACACTGCCAGCCAAGCCTGTCTAAGATGTGTGCAGAGTAACAAAACTGTTCAGCAAATATGTGGTTCAGCCTGAGCATTGTTGATATGTAGATTTTTCAAACAACTGTTGCTGCATGTAAAGTATATTCAACTATTGACTGAGTTCATTGTGAAAATTGTCCTGACGTTTTCTGTTGATCAGGAAGGACAAGCAGTTTTCCTCTCTGATATCTGTGGTGAAAAATAAAATCTGTGCTAGATACAATGAAAAAGACTAAACAAACATATTTTTCTTCTGTTGAGCCATCATAGGTCTGCCTGCTCATTCGTGTTTGACCTAAGGCTAAATATAACATTAGAAATTTGATATTAAGGTGACGATTTGTGGGGAAGAGAAAGTTTAATAAATTGACCCCAGCGTGTTACTGTTACTTTATTTTATTGGCCCCATAAGGATGAAAGGCAAAGCTAGCCTTGGCAGGATTTGAACTCAATACCTATTTTAAGTTGAGCTAGATTCCACTAGACGGCACTGGCCATCAGCCTTTCAAAATGTTTATTTATTAAATACACCATATATCTTTAGATGTACGAAATTCACATACAAATAATATTTTTTTGAAATCTAAATGTCTTGCACTACTTTTCTTCTTTTATTTTTTCTTCTCTAGAGTGTTGCTCGGCACTTTAAAACAATTCCTGTGGCAGAAAAAGAAACTTTGACATTCTTCATTTACATGACAAAGAATTTTAAAAGCAGATTCGACCAGAAACACATCGAAACAGCTCCAAGCTAGTGGACTGTAGAGTACATCCGTGTCACTCATTATTATTATTATTATTGCTACAAGTACTACTACTACTATTACTATTATTTTGGATGATGTTGATGATGATGAATGGAAGTCCAAGACTGAGATAAACCAGAATAAAAGGCCAGTGCTTTTGCTGGGTGGTGGTGGAACCGGTTGTTGTGATGGTGGGAATAATAATAACAATAATAATAGGAAGAGGAACATAATTTTTCTCTTTCTTGTGCTTGCTTTCCTTCTAAACACACAACACATATACACACACACTAGGCCACATCATGTGACCTCCATCACCACCACCACCATCACTCCACTATTCATCTTTCTTCCCACAATAAAGACACAACAAATCAAATAAGACATAAGACATTGCAGAGTTTAAAAAGGAACAACAATAAAAATAACAACAATAAAAATAATTATGAAAAACAACAACAAAACAAAACAATTTGGAAATGAAACTATTTGAAAAGACAATATTTACAAAGACACTTTGTGCCTGCTTTTCAATTATGGAAGACAATTTGTGCATCTGTTTGCTGAACAGGAAATATTAATATATATATATATATAATGTGTGTGTGTAATATATATATATATTTATATATATATATGTATGTATGTATGTATGTATGTGTGTGTGTGTGTGTGTGTAATATATATATATATATAATGTAATATATATTATATATATATATATATATATATATATAAAATGATAATAATAAAACAGCTGTCAGAAGAATAACCTCCTGCTCTTTCTATCTTCTTTCTATCTCCTTTCTCTTCCTCCTCCTCCTGGTGACACTCGCATACACACATAAATGGAAAGGAAGAAAGAGAAAAACGACTTTTAATAACAGATGTCACATTCTAACAAATTTATGTTTTCTTTTTGATTTTCTGATCATTGTTATTTTTTTTGTGGTTGTTGTTATTATTAAGTAAAGTGGTTGTGTAGGTGTCATGACAAAAAGCATCCAGTACTCATTTTAAGTGAGGTTGGCGTTAGCAATGGCATCCAGCCGTAGAAACCAAACCCAAATCAGTTCTGTATAAACAAAGCATGGTCACCTGACCTAGCATTGCTCACAAAAGGACAACTCATCTAAGAATGGACGTAAAATGGTGATGATGATGATGATGATGATGACCAGTTAAGTATTGAGGTCCTCCATCCCCAATTTTCTGGTCTTGTTCCTATCCTAAAAATAATTTTTATTATGGTAAGTGTTATAGCTACTTCCAGCCAAAGTTCCAGCAACAAAAATCTGCTAGCTGGCATCCAAAAGTGTCAGTAACTTATAGATAAATCTATAGTTTTGTGTTGTTGTTACATCTGGTACATTCATGGGTCTGGCTGTACCACTGCTGAGATGACTTTTCAGAATATGGTTTCGCTTTCCATGGGAACCAATTACTGGATATCCTGCACTACATACACGCAAGTTTGCTAGGGTTTTATTAGTGTCTTGAAGGTTTTTTCAACTCTTTTCATTCCTCCACCAGGGTTTTGGTATTGATTCTTAGTGCTTCTTGTTTTTCTCTTGTTTCATATTATTGTTATTACTATTTGTAGCTGGGGTTTTCCTGAGGACATACAGAAACACACAAGCATACATGCACGCGCACAGTTTTCCACACGTGTTGACTTACATTTAAAATTCTCGCGTTTTCAGTCAAAACTCTTAGTGTGGTGACAACTCTCTCTTCCTATCTAACTTTCACACACACACACACTCCCTCTCTCCGTCAATAACAACAACTTGTTTTTTTCTTTCTTGAAACAAATTTTCAGTCTATATCTCTTTCACAAGCTTGCTCTCTCTCACTGTATTGTTCTCTCAATAACAGCAACAATAACCACTTGTGATTATAGTGAAAGTATTTTTTTGAAGTTTGTGTTGCGTTATCTATATGTTGAACGATATACAGAAACACACACACAAACACAAAAAAAACTATTCTTTTCATTTGTTCACACATTACGTTTTAGTTAGAGAGAGAGGGTGGTGGAATAGTATTTCTCTCCTTCTCTATAGAGAGTGTGACTGACAGACTGACAGTCATAACTGTATAGTATAGATCAGAGCTGTGGATTGGCAGTAATTGGTAGAGCGTCATACAAAATGCTTTGTGGTGTTTAGTTCACTTTCTATGTTCTGGTTTCAAATGCTGCTGAAGTCATCATTGCCTTTTGTCCTACTGGGTTCGATACCATTAAAGTATTAAAGTTGATATAATTGACTTTCACCCTTCCCCCAAATTGCTGGCCTTGTGCAAATATTAGAAAGAATTATTATTATTATTATTATTTGGTAGAATGGTAGAATCGGTAGAACGTCAGGCTAAATGCTTCACAACATCAAATTATGGCCCTTTACATTTTGATTTTGAGGTTAGCTTTGCCTTTCATCCTTACGGGGTCGATTCAATCGATTTTCCCCTCCCCTTCAAATTGCTGGCCTTGTGTCTAAAGTAGAAACAATTATTAGGGTGGTGGATTGGCAGAATCATTATTCAGACAAACTGCTTTGCAGCATTTAGTTATGGCCCTTTACATTCTAAATTTAAAACCCACTGAGGTTAGCTTTGCCTTTTATCCTTTCTGAATCGATAAAATATAGCACTGGTCACATATAGGGATTGATGTAATTGACTTTGTCCCTCTCCCACATATTGTTGACCTTGTGCCTAAATTAGAAATCATTATTATTATATTTTGTAAAGCAGTTGGCATTAAGAAGGGCAATCTCGCTGTAGAAACCATGCTAAAAAAAGAACACATTGAATGAGATGATTGACCAGTCTAGTAGGACAATAGCTCTGATTTCATCAGTAATGTCTCACCCAGTCCATGGCAGCATGACAAAGAATAATTAAAATCATTATTGATTATTATTTAAGGCGGTGGATTGGCAGTATCGGTAGAGGGTCGGACGCCATGCTTTCCAGCATAGTTATGTCCCTTTACGATCTGAGTTCAAATCCCGCCGAGGTTGACTTTGCCTTTCATCCTTACGGGGTCGATAAAATAAAGTACCAGTAATGCACTGGGTAATTTCTGGCCTTGTGCCTAAAGTAGAAACCATTATTGATTATTATTTAATAGAATTGTTATAATATCGGAGAAAACATTTGCTTTGTTGATGAAATAAAGCAATTAGTAAAGTACAAAAGTTTATTGACTGTCTCCTACTCCTAAATTTCTGACTTTGTATAATATATAATTCTATATATTACCACCAGTAATATATAGAATTATTTTCATGAATGCCTTCTGGTATTTGTTCTGGTTTATTACTTTACCCTTTAGCATTTAAACTGGCCAGAATTCTCTTACCTCTTTCTGTTCAAACCGGCTATAACCGGCTGCTCATACCAATAAGATATTGTTCTCGAAATAATATCAAAATCTCATAGATTCGATATTATGTGCAATAAAGCCTTTACCATGAAAATACAATAGTAAATATAGAGTAATGTAAATGCTAAAGGGTTAATGAGTTTGAATCCTGGTGCTGTTAAATTTGCTCTTCAGCCTGCTTGAGTTGATAAAATAAAGTATTAGTCAAGCACTAATTTGATAGCATTCCTCTTCCCAAATTATTGGCCTTGTGCCTAAATTAAAAACCATTATTATAAATGTTTTTCTGAATAAAGGCTCATAAATATAATCAACATCATTTTAAGTCTGTTTTCATTCTGGCAGAAGTTTTGGTCTATACTTGCACAATGTCCCATTGCTTGGTGTGGTTCTAAATTTTCTAAATATAAGCTTATATATAGGTTCTGTAACTTAGCTTGTCTACTAAATTAGCAGTTCAACAAACAGAGATTAATGAAATAAGAGCTAGACTCAAAAAGAGAACTGGGGTCAATATAATCAGTTATAACCTTCAAGGCATGACCACTGTCAAATGACTGAAGCCAGTAAGAGAATAAAAGAATGTCAGTAATCTTAATTGTTTCTACTTTAGGCTCAAAGCCAACAATTTGAAGGGGAGGGGAAAGTCAATTAAATTGACCCGAGTGCATGACTAGTACTTTATTTTATCGACCCCAGAAGGTAAAGGGATGTAACTTTGTCACTAAGCATGTCCGTTGCTCTACCGATTCTGCCAACCCACAGCCCTTAGTAATCTTAATAATGAGATAAAATGGGTATTAAATTATCAGCATATTTTCCATTCTTGCATGGATTAGATGAGACTTTTTGAGGTAATGTTTTACAGCCAGATGCCCTTTCTGACACCAAACCTTTTAGTCAGTTTTTACAACACACAGGGATACAGTGTACCTTTTCTAAACAGGACACTCATGGTAATAAACTCTGCCAGACAACTTATGTTTAACCTTTACATCACTCTATATATACTCTTGTATTTTCATGATTAGCTCACATAATATTGAATTTGAGATTTTGATTTTATTTATTTTGAGAACAATACCTTAACATAATTATGAGTGGCCAGTTTGAACAGGAAGAGGTAAGAGAATTCTGGTTGGATACAGCTGGTTTAAATGCTAAAGGGTTAATTGTGTTCATATGGTTAATGAGAGAAATAGTTGATAAAAATATCAATCAGTATAAGCAGCTAATGAGATTTGTCCAATGAATTTACCATGTCATGTCATCCTTAACTCCTGATGTAAGGTAACCCATCATATGATGATGATCATTTTTAGCTTCACTTTTTGTATGTGTTGGGTTGAGTCTTTTGTGGTAGGTTTTCTACAGCCAGATGTGTTCAAGCTGCTATGCTGCATGGCAATGAGATGTTGACCGTGAATGGAGAAGATTTGCAATGATGGGAAAGAAATTAAGCATTTATGTTCTGCTGGATGTGTAATGTACAAGTGAGTCGAGTAGAAGAGTTAGATATAGCATGTAAGAGAAACAGATGATTGTGATGGTATGGTTATGTGATGTGTGAAGAGATTTGAGTATTGTATAAAGAAGTGCAGTGTGCTTGAAGTAGATGGGACCTGTGAAAAGGGGAGACTTAGCACAAAGTTGTGAAGAATGACTAAGAAACTGAACCTTGCAAAGAAAGTAACACAACGTTGTTGACTGCTAACTTGCCATACTAGAAAATACCCACCCACCGGTACAATCACTGCTGCTAAACAATATATCATCATCATCATCATCTTCGTTTAACGTCCATCTTCCACTCTAGCATGGGTTAGATGGAGCATGGTGAGATATTAGAAACTGCATGGAATGAAGAGTTCCCTTTTAGCCTATAGTGGTCAAAACAACCTCTTTATTATTTATGTCAATGAAACACTCAATCCTGCCTGAAATGTGGTCATTAACAAAGTATGACAATGTCGGGTAGAAAGGACACTTTGCTCTGTTGCAGACTTACTGACTCCTCTGGTGTTGATGCCATGATATCATGTACGCAGTACACTCTGTAAAGGGAATGGTGACTGAATGGAGACAATATATGGTAGAAAGGACATTTCAGTTTTGCAGAATACATAGCAACCTTTCTAATACTGGTGCCACCATAAAATGCACTCAGTATATTGTGTAAAGTGGTTGATATTAGGAAGGGCATCCGGCTCTAGATACCAAGTCAAAATATGGAACTCAAGCAAGATTTATTTCTCCAACCCATTTAGTCTTAGAATGTGCTGGTCTGTCCAACCCATGCCAACACAGAAAGCAGGCATAAAATGATGATATATGAATGTATGTGTGTGTGGAGTGTTTGATTGTATGTGTATCAAATACTCCAACAGCTTGGCAGTTTGATGAACAGCAGTGATATATTTAAATATAATAGGGATAGATTGTAGGAAGGACATCTGACTGCAGGAAACTGCCTTAACCCTTTACATTACTCTATATTTACTATTGTATTTTCATGGTAAACACTTAATCTCACATAATGTCGAATCTACGAGATTTTGATATTCATTTTGAGAACAATACCTTACATAATTATGAACAGTCGGTTTTAACAGAAAGAGGTGATAGAATTCTGACCAGAATGGCCGATTAAAATGTCTTACCCAACCCATGTAAACATTGAAAGGCAAAAGTAAAAATGATTGATTAGCTCAAATTAATTTCTAACATAGGTGATAAGGCTTTGTATATATCAGGAAGGGTTACTGTTGGTTATATTAATCCAAGAATTCGCTTGTACTTTATTTTATTGAACTTTGTATATGGATGACTATAATTACTTTCTAATGTAATGATTCTGTTAATCTATTACTCAATAGATTCTTAACTCTAACTCCAGCCTTACCTTTAATATCTATATGTGATTGTGTGTTAAACTTTTAACAACCCTAACTACAGAATCAAATTAAAGACAATAATTGAAATATTTAACATAACACATTTGAGTGTTTCCCTTTTAACATAATGGGTATGTTTTATCGTGATAGTGTAGTATTGGTGCCAGTCCACTTTGTAAAGAGGTAATGTTGGTGCCATGATAAAATGTACCCAGTCCACTTTGTAAAGTGGTAGCACTGGTACCATGATAAAACACATTTAGCCCATCCTGTAAAGTAATTAGTGTTAGTGGCAAAAAAACAAAACAATAAAAAACAAAAATAAAACACACACTATAAGATGGTTGATATTAGGATGTACATCGAGCCGTAGAACCCATGTCAAATATAGAACATGAGCAAGACGTGGTTACCTGGCCGATCTAGACTCAGAACATGACAACCTATACAGCCCAGGCTGGTATGGAAAGTAGGTGTAAAAACCATGATGATGATGATGGTGAAGCAATGTTATAAATATTTATAAATTTATGCATCAAAATAGAAATAATCGCTGGACAAATTTTACAGGCAAAACCAACCAGCAAGAGACCAAGGGACAGAGCAAGATGGTTCAATAACATCCATGAGCTTGTTTGGTCATGCTTGGAGATCCAGCCGGATCAGTTGGAGGCAATTGCTTCTGACAGGACCCACTGGAAGGAGTTTTTGAGGACTCTGCCCCAAGGAATAAATGGGCAAAGAAGAAAATAATAATAATTTTTATAAAATATACAATTTTCCCCGATCTTGCTAGTCATTATTAGCTGTTCAGTTCCATTCGGCACAATTGGTTCAGTAGCAGACTCCACATTGCATATTTTTGCTATTTGAAGGTCAATACAATGCATCTATTTTGTTATATTCTCTTTCATTCTTTTGCAATTCTTGTAATATAGTAACTTCTTGTTTTAACCTGCAAGCTGTTTACCACCTCCACCCAGTATACCTGCCTCTTTATTATTTCTGAATTTATGCCCTGGCCCTGACCATCACCAAATGTACTAAACATATTTTCCACAACCCTTCTGCCACAAGAACAAAAATAGCCCCCTTGAATCGTTTCTCTGCTCATATTTTCTCCACTGGTATTAACATGAAGTTCAAGCTAAATATCAACTGCATCGCTCTCGCTAGTCAAAAAGGCACTGCTGTTCCTGTATAGATCAGAGCTGCTACTCTTTCCAGATGTCATGATACACTGCTCTTTTCTGCATAGATTACCAGATGCCATGGGTACTGTTCCTTTGAATAGATCACAGTGGTTATCTTTCCCTGATGCCAGGCTGTACTGTCCTCTCTATATGTATCCACTGATATGGATTCTGAACACGTGCACATGCTTAGGTCACGTTAAGGTCAACTGCAGGAATCGATAAGTTAGAAAAAAGTGTGATGATCAATGACCTGGAAGTTGACTTACCATGAAATTAGTCCGAAGAATAAAATCCAAATTGTATGTTGACGAACATTCGTACTCCCGGCATGTTAATTGTAACATGCTGTCTTTGAGAATAGAGTTTATTTTGTCGATATTTCGAGGTGTTGGATCGTGGAAAAATTAACACGAATTAAGAAAATATAACTTCTACCCCATTATTGACACTTTGCAACAGTGAATGTTACTAGGTACTCTTTAGGGCCAACACTTCTGATTGATTATCCGACTTATTATGGTGTGTTTTCTCGGATTATGTCTACTATGGGGGAAAACGGGATGGTTTTATTTAATTGCTTCAGTCATTCGAAGGGCTTTACAAACGGTGATATACAAGGTGCTTGAACAGTACCTGAATATGTTCACTCGGTTATAATTTCTTCAATAATTGCGATGACTTCCTCAATTGTTCTGTGTTTGTTCTTGAGCGCTAAGGCAGTAAGTTTTCTATTCTTATAGATAGTTTCTTGAATAAGTTCGATACTCTTTGAGGTCAAACGTCCCCAGCTTATTCACTCTGAATGAAGGACTTATGACTTAAACGGCTATTGATAATTCCACCCCCCAAATTGATCTGCTATAAAAACACCTAGCAATGGTTGCTATTGAAAATCCAGTATGGGCACCCAGAGTCGCTAGCATTTTCAGGCGCACTCTGGGAACTGCGAATAACCCACCTTTCCCTGGTCAATAATTTCAGGGGAGGGGGAAGTTGATTAAATTGACCCCAATGCGTTACTGGTACTTTATTTTATCGACCCCGTAAGGATGAAAGGTAAAGCTAACCTTGACTCAGAACATAAAGGGCCATAACAATATATTGCAAAGCATGTTGTTCGACGCTCTACCGATAATAATAAACAATGTCTTTCGTAGTCGCTAAAACAGTCCATTTACAACATACGTGTGTGTGTGAGAGTTCGGCAATCTCGTAATGTATGAAGAGAGTGCCGAACTCACACACACACACGTATATATACATATACACATACATACAAATACATATATACATACATAATACATACTAACACACACGCAAATATATATATATATATATATGGTGAGACAAATGCAAGAGAGGTTCTTAGAGAAGAATAAGCCACTATACTTAGCCTTTGTTGACCTAGAGAAGGCCTTTGATAGGGTACCCCGATCTGTCATCTGGTGGTCCCTAAGGAAGCTAGGTGTTGAAGAATGGCTTGTGAGGACAGTGCAAACTTTGTACAGAGGTACTCAGTAAAGTCAGGGTAGGAATGGAGTTTAGTGAGGAATTCCAGATACAAGTAGGAGTACATCAGGGTTCGGTCCTCAGCCCGCTCTTGTTCATTATAGTCCTCCAAGCCATAACAGAGGAGTTTAAGACTGGCTGTCCATGGGAACTTCTCTATGCTGACGATCTGGCTCTTATAGCAGAATCAATAGAGGAGCTAGAGAATAAATTCCGGCTATGGAAACAGCAGTTGGAAGCAAGAGGACTGACAGTAAATCCTTCTAAGACAAAAGTGTTGATGAGTAGAAAAGAGGACAAAACCCTGATTCCGTCAGGGAAATGGCCATGTTCGATATGCAGAAAAGGAACTGGCATAAATTCTATAAAATGCACACAATGCAGGTCCTGGGTACACAAGAGATGTAGCGGGATAGCAGGCAAACTAACAGGTAGGGAGAAATATGTATGCAGTAGATGTACAGGGAAATTAGACAGTAGAAGTCGCACTGATAGACACATTTTTCAAATGCGAGAGGGCGCTATAGAAGTGGTGGATAGCTTCCGGTACCTAGGAGATCAGATTAGCATGGGAGGAGGGTGTTCCGAGGCCATAGTATCTAGAATAAGGACGGGTTGGAAGAAGTTTAGGGAGCTGCTTCCTCTGTTGACGAAGAAGGGTTTCTCCCTGCGTACGAAAGGCCGGTTGTATGATGCCTGTGTGAGGAGTGCGATGCTGCATGGTAGTGAGACATGGGCAGCAACCGCAGAGGATATGCGACGGCTGGAGAGAAATGAGGCAAGCATGCTCCGTTGGATGTGCAGTGTAAATGTGCGTGAACGACCCAGCATAAATGTGTTGAGAGAGAAACTGTGTCTGAGAGGGATAGAATGTAGTGTACGGGAGAGGAGACTGAGGTGGTATGGACATGTGATGCACATGGAGGATGACCGATGGGTGAAGAAGTGCCAGGAAATGCCAGTTGAAGGAAGATGTGGTAGAGGTAGACCACGAAAAACATGGGCGGAGGTGGTGAGAACAGACCTCAGATCATTGAAGCTCACGGTGGAGATGACGAGGGACCGTGACGAGTGGAGAGATGCTGTGCTGAATAAGACCCATCCCACCCTTGCAAGCAGGGAAAAGCAGACGTAAAATGATGATGATGATGATGATGATGTCCCTAAAAATGTATACATACTTCAACAGCATTCTAATCAAAGTGTGTATACATTTTGGGGGACACCCTGTATATATACATATGTATATATAAATATTAATTCAAAATATTAACAAAATAGATATTCTTGTGATCAAGTATATTTTATTATACATATTTCAGAGGTACTGAGTTAACTTCAACAGTACGTCCTCATCAGATAAAATAAGATGATGCATGACATACACTGACATAGTAGATGGTTAAGATTCAGTCATGGTAGTGAGTAATATATGACAAAACTCAATATTTATATACCTTAATATTGAGAACATGAGAAAAATATATAATACATACAATAGAGAGGGTGCGTGTGATACAGCTTAAAAAATACTTGGCATCAATATAACTTTTAAATAATTTAAATTACCGAAGAAAGAGAAAAGAAAAGCATAGAGGAAGAAACAGATGAGGGGATAATATAGTTAGTAGGGGCCTAGAAAAACAAAAGAGAGTTGATTACAGAGAGAGAGATAAAGAAGAATAACTTATGTTCAAGTCTTTAGACAATTATCCATATATACAATATATATCTAAACATATCTGGTTGACCGTTAATATTCAAAATATTTAATTTAAGTTAGTTCAGAGTAATGAATAATATCTTAGGTTTTAAAAGTTAATGGGTATCTGTATTAATATTAAAGTATACTATCAAACTTAATTTATGAAATCAAATTTAAAGGATTTACAAACACAAGAAAGAAAACAATGTTTTTACAACCTCACGTAGGTAAACTTTACCAAATTTATCATATAATATTGACGACAGTTTATATAATATAATTTAGAAAATAATTACCGTTATAATTTTTAAAGAATTTATGATTAACAATTTGAATGCCTAAAGGATCAACAGGCCTTATAATTAAACTTAAAAAGGTCTGAATTTTAAATTACATATATGTGTTTATAAAAAAAAATACACAAAGATTATATTGTCTAAATACTTAAGATGATATCTTTCAAATATACATAATATAATACAATATAGTAAATAAGTTACTGAAAATATTGTTAAAAATTAATGTTTTAGATCAATTATTGTAAAAGGATCATTTAATAGATATATACTATAAATATATGTCAAGACTTCATGAGTCCTAAAGATAAGGACTAGATACAAAATAAAAGTGAAAAAAGTGAAAAAATAATGAATTGTTTGCAAAACATAAAAAATATAAAAACTGAAACAAGGCCTTTGCATATATACATACACATGCATACACATAAGTACATTACATACATATAAATACATATACATTCACACACATACATGAGTGCATATAAACATGCACAAGCATAAACATGTACATATAAATACATATACATTTACACATACATGAGTGCATGCATACATATATATAGATATACATACATACATATGCACACACATATACATATATATACACAGACACAGAGACACACATGCATACATACGTAAGTACATACATAGATACAAACATACATATACACACATACACATATACATACAAACCTACATACATACGCACTTACACTCAAACATACATACATACATAGATACATTCACACACACACACATATACATACAGTCTGCTGATATGCAAATCTGGCTGATCAGTCAAATCTGCTATTGACTGATTGGCCAGTCTGCTAATATGCAAATCAGGCCGATCAGTCACTGTATATTTTAGAAAATATCATATATTTCACTAGCTCTGACAGTTGACAGGTGAACAGTACTGATGAAGTGTAATACCCAGAAACATTAGTGTCTGCAGTTCTGTTTACATGCCAAGACAAGAGCATGAATGTGGGGGTGGGGGGTGGGGGTGGGGGATGTCATTCTACTGATATGGCTTTAAAAATGAGGCTTGTTTACATAGAGTTACGGCCCTTTCAATTATGAGTTCAAATCCCACCGAGGTCAACTTTACCTTTCATCCTTACGGGGTCGATAAAATAAAGTACCAGTAATGCACTGGGTAATTGCTGGCCTTGTGCCAAAAGTAGAAACAATTATTATTAATATTCGAAAAACTCAGATTACATTTATTATACACACACACACATATCTATCTCCTTATAATATATAACCAGCAATTTCTCTGTCTGTCTGTCCGACAGTGGAAACACGTGCACGCGTGCGAATGTTTTTTGCGCACGCGTAGAGAGAGAGTGAGAGTGAAAGAAAGAGACAGACTACAAGAGGGGGGTAGCGGGAGGGAGAGAGGGGGAATTGAGGAGTGCTACAGAAACATATATACATTTCTGTGTGTGTGTAATATATATATATATACACACACAGAAATATATATATATGCACACAGAAATATATATACATTTCTGTGTGTGTAATATATATATATATATATACACACAGAAATATATATATACGAGCAGAAAACCACCCGGTGGGTGGTTTTCTGCTAGTCTATATATCTAAAACAGAATGTGTCTGTCTATCTGTCTGACTCCCTAAAACTCGAGAACCACCCTACCGATTGTTTTCAAACTTTACACATGTAATATTTATGGCCCTGTGAGTGTTTTGAGCAAAAAAATCTTTTCGAATTTTCAATGCCTTAGGGACCGCATTAGGCGATTTAGCAATCTCTCTCTATAATTCTTAGTCTTTCTTTTTAGATAGATACATAGATATAACGTTGCGCCCTTATAATATCTGTCTGTATGTCTGCATTACGACATTATGACGTCGCTATCTGTGAGTGTGTGCATATATGTATATATGTATATATAGTGTGTGTATATATATATAAGTGTAGTGTGTAACGTTTTTCGAAATATTTACTTCTGCGTTCACAGATTGATTACTTTAGTTTCAGAAGATCCTATTAAGGGTGAAAGCAACGATTCTTTGCTTAAACTTTAATCTGTTATTTTAATATATATATATATATATATATTCAGGTTTGAGGTTCACCACTGGATAGAGCCGGTCAATTCCGTATGGTCAATCTTAATGTAATAATATGGAGAGTACTCAACGTAAAGCAGTTCAACCATCTTCGTTTTTGTAGTTGGTGGTGCTAGTACGGAGTTAAATATTATAATGAAATGACAGGAGGCTGGACTTGTGTAAATCCTTGAAAGGTTTATTATACTATGATCATTTCAATGACCGGGTTCCGTATGAATCCATACGGAACCCTGTCATTGAAATGATCATAGTGTAATAAACCTTTCAAGGATTTACACAAGTCCAGCCTCCTGTCATTTCATTATAATATTATATATATATATATATATATATATATGTGTGTGTTGATTTAAAACTTCACTATTCACAAGTGTTTTTTAAGCTTCATATCATGTCTCCCTATTTTATCTGATGAGAACGCAGATATCATCCCATGATGATATTTGTTTTTGAAATGCGCATAATAAAATACTTGGAACTCTTTTAACCAACTTTTGATCTTATATTATATATATACATATACATATACATATATATATATATATATATATATATATATATATATATATATATATATATATATATATATATATATATTCGTGTACAGATATTTTTGCATACACAATAACAAAATATAAACAAACGTATTTATTTCACGAGGCTCGATAAGGATAAATATATGTAGCAAGACTTGCTACATATATATCAAATATATAGAACCCTAGATCAAATCCCGTGCAACGCCAGGCCATTCTGCTAGTATATATAAAGAAAATTATTTTTTTAAAAATGGCTTGAAAAGCGCGTGTGATGTATATATATATATATATATATATGTAAAAGTAAACAGAAATAACAACACAATCGGTACAGTATATGGAAGGATTTATTATATTAGGTTAAACTTGTCCCTTCATTTCTACCCTCACCACTCTTACAGGCCCTAACGGGTCTTTCCGTATCCTCTACTCGTTCACCTGCACATCCACCCACGTTGTCTATGCCCTCCGGTGTTCTCTTTGCGGGTCGTTATATATCGGGCAAACAGGACGCCGTATGAACGACCGGGACGGTTTTGCCGAGCATTTGAGGGACACACGACTCGGTTTGGATACTCCTGTCGCCCGTCATTTCTTTTCTCCTGGTCATTCTTCCCAACGTGTTTCAGTCCTGGTTGTCCTTTTACATCATACATCACAGGTCTCGCGCACCAGGACTGAATAAAGTCTGATTCACCGCCTTGGGTCCTATTCCCCTTTTGGACTCAACTCATCTCATTTCTCTAATTATCACACCCCTAGATTCCTATCGCTCTCTCTTGATATTTAACATCTTCTCTTACAACTAATACAGGCCGACTATATATGCTCACTCCACTTTTCCCTTCACTGCTCTGTATACACACATCACACATATATAAAGTGCGTTTTTCAACTCACCTTTTTAAAAATAATTTTCCTTATATAACGTAATTTGTATAGAACGTTTTCTAACGTGCACACTCGTTTTAACTGTATACAGAGAGAGAGAGAGAGAGAGAGAGAGAGAGATTAAACGGTGGTGATGATGATATATAAATTCTTTATTGCTGCTAAGTGATAAGTTTGTTACTATGGAGTTTCACATGTGCACTCACAGGGTCATCAGACAATGCATATATAATGTATTTCTTGTCTGTCCAGAACTGACGTAATTTTCGCCCTGAATTAGAAGGAAAACAAACACACGAATATACATAATTCCTACACGTAACTGAGATTGTGAGAAATATTCTGTTTTCTACTGAAAATATATTTGTACCTCTCTGCCTACAATATTGCACCCTGGCACTGGAAATGTTGTTTACATTAGTATCATATTCCAGTGAAACGCCTGATTAAAGAATGTTGTTCCTCAATGTCGTTCAAATTTAGATAGATCATTTCACTTTCTCCGCCCTCTGTAACAGACGCCACACAACACACCGATTCTTCAAACACTATCTTCTCTTGCTTTCTTTATACATCTTTCTTTCCTTTCCCTTTTCCCTTACACAGTATCTATCTATCTATCTATCTGAATAAATAAATAAATAAATAAATAAATAAGGTACTCTATACAGGACTAGAACTGTTTCATTCGTTTGAATGAATAAATAGATGATAGACAGATATTTCTCTCCCTCCAACTGCCGTTAGCAAGCCAGATGTAAAACATATGAAGGTTCAACAGTCTTGTCAGTTTAATTCTTTATGGTTAAGGCTTTAAATGACACTTCAGTCCAGCTGCTGATTTACACATCAGGCGGCATTTAGTGCAGATGACAGCATTTTGAGCGGAGCAGGATGGTATATTTCATTGCATCTTGGTGTTAATCACGAAGATGGAAGAGACGAGATTTTTCGTAGTTCTATATACCTTCATGGCAGACAGTTCTCCATTTTCTACGGCCAGCAGCTTGGGCTTCAAGAGAAGTGAAAGGTATGTTCACACATTTAAGATTATACCTCAGTTTGTCTGAGTAACGGTCTGCCTACATTACGTGCACTATTATGAAATTGGGTGTGCGGTCGTTGAAAGATGGGTGAGAGAGGCATGCATGGCCCGAGTGAATGGGCCTGCTCTGAGTATGCGCCTGTAAATTGGAGGTGGAAAACTGGGAGAGAGCACTTTCCCTGGTGGTCAGGGTCATCGTGGCTTTTTTAATAGGCTTTCTTCAGGAGTATCCCTCGGAAGCCCCCCCCCCCCCCCCCACTATTGGGAATTTTCCTTTGTTTCTTTTTTTTTGTCATTTCCTTTGTTTTTTCTTTACACGCAGAAATGCCCATTTGTACCGTCATATGCACAATTGGTCTGGAAGCAGTCTCCTTGGTCGGGTAGCTGTGGGTAGTCCTCTTGTTTCGATGTGGTGTGTGACACTATGCTTAATAGGACCATCCTTAAATACCGGGCGAGTGATGTCTGGGTATTTCTGGAGAATGCGGTTGTACCGCGAAGGCTCTGACTGGCAAATTACAGGGCTCACTGTGGATTGCGTGGTAAATATACCTCTCACAGTGAAGTTTGTGGTGGTGTCAATAAGCCTCCGGTTCTTCATATCCACCAGAAGGTTGAAGTGGTGGAGAAAATCGGCTCCTAGGATAGGGGTCGGCAGGTCTGCCATGACGAACACCCATTGAAAACGCCGCCTCTGGCCTAAATTGAGGGTCAGTGATTTTCCTAAGAAAGTAGGAATTGACGATCGGTTCACTGCCTGCAGAAAGGACGGTGCTGGGTGTCTTTTGCCCGAGATTAGTGAAACAGGAATAACACTAACCTGGGCTCCTGTATCCACGAGGTAACGGATGCCTGTCGCTTGGTCGTTAGTAAAAATAGACGACTTTTCTTTTCAGTATCAGGGGTGAACGTCGTCGCTAGGCCCTGGGTGGTATTTTGGAAAGAGCACGGGGCCTTGCACTTAGATGCCTGTGCGCCGAATTTTGCGTGATACCAGCAGAGGTTGCCAGACACACGATTTTGACTGGGACTTCTGGATCTTCGACGGTGAAAGGGCCTGGATCGACTGTTGCTGCGTCGCCGGTGTGTTTGAAAAGTCAGGTTCTCTACTCGATTTGAAAGGGCTTTAATTTGACCAGCCCGCTCTCTGATCATAGCCCGCAGCTCTGAAATCTCGGCCTCTGTCGTTGGTTGTGACATGTCCATGTTGGTATCTTCTTAGGTGCTATCTGGTTGCGCGTTCGAACCACGTCGGGGTCACCAATTGTAGCGACGTGGTTGGTCAGTCTGGTCACTACTTCCGATCAGATCCGAGAATAGCCCTTAAAAGGACTGTTATCGCATACGGTCTGATCGTATCTGAAGATAGCCCTTAAAAGAACTGTTGTCACATACGGTAAGGATGAACAGACGAAAGCACAAGTTCAAAGGACGAAGCAAGGCGAGAGATGTAGTTTCGATCAGCTATTTATTTTCACATGAATCGACGATACGAGGTACAAGGCGTGTGTGAGTGACCAGCTTGGCAGAGGAGAGGAACAACGATACGCTAGCTGACTCTGCCAAAGGTCGACTGGCGAAAGTGTTTGGAACCACTCTATTTATATAGAAATAATCGTTTGATGTTTAGTCGCTGCGTAGGCGTTTATTCTGGTGACTTCTAAGGTTTGTTTGTTTCACGGTGAGGTAGCTAGCTAACAGATAGACGGAGCTGTATATTTCACAGATGTTATTTCCGGTGGCTGTACAGATATACATACGAATATCTATGTGTGACAAACATGGCACGTGTCATGGGCACCACTTAAAAGGGGGCGCTACCTGGAGTAGGAGCACTCTCTATTAACCCTTTAGCATTCACATTACTCTATATATACTATTATATTTTCATGGTATAATTATCTTGTAGTGGAACTACGTCGCACCTCGCAATAGCAACATTTTCATACGCAATAAGGTCAAACTGACCAATGGGAAGTTGCGTATGAATATTTTTGAAAGTATTTATTTTGAGAACAATACCTTAACATCAGTATGAGTGGCCAGTTACAACAGAAAGAGGTAGAGAATTCTGGCCGGTTTGAACGTTAAAGGGTTAAAGTCAGATAAGCTATTGTTAAAGAGTGAAAGAAACAGGTATGGTTCTATTTTATCTTGTTAGATCTCATCGGTGAAGTATATTTACATAGAAAGTTGGTTAGACCTTAATGTAACTAGATATTAATAGAAGAGGGGGGGGGATTGTACAAATGATTATGTGTTCTTCCAGAGATGGAGAGGGGGTGAGAATGAGATATAGAGGAAGAATCGACTTCAGTACTGGACTAGTACTTTATTTATCAACTTCGAAAGTATGAAAGGCAAAGGTGACCTCGATCGAATTTGAATTCCGAGCGCAGAGAGTTGGAAAGAATACCGCAAAGCATTCTATCTGACGTTCTAACGGCTCTGCAAAATTCACCACCTTATACATCTGGATATACAAGCAACCCCCTTCCTCAAATGTACTTAATAGCTGTAAAATAGAGTCTCTATTTTTATGTATACACTTCATGCAAAAACTCCATCTCCAGGTAGTTTTACCACTATTCTTTGTTGACATATAATCATTGTATAATTTTCCCCTTCTATTAATATCTAGTTACATTATAGTCCAACCAACTTGCTACGTAAATATGCTTCACCGATGAGATCTAACAAGATAAAATAGAATCATACCCGTTTCTTTCACCATGTTGGCTTTTAGAAACGCCCACTCTCATTGCACCATATACGATTGGTCCGAAAGATTAGGATTAGATCGAAGAACATTAGTTCTCTCCTTTGTTTACTTCTCACGATCTGAATTCTCTCAAAGGAAGTTTCGGTCTTGAAATTAAATATTTTGAAATTGATATAATAATGGTTTCTGATTTAGGCACATGGCCAACAATTTTTTAGGGGAGGCGATAGTCGAATACATCGACCCTAGTGTATTACTGGTGCTTTGATTTTTGACCCCGTAATGATGAAAGACAAAGGTCACTTCGGCGAGATTTGAACTCAGAACGTAAAGGGCCATAACTCTATGCCCCAAAGCATGTTGACCAACGTTCTACCCTTTCTGCCAATCCATCAAATGCCGGCTTACGAGACAGTGATAAATTTCCAAATTTTATTTGGATAAAGGATATACCCCTAGATGTGAGCATGAGGGAAACTGATTAAAATATCTCAGGAAAGAATCGCTAGACATATCTTACAGGTAAAACGAACCTTGAGGGGATCCAGGGGTAGACCCCGAGCAAGATGGTTGGATAACATCCATGAGCTTGCAGACGGTTGCTTCTGACAGGGAGGGGTGTTTGAGGACTCTTCCCCCACGATCCTCTCAGAAATAAGTGGGCGAAGAAGAAGAAGAAGAAAAGGAAAAAGAAAAAGAAAAAGAAAAAGAAAAAGAAAAAGAAAAGGAAAAAGAAAAAGAAGAAGCCGCCAGTCTATGACGTTCGAGATGTTTGGTGGAGTTGGGCTGCTGACAGCGAGGTTCTTGTTATCTCTGCCAACCTTTAAAAACCCAAACAAGGAGTACCATGAAAAAGTGCCCCCAAAATGGGGAGATTTTACATAATGAAAGCTATACCCATTTTCACAAGAGAAGACATCTCTCACCCACCCCAAAGTGGGTGGGAGATCTCCCCGTTGGACGAGGAGAGTTGACATGTCAGGTCTGGTGTGTGTGTGTGTGGAGTGGGGTTGAACAGGTGGACTGGTTCAGTCTAGTTCGGTCCAGACCCCCAGTTAGATAGGAACTAGGACAAGGTTACGAGCAGAGTAGCCAATCTCACCCAGAAACGGGCTAAGAGAAAGCTATCCCTGAAAGATCGCGTATATTACTTCCGAACCGTTACCTTTTGACATAGATTCCATGTGACCTAGTTGGAGCGTTTCTTTGATTTTCGTGGAAGAGGTGTGTTCTACTGGTCAGACGGTCTATCTGCTGTCAACACGATATGCCGTTGATGATGATGCACAGACATGCGCTGAGGCAGTGCCAGACATTCCTAGACGTGAAACATGTGTGGATGTCCTTTGTCAGTCCCGTCTTTTCACAGCCAGTCTCCATGACGGAGCTGTAGTCTCGGGCCAAGCAAAGACTATGACTGGCATCTAGAATGTTGTTAGGCGCTCCAGTCAGTGGATCTTCCACTTTAGTATTTTCTAAAGAAGACTTGTGATGGAGAAGAACGACGACATTCTCGGGGAAGCCTGAGTACCAACGAAGATCAACTAGCTTTCGGATCGAGACTCATGGATAATTTCCAGAAATCTCTGGCTTGGCAGTGCTTGCCGGTTCGAAACAAGCTCTAGGTATGGAAGTTAGCTTATCTTAAGTGAGCACAGACCGACGAAGAGCAAGCCCGCTAAAACTATTATTTCTCATGCAGAAAAATCAACAACAGTCTTTAATGCTTCCAAAAGTTGTTTGACGTTTCTTCGTGAGGAAATATTACTGGCAATATGAAATGAAGGTCCCATACTTCTGGGTTTAACCTATTTGTGATTTGGCGTCCAAATAAAAAGAGTCCTTAAAAGAACTGATCGTGGTTTCTGATTTAGGCGCAAGGCCAACAATTTTGGAGGAGGGGAAAGTCCGTTACTGGTGCTTTATTTTATTGACCTCATCCGGATGAAAGGCAAAACTAGCCGCGGTGAGATTTTAAATCAAAACGTAAAGGGCCGTAACTATATGCCGCAAAGCTATAAGGGCCGTAACTATATGCCGGTGCTCTATCGATACTGCCAATCTACCACCCTAACTTATAATTGTTTCTACTCTTGGCACAAGGCCAGCAATTATCACAGTGCATTACTGGTACTTTATTTTATCGACCCCGTAAGGATGAAAGGCAAAGTTAACCTCGACGGGATTTGAACTCAAATGACAATAATTTATACACCGCCACACACTCGTTTTGTTCTGCTGTAGAATGGTACAGTGCTAGACATAATATTTCAACAAAGCTTTGCTCATTCTAGACAATACATCAAGTCACCCAGTTACCTTAAATATGCTTTCTCATAATGTGATAGTAGAATATATCCGCAATAACATAATTTCTTTCTTCCAGTCGATAAATCAACTTATGATAGTTAACTTCACGCGCATAGAGTTATGGCCCTTATGATCTGAGTTCAAATCCCGCCGAGGTTAACTTTGCCTTTCACTTACAGGGTCGATGAAATGAAGCACCAGTAATGCACTGGGATAATTGCTCGCCTTGTGCCAACAATCTAAAAACAATTATTTGAAGAGAACGGTGGATTGGCAGTATCGGGAGAGCGTCGGACACGATGCTTCACAGCGTCCCTTTACGTTCTGAGTTCAAATCTCGCCAAGGTTAACTTAACCTTTCATCCTTACCGGGTCGATAAAATAAAGCACCAGTAATGCACTGGGGTAATTGCTGGCCTTGCGCCAAAAGTAGAAGAACTTTGAAACAACTCATAAAGGAAATCGATAGGGAGAATAATGTTAGAGTTAGAGACTGTTGAAAAACGTTCAACATTAAAGATGTGGATAAGACAAATGAGTCATGAGATGAAGTGAAACTCTCAGCTATGAATGGTACTAGGAAAAACAGCTGGACATTGTATCGATGACCCAGGACAGAACAAGTAAAAATGATCGCTACGTAAAGAATTTTTAACAAATAACTTCGAAACTATTGTCGATAAGACAGGAAAACTATTAAGAACCGAGTGAATTATCTGTTATGCTGGTTTGCGTGAATGTAGTAGTAATCTGACCAGATACATGAACTAACCTTTATCGAAGTAGTCCAACCCTGTCGACTGGGTTGGTATGTTTGGCTAAAAGCTACATCTTTCTACTTCTTAAGAAATTCGAGGTATATCCCCATCTTCCCAGAAACCAGAATGGAATGACTTAGAGAAAAACTCATCTCATTTAACCCCAAGTTTGTCAGTCTCACCAGACCACTGGTGCCAACCAGAGATAAAGAGAAACAGCTCTGCCGTGTCGTTTGGAGGTCAAGTTTTTGGTGGCCGTTTAACAGACCGAATGAAACCCTATTGCAGAGAGCATCAAATTACGGCTACATTTTATTTCAATTCCATCTTTTTTTTTTAATCGTAAATTATCTGATATTTGGAAAGTGTCTGGACAACCTTGTTTAGTATGCTTAAAGCAGATGTTGATCTATTTTTCACGTCTGTGTGCGGTTGTATCCTCATTTTAGCGTTCCATTGCAGAAGATGTCATGTTCTATTTGTAATCTTTGCTCAGAAGCAAGGAAGTGATGGAACACATTCATGTTTTGTTTTCATTTGAAGGTGGAGATATAGTCGATGAACCTGTGGTTAAATGATGTTCACCACTTTAACAGGGTAGATGATTGAAGGTCGTGAGTTGCCAGTGTGGTAAGTGATTGTATCCTCGTTGGATTATCTTGTCGACATAGAAGGTCTCTCGATCTATTTACCATCTTTGTATTTACAATATTCCTTTCGTCAGGTCGCCAATTCCAGCAGCATGGATTATAAATGTTATTGAGACGCGAGTAACATAATAATGATTTCAACAGCAGAAATTAGAGATGAAATGTATGTTTATTTTTGATGTAGCACAAACAATGTTTGTTAACTTATCTGGTTGAAGTTACACATAAAAAGAGGTTACAAAAGGGAATGTGCCATTGCGCCGGCGAGGCTAGGGTGCAAAATCTCACCGTTACATTATGCGTGCTGCTGGCTCGAAGTTTCTGGTACAAGAGAGAGATTCTTCAAATCTTCGCGGGGAATTTCTTGCTCAGGGTGCGTAGGGATACATCCTCTTCTACTGGCGCTGATTGGCTGAACTGAGCCAAATCACGCACAGAGAATGTATGTGAGCCCGCGGAATGTAGGTCACTACAAACCTATTAGAAATAGAAGCCAAATCATAATCTATCATCTTAAAGAGACATCGAATAATGTAATCCTTAAAACGACAAGGTAGTCATAGCCAGAATGACACTGGTTAAAGACACTCTAGCCATGCATGCAGGGATCACATTTTTCAGTCTCTTTTAAGCCATTGGAACATATATTAATTATAACCATAAAAGTCAATAGAAAAGCAGGTTGCGCGTTATGGCAAGATTTTCAGGAAAGGCATTTACTATGGAGGCCACTAAGTGGTCACTTGATATGCTAGAAATAGCAGTAAAAGAAATCACCCCTAAACCACACCTACGGTTTTAGAATAAAGACACATTATATAATTGTTTCTACTTTAGGCACAAGGCCAGCAATTACTCAGTGCATTACTGGTACTTTATTTTATCGACCCCGTAAGGATGAAAGGCAAAGTCAACCACGGCGGGATTTGAACTCAGATCGTAAAGGGACGTAACTATGCTGGAAAGCATGGCGTCCGACCCTCTACCGATACTGCCAATCCATATAATGTGGTCCACATAGGAAAAATGGGATGGGCACGGTTGGAATGCCTTTGATCATCGCTGGCCTGAGTCTAAATGACACCACTGCCAGCACCAATAGCATTAACTAATCAATGACTGAATTGATTCATTGATCGATTCATTTATAATATTTACACATGTCTATCCAGTCTTCTACTGTTAGCAGTGTCTGGCCATTAGCTGCGCAGCTGTGAGTAGGCGGTCGACAGTTTAGTATTAATAAGTTTTGAATCGCTACAGATTTTATTTCCTTCCTGTCGTGCCTGACTACAAATAGAAACCCATCATTGCAACTCCGGGAAGAATCTAAGATAAGTACACTTTAAGAGCTTACGGTAAGTTATGGAAACTTTATTGAAATAAAGTTATTTCAATTTGCTGAGAATTATACATTTTCATGTCAATCTAGTTATCATACCTACCATTTTATATTATTTGTGGTATAGAATATCGGCCTAGTTTAGAGATACACAGTAAAAAAAAAAAAGCACTTTCACTTTTAAGAATACATAATCTTTTTTTATCTCTTCTTGAGGAGACTTTTTTTTCGGGGCTTCCGAGACTGGTTAGAAAGTTATTCTAACACCGAATAACTGTCTCAAATATTGACAAATGTGGATGATTGATAATGTTTTAACCCCTGTCAGTTTTGATTAAGCTAACCTGTGATCAAAAGCATACTTTTCTATAAAATTTTCTGATGTGTTGCTATTTATCTTAAAAGACTATAGTGTGTGATTTGAATAATATTTGACTGCTAATTTCTTAAGGTGTTAAGGGAGATGAGGGATAGTTATTGTACTGAAAACAGATTGTTAATGACATTGGAGAGATTCATGACCGATTTAATTTCTTACATAGACACACGTTTCTCGAAGCAAGCACCTCAACTAAACTATGCACTTAATAAAAATATATTTACTGATTGTATCCAAGGAACAAAAAAAAAAAGGCGCACGAATATTTCAATAAACATTTTTCTCAGTTTTTAATTGAAGATAGTGATTTTCCATAAATATATAATATCATTATATTAACTGTGTTACGGGGTCGATAAAATAAAGTACCATTTAATCGACTTAATCGACTTCTCCTCCCCCCAAATTGTTGGCCTTGGGCCTATATAAGAAACCATTGATTTTGCCTTTCATCCTTACGGGGTCGATAAAATAAAGTACCAGTAATGCACTGGGTAATTGCTGGCCTTGTGCCTAAAGTAGAAACAATTATATTCACTGTGTTGTCATTATCCTAATTAAAATATCACCTTAAAGTGCATTTGGGCACTACAACGCTTTTAGCTGTCAGTCGAAGCAGCCGATGAAAGATGGCGAAGGTGACGTCATTCGTCAAACATCGTTTATTTCCGTATTAATACCACGCGTAAGTGGAGTTACTTAAATGAAATTTTTTTTTCACGCGTTTTTTTTTTTTATTAAAGTAAGTGGAGTTACTTAAATGAAATTATTATTTTTTTTTTTTATTAAAGCATATAGATGTAAATGGAGTTATTTAAATGGAAATATCACGCGTTTAAACATTTTATTTTATTTTATTAAAGCATATCGATGTAAGTGGATTTACTTAGAAAACAAATTTAAAACATTTACAAATTAGAAAACAAATTTAAGTTAATTAGAAAACAAGTCATGGTTATCAAATAAATTGGATTTAATCATTTATATTTTCATAGTCATGGTTATCAATGTAGAAAACAAGTCATTTTCACCAACAGTGAAGTTAACTTAAATGAAAATATAGGTGGCCCTTAAAAGGGCCAAATTGTTAATGGAATTAACCATCGCGATCTTTCCATCGCTACCGCTACTACAGCAGATACCATCAATCTCCATGGGGACTGTCTCTTGTCTCCATGTGGACTGTATCCATGCTTTTGAATAAGGTTGGTGAAAAAAATTTGTTTTCTAAACAAAATTTGATAACTATAAATTTGATAACTATAAATTTGTTTTCTAATTTGGCCCTTTTAAGGGCCACCTATATTTTCATTTAAGTTAACTCCACTGTTGGTGAAAAATGACTTGTTTTCTACATTAATAACCATGACTATGAAAATATAGTTCATGGTGTAGCGACGTGGTTAGTCAGTCTGGTCACTACTTCTGATCAGATCCGAGAATAGCCCTTAGAAGGACTTTTATCGCATACGGTCTGATCAGATCTGAAGATAGTCCTTAAAAGAACTGTTGAGGATGGACAGACGAAAGGACGAAGCAAGGCGAGATGTAAATTCAATCAGCTATTTATTTTCTCCTGAAGCGACGAAAAGAGGTACAAGGCGTGTGTGAGTGACAAAGCGTGGCAGAGGCGAGGAACAACGATGCGCTAGCTGACTCTGCCAAAAGTCGACTGCTGAAGTATTTGGAACCTCTCTATTTATACAGAAATAATCGTTTGATGTTTAGCCGATGTGTAGGCGTTTATTCTGGTAGATTTTAAGGATTCTTTTGTTTCACGTTGAGGTAGATGGCGCTGTATATTTCACAGATGTAACTCCGCTGTTGGTGAAAATGACTTGTTTTCTACATTAATAACCATGACTATGAAAATATAGTTCATGGTATTAGCTGTCAGAAGTAACTCCACTGTTGGTGAAAATTCATTTAATTTCATGGTATTAGCTGTCAGAAGTAATTCCACTGTTGGTGAAAATAACTTGTTTTCTACATTGATAACCATGACTATGAAAATAAATGATTAAATCCAATTAATTTGATAAGACATGACTTGTTTTCTAATTAACTTAAATTTGTTTTCTAATTTGGCCCTTTTAAGGGCCACCTATATTTTCACTTAAGTAACTCCACTTACATCGATATGATTTAATAAAAAATAAAATAAAATAATTTCATTTAAGTAACTCCACTTACATCTATATGCTTTAATAAAAAAAAAACGCGCGAAAAAAAAAAAAAAAATTCATTTAAGTAACTCCACTTACGCGTGGTAGTAATACGGAAATAAACGATGTTTGGCTTTCATCGGCTGATTCGACTGACAGCTAATAGCGTTGTAGTGCCCGTTATTTTTCCAAACTCGAAAGTATTTCAATATAAGTTCGAAAGCAGAGTCGACGAAGAGGAGTTCCAGCTAGAGCTATTATTTTTCTCTCTTTTCTCTCTCTCATGAAAAATCACGCTTCATAATTCCAAAACAAATGTACGTGAATTTGTTTTCATGAACGTTCGTAATTAAAACACACACACATGCACACACGCACGGTTTTAGCAAAACCTTTTTTTAGGAAAAGAAACACCCAAAGGAAACACTTGGTAGACGTATAGGGACAAATTTGAAAAAAAAAAGTTTTTTTCGAAATGAGCGAGTGTAATGAAAGAATATATATATATATATATGTAGCGACGTGGTTTCACAGATGTTATTTACGGTGGCTGTACATATATATATATATATGTGTGTGTATGTAAAAGGTAAACAGAAATAACAACACAATCGGTACAGTATATGGAAGGAATATATTAACGCTTGAAATAGCAGGAAGGGGTCTTAACGTTTCGGAAGCTAGTTCTTCATCAGGAGAAAGAATGAGAAATAAAATAGATTGAGGGGACAGAACATATTTCAGAGTGTACACTCACTCATTTCGAAAAAAACTTTTTTTTTTCCAAATTACGTCCCTTACATCGGTTCGTTATTCTATACGTCTACCCCAGACTTTTCAAGAATGGCCTCTTTTGTTCCAATATACTTCTGAATTTTTCAGGAATGAACCGAACTTCTGCATTTCAAAAGAATCTAACATCGTCTTAAATGATATAAAGGCACAATATCATAAAAACAAAGTATCAGTTGTGATTCAGCCATAAAAGAAGTATCAGTTGAATTTCAGCTTTTATTTCAACTTGGCGCCTATTACTATCACCAGGACCTCCAAGAGGATTTTGCAAGGCGGTAGAAAACCCTTTTGGGGCCCGAAGTAGGCAAAGATTTTTCTCAACTTGGATGTTGCATGGTTGCTGTGGAGCCTTCTTTGCTCTTGGGCCCCAGAACAAAGTACTGGCTGGACCCCCTCTCGTAGGCTCTAGTTATCATGGTAGACTTCCTAGCTGAATTGAAGAACGGTATTTCCAAACCTAAGCAAACATTACAATTCACACAAATGGTTATGTGAAAGGGTAATTCTTGCTCCAAAAAATGAGACATTAGCAATGAATAAGATTTCAACAGCAATTAAAGAGTACAAATCAGTTGATACATTTGTCAATGAAAATCAAGTTGTCCACTACCCAACAGAATTCCTTAATTCTCTTGAGCCATCTGAAACTCTTCTGCCACACAAACTTTTCCTGAAGGTTGGAATCCCAATAACTCTTCTAAGAAATTTAGATTCTCCTAAATTATGCAATGGGGCAACCGGCTGGGACTTAGCCCAGTAGATGTCCCTCCCCCTTCTCCCCTGTTGACGTCAAGTCCCCCAACGCACTTGGGATGCCATCCAGTGCAGCCTGGCCTCATTCAGGCTCACGTGCCAGCTCGACCAGCACCGCCTTGCTTGTTTTCGTGCAGCCTCCAAACCCCACAGTGGTGCCTGGCTCCATGCTCTGCCCTCCTCCACTGGCATGCAGCTAGACAACCATAGCCTGTGAATCGGTGTTTCCCTGAGGCTCGGCCTCCGGATCTGCCAGCCACACCAATGTCGCTGCGGTTCCACCGTGGACTCTTTCGGCCTCCACCCGCTTTCCTGTCGCCACAGTGCTGGCCGCCTTCCACGTCATGCTCCCCTCAATGAGGTCATAAAGCATGGCTTGGATGCTGCAGGCTTCCCTTCCCAGCTCGAGCCGGACCGAGGGGACGGCAAAAGGCCAGATGGCATGACCATCTTCCCGTTCCGCGATGGCAAACCCCTCGTCTGGGATGCCACTTGCACTGACACTTTCTGCAGCCGCAACCTGGTGCAGTCTGCGACTGACCCAGGTTCTGCTGCACGTCGGGCTGAGGGGGCCAAACTCCCCAAATACCGGTTGCTCTCCGACAGGTTTGCGGTCGTACCCCTGGCAGTGGAAACTTCTGGTGTCCTCAGCCCCAGGGCTACCTCCTTACTCACCACCATAGGCGATGAGCTGGCCAGCCGCAGGTGTGAGCCCCGCGAGTTGGAGTGGCTTTTCCAGTGCGTCTCCCTTGCCATCCTCCGGGGAAACGCCTTCTCCATTCTGTCTGCCGGGGCCTTGGGTGGGCCCCATTGCGTACCAATACATTAGTTAAATACCATTCTTTCATCTGATACAACACAATAAAGACAGTGGTACAATGGTTGCTCTATCAGCTATTAGTACCTTGTACTAAATAGGTAGATTGTGAAGGCATTATCACTGGATGTGCCTCTGGAGAAGACGTTTTCATTCCAAGAATCCAAACCAACAACATGCCACTTGAGTTCAAACGAACCCAATTCCCAGTGCAACTTCGCTTTGCAATGTTTATCAATAAATCTGAAGGTCAAACTTTGAAATATACTGGCTTGCTCTTAAATTAGCCTTGCTTTTTTCATAGTCAATTTTACATTGGTTGCTCCAGGAGAGGGTAGTTTACAAGACTTATTTGTCTATGCTCCAAACCAGAAAACAAAGAATGTTGTTTACTCAGAAGTTCTTACTTAATTTCCTTCAACATATGTGATTGAATTTATTCCCGCTCATAAAAGTGATAATTTTTGTATTTTTATTTTTATTATCCCCTTTTCTAGGCCATCAACTGGCTTTATATGTTAAGCAACCAGTCAGGCTTTTCAATCTCAAATTTTACCTTTTCACATACATTCCTTTTACTCTAGCTTGTTTTAATCATTATTGCAGTGTCATGCTATTTGTACATTAAGATTAATTTCAAAATTTCCCACTTCAATGTTTGGTTACTGAAATAAGGTAATGAAGATATGTTTTTTTTTCTCATAATTATTTCAATATCTATATTTTATTAAAAAAAAATATCAAAATTGTAATGATAATAGAATTTAGAAATGAAAATCTGTCAATCTTGAAGCACCTTAGGGTAAACAATATTCATTGTGTAATTCATGTATGTGTATTTAATAACGTACCTAATGAACGCACAAACACACACACACTCACAGACACATATTCATATACAAAATGTGCCGTCCTAGTGTTTTAATCCAAATGAAAATATAAATTATCACACATACACTCACACACACATACACTCTCACATACACTCACACACACACATACACACACACACATACACTCTCACATACACTCACACACTCTCTCGCATACACTCACACACATATACTAAGACAGACACATACACAGAAAATGTGATGGCTACACTCTCACATACACTCACACACAGTATGTTATGTATGTGTAGATGTGTGAGTGTTTAATTCTCTGAGGCCTAACATACTTAACAAACGTACAAACATACACACACTCATAGACACACACACCCATATATACAAAATGTGAGTGGTGGTGGTGGTGGTTTACTATAGTTGACTATAAAAATATTATTTTAGTTAAAATCTTATATTGTTTTAATCCAAATGAAAATAAAAATTACTTGACACTCCCGGGGTCTAATACTATTAACAGACAGACAGACACAGAGAGACAAAGAATTTTATATATAGAGAGATACACTATAGGAAAATTTTGTGTGCATGTATGTCTGTGTGTGTATGTATGTATGTGTGTATGTTTGTTTCAGTGTAAGTGCATATGTATGTAGGTTTGCATGTATATGTGTATATATGTATGTATGTGTGTATATGTATATATGTGTATGCATGTATCTATGTATGTACTTACGTATGTGTGTCTGTGTGTATATATATATGTATATGTGTGTGCACGTATGTATGTATATGCATGTATGTATATCTATATATGTATGTATGCACTCATGTATGTGTGTATATGTATGTATATGTACATATGTTTACGCGTGTGTATGTTTATATGTATTTATATGTATATGTACATATGTTTATGCGTGTCTATGTTTATATGCACTCATGTATGTGTGTGAATGTATATGTATTTATATGTATATGTACATATGTGTATGCGTGTGTATGTTTATATGCACTCATATATGTGCCCAGGCAACCAAATTTATATAGTTATAATAATTGTTTCGACTTTTTGGCACAAGGCCAGCAAATTACCCAGTGCATTACTGGTACTTTATTTTATCGACCCCGTAAGGATGAAAGGCAAAGTTAATCTCGGCGGGATTTGAACTCAGAATGGCAATGGCCGTAACTCTATGCTACAAAGCATGGCGTCCGACCCTCTACCGATACTGCCAATCCACCGCCATTGGTTATAATAATTGTTTCTACTTTTGGCACAAGGTCAGCAATTATCCTAGTGTATTACTGGTACTTTATTTTATCGACCCCGTAAGGATGAAAGGCAAAGTTAACATCGGCGGGATTTGAACTCAGACCATAAAGGGGCGTAACTCTTTGCTGCAAAGCATGGCGTCCGACCCTCTGCGATATTGCCAATCCACTGTGGTACATAGGTACCCTCCATGCAGCCCCTTTCGCTCTCGTTTTCTGGCACCTCCATATATATAGGTGAGCTATGCGGCCCTCTTACCACCACTTTCCCTTCCACCCACACACGCCAGCCAACCACCCCGGTCCCCGGCCCCACGCCCCATCCCCCACTCCTCCAAATCGACACTTGCAGCACTTGCGGCACCACTAACAAACGGAAGAGGGGCTGGAACCGTTTGGGGTGCGGGTGCTTCCACCACCTCACCTGCGTTGGCTTGACTCGTCGAGCTTCCAATGCCTCGCAGCGTGGAGGTGCAGGAGCTGCCTCTTCCCCATGTCTTCCCAGCCACGGCCATCTGGCACACCACCAGATGGGACAGCGAGCTTGCCAGACGCCCGAGCCTCGCTGGTCAACATAGCTCGGCTCAGGCGGCTCCGGAAGATCCCACTCAGGATCCCGAGAGCGGCACAGGTGCCAGTAGCTGATGCCCTCGCTTCCTCGATTGAGAGCACCCTGGACTCCAATCAAGCCAGTGACTGGGAGCGGCTGTTCTATTTCGCCCCACTTGCCCTCAACCTCCCCAGCTCTGGCGCTGATCGGGGTGGCCGGTCAACAGCAGCCTTCGTCAAGGCCAATGTCTCGTCATTTGGGCGAGCGCCCATTCCAAGCATGCCCAGGGACGCCACACACCACACCCCCAGGTACCCCTATCCTCCACCCCCGAGGCCAGCGCCAAGCGTTGCGTGACCAGGTAAACGCAAAGCTTATCATGGGTGATGTCTCGGTCGCAGTCAGAGTTGTTGCCTCAGAGGACGCTGTCCTCCAACCCACCGAGGAGGTCCTGGCTGCTCTGCGGCTCAAACACCCTGAGACACCGACTGATCTCAGACCCATACCCCACCTAACCCCACTTGCTCCTTGTGGCTACTGATGCAGATATCATGTCCGCCATCAGGTCCTTCTCAGCTAGCAGCTGCGGAGGTGTTGATGGTCTCCGACCAGGCCACCTCAAGGAGTTGACATCCCCCCTCTCTGCTGAGGCCGGGTGCTGCCTTCTGAGTGCAATTGTGGTGCTCACCAATAGGCTCATTCATGGTGCCCTCAACCCTTATGCCCGAGGCCTCTTTTTTTCGGCCAGCCTCACCGCTCTCAGGAAGAAAGAGGGTGGCATACGCCCCATTGCTGTTGGCAATGTCTTCCGGAGGCTGGCTGCCAAGGTGATCTGCAAGTCCCTCACACACGAACTGGGTGAGGAGTTTAGTTCGGTGCAACTGGGTGTTGGCGTGTCTGGTGGCTGTGAGGGGGCCGCTCATGCAACCAGGCAGTTCTTCAGCAGCTACACATCGGTACCGGCATCCAGGGACTCCAGGCACCTCATTGTCAAGTTTGACAATAGGAATGCCTTCACCTCTTTACGCCGGGATCATCTTCTCGAGGCCTGCCTCAGCCGAGCCCCCTCTGCCTACCGGCTGGGCTACCTGTCATATGGAGCCCCGAGCATGCTCCTAGCTGCTGATATGGTCATACCCTCGGCTACTGGGGTCCAACAGGGCGACCCTTTGGTACCCCTCCTGTTCGCCCTTGGTATTGATAACATCGCCCGGAGTATCACGGCCCCTCTCAACGTTTGGTATCTGGATGATGCTACGTTGGGCGGGCCCGTGCGGATGGTCTGCCATGACCTTCAATCGGTGGTTCCTGCCCTGGTGGGAATTGGCCTCCAGGTCAACTCAGCCAAGTTGGAGTTGGTGAATGTCAGCCTCGGTGCTGCGAGCTTTGCAGCCTCCGTCTTGAACGTATGGTCCATTCTCCGCCAGGTTCAGGTGACCCCTAAAGAGGATGTCCTCATCCTCGGGTCACCGATCCACCCGCCGGCCATCCGCTCCACCATCAGGTCCAGGTTTCAACAGCACCAGACTCTCACGAGCCGACTGGGCTTGATTGACGGCCACCCAGCTCTCTTTCTGCTGAGGAACTGCTTCGCCATGCTGAAGCTCCTCTATACACTCCGCAGCGCTCAATGCTACATCCAGACATCTCTCCTCACTGACCTCGATACTTGTATCCGAGCAGCAGCCGAGGGGATATGCAACGTCTAGTTTGACGACATAGGGTGGCAACAGGCCACTTTACCGCTCAGGTATGGCGGTCTTGGCCTCTGGTCCCCGATCTCACTAGCTTTGCCGGCGTATCTTTCGTCGGTAACCTCGTGCTGCGTCCTCATCAGCAGGGTTCTTCAAAACACAACAGAACCCTCTGTGTTCAGAGAATGTGAGGCCACCTGTGATACGTGGGACCAGCTGGGACTTAACCCAGTAGACGTCCCTCCGCCTTCTTCCCCTGTTGATGTCAAGTCCCCCCAACGCACTTGGGATGCCATCCAGTGCAGCCTGGCCTCAGACAGGCTCATGCGCCAGCTCGACCAGCACAGCCTTGCTTGTTTTCGTGTGGCCTCCAAACCCCACAGTGGTGCCTGGCTCCATGCCCTGCCCTCCTTCTCTACTGGCATGCAGCTAGACAACCATAGCCTGCAAATCGGCGTTACTCTGAGGCTTGGCCTCCGGATCTGCCAGCCACACCAATGTCACTGCGGTTCCACCATGGACTCTTTCGGCCTCCACCCGCTTTCCTGTCGCCACAGTGCCGGCCGCATTCCACGCCATGCTGCCCTCAACAAGGTCATAAAGCATGGCTTGGATGCTGCAGGCTTCCCTTACCAGCTCGAGCCAGTGGAGCTGGATCGAGGGGACGGCAAAAGGCCAGTTGGCATGACCATCTTCTCATTCCGCAGTGGCAAACCCCTTGTCTGGGATGTCACTTGCACCAACACTTTCTGCAGCCGCAACCTGGTGCAGTCTGCGACTGACCCAGGTTCTGCTGCACGTCGGGCTGAGGGGGCCAAACTCCTCAAATACCGGTTGCTCTCCGACAGGTTTGCGGTCGTACCCCTGGCAGTGGAGACTTCTGGTGTCCTCGGCCCCAGGGCTACCTCCTTACTCACCACCATAGGTGCGGAGCTGGCCAGCCGCAGGTGTGAGCTCCGCGAATTGGAGTGGCTTTTCCAGTGCATCTCACTTGCCGTCTGCCGGGGAAACGCCTTCTCCATTCTGTCCGCCGGGGCTGTGGGTGGGCCCCATCGTGTACCAATACATTAGTTAAATACCATTCTTTCATCTGATATATCTCTAAATTATATTTTAGTACAACTGTATATTGTGGTTAACTTATTACTATTTATTTTATTCTTATTTTATTTACAGCCTACCTTCGTCTTAGGTACATAGCTTACTATGTAAATCATAAACAACGTCAGTAGTTTCTGCCTGCTTTCGTAGTCGCTAAACAGGTCATGATATATATACACACATACACACACACACACACACACACACACACACACACACATATATATATATATATATATATATATATATATATATATATATATATATATATATATATATATATATATATATGTATATATACAGGGTCTCCCCAAAAATGTATACATACGTTGATTAGAATACTGTTAAAGTATATATATATATACATTTTTTAGGGACATCATATATATATATATAGATAATTTAATAAGTTGGATTACGTAACTGTCTTTATCCCATTGCAGAAACTAATTAGTTGGAGTGAAAATTTAAGTAAGTAAAAAAATTAAAAAAAAATTTTTTTTTAAAAATATTTTCTTATTTTACGTCCTTTATATTATTGTTCTGCATTCTCCTGCATTGAACCACCTAGGTACTATGACATAACCTGTGTATTTGCTAGCATGGGCGTGCATCTGTGCGCTTATGTTAGTTGATATATTAAATTATCTATATTTATCTCCAAATCACTGATTTGTCGAGCAAACTTGCCAAAACCACTTCTAAAAAAATTTTTTTTGGGTGTTAGTAGGCGTCAGTCATCTTACCATCCCATTCCTTCTAACTAGCCTCTGTGTCACGTGATTGATTCTTTAGAATCGGCCATTTGACTTGAAGCAGTGAGAATTTCGGTACATAGAATCCAGTCCTCGCAAGCTGTTCGATCTACCGAATTATTATTATTTTTATATGAGCCGCCAGTGTCCGCGCATTGCCTGGAGACTTAACTGAGAATAGACTCCCTGATCACGCAATGAATTCTCGACAGTTGGATTACGTAACTGTCTTTATCCCATTGCAGAAACTAATTAGTTGGAGTGAAAATTTAAGTAAGTAAAAAAATTAAAAAAAATTTTTTTTTTAAAATATTTTCTTATTTTACGTCCTTTATATATATATATATATATATATAAAAACAAATAACGAAACGAAATTAAATTTTGTTTCGTTTGTAACTCACTTTTGTATGACTGACGCTTAAACAATTAAGTTAAGAATGTACATCCACATATGTATACTGAAATACTAGTATGCATATGAATACACACACGTGTACATATGTAGATGTACCGAGTTTTTCACTGGTCACTTTACTGTGAGTGTCCAGCTATTCTGTATGTAAACACACAGACAAACCGGTTTTTAGAGTCATACTGGTTTTTGAGGAAACACCTTTCCTCTATTCTCCAGAAAGCCAGACAAGGAATATTGGACTAGTTTCGATGTTGTTACATCTCATCAGCAATATTTACCCATCTTCCGGCCTTTCTAGAGAATCGTAAAAGCACATATCGTTATATGCTTTTTCTATGAAAATTAGTAGTGGGCAGACTAATTTGCATAGAGCGTGAGTACGTACCGGTTCAACGGAGACGATAAAAACAAATAACGAAACGAAATTAAATTTTGTTTCGTTTGTAACTCACTTTTGTATGACTGACGCTTAAACAATTAAGTTAAGAATGTACATCCACATATGTATACTGAAATACTAGTATGCATATGAATACACACACGTGTACATATGTAGATGTACCGAGTTTTTCACTGGTCACTTTACTGTGAGTGTCCAGCTATTCTGTATGTAAACACACAGACAAACCGGTTTTTAGAGTCATACTGGTTTTTGAGGAAACACCTTTCCTCTATTCTCCAGAAAGCCAGACAAGGAATATTGGACTAGTTTCGATGTTGTTACATCTCATCAGCAATATTTACCCATCTTCCGGCCTTTCTAGAGAATCGTAAAAGCACATATCGTTATATGCTTTTTCTATGAAAATTAGTAGTGGGCAGACTAATTTGCATAGAGCGTGAGTACGTACCGGTTCAACGGAGACGATAAAAACAAATAACGAAACGAAATTAAATTTTGTTTCGTTTGTAACTCACTTTTGTATGACTGACGCTTAAACAATTAAGTTAAGAATGTACATCCACATATGTATACTGAAATACTAGTATGCATATGAATACACACACGTGTACATATGTAGATGTACCGAGTTTTTCACTGGTCACTTTACTGTGAGTGTCCAGCTATTCTGTATGTAAACACACAGACAAACCGGTTTTTAGAGTCATACTGGTTTTTGAGGAAACACCTTTCCTCTATTCTCCAGAAAGCCAGACAAGGAATATTGGACTAGTTTCGATGTTGTTACATCTCATCAGCAATATTTACCCACGTGTGTGTATTCATATGCATACTAGTATTTCAGTATACATATGTGGATGTACATTCTTAACTTAATTGTTTAAGCGTCAGTCATACAAAAGTGAGTTACAAACGAAACAAAATTTAATTTCGTTTCGTTATTTGTTTTTATCGTCTCCGTTGAACCGGTACGTACTCACGCTCTATGCAAATTAGTCTGCCCACTACTAATTTTCATAGAAAAAGCATATAACGATATGTGCTTTTACGATTCTCTAGAAAGGCCGGAAGATGGGTAAATATTGCTGATGAGATGTAACAACATCGAAACTAGTCCAATATTCCTTGTCTGGCTTTCTGGAGAATAGAGGAAAGGTGTTTCCTCAAAAACCAGTATGACTCTAAAAACCGGTTTGTCTGTGTGTTTACATACAGAATAGCTGGACACTCACAGTAAAGTGACCAGTGAAAAACTCGGTACATCTACATATGTACACGTGTGTGTATTCATATGCATACTAGTATTTCAGTATACATATGTGGATGTACATTCTTAACTTAATTGTTTATATATATATATATATATATATATAATATATATATATATATATATATATATATATATATATATATTATTTAAGATCAAAAGATGGTTAAAAGAGTTATATATATATATTGTGCTACAATAAAACTCACCTGCTACATATATATATATATATATATATATATATAATTGAGAAGACCCGCCTTGCCAAACTACAAAGTAAACCTACTACAGTCAGTAGGCATCTCTAACAAAATACGCCCCCGTCACACCACCCCCACCCCATCCACACCGCCCCTTCCAATGTAAAGTTAAGTTGGTGCCACAACATCCAGGCCGAAACAAATGAGATCGTGTAGGTGTCACGACAATAAAACACACAGTCCACGCTGTAATGTGGCCGTGTAGGCAACACGGTAAAAACCTCCCAGTCCCACACTGTAAATGTGGTTGGTGTTAGGAAGGGCATCCAGCTGTAGAAAACCCGCCAGACAGTCCTATGCGAGCAAGACAATCACTCTTGCCTCAAGTGGGAAAACTCCCATCCAAACCCATGCAAGCGTGGAAGATGGACGTTAAACGATGATGATGATGATGATGATGATTACACGCATATTGTAAATGGACTGTTTTACCGACTACGAAATCTCATGGAAACTACCTAAGACATTGTTTATTATTATCGGTAGAGCGTTGAACAACATGCTTTGCGATATATTGTTACGGCCCTTTACGTTCTGAGTTCAAATCCAGTTGAGCTAAGTTTTACCTTTCATCCTTACAGGGACGATAAAATAAAGTACCAGTAACACACTGGGGTCAATTTAATCAACTTTCCCCCTCCTCTGAAATTGTTGACCCGGGAAAGGTGGGTTATTCGCAGTTCCCAGAGTGCGCCTGAAAATGCTAGCGATCCTGCATGCCCATACTGGATTTTCAATAGCAACCTTTGCTAGGTGTTTTTATGACAGATCAATTTTTGGGGTGGAACTTTCAATAGCTGCTTAAGTCATAAGTCCTTCTTCATCCAGCTTTCTTCATTCAGAGTGAATAAGCCGGGGAAGTTTGACCTCAAAGAGTATCAAACTTATTCAAGAAACTATCTATAAGAATAGCAAACTTACTGCCTTAGCGCTCAAGAACAAACAGAACAATTGAGGAAGTCATCGCAATTATTGCAGAAATTATAACCGAGTGAACATATTCAGGTACTGTTCAAGCACCTTGTATATCACCGTTTGTAAAGCCCTTCGAATGACTGAAGCAATTCAATAAAACCATCCCGTTTTCCCCCATAGTAGACATAAGCTGAGAAAACACACCATAATAAGTCGGATAATCAATCAGAAGTGTTGGCCCTAACATTCACTGTTGCAAAGTGTCAATAATGGGGTAGAAGTTACATTTTCTTAATTTGTGTTAATCTTCCCACGATCCGACACCTCGAAATATCGACAAAATAAACGCTATTCTCAAAGACGGCATGTTACAATTAACATGCCGGGAGTACGAATGTTCGTCAACATACGATTTGGGTTTTATTCTTTGGACTAATCTCATGGTAAGCCAACTTCCAGGTCATTGATCATCACACTTTTTTCTAACTTATCGATTCCTGCAGTTGACCTTAACCCTTTAGCATTCAAACCGGCCATATCCGGCCAGAATTCTATCACATCTTCTGTTCAAACTGGTTATAACTGGCCACTCATACCAACGTTAAAGTATTGTTCTTAAATAAATAATCAAAATCTCATAAATTTGATATTATGTGAGATAATTATGTAAGATAAAGCCTTTACTGTGAAAATACAATAGTATATATAGAATAATGCAAATGCTAAAGGGTTAATGTGACCTAAGCGTGTGCACGTGTTCAGAATCCATATCAGTGGATGTGATATATATATATATATATATATATATATATATATGTATATACTATAAGGATAAGGAACAAGGATTCAGTGTTGCATCATAACATATTTAATAACATGTTACATATGTTTCACTATCGATCAGCTCGAGGCAAGACCTATCATAGATCGAACCTGAATCTGTAATCGAAAGGTCATCAGATATGCTTAGTATATGAATTCGTCTCCGATTCTGTGTGTTCAAATCTTCAGCTATTAGCTATCTGCAGCACATATTAGCATCATGTTATTCTAAGCCTGTTCATTGGTTCAATTATCCTATCATCATCTATATATATATATATATATATATATATACAGAGACATCTGTTCAGTCTGCTTTGTTTGAAATTTTTTAATGTATATTTCTAATAAGTTGTTGCCTCGTTTTGGAGGACTGAGTTGTGGGAGGAGGAAGGGGAGTAGTGGGAGGGAGGCTTTAACGTAGAGTGGTGGTATCTTCTCTTTCCCTCTCTCACTGAAATGTTTCTTTCCTCCTCCATTGTAAAGATGTCCCCAGTGGTTCCATTGTTAGTCAGTCCTGTTTCTGAATATTAGCTTAACATGTCTGTAAAGTTTCATCAGGATCGGATCACTGGTTTAGACGCCAACTGGTTACACACAGATACACAGACAGAAATTGCCATTTATATAGTTGATAGACACATCTATATATGGATGATGGAGCTTGAGCAAGATTTTACGCCATTTTTATTTTTCCTTTATATATGGTGAAGACAGTTTAGTTTATTCTTCTAACACATAATACAAGAATAAACAAAATATATCATCATCAACATCATCATTGTTTAACGTCTAGCATGGAAGATAGATGTTAAACGATGATGATGATGATGATATATTTTGCTTATTCTTGTATTATGTGTTAGAAGAATAAACTAAACTGTCTTCACCTTTTCATCCATTCTATATAACTCCCTAAAGACCCTCTTCCTGCTATATCAAGCGTTAACCTAATATATCCCTTCCATATACTGTACCGATTGTGTTGTTATACCTTTTACATGCATATATATATATATATATATATGCATGTAACACAAACTTCAAAAAACCCGACAATCACCTGATCACCTATAGATCAGGGGAGCATTCTAGTCAGATAGATTTTATCCTCATCAGAGGACGTGACAGATGGACAGTCACAAACACAAAAGCCTTCCCTAGTGAGGAATGTACCTCCCAACATAGCTTAGTTGTCAGCGACCTCACGGTCAGAACTAGATGAACCTGGAAGCAGAGGCCAGTAACAGATTTAAAGATATTTTACTCAATGCCTACGACAGTAAAGAAGAACAGATAGAGACATTCAATGTAGAAGAGCACTGGGAGTTCCTAAAAAATATCTTACTAGAGGAGACGTATGAGATCTGTGGCTGGAGTAAGACCACAAGCAGGAGGAGAGTGACTTGGTGGTGGAACAATAAGGTAGATGAGGCAGTTAAGGCCAAGAGACAAGCATGGAAAGAATGGAAGAATGGGGGAAGCAGGGTACATTACATAGAGACCAAGAGGGAAGCTAGGTGACAAGTATACTTAGCTAGGAGGGAAGCAGAGGATAGAAAATTCAAGCATGTTTTGCAACGTGAGGACCAGAAACAGGAGGTGTTCAAGATTGCGAGGCAGTGTGTCAGAGAGAATTGTGATGTCATTGGAGAGAAGTGTATCCGGAAAGATAAAGGTGAGTTTGCCCTCACAAGTGCTGAGAAGAAAGATGCATGGAAGAGCCATTATGATAGATTACTAAACGAGGAGAATGCATGGGACGAAGAGACCCTACCCCAAGTAGACCCTACAGAGGGGCCAGCAGTACAGGTCAGCAGCAGCGTAGTAAGTAAGGCAATCAAAGATATGAAGATGGGGAAGGCAACCGGTCCATCGGGTATAGCTGCCGAGATGCTGAAGGCATCTAGGTCTGTAGGTCACACTATAACCACACGTATTGTTAACCAGGTAATACTAGAAGGTGTCATACAAAAGGATTGGTGCAGTAGCATCATTGTCAACTGCTACAAAGGTAAAGGTGATGCACTAGATAGAGGACACTATAGAGGTATAAAGCTGATGGACCAGGTCTTGAAAGTAACAGAAAGAGTTATAGCACAGTTGATTAGGGACCGGGTGAAACTAGATGAGATGCAATTTGGGTTTGTACCAGGAAGAGGCACCACTGATGCCCTCTTCTTTGTGAGGCAGTTACAGGAAAAGTACCTAGCTAAAAGTAAGCCACTCTACTTGGCATTCGTCGATCTCGAGAAAGCCTTTGACAGAGTTCCACGTGCTGTAATCTGGTGGGCTCTTAGAAAACTAGGAGTAGGTGAATGGCTTGTGAAAGCTGTACAAGCCATGTATAGGGGAGCAGTCAGCAAATTAGGATTAGCAATGAGTATAGCGAGGAATTTAGCATACAGGTTGGTGTCCACCAGGGCTCTGTTCTTAGCCCTCCCCTGTTCATCATAGTCCTGCAGGCAATAACGGAGGAGTTTAAGACCGGACACCCATGGGAACTCCTGTATGCAGATGACCTTGCACTTATAGCTGAATCTATGGTAGAACTAGAGAAGAAATTCCAAACTTGGAAGCAGGGACTAGAAAGAAAGGGTCTCAAAGTCAACATGACAAAGACTAAGGTCCTTGTAAGTAGACGAGAAAACAGAACCCAGATCCCCTCAGGGAAATGGCCTTGCTCAGTATGTAGGAAAGGTATAGGTAGGAACTCCATTCTCTGCCCCAAATGCAAACAATGGGTACACAAGAGATGTAGCGGGATCTCAGGAAGCTTAATTAAGAATGTAGGCTGTGCTAGGACAGCAAGCAGCAAACAGCCACAGGAAACAAGTACCTCCAATCTCGGCGCCACAGAAAAAAGCACCCAGCACTCACTGTAAATGAGGTTGGTGTTGGGAAGGGCATCCAGCTGTAGAAACCAAGCCAAAATCAGTTCCTGTATGAGCAAGGCATGGTCAGCCGACCAGACACTGCCCACAACAGGACAACCCGTCTAACCCATGCTAGCATGGAAGAACGGACGTAAAATGGTGATGATGATGATGATATATATCAATGCTTACGTGGACCTCTCAAAATTCATTGGATTTTCTAATTGGATTTTCACCCCGAAATTGGATACCAACCCAGAGTACACCTGAACTTCCACCAGGAAATCTTTTGTATCATTGAAATTTTCTTTGCTTCTTGCATTTAAATATTCCACGACTCTCTACTACTTTTCCTCTACTACAATCTTCTTATACCATCTTCTTCTTCTCAGCTGTCTATTTTTCACTCCCACCCTAGTACCTTCAATACATTTTTTCCAATTCTAACCTGCCCGTCCCCTCAATCTATCTTATTTCTCATTCTTTCTTCTGATGAAGGACTAGCGTCCGAAACGTTAAGACCCTCTTCCTGCTATATCAAGCGTTAACCTAATATATCCCTTCCATATACTATACCGATTGTGTTGTTATTTCTGTTTACCTTTTACACACACACACATATATATATATATATATCATCATCATCATCATCATCATCGTTTAACGTCCGTGTTCCACGCTTCTATGGGTTTGGACGGGGGTTTTCCCACTTGAGGCAAGAGTGATTGTCTTGCTCGCATAGGACTGTCTGGCGGGTTTTCTACAGCTGGATGCCCTTCCTAACACCAACCACATTTACAGTGTGGGGCTGGGAGGTTTTTACCGTGTTGCCTACACAGCCATATATATATACACATACATATGAGGTTTGTCCCAAAAGTAAGGGCTCTGATGTTTTATTTAAATGTACATGAAATTACAAGTTATCTCCTTCAAAATATGACCCTTGGAAAGTTGCACAGTGGTTCCAACATTTTTTCCATTGATCATAACAGTAGCAGAAGTAATTTTTTATGAGTGTCTTTTAATCAATACATTTTTTTGATATATTTTCTTTTTGCTTTCAGGATTTCTGATTTTTTAGACAACAGAAAGATGTTGAAACGTGTTCTTATTGTTTTTGCTCATGAAGAGCCCAAATCACTGAATGCAACTCTGAAGAATTTTGCAGTTGAAGTATTTCAGGGGAAGGGCTATGAAATTAAAGTATCTGACCTTTATGCCCAAAAGTTTGATCCTGTTATAAGGAGGGAAGAATTGCTAGGTAAAAACAATCTATTGTCTTTAAAAACTGTTTTATTATTTTTTTTTCTGAATTTAAATGTTTGACAGAATTCAGATCATCAGTCTGGATATATTTCTAATGATATACATAACACATTTTATTTTGAAATTAATCAGGAATTAGGGAGAAATGAGTAATAAAACTAACTTTCTAATTATTAAATTGGTATTTAGAGCAGTGAATTACAAACCTGTCAACTTTCCCTGTCCGACAGAGCGATCTCCCACCCAATTTGGGCTGGGTGAGAGATGTCTTCTCTTGTAAAAATGGGCATAGCTTTCATTATATAAAATCTCCCCATTTTACCTCATTTCTCCTCGTTTTGGGTTCTTTTTTTTCATGGTACTCCCCATTTGGGTTTTTAGAGGTTGGCAAGGCTAGAATTGTCAAAATCAAGATTGCTTTCATCCCATTTATGTTGATAAAATTAGTTGATAAATATTTTTTTTTATGAGCAAAAATGATTTATTAATAAAAAATCAAAAAAAAATCATAAGCAAATCTGTTTCAAATAATAGCAACACTACAGATATTTAAAAACAGAAAATGAAGGGTAAAGCAAGGGCTCTAGGGTCACTGAAGAATGGGAGGGGGAGGGAGAGGGGGATGAACTTTAGGCCTAGGGCATGGTGGTGTGGCATACAAGACCGCAAAGGCATTTCCAACGACATCTGCTGCAACACACAATAGAGAACAGAGGCTACGTGTTGTCCCTCTCCGACTAAAAACTTCCCCCTTCGGAAAACTCCCAGTTGATGGATGCGAAATCCTAAATATAGGGACTATTAAATCACTTCCAAGGTAACTCTATCTTGTGTTATTATTTTTACACTCTTTCCTGCATTCCTCTACATACTATATGTCTCATTCTACATTTCCTCTTACATCTCTCTCATTACCACCTGATTCTGTTACCTGGAGATTTATCCATCTGCATTGTTGAGGCTTCCAAAACAACCAATTATATATATATATATATATATATATATATATATATATGTGTGTGTGTGTGTGTGTGTGTGTGTGTGTGTATATATATGTGTGTGTGTGTGTGTGTGTGTATATATATGTGTGTGTGTGTGTGTGTGTGTATATATATATATATATATATATATATATATATATATATATATATATACACACACACACACGCACACGCACATATACAAATTAAAATCTTTAATACTGCAGATTTTCACTATGATCTGACCACTACTAAAGATACTCTAAACATTTGAATTAACAAAACCATTTTTAGATATTTTCATTTTTTCTGCTAAATCATTACTTCTACATTGGTATCAACATCAGCATCAGCATCATCATTTTATGTGTTTTCCCTGCTAGGAAAGGTTGGATGTTAAGAGTTAACCACATGCCTGTGTTCTACATTAATCTATCCATTCCCACACACCTCTCAATTACTGTTTTGTATATTCTGATTCTCTTTGCTTTACAGGTGTTCCAGCTAAAAAAGATCATATCCAATACAGCCATGCTGCTGCAGATGCTTACACTTCAAAAACATTGGCTCCTTATATTCAAGACGAGCTTGATAAAGTTTCTTGGGCTGATTTAATTTATTTTCAGTTTCCTATGTATTGGTATGCAATGCCAGCCATGTTGAAAGGATGGTTTGAAAAAATATTGATCAGTGGGTTTGCTTTCAATCCCTCAAAAGGAAATCTGCTGGAGAATGGTTTACTGAAGGTTATACTCAAGTCTCTAATATATTCTTCTATTCTTATACTCTGGTTTATATGTTGTCACTAATATACCATTTATGTAAAAGTGTGCTTGATTCTCTAAAATTAAATTTATATGATCAATTGCTGATCAACACCCAATTGAAGCTCAGGCAGGTGGTTCTTGGAATAATATATATGTATATGTATATATATATATCATCATCATCATCATCATCATCTTCGTTTAACGTCCATTTTCCATGCTAGCATCGGTTAGACGGGAATTGTCCCACTTGAGGCAAGGTTGGTCGGGTGACCGTGTCTCGCTCATATAGGACTATCTGGCAGGTTTTCTACGGCTGGATGCCCTTCCTCACACCAACCACATTTACAGTGTGGAACTGGGAACTTTTTACCGTGTTACCTACACGGCTACATTACAACGTGGACTGTGTATTTTTTTCTTGTGACACCTACACGATCTCAATCTCATTTATTTGGACTGGATGTTGTGGTACCAACTTTATAGAGAGAGGGTGGTGTTGGTGGGAGTGGGAAGATAGGGTAGGGGTAGGGGATTGGGGTGTATATTTGGTTAAGAGGTGCCTACTGACTGTAGATTTCGCTTTGTACATAGGCAAGGTGGGTCTTCTGTATTACTGCGTAGCGCCAAAGATCTCGGTCCAGTGACATTGTCTTAGAGAGGTGCAAGTGTGTAAGGTCAGAATTTATCAGATCCTCCCAGGTTTTTCTTGGTCAACCTACTCCTTAACTACCATCAATTTTGATTGCCCTGCACTTTTTTATACAGCTGTCGTCTTTCATGCGCATCACGTGGCCATACCAACGTAGTCTTCTCTCGAGTAAACAGCATCTGATCCCTCTTATTCCTAATTTCTCACTTAGTTCATTTATGCTTTGCCGTTCACGTATATTACTATTACACATCCAATGGAGCATGCATGCTTCATTCCTTTCCAGTCTATGCAGGTCCTCTGCCCGCAATGCCATGTCTCACTGCCATGTAGCATTGATGTTCGTATACAAGCATCATACAATCAGCCTTTCATTTTTAGAGAGAAACCTTTTGTGGCCAACAGCGGTATAAGCTCTCTGAACTTTTTCCATCCCGTTCTGACTCTGGCTACTGTACTTTCAGAACACCCTCCGCCAGTGCTGATTTCATCACCCAGGTAACGGAAAGTGTCTACTATTTCTATAGAACCATCTGGGCAATAGAAGGGGTTAGTATCCTGTGGACACTTGCTACCTATTGCACCTGAGCATCGGCCACATATAAGGTCTATGTTCTTAGATAGTTTACCTGTGATCTCACTACATCTTTTATGTACCCATACTTTGCATTTGGGACATAAAATTGAATTTCTGCCTACTCCTTTCCTACACACTGAGCAAGGCCATTTCCCTGAGGGTACCTGTGCCTTATTTTCCTTTCTACAAACTAGGACTTTAGTCTTAGACGAGTTAACTTTAAGGCCTTTTGATTCTAGGCCATGCTTCTATGTTTGGAATTTATTTTCTAGTTCAGCCATTGATTCAGCTATGTATAGGAGTTCCCATGGGCAGCCGGTCTTGAACTCCTCTGTTATAGCCTGAAGGGCAATAATAAATAGGAGGGGGCTAAGGACAGAGCCTTGATGAACACCAACTTTTACACTAAATTCTTCACAATATTCATTGTTAATTTTAACCTTACTGACTGTTTCATTATACATAGCTTGTATAGCTCTCACAAGCCATTCATCTACACCTAGTTTTCTAAGAGCCCACCAGATAATGGAGCGGGGGACTCTGTCAAAGGCTTTTTCCAGGTCTACAAAAGCTAAGTAGAGGGGTTTACTTTTAGCTAGGTACTTCTCTTGTAGTTGTCGTACAAGGAAAAGAACGTCTATATATATATGGGCAGCCGGTCTTGAACTCCTCTGTTATAGCCTGAAGGGCAATAATAAATAGGAGGGGGCTAAGGACAGAGCCTTGATGAACACCAACTTTTACACTAAATTCTTCACAATATTCATTGTTAATTCTAACCTTACTGACTGTTTCTTTATACATAGCTTGTATAGCTCTCACAAGCCATTCATCTACACCTAGTTTTCTAAGAGCCAACCAGATAATGGAGCGGGGGACTCTGTCAAAGGCTTTCTCCAGGTCTACAAAAGCTAAGTAGAGGGGTTTACTTTTAGCTAGGTACTTCTCCCGTAGTTGTCGTACAAGGAAAAGAGCATCTGTGGTACTTTTACCTGACACAAACCCAAACTGCATTTCATTTAGATCAATTCGCTCTCTGATTAGTTGAACTATAACTCTTTCTGTGACCTTCATGACCTGGTCAACTAACTTAATGCCTCTATCTAGAGCATCCCCTTTACTCTTGTAGCAGATAATGATGATGCTGCTACGCCAGTCTTTTGGTATGACCCCATTCTGTATTACTTGGTTAACTATACTGGTGACCATAGTATGTCGCACCATTCCAGATGCCTTCAACATCTCAGCAACTATCTCCGAAGGCCCAGCTGCCTTGTCTGTCTTCATATCTTTGATTGCCTTACTTATTATACTACCTTTAACTTGCACCGCTGGTCCTTCTATTGGATCGATTTGGGGCAGACTATCTTTTTTTCCATTTATTCTCCTCATTTAATAGTCTCTCGTAGTGACACTTCCAGGCTATCTTCTTATCAGTATCAGTGAGGGCAAGTAAACCGTTATCATTATGGACACACTTCTCCCCGACAATATCACGGTTTTCCTTGACACAATGTCTAGCAATCCTGAACACCTCACGTTTTTAGTCCTCACGTTGTAGAACATGCTTGAACTTTCTATCCTCTGCTTTCCTTTTTGCAAGGTACACTTATCTCCTAGCTTCTCTCCTGGCCACTTGATAGTGCTCTCTACCTCCCCCATCCTGCCATACTTTCCAAGCCTGCATTTGGGCCTTGATTGTCTCTTCCACCTTACTGTTCCACCACCAAGTTACTCTCCTCCTGCCAATAGGTCTGCTCCAGCCACAGATTTCATCCGTTGCTTTCAGCAGGTTCACTTTCAAGAATTGCCACTGTTCCTCTATATCGCACGTCTCTAATTGCTCTTCCTTATTGTCAAAGGCATCAAGTAATAAGCTTTTAAGTTTGTCACTGGCTATGGTAGTTACGGAGTAGGTAGACCAAGAAAAACCTGGGACGATCTGATAAATTCCGACCTGACACACTTGCACTTCTCTAAGACAATGTCACTGGACCGAGATCTTTGCAGTAATACAGAAGACCCACCTTGCCTATGTACAAAGCAAAACCTACAGTCAGTAGGCACCTCTTAACCAAATATACACCCCAATCCACTACCCTACCCTATCCTCCCACTCCCACCAACACCACCCTCTCTCTGTAAAGCTGGTACCACAACATCCAGCCCAAATAAATGAGATAATGAGATTGTGTAGGTGTCACAACAAAAAAACATACAGTCCACGCTGTAATGTGGCCGTGTAGGGAACATGATAAAAAGTTCCCAGTTCCACACTGTAAATGTGGTTGGTGTGAGGAAGGGCATCCAGCCGTAGAAAACCTGCGAGATAGTCCTATATGAGCGAGACACGGTCACCCGACCAACCTTGCCCCAAGTGGGACAACCCATGCTAGCGTGGAAGATGGACGTTAAACGATGATGATGATGATGATGAAGCAATGTGAGATATGTGGTTACAATTATTTTTGGAAAGCTGGTAGAATGCAAATTAGAAATTCAAGAATGAAAACTAAAGTAAAATAAAAAAAGACAACAAAACTGTACACTTTTAGTTTATATTCATGAAGATTAGAACCTCTTTAAAAAATAAAAATAATACATGGAGTGTGCTGTTAATGACAAGAGATGCTCTCCTGCAAGGAAATTAGGCCTGAGAATTAGTGACATGTGCAGACTGATATAATCACAATACCCAGTAGCTGATATAATCACAATAACCTGCTGTTTGTGATTGGTCTCATTCTATTGATGAGAATAACCTCTCTGATACAAACATTTCCAATGTTTTGTTCAGTGGCCTCTGTGGACCTTTGATATTTTGGATGTAGCATTTCTGCTGGTGTGTTTTGAGTACTTGCTCTGGATATTACATGAGAAACCTAAAATAGGATACTGTACAAGAGGTTAATATAGCATGTTATATGAGAGATATAAGATATATTATATGAGACTTATATGATAGATCTAATATAGTATATTACATGGGAGATATCATATAAGATACTATATGTGAGGTGAAAGTGCATGGCTTTGTGGTTAGAGCATCGGGCTTACAGTCTTGAGGTTGTGAGTTCGATTCTCGGACTGGGCTTTGCATTGTGTTCTTGAGCAAAACACTTTATTTCATGTTGCTCCAGTTCACTCAGCTGTAGAAATGAGTTTACCTAGCTATGGATTAAATAGCCTCACCAACCTGCAATTGGCCAAGCGTGGTGAGTACGGCTACACGCCTGACATGACCAAAAATCAAAACAGAAAATGGTGGAGGTCAATCAAGGAAGGGTTCCTCCGGTAGGAGTGAAAAGGCTCTGGATTGAAAATTATATGAGAGATTTAATAAAAGATATTATATGAGAGAGTTAATATAAGATATTATATGAGAGATTTAATAAAAGATATTATATGAGAGAGTTAATATAAGATATTATATGAGAGATTTAATAAAAGATATTATATGAGAGATTTAATATAAGATATTATATGAGAGATTTAATATAAGATATTATATGAGAGAGTTAATATAAGATATTATATGAGAGAGTTAATATAAGATATTATATGAGAGAGTTAATATAAGATATTATATGAGAGATTTAATAAAAGATATTATATGAGAGAGTTAATATAAGATATTATATGAGAGATTTAATAAAAGATATTATATGAGAGAGTTAATATAAGATATTATATGAGAGATTTAATAAAAGATATTATATGAGAGATTTAATATAAGATATTATATGAGAGAGTTAATATAAGATATTATATGAGAGAGTTAATATAAGAGATTTAATATAAGATATTATATGAGAGATTTAATAAAAGATATATGAGAGAGTTAATATAAGATATTATCTGAGAGAGTTAAAATAAGATATTATATGAGAGAGTTAATATAAGATATTATCTGAGAGATTTAATACAAGATATTATATGAGAGATTTAATACAAGATATTATATGAGAGATTTAATAAAAGATATTATATGAGAGAGTTAATATAAGATATTATATGAGAGAGTTAATATAAGATATTATATGAGAGAGTTAATATAAGATATTATATGAGAGAGTTAATATAAGATATTATCTGAGAGATTTAATACAAGATATTATATGAGAGATTTAATACAAGATATTATATAAGATATTTAGTACAAGATATTATATGAGAGATTTAATAAAAGATATTATATGAGAGAGTTAATATAAGATATTATCTGAGAGATTTAATACAAGATATTATATAAGATATTTAGTACAAGATATTATATGAGAGATTTAATAAAAGATATTATATGAGAGAGTTAATATAAGATATTATATGAGAGAGTTAAAATAAGATATTGTATGAGAGATTTAATATAAGATATTATATGAGAGAGTTAATATAAGATATTATATGAGAGAGTTAATATAAGATATTATATTAGATTTAATATAAGATATTATATGAGAGTTAATATAAGATATTATATGAGAGATTTAATACAAGATATTATATGAGTGATATCATATAAGCTATTACATAAGGATATCATAGAGGATATTACATGAGATCTAATATATTATATTACATTACAGAGCTAATATAAGTTGTTATATGACTAATTATGTTTTTTTTCCTTTTACTTTTAGGGTAAGCGTGCCATGTTGTCATTTACTACTGGATCCTCAGGTCCAATGAACACCTGTAAAGGACTCAATGGCGATATCAATGTAATGCTGTGGCCAATACAAGTAAATATCCCACACCTTGTCTTTCTCAGCAACATTCTCTTTATACCTATGTTTGTCTGCTTGTCTGTCTGCCTACCTCTCTATCTGTATAACTGTCTATTTGCCCATCTGCTTCACTATCTACCTACCTACCTGCCTGTCTCCCTAATTGTCTGTGTATCTGTCTACTTGCCTACCTCTTACCTGTTTCCCAATCTATCTGTCTGTCTGTCGACCTTCCTACATGTCTCCTTGCCTGTCTGCCTGTCTATCTGTGTACCTGTATGACTATTTACCTTCTTGCTTGTCTCCTTGTCTGTCTGCCTGTCTATCTGTGTACCTGTATGACTATTTACCTTCTTGCTTGTCTCCTTGCCTGTCTGCCTGTCTATCTGTGTACCTGTATGACTATTTACCTTCTTGCTTGTCTCCTTGTTTGTCTGCCTGTCTATCTGTGTACCTGTATGACTATTTACCTTCTTGCTTGTCTCCTTGTTTGTCTGCCTATCTATCTGTGTACCTGTATGACTATTTACCTTCTTGCTTGTCTCCTTGTTTGTCTGCCTGTCTATCTGTGTACCTGTATGACTATTTACCTTCTTGCTTGTCTCCTTGTTTGTCTGCCTGTCTATCTGCTTACTTGTCTCCTTGTCTGTCTGCCTGTCGACCTTCTTGCTTGTCTCCTTGTATATCTGCCTACCTGTCTATCTGCCTACCTGTCTATCTGCCTAACTGTCTACTTGTCTACCTGTCTATCTGCCTACCTGTCTGCCTGTCTATCTGCCTACCTGTCTGCCTGTCTATCTGCCTACCTGTGTATCTGCCTACCTGTCTACCTGTCTGCCTGTCTATCTGCTTACTTGTCTCCTTGTCTGTCTGCCTGTCGACCTTCTTGCTTGTCTCCTTGTATATCTGCCTACCTGTCTATCTGCCTACCTGTCTATCTGCCTAACTGTCTACTTGTCTACCTGTCTATCTGCCTACCTGTCTGCCTGTCTATCTGCCTACCTGTCTGCCTGTCTATCTGCCTACCTGTGTATCTGCCTACCTGTCTACCTGTCTGCCTGTCTATCTGCCTACCTGTCTGCCTACCTGTGTATCTGTCTACCTGTCTGCCTGTCTATCTTCCTACCTGTCTACCTGTCTACCTGTCTCTCTGCCTACCTACCTGTCTACCTGTCTACCTGTCTGTCTGTTGACCTTCCTCCATGTATCCTTGTCTGTCTACCTGTCTCTCTGCCTACCTACCTGTCTACCTGTCTGTCTGTTGACCTTCCTCCATGTATCCTTGTCTGTCTATCTGTCTGTCTGTCTACCTGCCTGTCTACCTGTCTACCTGTCTGTCTGTTGACCTTCCTCCATGTATCCTTGTCTGTCTATCTGTCTGTCTGCCTACCTACCTGTCTACCTGTCTGTCTGTTGACCTTCCTCCATGTATCCTTGTCTGTCTATCTGTCTGTCTGTCTATCTACCTGTCTACCTGTCTGTCTGTTGACCTTCCTCCATGTATCCTTGTCTGTCTATCTGTCTGTCTGTCTACCTGCCTACCTACCTGTCTACCTGTCTGTCTGTTGACCTTCCTCCATGTATCCTTGTCTGTCTACCTGTCTCTCTGCCTACCTACCTGTCTACCTGTCTACCTGTCTGTCTGTTGACCTTCCTCCATGTATCCTTGTCTGTCTATCTGTCTGTCTGTCTACCTACCTGTCTACCTGTCTGTCTGTTGACCTTCCTCCATGTATCCTTGTCTGTCTATCTGTCTGTCTGTCTACCTACCTGTCTACCTGTCTGTCTGTTGACCTTCCTCCATGTATCCTTGTCTGTCTATCTGTCTCTCTGTCTACCTGCCTGTCTACCTGTCTACCTGTCTGTCTGTTGACCTTCCTCCATGTATCCTTGTCTGTCTACCTGTCTCTCTGCCTACCTACCTGTCTACCTGCCTGTCTACCTGTCTGTCTGTTGACCTTCCTCCATGTATCCTTGTCTGTCTATCTGTCTGTCTGTCTACCTACCTGTCTACCTGTCTGTCTGTTGACCTTCCTCCATGTATCCTTGTCTGTCTATCTGTCTGTCTGTCTACCTACCTGTCTACCTGTCTGTCTGTTGACCTTCCTCCATGTATCCTTGTCTGTCTACCTGTCTCTCTGCCTACCTACCTGTCTACCTGTCTGTCTGTTGACCTTCCTCCATGTATCCTTGTCTGTCTATCTGTCTGTCTGTCTACCTGCCTGTCTACCTGTCTGTCTGTTGACCTTCCTCCATGTATCCTTGTCTGTCTATCTGTCTGTCTGTCTACCTACCTGTCTACCTGTCTGTCTGTTGACCTTCCTCCATGTATCCTTGTCTGTCTATCTGTCTGTCTGTCTACCTACCTGTCTACCTGTCTGTCTGTTGACCTTCCTCCATGTATCCTTGTCTGTCTATCTGTCTGTCTGTCTACCTGCCTGTCTACCTGTCTGTCTGTTGACCTTCCTCCATGTATCCTTGTCTGTCTATCTGTCTGTCTGTCTACCTACCTGTCTACCTGTCTGTCTGTTGACCTTCCTCCATGTATCCTTGTCTGTCTACCTGTCTCTCTGCCTACCTACCTGTCTACCTGTCTACCTGTCTGTCTGTTGACCTTCCTCCATGTATCCTTGTCTGTCTATCTGTCTGTCTGTCTACCTACCTGTCTACCTGTCTACCTGTCTGTCTGTTGACCTTCCTCCATGTATCCTTGTCTGTCTACCTGTCTCTCTGCCTACCTACCTGTCTACCTGTCTGTCTGTTGACCTTCCTCCATGTATCCTTGTCTGTCTATCTGTCTGTCTGTCTACCTGCCTGTCTACCTGTCTGTCTGTTGACCTTCCTCCATGTATCCTTGTCTGTCTATCTGTCTGTCTGTCTACCTACCTGTCTACCTGTCTACCTGTCTGTCTGTTGACCTTCCTCCATGTATCCTTGTCTGTCTACCTGTCTCTCTGTCTACCTACCTGTCTACCTGTCTGTCTGTTGACCTTCCTCCATGTATCCTTGTCTGTCTATCTGTCTGTCTGTCTACCTACCTGTCTACCTGTCTACCTGTCTGTCTGTTGACCTTCCTCCATGTATCCTTGTCTGTCTACCTGTCTCTCTGCCTACCTACCTGTCTACCTGTCTGTCTGTTGACCTTCCTCCATGTATCCTTGTCTGTCTATCTGTCTGTCTGTCTACCTGCCTGTCTACCTGTCTGTCTGTTGACCTTCCTCCATGTATCCTTGTCTGTCTATCTGTCTGTCTGTCTACCTACCTGTCTACCTGTCTACCTGTCTGTCTGTTGACCTTCCTCCATGTATCCTTGTCTGTCTATCTGTCTGTCTGTCTACCTACCTGTCTACCTGTCTGTCTGTTGACCTTCCTCCATGTATCCTTGTCTGTCTATCTGTCTGTCTGTCTACCTACCTGTCTACCTGTCTACCTGTCTGTCTGTTGACCTTCCTCCATGTATCCTTGTCTGTCTACCTGTCTCTCTGCCTACCTACCTGTCTACCTGTCTGTCTGTTGACCTTCCTCCATGTATCCTTGTCTGTCTATCTGTCTGTCTGTCTACCTGCCTGTCTACCTGTCTGTCTGTTGACCTTCCTCCATGTATCCTTGTCTGTCTATCTGTCTGTCTGTCTACCTACCTGTCTACCTGTCTACCTGTCTGTCTGTTGACCTTCCTCCATGTATCCTTGTCTGTCTACCTGTCTCTCTGTCTACCTACCTGTCTACCTGTCTGTCTGTTGACCTTCCTCCATGTATCCTTGTCTGTCTATCTGTCTGTCTGTCTACCTGTCTACCTGTCTGTCTACCTGTCTGTCTGTTGACCTTCCTCCATGTATCCTTGTCTGTCTATCTGTCTGTCTGTCTACCTACCTGTCTACCTGTCTGTCTGTTGACCTTCCTCCATGTATCCTTGTCTGTCTATCTGTCTGTCTGTCTACCTACCTGTCTACCTGTCTGTCTGTTGACCTTCCTCCATGTATCCTTGTCTGTCTACCTGTCTCTCTGCCTACCTACCTGTCTACCTGTCTGTCTGTTGACCTTCCTCCATGTATCCTTGTCTGTCTATCTGTCTGTCTGTCTACCTGCCTGTCTACCTGTCTGTCTGTTGACCTTCCTCCATGTATCCTTGTCTGTCTACCTGTCTCTCTGCCTACCTACCTGTCTACCTGTCTGTCTGTTGACCTTCCTCCATGTATCCTTGTCTGTCTATCTGTCTGTCTGTCTACCTGCCTGTCTACCTGTCTGTCTGTTGACCTTCCTCCATGTATCCTTGTCTGTCTATCTGTCTGTCTGTCTACCTACCTGTCTACCTGTCTGTCTGTTGACCTTCCTCCATGTATCCTTGTCTGTCTACCTGTCTCTCTGCCTACCTACCTGTCTACCTGTCTACCTGTCTGTCTGTTGACCTTCCTCCATGTATCCTTGTCTGTCTATCTGTCTGTCTGTCTACCTACCTGTCTACCTGTCTACCTGTCTGTCTGTTGACCTTCCTCCATGTATCCTTGTCTGTCTACCTGTCTCTCTGCCTACCTACCTGTCTACCTGTCTGTCTGTTGACCTTCCTCCATGTATCCTTGTCTGTCTATCTGTCTCTCTGTCTACCTGCCTGTCTACCTGTCTACCTGTCTGTCTGTTGACCTTCCTCCATGTATCCTTGTCTGTCTATCTGTCTCTCTGTCTACCTGCCTGTCTACCTGTCTACCTGTCTGTCTGTTGACCTTCCTCCATGTATCCTTGTCTGTCTACCTGTCTCTCTGCCTACCTACCTGTCTACCTGTCTACCTGTCTGTCTGTTGACCTTCCTCCATGTATCCTTGTCTGTCTATCTGTCTGTCTGTCTACCTGCCTACCTACCTGTCTACCTGTCTGTCTGTTGACCTTCCTCCATGTATCCTTGTCTGTCTATCTGTCTGTCTGCCTACCTACCTGTCTACCTGTCTGTCTGTTGACCTTCCTCCATGTATCCTTGTCTGTCTACCTGTCTCTCTGCCTACCTACCTGTCTACCTGTCTGTCTGTTGACCTTCCTCCATGTATCCTTGTCTGTCTACCTGTCTCTCTGCCTACCTACCTGTCTACCTGTCTGTCTGTTGACCTTCCTCCATGTATCCTTGTCTGTCTATCTGTCTGTCTGTCTACCTACCTGTCTACCTGTCTGTCTGTTGACCTTCCTCCATGTATCCTTGTCTGTCTACCTGTCTCTCTGCCTACCTACCTGTCTACCTGTCTACCTGTCTGTCTGTTGACCTTCCTCCATGTATCCTTGTCTGTCTATCTGTCTGTCTGTCTACCTACCTGTCTACCTGTCTACCTGTCTGTCTGTTGACCTTCCTCCATGTATCCTTGTCTGTCTATCTGTCTGTCTGCCTACCTACCTGTCTACCTGTCTGTCTGTTGACCTTCCTCCATGTATCCTTGTCTGTCTACCTGTCTCTCTGTCTACCTACCTGTCTACCTGTCTACCTGTCTGTCTGTTGACCTTCCTCCATGTATCCTTGTCTGTCTCTCTGTCTACCTGCCTGTCTACCTGTCTACCTGTCTGTCTGTTGACCTTCCTCCATGTATCCTTGTCTGTCTATCTGTCTGTCTGTCTACCTGCCTACCTACCTGTCTACCTGTCTGTCTGTTGACCTTCCTCCATGTATCCTTGTCTGTCTACCTGTCTCTCTGCCTACCTACCTGTCTACCTGTCTACCTGTCTGTCTGTTGACCTTCCTCCATGTATCCTTGTCTGTCTATCTGTCTGTCTGTCTACCTGCCTACCTACCTGTCTACCTGTCTGTCTGTTGACCTTCCTCCATGTATCCTTGTCTGTCTATCTGTCTGTCTGCCTACCTACCTGTCTACCTGTCTGTCTGTTGACCTTCCTCCATGTATCCTTGTCTGTCTATCTGTCTCTCTGTCTACCTGCCTACCTACCTGTCTACCTGTCTGTCTGTTGACCTTCCTCCATGTATCCTTGTCTGTCTATCTGTCTCTCTGTCTACCTACCTGTCTACCTGTCTGCCTACCTGTCTGTCTACCTGTCTACCTGTCTGTCTGTTGACCTTCCTCCATGTATCCTTGTCTGTCTATCTGTCTGTCTGTCTACCTGCCTACCTACCTGTCTACCTGTCTGTCTGTTGACCTTCCTCCATGTATCCTTGTCTGTCTATCTGTCTGTCTGCCTACCTACCTGTCTACCTGTCTGTCTGTTGACCTTCCTCCATGTATCCTTGTCTGTCTATCTGTCTCTCTGTCTACCTGCCTACCTACCTGTCTACCTGTCTGTCTGTTGACCTTCCTCCATGTATCCTTGTCTGTCTATCTGTCTCTCTGTCTACCTACCTGTCTACCTGTCTGCCTACCTGCCTGTCTACCTGTCTACCTGTCTGTCTGTTGACCTTCCTCCATGTATCCTTGTCTGTCTACCTGTCTATCTGCCTACCTACCTGTCTACCTGTCTGCCTACCTGTCTGTCTACCTGCCTGTCTATCTGCCTACCTGTCTACCTACCTGTCTATCTGCCTACCTACCTGTCTACCTGTCTGCCTACCTGTCTGTCTACCTGCCTGTCTATCTGCCTACCTACCTGTCTATCTGCCTACCTACCTGTCTGTCTGTCTACCTGCCTGTCTATCTGCCTACCTGTCTACCTACCTGTCTATCTGCCTACCTACTTGTCTGCCTACCTGTCTATCTGCCTACCTGTCTACCTGTCTGTCTGTCTACCTGCCTGTCTACCTGTCTGTCTGTCTACCTGCCTGTCTATCTGCCTACCTGTCTGCCTACCTGTCTATCTACCTACCTGTCTACCTACCTGTCTATCTGCCTACCTACCTGTCTGCCTACCTGTCTATCTGCCTACCTACCTGTCTACCTGTCAGCCTACCTGTCTGTCTGTCTACCTGCCTGTCTATTGCCTACCTGTCTACCTATCTGTCTATCTGCCTACCTACCTGTCTACCTATCTGTCTATCTGCCTACCTACCTGTCTACCTGCCAGCCTACCTGTCTGTCTGTCTACCTGCCTGTCTATCTGCCTATCTGTCTACCTACCTGTCTATCTGCCTACCTACCTGTCTGCCTACCTGTCTATCTGCCTACCTACCTGTCTGCCTACCTGTCTACCTGCCTGTCTGTCTGTATCTTCGTGTCTGTACTTATATCTTTGTATTTCAAACTATATTTCTGATCTTCACTGTTTTCCCCCTTCTCTCTCTCTCCCACTCTCTCAGCTTTTTTGCTGTCTCTTTTCCTCTTTTTCCACATCTCTCTCACTATCTCCATTTGCTTTTCACCCTCTCTGTTCCTTATCCTTTCTCTGTCTCTCAGCATGCCCCCCTCCTTTCTATTGGTCTTACTCTCTCTTTGTTGGTTTCCTATCTCTATCTCTCTCTCTCTGCTTCTAAATACTGCCTATCCATATATATGCCTGTCCATATGTAAGAATGTATGTGATACCCCCACACACACATTAATTAATATTTTCCATTCTTTTAATTGCTCTATCTACTACAGTACAGTCTGAGGTTTTGTGGCTTGGACATGTTAAAGCCGTTCATAATTAATGGAGCCCATCATGTGAATGAAGAGAAACTGGTAGGTCTAAAGACCTTATTGAATGAAAGGCTATCAAATGTTCACGTGGATAAACCAATGGAGTACATATCTCTAAGTGAGTACTCTTTCCCAGGCGGTGTTCTGAAGGACAGTTACATAGAGAAAATGTCTGCAGTGAACAAAGCACCAAATGTTGGCCAACATCTTGGCAAACCAATTTTGCAATGAAAAATGAACAACAACATTTTTTTTTAACCCTTTAGCATTTACATTACTCTATATTTAATATTATATTTTCACATAATATCGAATCTATGAGATTTTGATATTATTTATTTTGAGAACAATACCTTAACATCAGTATGAGTGGCTAGTTGCAGCCGGTTTGAACAGAAAGAGGTGAGAGAATTCTGACCGGATATAGCCGGTTTAAATGCTAAAGTATTAAATGGGTTAACAAAATTAGAAAAAAGGAAATAATGAATAAAAAAATTAAAATTAAATATTACTTTTGTGTTTAACTATTTTCATTTTCATCATTTCATGAATCACCAAAATCTACAAAATTACAAAAAAGTAAAAAAGAAGTTTAATAAACAAATTATTAATTTTGGTATTGTTAATTTTCTTTAACATTATCATTATCATCATAACCACCACCACTACCATCACCATCACCACTACCATCACTACCACCATCACTACCATCATCATCACTGTCACCATCATCACCGCCACCACTACCATCACCATCACCACTACCATCACTACCACCATCACCACCACCACCACCACTTCCACCACCACTACCATCATCATGATCACCACCACCACTACCACCACTACCATCATCATCACCACCACCACTACCATCACCACTACCACCACTACCATCATCATCATCAGCACCATCATCACCACCACCACTACCACCTCCACTACCATCATCACCACCTTCACTACCATCATCATCAACACCACCACCACTACCATCAGCACCACCACTACCACCTCCACTACCATCATCATCAACACCACCACCACTACCATCACCACGACCACCACTACCATCAACACCACCACCACTACCACCCCCACTACCACCATCATCATCCCCACTACTTCACCAGCACCTCCACTATCATCATCATCATCATCATCACCACCACCACTACTACCCCCAATAACACCACCACCACCACCATCACTGCCATCATCATCATCACCACCACTACCACCACCACCACCATCACTACCATCATCATCATCACCACCACTACCATCACCACCACCATCACTACCATCATCATCATCACCACCACTACCATCACCACCACCATCACTGCCATCATCATCATCACCACCACCACCATCACCACCACCATCACTACCATCATCATCATCACCACCACTACCACCACCACCACCATCACTACCATCATCATCATCACCACCACTACCATCACCACCACCATCACTACCATCATCATCATCACCACCACTACCATCACCACCACCATCACTACCATCATCATCATCACTGTCACCATCATTATCGTCTTTGTCATTGTCGTCATGGTTGTGATCATCACCATCATCATCTCCTTTGTCATCGTCATCATGGCCATGATCATCATCTAGACCAGAGGTCCCCAACCTTTTTACATGAAAGGGCCACATTAACATTCCAAATTTAAATGAGGGCCACATATTAGAAATATTCATTCTATGGAAGACAGCTCATGCTTTTATGATGACAGACTTGAACTTTAAATTGCTACATTTTCAATAAAAAACTTGTTAGACATGTTTTTTTCTGAGAAAGTCTTTTGAAGTCTGTCATATATCTATATATTGAGGGTCATACACACACATGTTTTTGTCCTTTATTGAAGTTGCGTTGCCTATTAGTTGAATTTCCCCCCCCCACATACCCCCCCCCCCCCCCACACATATATATGAAGTGTGAGAGACAGACAGAGAGAGACCAAGCTACAGAGAAACAGGTTTCCTTTTATAATATAGATTACTACTACTTTGGAAAGTAGTTTGAATTTATATAAATATTGGTGCAAATATTTGAAACGTAGCAAAAAGTTCTGTTGTTCAGTTGCTGGCTATGCGCGATCTGCTGGATAAGAGCATAATTCTTATCTTGTTCTGAGGGCCACACTGAACACCCTTAAGGGCTGCATGTGGTCCTAGGGCCACAGGTTGGAGATCCCTGATCTATATCATCATCAACACAATCATCATCATCATCAGTATCTCTATCATAATTTACATTGTAATCTTCATCATCTCTGTTATCATATCCATCCTCTATATAATCATGTAGCACATGCCAACAAGGGAATCTCTTCATGATTATTTAATCTGCTAATCTAGCAGTCAAATCTTCCTCAAATTACACCCTGGATATTTAGGCACCAGATATTATAGGCTCTGATGTAGTGAAATAGTACAGTCATGGCTGAAAGCCTTTGATTATAGTTTTACTTGATCAGGACTGACTCAGGGCTAAACAAACTAGTAGTGTACTTTAATGAAGTTGTTTAATGCTAGGTCAGTCCTGATCATGCACAACTATGGTCAAAGGCTCAAGACATCAGAGACTATATTCTCCAGGGTGCAGTTTGAGGAAAATCTTTAAAGGGTACCACAACTATATAGACAGTATAGTTGTGCCTGGAAAACCTTTGATCAGAGTTCTGCTTGATCAGGACTAACCTAGGGTTAAACAACTTCATTAAAGCACACTACTAGTTCGTTTAGCCCTAGGTCAGTCCTGACCAAGTACAAATATGATCAAAGGTTTTCAGAGGTATGCTCTCCACCCTATTCTCATGTGGATTGTTTATATATTGGGGAAACAGCAGGAAGAAGGTGGTTAACCCTTTAGCATTTACAAGTAGCAGCAAGTGCCCACAGAATACTAGATCATTCCATTGTACAGATGGTTCTATAGAAATAGTGGACAGCTTCCGTTACCTGGGTGACAAAATCAGCAGTGGGGGAGGGTGCTCTGAAAGTACAGTAGCTAGAGTCAGAACGGGATGGAAACAGTTCAGAGAGCTTATACCACTTTTGGCCGCTAAAGGGTTCTCTCTAAAAATGAAAGGAAGGCTGTATGATGCCTGTATACGAACAGCAATGTTACATGGCAGTGAGACCTGGGCATTTGTGCAGAGGATATACACAGACTGGAGAGAAACGAAGCTTGCATGCTCCGCTGGATGTGTAATAGTAATATACGTGAACGGCAAAGCATAAACGAACTAAGGAATAAGAGGGATCAGATGTTTACTCGAGAGAAGACTACGTTGGTACGGTCACGTGATACGCATGAAAGACGACAGCTGTATAAAAAAGTGCAGGGCGATAAAAATAGACGGTAGCCACGGAGTAAGCAGACCCTGAAAAACCTGGGACGACTTGATAAATTCCGACCTCACACACTTACACCTCTCCAAGACAATGTCACTGGACCGAGATCTTTGGCGCTACACAGTTATACAGAAGACCTGCCTTGCCTAAGTACAAAGCAAAACCTACAGTCAGTAGGCACCTCTAACAAAATATACCCCGTTGCACTACCCCCACCCCATCCACACCACCCCCTTAAATGTGAAGTTATGTTGGTACCACAACATCCAGTCCGAAACAAATGAGGTCGTGTAGGTGTTACGACAAAAAAAAAAACACAGTCCACGCTGTATTGTGGCCGTGTAGGTAACACGGTAAAAACCTCCCAGTCCACACTGTAAACGTGGTTGGTGTTGGGAAGGGCACCCAGCCGTAGAAAACCTGCCAGACATGTAGGTGTCACGACAAAAAAACACACAGTCCACGCTGTAATGTGGCCGTGTAGGTAACACGGTAAAAACCTCCCAGTCCACACTGTAAACGTGGTTGGTGTTAGGAAGGGCATCCAGCCGTAGAAAACCCGCCAGACAGTCCTATACGAGCAGGACAACCAATCTTGCCCAAGTGGGAAAACTCCCGTCCAAACCAATGCAAGCGTGGAAGATGGACGTTAAACGATGATGATGATGATGATGATTACTCTATATTTATTAATATATTTTCACGGTAAAGGCTTTATCTCACATTATATTGAATCTATGAGATTTTGATATTATTTATTTTGAGGATAATACCTTAACATCAATATGAATGGCCCGTTACAGCCGGTTTAAATGCTAAAGGGTTAACCCTTTAATGTTCAAACCGGCCAGAATTCTCTACCTTTTTCTGTTGAAACTGGCTGTAACTGGTCACTCAAACTGATGTTAAGGTATTGTTTTCCAAATAAATACTTTCAAAATCTTATAGATTCGATATTATGTGAGATAATTATGCGAGATAAAGCATTTACCATGAAAATATAATAGTAAATACAGAGTAATGTGAATGCTAAAGGGTTAAAGAGTGTTGAAGAGATTGTAGAATTAGAGAAAACATGTGTCTAGAATTGTGCCTGGAAGCGAAAGAAAAAGTCTTAAAGAATAATTTAGAAAGTGAATAGGTACGAAATGAACCCCCTCCCCAAATAAACAACATGTAAATGTGGGAAAAAGAAAGTCAAACTTTGAAAAAAAGTATTTTTCAAAGAGACAAAAGAGATAAGAGCAAGGAAAGTTGTCTTTGAAGAAAGAAACTGGGGAATTAATGTTCTAAGGATAAATTGAACCAGGAGAATGATCGATATGAAGAATTCTTCACTCAAACCTAGAATATGAGATGAAACCAATGATTCTATAGCCCATATTGTATCAGATTACTTACAGTTAACTCAAAATGAGTAGGAAAATATAGATATGATAAACTTGCTGCAATAATTCAGTGGAATTTTTGCAAGAGATTTGTTTTTGTATGCACAGGAAAGAGCTACTGTATTCTATTCACATTTCAATTTGTATGGAAAAATCCATAACAACCTCACTTAATCTTTTCTAAGGACTTTCATTTCTGTTCCAACATAAACATGAATTTGCAAATATAAATGAACGCTGAAAATGGTTTCATTGTGTGTACTATGTATACTTTTTATCTCCTTTTTATTTTCATTTCATGTGATTTCTATACAAACACTCACACCTTATGTAATCTTTCTTTGTAGTGACCCATTCACCTGTGGCCTCTGTGACAAATAAAAGAAAATATTAAATAACCAACAAGACAAAACTAACACCAAGGAAGCTAAACACATCAAGTAGCTAGCGAAAAAGCAAGGTAAAAAAACATATGATTGACGGGGACAAAAGCTTCGGTATGTACAGTATGTATTCTAAGGAAAAAGTTGCTGATATAGACCATATAACAACCAATTAGTGACTAAGGAGTTCATGACAAAAAGCAGAGAGAGAAGGATCCATACTGACAGCACAAGACTAAAGTTTGCTTATCAGAAACTTATCAGAAACTAACAAGCTTAACACTTTAACATTTACATTACTCTATATTTACTATTGCATTTTTGTGGTAAACACTTTATCTTACATAATTATCTCACATAATATCGAATATACGAGATTTTGATATGATTTATTTTGAGAATAATACCTTAACATAAGTATGAGTGGCTAGTTATGAACAGTTTGAACAGAAAGAGGTGAGAGAATTCTGGCCGGATATGGCCGGTTTAAATGCTGAAGAGTTACGTCTTAACAATGGTGCAGATCTAAAATACAAGTTTTGTTACTAATATGATGAAGCAATAGATAGATAATATTATTTCAGGTGACAGTACTGACACCAAATGAGAATAAAAACTGCCATGAAAAAGTAGGTCAATATCTACACTGGAAGTTATGCAACTACTAGGAAATAAAAACAGCTATTAACTGGTATGAACACCAGTAATGAAAGGAGATAATTGTACAATATTTGGGGATTTCTCAGTTAGCACAAACTGGATTCTTCAAGAAAAACAGACCACATATAATCAAGATGATGGATGAACTCTGCAAATTAATTAGTAGGAGTATACCAATAAAGGAATTTGAAAAACTACGCAAATACAAAGACCTGAGATAAGGATTAAAAAGATGTCACACCTTAAAATGCAAATAGTCCTGGGATGATAAAAAAGGTTATGAGAAAAATCTTAGCAACATCCCAGGTGAACTAGCTTTCCAGAAAATTCAAAAAATAGTATTGATCAGCACTGCACACATACTACAGAGAGCCCCTCAATCTAAATAGGAATTATAGAGCACTTGTAAATTAATATGATAGACTCTTAAAGTTTGCTTTTCCCTCTTAATTTAATTTATACTTATCTACCTTCACACATTTTGTATTTACATACACTTACAAATTAACATTTAAAATTTCATTTATTGGTCACAAGGGCCGACATATAGGGGACAATACAAAAGACTGGGACAGTGGGGTTTTACAGAAAAATCGAGTAAACAATATGAGTAACAATAACAAAGTAACAATAAAGTAACAATAAAATTACAAGAAAGAATTCCCCAATAGGGGGGATGACCACCCAGGGTTTGCTCAGGTACCCCACCAATCCTGAACGACCCGACGCTTCGAGAGCACCCTGGAAGAGCACCCCCTCTCCTCCTCAAATTTACCTACCTACAGCCGCATGACCAGAGTAGGCCCACTCACACGGGCCTTTCTCGCCACATTCACCCACCTTTCAGCAAATGTACTGGGGGGCAGCACTTCTCTCTCCACCCTCACCTTCCTTTCCAAGTGAAACTTGAAAAAGTTGATGAGGGATTGGCCGAAGAGAAAAGTGTCTGTCTTCAGTCCTTTCAACCTCGTCCACCATACAACCTCTTTCGCTAATGCCACCAGACAGAGGAAAATTACCTGCCCTTCCTGGCCAAAAGAAGGCGGCGGGTCGATCTTCACTATGGACTCGGCCGATAGCCGGATCCGTTCTACACGCGACAACAGCTGTTCAACATAACTCCACTAGTCAGTAATGCACGGACACTGGACGAGTGCGTGCAGAACGGTTTCGTCGGTCTGCGTGCATCTTCCGTGCCTGTAGAGTTTATCTCGAACCGGCGGTGCCCCCCGGTAACACTGCCAAGCGAGGGATTTTTGGAAATTATCCATCGTCCCCGGCTCAAAAGTCCTCTGTACAGATTGGTTAGTTCGACTTTGTTGACTCCCAGAGCCTCTCCGAGTGCGTCGTCGCACTTGCCCACCACTAATACTCTATAGAACTCGAGAGTGGAAGTTCCACTGACCGCATTGCCTGCCTGGTAGAGGGCAGTGAGTGCCTGGCAACATTCCAGATGCCAGTTACCCAGTCTCGGTCTCTTCTTGACCCAGGACTGCAGCTCAGTGAAAGAAACGAGCTGCGGAAAGGCCCGTCTGACAAACTCGACCACACCTGTTCACCGTTTAGGTAGAATATCTGGAGATGCCTCAGCGCATGCCTGCGCATCATTGGCCACGGCATGCCCAGCCCTCCACGTAGAGGGTGCTGGCAGCAGATGGACCGCCTCACTAGCGGAACCTGACCCCTCCACAAGAATTTGAAGAGGAGCCGCTCCAAGATGGCGAGGCGCGAACGGGAGCAAGGGACGACGGTCAGACGGTAGTAGATGACGGACGTGATGTACGCATTCGCCACCTCCGCCAGACCTTTCAGTGATAGCTTCATCCCAGCCCATTTCTGGGTGAGACTGGCTACCCTGCCCGTCACCCCGTCCCAATTCTTATCCACCCGGAGGTCTGGCCCGAACCAAACCCCTAGCAACTTTGCCGGTCCGTCCGTCCAGCGCCTAACGACGCTGTTGGACGGTATGGACTTGCCTCTCCAGGTGCCGAGTTGCAAGCTCACCGACTTTCTCGGGTTAAGTTTTGCTCCCGTCAACCTTTCATATTCCTCCAATAAGTTGCCGACCACCCCGATTTCTGAGGTGTCCGACACCATCACGGTGATGTCATCCGCATAAGCCGACACAGCCTTTCCGCGTCCCGTTTCGAGCGGGATGCCCTGCAACAGCTCCAGCTTCCTCAGTAAAGGCTCGAGAGTCAATACGTACAGAAGGGAGGAGAGAAGGCACCCTTGACGGACCGATCGGGAGACCTGAAACGGTTCCGAGAGGTGGCCATTAATTTTGACCATCGAGCAGATGCCGTTGTGCATTGCAGCGATCCAGCTTCGGAAGACGGGGGCGAAGCCAGCCGCCTTGAGGACAGCCTCCAGGTACCGATGGTCGACCCTATCGAATGCTTTCGATTGATCTAAATTGATCAGAGCCCCACCGAAGCCAGGTTTACACCCTACCCTCTCTATGATGTATCGCATTAGGTGGAGGTTGTCGTGTATGGACCTGGTTGGGATTGCGCAAGTTTGCGCCTCCCCAACTAAATCCCCGACGACAAGCGCCAACCTCTTCGCTAACACCCTGGCCAAAATCTTAAACTCTGTGTTGAGCAGAGTTATGGGCCTGAAATTGTCTAATTTGTCCCTCTTGTTCTCGTCTTTCCTTATCAGCGTCACTACGTCACAGAACTGGGAATACTCCCGTTTTGCTGCCAGTTGCAGTAGAGGGCTTTGAGGAGTTTGGAGAACAAAGTCTGCCATATTTTACGTAAAGCTCGTAGGGCAGACCATCCAAACCGGGTGACTTGCACCTCATGCAGCCGACAAGGGCATCCTGAATCTCGGCTGAAGTAATTGGCCTTTCACAGCGCCCAGCGTCAGCCGTCGAGAGTTGCGGCAAGCCATCGAGGTAAGGACTGAAGTCCGCCACCATTTCTGACTCGCCACTTCCCCCGAACAACCGAGCAAAATGTTGGCAAAAGGCCTCACACATCCGCTTGGAATCGCTCAGCTCGTGTCCGTCTCGTTCCGTCAAAGACCGAATCGTGGTTTTATTACCACGCTGCGCCTCTGCCACGAGGGCCCATCGAACAGCTTTGGTTCCCTCGTTTCTCAGAGCACGCGCCTTAGCTCTGACAATGCAACCTTCGTGTTTCGCATGAAGAAATGGTCTAATGCCATTCTCGCCGCTAACACGTCAGTTGCAATGCCACTACCAACTCCCCCTCCTTTCTATTTTTCTCTAACGCTACTTCTTTGCTAAACTCTATCGACATTACTCTAATCTCTCCTTTGAGAGCCCCCCACCACCTATTGTTGACGACTCCCCTCTGTCAACTTTTTCTTAACTAAATTGTTGACCTGGTCCCTGTAAGCCTTACGTGCCGGAAATGACATGTTTAGCTTCCAGTAACCAGGTCCTAACCTACGCGTCTTATCTAGGTCGACCATACATATCACAAACTTGTGATCTGAATAGACGGCCGTTTCAAAATGTGGACAGCTTACACTATTTCTGTCTACTTTCTTAATGAATATCCTGTCTATATACGATCTAGATGACCCTATGCGGTGAGCCCAGGTCCACACTGGCGCATTAGGGAAATCTAGTCGGTACCTGTCAGACAGTTGGAACTGGCTGATCAGGTTCTTGAGGCTTTTGCACCCCCCGTTGCTATCGGATACTCCCACACAGTCCCAGCGTGCGTCTAAGATGCCGTTCCAGTCCCCCGCTAACAGTAAAGGGCGAGACGTGCCCAGAAAGGCTTCCAGGCGTCTAAAGAAGTCCGGCCGTCCTGCCCCAGTAGGAGAATAGACGGCCACCAGTCTAAAGGCACCACCTTCGTTATTGTTCACGTCCAGGACCACCAACTTCCCGTCCGGGTCCCTGAAGATTGACCTAAACTTGAGATCCAGGCCTTTCCTAAACAGCACTGCCACCCCGTCTCCCATTCCCGACTGGCTAACAGATGCAAAGATCTGATAGTCGTCGAAAATGGGGGCTAGTGCACGCGTGTCGGAAATCCTGGTCTCACTGACGGCAATTACATCCATTTCTAGAGACCTGAGGTCATTGAGCAGGTTACCCTGCTTCCAGGACGATCCCAGGCCTCGAACATTTAAACATCCTACTCTTAATACGGCCATGTTGGCAGGTTAAACAGAGAGAGAGGAAGGTTTACTTACCTTCCGGGCTCTTGTGAAGGTCGAGTTGTTCGACCTCCATAGTTGGTGGGGTTTCTTTTGGGAACCCCTTTAAAAGTCTTGAAGTGGGTTTTACGTTCGGGGTTCCCACGTCCCAAGGAAAGCTGACTCATATTTCTTTGTATAATTCGATCGACATTCGAACCAGAACCAAATCTTCCGGCATGCGAAATGTGCTCGATTTAAAAATTTCTCCCTCTTTTTGTATATTCTCACTTCGTGCTACGAGGACCATCAGTTCCTTGTTGGCCCTCCTGACGAACACGAAGTTTTGTATGTTTTGTTGGTGTGATTTTATTTGTTTGTGTGGCTGTGGTGGTGATGGTTTTGGTGGAGATGTTTCGGTTGTGTCTGTGTTTGTTGTGAGTGCGGTGTCTGGGGTTTTAGATGTTTGTGTGTATATTTGTTCTTGCGTCTGTTTAGGTTGTTTGCGTTTGGGGGATTCTGGTGATGGTGGTGTTGATGTTATTGGAGAGATGTTTGCGTTGGTGGTGTCTGCATTTTTTATTGTGGGTGATTTTGTGCTTTGTTGAGTTTTTTTTTTCTTTTTTGTATTTTGGGGGATTTTGGTTTTCCCTCAATTATGGTTTTATTGGTGTGTGTATTTTGTGGGGGAGGGGGAATTTGACAGCTTTCCTCGTTTCCTCCCTGGGTCGTCAATGTTGGTGGTGGTCTTTCTATTGGTGTTGTTGTTGGTGGTTTTGCCGGTGCTGGTGTTGGTTATGGTCCTCGCCCTGGCGTTGGCAGCAGTGGAGCCTTTCGACCCCTTGCCTCTTTCAGCAGTTGAGGGCAGAAGGCTCGCAAATGGGTTTTTTCCACACAAACAAAACACTGCGGCCTTTTGCCTTCGGTCATAATGTGAATGACCGTCCCATTCTGAAGGCGGATGTGGTCCGAGATTGTCTTCACATTCTCGGGCCTGATCTGGAGAAGGATCTCCAGGTCAACCCCGGACCAGTCCTCTCTGGTCGTTCTGGTCACTTCTATAGGGACTGTATCCGTCCCCTCCACAATCACACATCGCAGAAGCCACCACATCTCAAGTCCTGGTGGGATCCTGGGAATGCGGAGACGGGCCGTTCTTTTTCCCATGTGGGAGGGGTACATTATGACCTTGCTGGTTTTGCAAGGAGTCATAGCGTGTTTCATAGCGAGGGCTTCTGACTTGAACAACACCGAAATGGTGCCGTACTGTCTGCCCCTCTCTATGTATTCGGTGTCTTCTCTGATGCACCTCAGCGCGACTTCGATATCTTCTTGTGGGATTAAAGCTGCCCTGTTGGTTTGTGCTGAGATGCATCTATAATGCACCGTTCTGCGCTCCACTGCCTCAATAGCTTCTACCGGGACAGTTAAGTTGGCCCAGGTTTGCTATTTCTTGATGAGCTTCCATGCCTGGGCCAACTTTTCATCTTTGTTTGAGAGGTCCATGCTGAAGCATGGCCTCTTTTTTGCTGCTGCCGCAGCGAAAGTGTTCTTCTTGTTTTCGTTGGAGGTGTTATTGTCGTTGTTCTTGTTGGTGTTGTTGTTATCACTGTTATCATTGTTGTCTTTTTTGTCACCGTTGTTCTCGGTGCAGTTGGTATTGTTGCTATTGGTGTTGTCGCTATTTGTTTTCATGTTAGTGGTGTTGATATTGTTGTTGCATTTGTTTTTGTTTTTTTTTATCTGTATTTTCGTTGTCGCTGTTACTGTCATTTTTTTCAAAATTAGAGTTCTCATTGGTATCATTGGTATCTTTGTTTACATTGTTTGTGGTGGTGTTTGTGTTATCAATTTGTGTTAATTTCGCTGTAGCGCTCCTCTCAACTTCTACGTCGTTGTCGCACGACAGCAGACATATCGCTGGGGGGCGTGGCTCAGCCATGTTTTTTTTCTCCGTAAATTTTTAACATGTAAAAAAAAGTTCAAATATTTGAGCCAAAAGGCCCAAATATTATACTTTCCTCTTCACAAGGCAAAGTCTAAGGGCTTATATCCCTTACACAACAAGAAATATTTAACAACAAATAATTTTGAACAGGCAAATAAAGCGACTTACTGGGAGCGAGCCAAAAAGACGTCTGAACAGACCAATAATAATAATAATAATAATAATAATGTATTCTTTATTAAACACAAGGGTTGACATAAAGTATAACATTAAGGACAGTACAGGATGGTACAAATGGGCATTTCTGCGTATAAAGAAAAAACAAAGGAAATGACAAAAAGAAACAAAGGAAAATTCCCCAAAACGGGGGGAGACTTCCGAGGGACACTCGTGGAGAAAGCCCATTAAAAAATCCACGGTGACCATGACCACCAGGGCAAGTGCTCTCTCCCAGTTTTCCACCTTAAATTTACAGGCGCATACTCAGAGCAGGCCCATTCACTCGGGCCATTCTTGCCTCTCTCACCCATCTTTCAACAAATTGCTAGGAAGAGAGCACTTCCCTCTACATCCTGATTTTCCTTTTCAAATTTGAAAAAGTTAATCAGGGCATTATCAAAGAGGTAAGTCCTCGTCTTCAGCTCTTTCAAATGCACCCACCACACAATTTCTTTCGCCATGGCCACCAGGCAGATAAAAACTGTGTGCCCTTCCTGGCTAAAGGAAGACAGCCGGGTAATCCTCACGAAGGACTCAGCTGATAGCCAGATCCGTCTTACACTCGACAGCAGATGTTTGACATATACCCACAAGTCAGCAATGCTCGGACACTGGATGAGTGCATGCAGGATGGTTTTGTCGCCCTGTGCGCATCTCGGAGTTCATACCAAACTGGCAAAGCTCCTCGGTAGCACTGCCAGGCCAGCGATTTCTGGAAGTTGTCCATGGGCCCCGGCCCGAAAGTTCTCCCGAAGAGATTGGCTAGTTGATTTTCGTCGACGCTCAGTCTCCCCAAGGACGTTGTCGCTCTTTCCCTCCACTAACCCTCTATAGAATGCCAAGGTGGAGTTTCCACTGATCAAATTGCCCGATTGTTCGAGGGCTGTAAGCACCTGAAGACATTCAAGTTTTCAAGTGCTCCCTCTTGGTCTTCACTTGACCCAGGACTGCAGCTCCGTCAACGAGACGAGCTGGGGAAATACATGTCTAGCAAATGGCGACCACACCTGATCACCGTCGAGGAAGAGGTCGAGATGCCGTAGCCTAAGCACATGTTTGCTCATCATAAGCCTCCTGGAAAGTGTTCGTCGGAAATCTCTGATGTCCTTGGGAATTTTAATTTTAGTGTTGTGTATGTTTTCTGTGTGATATGAGTGATTTGTATGTGTGTGTGTGGTGTGAATTTTTGGGGTGTTGTATAGTCTTTTTCTGAGATGCTGGTGTTGTTTGGATCTAGTGTAATAATTGGTTGTTCGAGTTTAATGCTGTGTAGTGTGTTTCGATTTGGTTGCTTTGTTTTGTTTGCGTTTGTTGTGGGTTTGTTTCTATTTCGCTTGTTGGTGTCTTTTGTGGTGTTGGGGTTGATGATGGTGATGGTGTTAGTGTTTGTGGTGATGGGGCTGGTGATGCAGGTGTGGGTGGTGGCGTAGCTCTCTTAACTTTGTTGTTAGTTTGTTTGCTTGTTCCATTCTCTATTTTTTTTTTTTTAGTTCAAAGGAAGAGGGTTTTTTCTTTTCTGGTTTCTTTTTTTCCCAGATACAGTTTCCCACCCCTCTTCCTCACCTCAAACGACACACCTAGGCCTTCTACCTTCAACGATTACAGTGAGGTGGCTGCCGTCATCGAGGTCTATCACCTCTGGAATCTCTTGGATGTTCTTCTGGTCTGCTTGGATCAGGAGCTCCATTCCAGATCCGGACCAGTTCTCCTGTTTTACTCTAATCAGCTCAATCACCTTTGTGTCAGCCTCAATGTCGGCGAGGAGGGCAGCCATCAGCCAGGGAATTTCAATGGCCGGTGGAATCTGGGTCACCCTTACTCTTACGAGCCTTTGTCCATAGTAGCTTGGGACGAGTGTGAACTCGTCACTTTTTAGTGGGGCCATGGAGTTCTCTCTGGCTTCCTGTGGGGTTCCAAAGAACACGTTCACAGTCCCATATCTTTGTACACGTCTGATGTGGGGTTTTGAGCCCACACATGTCCCAAAGTTCTTTGGATCTGGGACTTGGATGCCCGCTCCACTCGACATGTTTTTATATTGGTCATGCAGAATGATACAGTACATAGGTGGCGATGCTGCATGGTATTTGATGGGGGTGGGGTGGGGGTGAGGCAGACCCATTTTTCTTCACCATTTTCCTAGCCTCATTCAGTTTTCTTCCTGGCTTACCTCAATTGTTTTGTTTTTGTTTGCTGGTTTTGCGCTGGTGTTGGTGTTGTTATTCTTGTTGTTGCTGTTTTTGTTATTGTTATTTTTGTTATTATTACTTTTTGTTGCTGTGGTGGTGGTGATTTCAGTGGCATTCTACGTGGGAGAATCCATTTTGTTATCACGAGATAATTTTTTTGTTTCAGTGGTTGCTGTGGCGGTGGTGGTATCAGTGGTGTTGGATGTGCTCTTTGACATTGCGGTGGTGAAGATGCCGGCTTTAACACCTGTAGACAAAGGCAAGAAGTCTACGTCTGCTGGTGGCAAACTTTGGCGACTGCTTTTACTGCTGCTGCTGTTAACGAAAACGTTACCGGTTTTGGCAATTATAGTAAGGTTAACAATGGTGGTGGTGGGAGTAGTAGAGTCTATGTTAGAGCTGCTGTCACGTGACAGATGGCTTCATTTGGGGAGGCATATATCATCCATTTAAAAAAAAAAATTGTTTGTTTGACAAAATAAAGTTTAAATTTTGGGCTCAAGGCCCCAATATTATTGAGTGTCCTTTTCAGAAAGCAATATATATGAACTTATAAACAGTTAACAACAAACACTTTCCATAATTGGCAATTCAAAACAACTGAAAACAACAAACCTTTATTGAGATCATCATCATCATCATCATCATCATGATAAAACGTTTTCCTATGTAAGTCACCAATAATAATAATGATTTCATTTATTGGCCACAAGGGCCGACATGTAGGGGACAATACAAAGACACAGATAGTGGGGGTGTACAATAAGCTCGAGTAAAAGTACACAATAGCAAAAACAATTTAACAATGAAAAAATATAAAATAAACTATGTATAAAAATAACAAAATAAATTCCGTGAACCACCCAGGAGCAACTTAGCTACCCCACCAATCCTGAACCCCCCAATGCTTCTAGGGCGCCCCTCTCCTCCAGCCTACAGACGCATGGTCAGAGTAGGGCCACTCACACGGGCCATTCTCGCCACATTCATCCACCTTTTAGCAAATGTACTGGGGGTGAGGAGACTTCTCTCTCCAGCTTCACCTTCCTTTCCAAGTGAAACTTGAAGAAGTTGAGGAGGGATTGTCTGAAGAGAAAAGTGCTTGTCTTCAGTCCTTTCAACCTGGTTCACCATAGAGGAATACAGACAGAAGAAAATTGCCTGCCCTTCCTGGCCAAAAGAAGACAGCGGGTCGATCTTCACTATGGACTCGGCCGATAGCCGGATCCGTTCTACATGCGACAATATCTATTCGACATAACTCCACAAGTCAGTAATGCACGGACATTGGACGAGTGCATGCAGAACGGTTTTATCGCTCTGCGTGCATCTCGGGCAGGTCCGTCTGACAGCACATCCATGCCTGTAGAGTTCATCCCAAACCAGCAGTGCCTCTCGCTAGCACTGCCAAGCGAGGGATTTCAGGAATTTATCCATCATCCCGGGCTTGAAAGTCCTCCGGAACAGACTGGTCAGTTCGACTTTGTTGACGGCCAGAGCCTCTCCGAGTGCGTTGTCGCACTTTCCCCCACTAATCCTCTATAGAACTTGAGAGTGGAAGTTCCACTGACTGCATTGCCTGCCTGGTAGAGGGCAGTGAGTGCCTGGCAACACTTCAGATGCCAGTCACCGAGTCTCAGTCTCTTCTTGACCAAGGACTCCAGCTCAGTTAAAGAGATGAACAGCGGAAAGGCCCATCTGACAGACAGCGACCACACCTGTTCACTGTTTAGGCAGAATATCTGGAGGTCTGGGTCAAACCAAACTCAGAGCAACTTTACTGGTCCGTCCCTCCAGATCCCAACAATGCTGTCAGATGACATGGACTTGCCTCTCCAGGTGCTGAGCTGCAAGCCCACCGACTTAAGTGTCACTACCGTCAACCTTTCATATTCCTCCAATAGGGTGCTGACCACCTCGATTTCCGAGGTGTCCAACATCATCAGGATGCTGCCATCCGCATAAGCCGATGCAACTTTCTGCGTCCCGGTTTTAGCGGGATGTCTTTCAACAGCTCCAGCTTCCGCAGTAAAGGCTCAAGAGTCAATATTTACAGAAGGGAAGAGAGAGGGCACCCCTGACGGACTAATTGGGAAATCTGAAATGGTTCCAAGAGGTGGCCATTAACTTTGATCACGGAGCAGATGTGCATTACAGCGATCCAGATTTTCTCACAGGAAGAGTGCTGCAAAAATAAATTCTCTGGCTTGTTCTGCTGGTTTTGGTTGTTGATGAAGCTGTGTTGTTGTTGTTGTCTCGCGGAGTGAGCGTATTCGATGTTTAAATTCACAGTAAAAATTTTTCAAGAAAAAATGAGTTGCGCAAAGTGCTAGAAATAACAGTCAAAGTTGATGGTCGATGTTGAGAATGCGTTGACCTGGAAGGGTCAAGAGGCCAGAGACCAAAGAAATAAGCATTCTGAATAAATGCGCAGTTTTCAACGGCAAATTTACGTGGTAAATTTTTAAACCGGCAAATAGGAGAATATAGCTTAAGGCTGGAGAACCTTGGCAAGAAACATTATCTATGGCGTGTGGTATCTCAGTGAGTCGAGATGTGTGCTGCCCACACGTGCCGAAATAAGGTTAAAGTCAAGTCGAAAAAAATATATTTCTATGGCGTGTGGTATCCCAGTGAGTCGAGATGTGTGCTGCCCACACGTGCCGAAACAAAGTTGTTGGCAGCCATTTTGAAAAACTCGTGTGTGTGAACGTGATAATATGATGAAACAGAAAGAAAGGCTTCATTTGGTATAACAAATATGGCGAGTTCAACTTTTTTGTGAACGATGAAAAAAGCTTGGCGGAAAGAATAAGCAATAGTTGAGATTCAGCGAAAGTAAATGTTCATGTTGAAATGTGTAAAAAAAAAAAAAAAAAAAAAAAAAAAAAATTCTTCTTTTTTTTTTTTTAAAGTGTAAGAAGAAACGAAAAACATATATATACATCCAGTGGAATGCGACACATAGTTGATGTGCGACACGTGCGTGAAAGGCAAAATTTTCTGTTTATTTTGCTTGCTGAGAAAACATTTTTTTTTTGATGTGTTCGTTATAAGACAGTGTATGCGGAGAGAAATCCTTGTCTAAGGAGGTCGGAGGGATTTCTTAGTCCGAAAAAAAAAAATCACGTTAGGTGAGAGAAGAAGAGTCTGTCTGAACGAGAATTTCACATGTGCGTGTGTTCGTTTCTGTGTCTGAGTATTTTTCCTAGTTCGTTAATAAAGTTTGCTGCGTATTCGAAATGGTCGACACATTCCAACGAAAATGGCGTACTGCTAATTAATTTTTTATATATATTCACACAACACCAGATCCTATCATTTTTTTTTCGGAGTCACCACTTATAACATGGTACTAATGTGTATGAATATAACAAGACACTAGGTTGTGTATATAAAGTTTAATTAACAAGTTGAAGTTATGTAGAACAGAATTGTTGACATGTCAATGGGTAGATGAAAGAATGAAGTAAAGTTATTTGTTACCGTTTTGAAGTTAGCTCGCAAGAGACCATGATAGGGTTGCCAGGCGAACGCGCCTGGCCGAAGGCCAGCAGCCGAAAGGGCAAATGAGTGAGAGATCGCTCTGAGTATCCCTTTTATAGGGTCTCAAGACGGAAGTGACAAAAAGGGTTCTGCCACCCCAACGGGAAGTAACTCCAGCTACTTCCTGTCTAGAGAGCGTTAATCTATTGGTGATGTGATCGTCACAACAATGGAGGCAACTCTTGCTACACATCTGTTGTCGTGCTGTCTTTTTTAAAAATATGTTTGTCTACTTATATAAATATCAGTAATATAATGTGGGAGAGCATTTGAAAAATCAGGACGTCTTGGGGAGGCATGGAGCAAAAAAGGTTGAGAACCTAGGCCCTAAGGGCTGCAAGTAGAGCTAGACTAACAAGCTCACAAAGATTTTGGCTATCTTTTACTTATATTTATCCATACATTTATAGATTTCGTTTTTAAGTAACACATTTGTTTATAATTACATTTACATATCTAAAATGTCATAAGTGTTTAAGTGCAGATGTAAACAAACACGACAGAATAACATTTAAAAAAAAAAGACTCTTTTTTCATCTCTAATTAATTATTGTTTCTTTAGTAGCCACATAGTGCTCAATAAGTATATTAATAATATTATAAATGAAAAAAAGGTTGAATAACTGAGAAAATAGAACAAACTTACAGAGCGACTTATGACGTTGTGTTGAGACACGAAGCAATAAAAAAAAAAATTATAAATTTTTACAAGATTATCTACCTATACACTTTAAAGTAGTTCCTGACCAAGTAGAATCATAGGTACATGTAGAAATACTGCTATCACCACCAACAGATTTAAAACCAGGTTTACATGAATATATCACATCACTCCCATACAAGTTTTTTTCCGGTGAATGTTCTGCATTCGATATATGAGGCGGGTGGTCACATTTAACATCTAATTAAAATAAAATGATACAGCTACTCAAGACAATGTAAAAGTAATTTATCAAACACTATTTTAATTTTACATATGGTATAATTTTATATTCACAACAGAGGGTGGGTGGGTTTGCACACACATTTAAATACCAGCAAAAAATACAATGCATCTGTTGGGATGTATCAGTGCTAAGAAAATAATCAAATTTTGATTTTTAAATTCATAATTATGCTGGAATAAAATGGACCTCCATCAGTTTGAACGATGAGTGTTACAATTGTTCAATTAATAAAACAGCCTGTTCATGAAATTAACGTGGTGGAGCATTTTCCATACATGTAACATAATTTCCAGGGAGATTCAATGTGACACAGTGTATGCAGGAACAGTCCATTTAATGCACTTCCAAACATTTTCCATCTATCCAATTTCCTTCACATATATTGAATTTTTTCTTTGGGGGTTTTAGTGTGTAAACTTTTTTATATGGGTTTTTCAAATTTGAATGTGGCCAAAGTTTCACCACTGTTTTACATGCTTCCATCATTGGACTGCAGCCATGATGTGACACAGCTTTCAAGCATTGATCTTCTTAGTTTATCATATTGACACCACCACCACTACCAACAATAACAACAACAACAACTTTTGAATGACCAATGGTATTACCTAACATCTTTCTCTTTATGAATACATATTGTACATAAAAGTGGTTGTATCGTTTTAAATTTAGAAAAAAACTTGTCGGAATTTCCGGGGAATGAGATTGATGTCGTGGCAGTGGCTGAGAAAGGTGATGTGGCTGGAGTATCAGAGTTTTTTAAAGGTGAGAGAGGATGTATGTATATGCATGCTTGTAACTTTATGAAGGAGTCACTGTACAACATGTAGTTTTGTGTGGAGTGGGCAGCACACACTCTCGCTGCCCCAATGCAAGCATAGTCATTACAAAATTATTGAAATCAATAGAAACATTATGTACTTACAGTGACAATATATTGTGACATTAGACCATGTAGAATCTAATTGACAAATCGACGTTGTAGATCCATTTAAATTAACGTGATATTCTTCACATTCGTATGTAATATTACTGTTGAATTTGTGGGGTAACGGATCTGATGCCTTACGCGCTTGGCCATTGACCATTGACACGTGAGCATTAAGAATTTGAATAGGGTTTCCGCAGTTGACATCTAATTTAAAAAAGACAAAGTCACTTAATTTATAAACTCAATATTCTAAAACCACAAAAAGGGAATCTATATATCTAATACTAAACTGGAATGTTGGAACAGTTACATGAGAATCCTCATGTCATAACCAAGTAAATGTGTACTTTTATCTGTTTATTGCAAAAAAACAAACAAACAAACAGTTTAGATAAATATAAAACGTATATTGCTAGAGCAAGATTAGCAGTATTTGAAGATGTTCAGAGTTAAACACATTGCCGAGCATAATATCTGCAGGAAAAATAAGTTCCATTGATTATTCAACACAGTGCACTGGACGAGAGTTGTGCAGAGCTCTATGCCTATAAATCTACATCCCAACATAACACCTTTCTCTCTTTACTCCCACCATATATATATATATATATATATATATATATATATATATATATATATATATATATATATATATATAAAATATATTACACACACACATAATATACACACACACACACACACATACACACACATGTATATGAATTTGGTATATCTAATGATATACGGTGTGTTTATGAATAAACATTTAGAAAGCCTTCTAGCTATGAGCTCCATATGCAAATGAGGTTAATCAGCCTATTTACATAAGCGAAAAAACTGTAACTTTTTCAAAATCCTGCAGAGAGCAGGGGAAGCACTGTTCTGATGTCAGCCAGAGCCAGAAATGTGCATTGTCAGTTGTCCACTGCTGTTTCTGCTGGAATCCACTAAACAGCCTTTTAATATTCATAGCTAGAAGACTTTATACCATATATCATTTAATATACATAATTCACATACTTATATGTATACAACTATGTGGGACTGAAAATTTTATATATATATATATACATATATATAAAATGAAATGATTATGATGATGATGATATATATATATATATACACACATACACATACATATATATATGTGTGCTGATACACATTTTTACCCACTTGCCCTATTCTAAACACATGCCTTGATATGAATATATATATATATATACATGTGTGTATATATCATCATCACCGTTTTACGTCCCTTCTTCCATGCTAGCATGGGTTAGACGGGTTGTCCTGTTGTGGGCAGTGTCTGGTCGGCTGACCATGCCTTGCTCATACAGGAACTGATTTTGGCTTGATTTCTACAGCTGGATGCCCTTCCTAACACTAACCTCATTTACAGTGAGTGCTGGGTGCTTTTTCCGTGGCGCCTACTCGTCCACTTTACAGTGTGGGCTGGGTGCTTTTTTGCCGTGGCACCTCCACGACCACCTCGCAATAGGAGGGTATGGGGTAATATTGTCTATATGCTTCAGCTTGTACCCATGGGAGGTCGGGTACTCTGTATTACTGCGTGACGCCAGAGGTCACGGTCGTGTGTCAACGCCTTTGAGAGGTGTAATTGGGTAAGGTCGGCTTTTATCACCTCATCCTAGGTCTTCTTGGGTCTCCCCACTCCGCGGTTTCCATTGACTTCTAGTGCTCTGCACCTTTTTATGCAGCTGTCATCCTTCATACGCATCACGTGTCCATACCAACGCAACCGCCTCTCCTGCACACAGCATTTGATTCCTCTTATGCTCAGTCTCTCTCTCAATTCATTTATGCTTTGTCGTTCGCGTATATTACTATTTCACATCCATCGGAGCATGCAGGCTTCATTTCTTTCTAATCTACGTAAGTCTTCCACCTTCAGCGCCCAGGTCTCACTACCATGTAACATTGCTATTCAGATACACGCATCATACAGTCTGCCTTTCATTTTGAGGGAGAAGCCTTTTGCAGCTAGCAGTGGCAGTAGTTCCCTGAACTTCTTCCATCCCGTTCTTACCCTAGTTATTGTACTTTCTGAACACCCACCTCCGCTGCTAATTCGGTCACCTAGGTAGCAGAGGCTGTCTACTGTTTCTACAGAGCCCTCCCAGAGATTGGTGGTACTTGTTTCTTGTGGTGGTTTGCTGCTTGCTGTCCCAGTACAGCTGCTGCATGTGAAGCCTACATTCTTAATTAAGCTTCCTGAGATCCCGCTACATCTCTTGTGTACCCATTGTTTGCATTTGGGGCAGAAAATGGAGTTCCTACCTACACCTTTCCTACATACTGAGCAAGGCCATTTCCCTGAGGGGATCTGGGTTCTGTTTTCTCGTCTACTTACAAGGACCTTAGTCTTTGTCAAGTTCACTTTGAGACCCTTTCTTTCTAGTCCCTGCTTCCAAGTTTGGAATTTCTTCTCTAGTTCTACCATAGATTCAGCTATAAGTGCGAGGTCATCAGCAAACCGGAGTTCCCGTGGGCATCCGGTCTTAAACTCCTCCGTCATTGCCTTCACGACTATGATGAAGAGGAGGGGGCTAAGAACAGAGCCCTGGTGGACACCAACCTGTACACTAAATTCCTCGCTATACTCATTGCTAATCCTAACTTTGCTGACTGCTCCCCTATACATGGCTTGTACAGCTTTCACAAGCCATTCATCTACTCCTAGTTTTCTAAGAGCCCACCAGATTACAGCACGTGGAACTCTGTCAAAGGCTTTCTCGAGATCGACGAATGCCAGGTAGAGTGGCTTACTTTTAGCTAGGTACTTTTCCTGTAACTGCCTCACAAGGAAGAGGGCATCAGTGGTGCCTCTTCCTGGTACAAACCCAAATTGCATCTCATCTAGTTTCACCCGGTCTCTAATCAACTGTGCTATAACTCTTTCTGTTACTTTCATGACCTGGTCCATCAGCTTTATACCTCTATAGTTTCCTCTATCTAGTGCATCACCTTTACCTTTGTAGCAGTTGACAATGATGCTACTGCACCAATCTTTTGGTATGACACCTTCTAGTATTACCTGGTTAACAATACGTGTGGTTATAGTGTGATCTACATACCCAGATGCCTTCAGCATCTCGGCAGCTATACCCGATGGACCGGTTGCCTTCCCCATCTTCATATCTTTGATTACCTTACTTACTATGCTGCTGCTGACTTGTACTGCTGGCCCCTCTATAGGGTCTACTTGGGGTAGGGTCTCTTCTTCCCATGCATTCTCCTCATTTAGTAATCTATCATAATGGCTCTTCCATGCATCTTTCTTCTCAGCACTTGTGAGGCAAGCTCACCTTTATCATTCCGGATACACTTCTCTCCAATGACATCACAATTCTCTCTGACACACTGCCTCGCAATCTTGAACACCTCCTGTTTCTGGTACTCATGTTGCAAAACATGCTTGAATTTTCTATCCTCTGCTTCCCTCCTAGCTAAGTATACTTGTCACCTAGCTTCCCTCTTGGTCTCTATGTAATGTACCCTGCTCCCCCCGTTCTTCTATTCTTTCCATGCCTGTCTCTTGGCCTTAACTGCCTCATCTACCTTATTGTTCCACCACCAAGTCACTCGTCTTCTGGTTGTGGTCTTACTCCAGCCACAGACCTCATCCGTCGCCTCTAGTAAGTTATTTTTTAGGAACTCCCAGTGCTCTTCTACATTGCATGTCTCTCTCTCTCTATATATATATATAGAATGGAAAACGAAAAATCAGTGATGCATCGGAACTCAATTTATTGCGTGTTACAATTGTTTCCCCGTCGAACAGCTCGAGGTGCGATCTGTGTGTTAATCAATCTGACTCTGGATTCACAGGTTCCTCGGACATGTCTATTGATTTCGGAGCATATCCTCTTTCATACTCTGCTCCGTAGGAGCATAGAGTACTCAACCGGCATACTGCTTATGGAAGCATCTTAGCTACCATTAGACACATATATATGGAGGCACATGGAGGCACATGTGGAGGCACATGGCTTAGTGGTTAGAGCATTGGCCTTGCAATCGAAAGGTTGTGAGTTCAATTCTCAGACGTGTTGTTTCTTGAGCAAGACACTTTATTTCACATTGCTCCAGTTTACACAGCTGTAGAAATGAGATGATAGGGACTGGGGTCCATATCATTCCACTGCAAAGTTGTCGTGCAGGTGCCACGGCAAAAAAGCACCCAGCACTCACTGTAAATGAGGTTGGTGTTAGGAAGGGCATCCAGCTGTAGAAATCAAGCCAGAATCAGTTCCTGTCCCACCCTTGCAAGCAGGGAAAAGCAGACGTAAAATGAAATGATGATGATGATGGTATGTCTGCGTGTGTGTGTCAATGTGCGTTTAAAGGGGTGAAATTTGAAACTTATGAAAATTTGTCGAAATAATAGGACATATAAGCCTCCTTAAAGGAAAAAAAATAGACATTAGCACCTGCAGGACTCGAACCCATGTTCTCATGCTTGCTGGGCAGAAATGCTGCCATTACAATAGTGGTCATCACATTTTCTTCCATTGTTTTAAAACTATACATACATAGCATTTCATATGTGAAATTGTGTGTTGAAACAAATATATATTGGGAGGATAAAACTAGCAATAAGGGGTGGTAACTGTGGAAGGGGGGGGGGAGCACGGCACCCCCAATAATTATATTTTTTTCCCCAAATTACCAAAACACATACAATTTATGTACATGTTATGGTTATCGCATGTCAAAGTTTTTTATATTTTGGTTTATATTTGATAACAGCTAAACTAATCACTACAACTAAATTGACCAAATTTGCCTTTCCCCCCCAATTAAAAAATACTTCCACTGCCCCTGCAATATGAAATACATATGCACAGATTGTATTTCTCTCTAATTTTGTTAATCAATTAGCAATTAGATTATTCTTTATTTTTGTTTACTTTATTTACATCAGCATCGCAGGACCAAGTAACACACTGAGGTCGATTTATTTGACTTTCTCCTCCCCTTCAAATTGCTGGCATTATACCTAATATGGTATGGTATAGTCCCTTAACTCCTGATAGAGTTGTAGGGGCACTGTATTGACATACAGTGTTTCTTGGCCATTTAAAGCTTGGTGGAGCCCATCCCTATCCAGGCCTGAGTACAGCAGATTTCTTTCAGAGAAAGATAGAAAGTGAGAAAGAGATATAGAGGAAGAATCGACTCCAGTACTTGACTGGTACTTTTTTTATCGACCTCGAATGGATGAAAGGCAAAGTTGACCTTGGCGAGATTTGAGAGCCAGAATGAACACCATAAAGCATTCTATCCGACATTCTAACGACTGCCAATTCACCGCCTTGTGCCAAATATAGAAACAATTATTTTAACAATCCCAAGGGTGGTGGATTGGCAGAACCATTAATGTGTTGAACGAAATATGTTACAGTGTTTCATTATGTCCCTTTACATAGTAGTTTGAAATCCTGCCAAATTCAACTTTGCCTTCATCCTTCTGAGATAGGTAAAATAAAATACTAGTCAAACACTGGGGTTGTTATAATCCACTTTTCTGCCCTTCAGATTGCTGGCCTTGTGTCTAAATTAGAAATCAATATCTATACCAGGAGTCTCAATCTCAAGGTCTAAAAAGGACTGTGTTGGGGAAGAGGCACAGCGGGCCAATTACAATGGTCTCTGATTTAGGCACAAGACCAACAATTTTTGGGGAGGGTGCGTTGTTATTGGTACTTCATTTTATCGACTCCATAAGGACAAACAGTAAAGCTAACCTTGGCATGATTTGAACTCAGAATATAGAGAGCTGTAACTTCATGCTAGAAAGCATGTTGTCTGATGATCTATTGATACTACCAACCCACTGCCCTAATTTCCACTAGGTATAATGCTAATCTGCAATACAGTTGATAGACTGCAATCAATTATGTTTTTTCATCAAAATGAATGATAGTTTGTGGGATAAAATGCACTCAGTTCACTCTGTAATGTTGTAGTAGTGGTACTATGATAAAATGCACCTATTACACTGTAAAAGAGTCATTGGAGCATTGGATATTTTTCCCAGGACCTCTATGTTCTGAGTTCAAATCAACCTCTTTTCCTTTCATCCATTTGGGGTACCAGCCCTCGCTTCTTTCAGCTATCACACACTGGAAGTTCTGCTGGATCAAAAGAGGGAGGATTGAGAGAGCACCTGCATCTGTTCGTGACAGCATGGGTACTTAAAACCCTTAATGAAGCATAGTATAGGTTACCAAGTTATACTCGATTGCAATTGACCACATCAGTTTTTAGACTCTGTAAATTGGTGGTGATGGTGTCACAATAATATGTACCCAGTACAGCCTATAAATTGGTAACAGTGCTACCAGGGTAAAATGCATCCAGTACACTCTGTAAAGTGGTTTATGATAGCCATAAAAACCATGCCCAAATAGAATATATGAGCATGACTTGGTCCTGTGACCCATCTAGGCCCAGGCTATGACAACCCCCATCGAAACCATGCCAGCATGGAAATCGGACATAAAACGATGCAAACGCTTCATTACAAATATACATTTTGTTAACACTCTGTGTACGGTTAGCTTGCATATGAGTTCAAACTATTCCTTGAGTAATTTGAGAGTAGCCAGACAAATATTTTTCCTATCGTCTTATAAATATAAAATTTATAAATATCAAAACAGCAGGAATTGTGAGTAGATGTTTTTTTCATTATTCTATTGTTTCAATACTTCTATAGAGTTTTCATTTTATTTTTTCGAAGGGTTGAGATCTATAACGGAAAGTTATTTCATTATATACCTCATTTTGATTTTCCCAGCAGCACCATCCCTAGGTGAACTAAAGGTTGTTCTTCCTCCTGTGACATCACTACTTGCTGCCACTTCTCTGGCTTTGGTAGTAGTAACTGATAATCACATGGAGATAGACATGGATATCTTGAGTTTATCACAGTTTAACCCTTTAGCATTTACATTACTCTATATTTACTATTGTATTTTTGGCTTTGGTAGTAGTAACTGACAATCACATGGAGATAGACATGGATATCTTGAGTTTATCGCAGTTTAACCCTTTAGCATTTACATTACTCTATATTTACTATTGTATTTTTGCAGTAAAGGCTTTATCTCACATAATATCTCACATAATATCGAATATGAGATTTTGATATTATTTATTTTGAGAACAATACCATAACATCAGTATGAGTCGCTGGTTACAGCTGGTTTGAACAGAAAGAGGTGAGAGAATTCTGGCCAGATACAGCCAGTTTAAATACTAAATTGTTAATACCATCCGCTGATGAAGTATTGTACTAATTTGGCAGGCATATTTGCACTTATCTTGCCACTGTAGCTAATAGATTGCACACTGCATCTGTTGCTGTAGGGCTAACCAGAGGCACAACTAGGGAAAATAGCACCTATGGCAAGCAGTGAAATTGTGCCCCAGTTCTGCCCTGTATTTTTACCTATAGAGGCCTAATAATTATATAAATCGTTTAATGATCCAGTCACCATAGTGTTCTCAACCATGATAATCAGAGACAGATCAACATCTGAAGGAGTTTCTTTTTTCACTCTCAGACGAGGCTTATTTGACTTTAATAGAATGTGCTCCTTGTCCAAGTGGTGCCCCCATTAAGTGGCGCCCATGGCACATGTCATGCTTGCCATACCCTAGTTACGCCTCTGGGGCTAAACGTTGCATGCTACATCTGTTGCTGCAGGATGTATTTCCAGAATCCCAATTGGGTCCGAGTCATTTCTAAGTGCAACTGCTCTATTACAAATATACATTTTGTTAGCACTCTGCATATGGTTAGCTCGCATATGAGTTCTAACTATTCCTTGTTGAGTGTGTAATTTGAGAGCAGCCAAACAATGGAAAATATTTTCCCTATCATCTTGGCAAATATAATATATATATATGCGTGTGTGTGTGAATGTGTGGGTGTGTATTGCTGTATGCATGTGTCTGTGTCTATGCCTGTTTTTCATGTTTATGTTTGCCAAATCAATCAGAAGTAAGTACTGGCTCTAATACGGTGGATAAAAAAGAAGTAAAAGGCAATGACCCAGCATGACCACAGTTCAATGGTAACAACAAAATAATGATGTACTTACATAGACAAAATATTGTGACATTGGACCATATAGAATTTAATTGACATGTGGAGGTCGTAGATCCATTTATATAGACATAATAATCTTCCTCACAGCTGTAGTTAACTCTACTGTTGAAAGTGTGGGGTAACAGAATGGAATTTACATAGAGCAATGGGGTTATTGGTGACACTGCAGTGTTTGGGATTTCAGTAGGATTTCCACAGTTGACATCTAATTTAAAGAAGATAAATTCAATTAATTTCATTTTTCAACATAACTACAACATATTAATTAGAACAAATAAGTGAGTAGAAGAGAACATGTATTAAATACTGAGTTAAATTTCTCATGTAGAAGGAGTTAGTTAGGCAAGCCTAACATTCTATCCAGGGAAAGATGTATATTTGATGTCTTTATTGCAATGAAAAACTGAGATAAACATGAAACTATTTGACTTACCCTGTTAGGGCATGACTAAGAGTGTTTTCAGATATCCTGAATGAAGCACATTGCCCTAAATGTTGCATACTATTTGCAGGAAGAAACAACTCCATTGGTTGACTGTCTGTACTTCCTAGTTCTATGCTCTCTTGTGTGATCATATACTAATTGTACTCACCAATAATGTGCTCTCGTGTGTGATAATCAGACTCCACTCTCCAGTCATGTGCACTGCTGTGTGATCTCAGATTCCACTCTCCAGTCATGTGCTCTCCAGTCATGTGCTCTCCTGTGTGATCTCCGACTCCACTCTCCAGTCATGTACTCTCATCTGTGAGCTCTGACTCCACTCTCCAATTATGCTCCTCTGTATGGTCTCAGACTGCACTCTCCAGTCATGAACTCTCATCTGCGAGCTCTGACTCCACTCTCCAGTCATGTGCTCTCCTGTGTGATCTCCGACTCCACTCTCCAGTCATGTACTCTCATCTGTGAGCTCTGACTCCACTCTCCAGTCATGCTCCCTTGTGTGGTCTCAGACTGCACTCTCCAGTCATGTACTCTCATCAGATGTGTCCGTTGATGTCATATCTGTAGGTTGTCAGTGTGTGGAAGTTAAAGAGCTGTGCTGCACATGTCGCTGGCGAGTTTCCTTGCATTGAGCATTTATATCACAGTAGTTTCTTTTTTTATCATCTTTCACCAGACATCAATCTGCCAAGAGTATTTTGACATGTTTTCAGTGTATTGAAAAGATCGTGTTCATATCTTTTCTTTTGACCCTATGTTGATAATTAGGTATAATGGCTTCAATACATACACATTGCACACAGAATACTTCGGCATTTTCGATTTGATCTTGCCATTTTCAATGATCCAAACATTGGACAAATGGGACACATAGACATTGTGAATTATATATGGATACATACATACATATAGACATACATACATACACACATACATACATACATACAAACATACACACACATATATAGACATACAAACATACATACATATACATATAGACATACATACATACACACATGCATACATATAGACATATACACACACATACATACATACATATATACATACATATATACATACATATGATAACTGCCACTTCTTTACAGAAGATGGCTACCTCTTCAACGAATTCCCTGCTATTATGAACCACTGCTAAGGTCACCTCTTCTAGACGCTTCCTATGTAGCATGGGTGAGCAGAGTGTCCTAAAAAAAATCTGCTCAGATGCTCATGACTCTGCCGAAGCATGTTGCTGTTCAGGTTAACAGTGCAGCAGCATTAGAATAAGACTGAAGCCGCTCACATGTAGATTTGTGACTCTGTGTTCTAGCTAGTTGAGTTTTCACATGCTACCACTCCTTCACCACTGTGGGACAAGTGAAGAAATATCTGCACATAAAGATGGTAATGCTATGTGCTTGTGCTACACACATAGCACCCAGTCCATCCCTGCAGCTATGTGTCCAGTGACAAGCCAAGGCAAGATAACAGGACTGTTATGATGATCACATGTGTTATTGACATGGAGTTTAACCTCTCTGAAGAGTGGGGAGGGTGTAGCTGTACTCACCACGCTTGGCCAATTGCAGGCTGGTGAAGCTATTTAATCCATATTTGGGGCGAATAGAAGTTGATTCTGTGGAGTTTGTCTGCCCTTTGACAGCTCTTATTTTTGTGCTACTGGGTTTCCACTTATATTCCTCGCCAGACCAGGATCTGGTGGGGGAGCTGGTTTAGTCACTGACCACCTAACCATGAAACAGGTTATACTAGGCTACATGTTACCAGGTGCAGACAGAGACATGTCCTGACAATACATACATGTATAATATACCTACACACACACACAAACACACACACACATACACACACATTTCAGACACTAGTCATTCACCAGAATATAGAATGAGAAATAAGAGATAAAATAGAAAGATAGAGAGTGACAAGAGGAAGGAATGGAAATTATTATTTTGTGAAAAAGCATTTTTTCTTTTTCTTTCTCAGGCACTTTCTCCACTTTTTTGACAAAGCTCTATTTATATTTCCCACCTTCTGGCATTACAATTTGTACATCTTGTCTGTACCATATCCTGTCCTGTTTCTATTTGAAAGACCCTCACTTGCTTGCTGTTCTCTGTCTCTATGTTGTTGTATTGACTCATATGCATCTTCCTGGAAGCTTATTCTAAGCTGTTGTGAATCTTAGGCTCAAAAATATGCAATGCCACATTTATGCACAGAATTGCATCACCCAAGGTTGGCTGAAGAGGAAGGTGAATGCTTTTGTTCGTTCATCACACATAATTCGTCTTTCTTGTGTGATATATATATATAAGCGTAGCTTTGTATGGGTATGGGATCGATGGTCAGCTTCTTGCTGCCCTGATGTCTCTATACGAATTCCTGAGTATTTGTGTTTGGATAAATGATGCTAAATTGAAACCATTCAATGTTGGGGTTGGACTCTGCCAAGGGTGCTTACAGTCACCTCTCCAGTTCATTATTTTCATAAACAGGATTGACATGCGCAGCTGGGCTGGAAGTGGTATCACAACTGGTGAGTGCAAAATCAATCGGTTGGAATTTTCAGACGACATGGAGTTACTTAACTCGACAGAAGATGATTTCCGACTTACACTTGATAGGTTTGATGCTGACTGCTGCATAGCTGGAATGAAAATCAGTGCTGCAAAAACTGAGACGCTCGTCCTCTCAAGGAAGCCTGTGCACTCTACATGTGAATGGAGTTCCACTGAAGCAGGTGGAGAAGTTCAAGTATTTCGGGGCCATATTCACGAGTTATGGAAAGCAGGAGGTTGAATTAAGTGCAAGAATTGCAGGAGCTGGTTTAATAAAGCACCAGCTTCAGCATTTGCTGATCAGTAGGTGTAAAAGCCAAACTCGCTATCTTCAATTTGGTATTTTCATATGATACTCCATCATAACTGTAACCTAGTTATTGAACTTAGTAAAAATAAACTATTAGAAAGAAATGACTTACAGAGACAAAACATTGTTACGTCAGACCATGTAGAATTTATTTCACATACAGAAGTTGTAGATCCATTTATATAAACATGATCCTCAAGACATATGTACGTAACTGTAGAGTTGAGATTGTAGAGTACTTCAGGAGACTCTATAGACTGTGTAATATTGTGCACCGTGGCATTTAGTATCCAGGGAGGTTCTCCGCAGTCGACATCTAATTTAAAGAAAAAAAGTGCTAATTTCATTCATAAATTCAATAGTTTGATATAACCCCAGCCTAATATTTCAATATAACTCTGGCCCAATATTTGAAACCAGTAAACAAAGATAATATATGTAGAGAAAATATTCAATTGACTTTCTCTTTATATACAAACCAAGTACAAAATCCTTACTTTTGATCATTCATTCTTGAACAAGTTGCCAGAAACTGTGAAGAGATGTATGATGTTGTGTATTGTATTTTCTATAGCCATGTTAATAGGGATTCACAGCATAACTCTTCTGCTATAGAACGGGTCACCGGAGGCAGATAGCGACGTGGCCACTAGATATAGCAGGCTCCTGCTGGATGAATAAGCAAACTCGGCCTAAACAGTGTTAAGCTACTAGAGGAGACGAAGGAATGGGGAACAATGATAGCTCTCAGGAAAACAATCTAAAAATGTAGTTATGCTGAGGCAAGTGAAGGCCAGCTCTAAAATTCTTAAACTTCGCATGTCTGAGAAAATTACCAAATTGGTGGCTGGTACAAATAAGACCATAAAAAAATGCAGCATGGTCAGATTCAATAAAAGCAATCATACCTCATTGTCCTTCGCATATGTAACAAGGGACACATTCAAGCCTTAAGTAGAGGGGGCTCATTTCAGAGATATATTGCAGTCTCTATCTAATGCTAAAAAAAGACTGTCAATGGACCTGCGACCATCCTGAATGGTATGGGGGATGGAGGGTGGACACAAAGGTTGCATATCTTGGTTTCCCAAACAATATGTTCTGAGTGAACTTTCACTAAGTAAGCAAACATTCATCTAGAGACAATGGAGGCACATGGCTTAGTGGTTAGAGCATTGGCCTTGCAATCGAAAGGTTGTGAGTTCAATTCTCAGACCGGGTGATGTGTTGTTTCCTTGAGCAAGACACTTTATTTCACATTGCTCCAGTTTACTCAGCTGTAGAAATGAGATGATAGGACTGGGGTCCATATCATTCCACTGCAAAGTGGTCGTGTAGGCGCCACGGAAAAAAAGCACCCAGCACTCACTGTAAATGAGGTTGGTGTTAGGAAGGGCATCCAGCTGTAGAAATCAAGCCAGAATCAGTTGCCGTCCCAACCTTGCAAGCAGGGAAAAGCGGACGTAAAATGATGATGATGATGAGACTCAGTTAAGATTCATCTAGAGACTCAGAAACCAGAGACTGTCATGCCCTTCAGTATCATGGAATATTATTAATAGGACAACTCAATATGTTAACAGGTCACAGAAATTTGGGCTATGTTTAACTGAAAAGTTCCACATTCTGAAGAAGTATGCAATATCACTTATCCAGAGATTAGAAGATGAGATTTTCATCAATTTAAGATGAGATTTCGACATCACAGCAACACTTTTTGAAACACCTTAAATAACCATATGAAATCATTTAAATACTCGTCTTGCAGACAAAACAAGGGAACATATGAACTAAAGACTGTATGTGTGTGCATGCATGCATATGTGTGTGTGTATGTGCATCTGTGTACTTGTAAACACACACACACACACATAGGTAGATGGATAAGCAGATAGATTACTTACATTTGCATTGGATGTTAATTTCTGACCACCTTGCATTTATTTCACAAATTGTTGTAAAGATTCCCCCCATGTATTTAAAACCTTCATTGCAGTGATAGATGACTTCGCTCTGGTATTTTGTGTTGGAAATTACATGATAGTATGTATTCAAATAATATAGAGGAGGTCCACAGTCAATACCTGAAAGCAAAGTAAAAAAAAATTTTTTAAATTGTCAATCCCAGCATCGTGATTAGTTGTAGTTTGCTAGCTGGTTAAGATTGCGATATAAGTTCAACTTTTAGTTGAACCATTTTTGATTTATCGTGGCACTAACACAACTATACTGCAATATAAATTATCTAGAACAGTCAGCAAAATGGTAGTGTTGGTGCCATGATAGAATGTACTCAATATCCTCTGTAAAGTGGTTGGTATTGGGAAGTGCATCCAGCCACGGAAACCAATATGGAATGTATGAATAAGGCATGGTTTTCTGACCTCTCATGTCATGACGAATTGTTCAACCCATGCCAGCGTGGAAAGTGAACGTATGATGATGATGATGATGATGTTGATGTTGATGATGTTGATGATGATGATGGTAGTGGTGGTGGTGGTGGTGGTGGTGGTGGTGGTGATGATGATGCGGATGATGATGATGATGCTGATGATATAGCGTATTCATGATATTTTTCTATCATTACTAGTTAAAAGGAGACAGACAAAATTCAGAAAGTTTGCCTCACTACACAGAAACATACCCTGTCATTTATCAACAAAGGAGCTTCTGCTTGGTTTTCTTAACCTGCAAGAAATATCAACCAAATCTTCCCAAATTTACATATGATCTTGAAGAAAATGGAATGATACATCATCATAATCATCAGGTTTAGCGTCCGTGTTCCACGCTTGCATGGGTTTGGACGGGGGTTTTCCCACTTGAGGCAAGAGTGGTTGTCTTGCTCGCATAGGACTGTCTGGCGGGTTTTCTACAGTTGGATGCCCTTCCTAACACCAACCACATTTACAGTGTGGGGCTGGGAGGTTTTTACCGTGTTGCCTACATGGCCACATTACAGCGTGGACTGTCTGGCGGGTTTTCTACATCTGGATGCCCTTCCTAACACCAACCACATTTACAGTGTGGGGCTGGGAGGTTTTTACCGTGTTGCCTACACGGCCACATTTACAGCGTGGACTGTGTGTTTTTTTGTCGTGACACCTACATGATCTCATTTGTTTCGGCCTGAATGTTGTGGGACCAACATAACTTTACATTGAAAGGGGCGGTGTGGATGGGGTGGAGGTGGTGGGACGGGGGTGTGTTTTGATAGAGATGCCTACTGACTGTAGTAGGTTTTTACTTTGTATTTAGATAAGGCGGGTCTTCTCTATTACTGAGTACCGCCAAAGGTCTCGGTCCAGTGACATTGTCTTGGAGAGGTGTAAGCGTGTGAGGTCGGAATTTATCAGCTCGTCCCATGTTTTTCTGGGTCTGCCTACTCCGTGGCTACCGTCTATCTTTATTGCCCTGCACTTTGTTATACAGCTGTCGTCTTTCATGCGCATCACGTGACCGTACCAACGTAGCCTTCTCTCGAGTAAACAACATCTGATCCCTCTTATTTCTAATTTTTTCCTTAGTTCGTTTATGCTTTGCCGTTCACGTATATTACTATTGCACATCCAGCAGAGCATGCAAGCTTCGTTCCTCTCTAGTCTGCGTATATCCTCTGCACACAATGCCCAGGTCTCACTGCCATGCAGCATTGCTGTTCGTATGCAGGCATCGTATAACCTGCCTTTCATTTTTAGGGAGAACCCTCTAGCAGCTAATAGTGGTATAAGCTCTCTGAACTTTTTCCATCCAGTTCTGACTCTAGCTACTGTACTTTCAGAGCACCCTCCCCATTGATGTAATGTAGTTCCTGATATATAAGTGATGTGATGGACTATTCATTTAGCCCTGTTTACAAATAGATTAACCCTTTAGCATTTACATTACTCTATATATACTATTATATTTTCAGAGTAAAGGCTTTAACTCACATAATATCGAATCTATGAAATTTTGATGTTATTTATTTTAAGAACAATACCTTAACATCAGTATGAGTGGCCAGTTAAGGCTGGTTTGAATAGAAAGAGGTGAGAGAATTCTGGCCAGATATGGCTGGTTTAAATGCTAAAGGGTTAAACAGATGAAAATGAAAAAAATTGTTCCTAATTATTTCATGCTCAAAAACTTTGAAAGGTTGCTGAGTGAAAGAATGTATGAAAGAGTGAAAGAATGTATGAAAGAGTGAAAGAAAACAGAGGCTGTAATCTATGTGACAATAGTCTAGGCATCAATCTCAGACCACACCACCAGTATCAAGCAATATTTCGGGCTCACATAGTGGCAATTCACAGAGCATTATAATAACCATATGGCATCATTCCGTAACCCGGAGAAAAGAGGCTCAACAAAACTCTAATTATGTCTGGAAACTGATAGAAAACTTTGTGAAACACAGCGTCACTAAGAATATTACAAGATGCAGACCCTATATCAACAAACACAGAAATGCTGGCTCTGCTGTACTGAGAGGGGGTTAACATAGAAGAACTCATTATATCCTAATGCCTGCTTTAATTTCAGAAGTGAGCTATGGAAAACTTGACCACATTGCACAATATTCATCCTTAGTATTATTCTGAAATATTAATTTACATATAATTAGCATCAGAATATATATAAGCCCAGTAACTTATATAAGTGGTCATGTCTATTCCTACAAGAGCATCTGGCTAAGGTAGGTAGTGGAGGTTTGTTGGTTTCTACTTTTGAAGTTGATCATGGAGCTAAAATTGATTTTAAGATAATGTCTGTTAAATGACTTCCTGTATATATGGTTAGTGGGGAATTGTTTGTCTATTATTGCTAGGAATGTCTGGCTGTTGTTGGTTTTAGCATTCATTGAGAAAAGTGGAATAAACGTGGTAGTATTTTGGCTTCTTTGGTTGTGCTGGTCTAGGGCTGTAAGTACTTGTTTCTAGGGCATCTCTGTAGAAGGGTGGTGGTGGTTTGTTAAGTATATATCTGCTAGATGAGTTGAATAATCTCCTACTTATGTTTCAGACCTTTATAATTTGAATTACTCGATGAAAAACATCCATACATCAAGAGACTACTGGATAAAATGATAGAGCTTGTTAAATGAATACACACAACAAATTAAACTTCAAAAATTACCATGAACAATAAAGAGATTGGAAAGATTCGAAACAGACCTGCTGAATATAGTTACAAAGCTAAAATTTCCTAATTCCTTTAATACCTTTCAACACGTTGAAAAATGACATTTGTAATATGAAATCTTCAGAGAAAGTTTTGACAAAACTAAAAACATTTACCAAGTAGATAAAAACGCCTACATCTGCTGACTGAAAAATATCATCACTGACAATTATATGAGAGCTAAGCCAAACACCTGTGATAGTATCGACAGAGAGGCGAAGGATATAGCAACCAGGCTAAGATTAAATGATAGAATAGAGACACTACCAACGTGAAATGCCTTTATCACCATTAAGAACCATAAACATATCTTCGCTTCCAACCCTAAATGTAGATTTATAAAACCCAATCTAAATTAGAAATCGACATAGTTAGCTAAAGCATTTTAAGGAACATTAATATCAACATTAAGAAGGTCACCAGCCTAGAGCAATGGATAAACAGCAGGGAAGTAATTAGATGGTTTAACAATACCTGCAATAAGAGGAGCACAAGGTTTAACCAATGGGACATAGTAGACTTTTATCCTTCCATCTTCAGAGATCTTTTAAATAGAGCACTAGATTTCGCCAATAGAATCTACCCAATAGCTTGTGGGGACCATAAGATTGTAATGCACCCGAGGAGATCTCTGTTCTTCAGCAAGATCATAGAATTGGTAATAAAAACTCAAAGTGAGTATTTCAACGTTGGCATTTGCTCATTTGACAGATTGGTCATTTGCAATTTAGATAGCTTATAAATACAGAATAATCAAGGCGACCTTTAGCCATCTGTACGATTCAGTCTATACAGAGATCATGCCCTAGCGATAACCAGCAATATAAACAAACATACACAAGAAAATTAAGGAAAGATATTATTAATCTAATGCTTGATATAGTAGGAGAGACTCTTAGCATTTTGGACATTAGTCCTTCATTGAAGATAGAATGAGAGACATCAGAAAAAAAATAGAAAGATAGATGAGAGTAAGAAAGGAAAGAAAGAAAACAGAAAATACAGATGCCATTCACAAACAAGTATGACTTGACAGTATGTACCATGATTTCGCTAAAGATTTTAGATGCCCCTGTTGTAGCAAATAGTTACAGATACCCTCTCAACCTTCCATCCTTTGATTCAGTGGAACATCCAGGATGTAACAGCTAAAAGGAATGAGGCTACACAACCACTAGGTTGGCACTTTCTTTATCGACCATGAAAGGATGAAAAACAATGTGGACTGCTACCTCAACATTTTCTCCATCTGTAACTCTTTCCATAGACATTTTACACTTAAATGTAGCTGCCACATTATTTAATACCCCTTTCACACCACTATATTTTCAATGTACCCACTCAGGTTATATCATAGATTTAATAGAGTTCGCTCCAACATCTTTTTGGCAGAATGCACACAGCCATATTCCTGTTCTTTCCATCATTTCAAATACTTTACCTTTTGTCAACACTTTCATCTTTCCAATATTCACCTTCATACCTTTTGTCTCCATACATTGTCATCACTACTCTAACCAACCATTCCCCCACCCCAATTCTTTAATGTCCATGTCATTAGTTCATGAGGAACCAAATAAATATATATATTTTTAAAAATAAGACTCCAGTTGCATTTTCAATTTCATCTTTTTTTCTTTATACTTTCACTCGTGTAAGACACCTCGGTTATTTTTCATTTTGTAAAAAAAAAACCTCACTTTCTAATATATATATATATATATATGTATATATATGTATATGTATATGTATATATATATATGTATATATATATATATATATATAGTATTAAGGATACTATTTATGGTTATGTATGTAATAAAACCTTTTATGGTAATATATTTTTTATACAAACCTTAAATAGTGAAAGATAGTCATTAATTACTATCTTATTACCAGTAAGATAAATAGCTCAATGTAATAACATCAGTTGTTTTACAGAGCAGTTATATAGAGATTACAATAATCAAAGTTCAGTTTAAGTCATTTATTTGCTTACAATTGTTTCCTCCAAACCGTGGTTTGGATTCTTCGTAGCAACTATTTAGTGATCTATAACATACTTGACCTCCTTTTCAACACAAGAGACATATAAAACAAGGTTTATAATATGTTTGAAATTTTTGATATTTTGGTGTTTCTCTACATTCAGGACTGTATATCATACAGGTGTATGCGAATAAATGACTTAATAATTCAGCCCACATAATAAGATAGATTGCCTGCTTCAACTGCCTGACCCTGCAAATAACATTCTGACGCACTCTAATCATGTATAAATAAGACACGCGTGCATGCTACACGTGAGATTGTTTCATACACTGACTACTCTAAACTTTCCTCTTGCTTCATCCTCATAGACTGCCAATGCTTCATGTTTATTTTCATTTTTGTTTTTATTTTTATTTTTATCCTGTAACCTTTATATGTAAATTGCCATGCTATATCATTTTGATGGATGTCACCCCACTGTTGATCAGTATGTGCATATGTTTTATATGTCTCTTGTGTTGAAAAGGAGGTCAAGTATGTTATAGATCACTAAATAGTTGCTCCGAAGAATCCAAACCTCGGTTTGGAGGAAACAATTGTAAGCAAATAAATGACTTAAACTGAACTTTGATTATTGTAATCTATATATATATATATATATATATATACATATATATATATATTTTGAGTTTATGTTGGTTGTATACCAACACCTCAGTATGCAGGCTGGAGCACTCGACGAAGTGCGCAGGTTGGTTTGGTTACTCCGGAGTAGTATAAAATAAAGTTAAATAAAAGTCAAATGATTAAAATTTAGCTTCGTTTATTACTGCTATATATATTTCAGTGACAGCCATCTTTGGCTGTGAACTCTTCAGGCAGTTTGAATTAGTATGGTACATATGTTGTTAGTATGGTACATATTAAATTAGACAAGTACATATGTTGTTTAGGTGTATGATATTGTCAATACTCTGATATGCCCAGTTCCTTGTTGGGTTGTTAATTCACTGGGGAACTGGAGTCATATGAATTCAAACAAACGAATTTCAGTGTCACAGGTCCCCTTCTCCTCTCATTGGTCAGTTATTAGAACATTCCTCATTCTAAGTGTTGTTATTGTTGGAGTTAGCTTAAAAATTGATAAAATGGTAGAAGGGACAAGGTGTTAAAGGAACAAAATAACAAAATAACAAAAAAAGTGTCAAACTTCCCATTGTTCAGTTCTGAGAGCATTCCTCAGTCAGAAGTCTATAGAATTCTTTCTGGGGTGAGGCTCCCTGTAGTGTTTTTGCCTGCTATTGTTCAGTACATTTGACCTCCACCATTATTTTGGTACTGTTGTTGTTGTAGTGGTCAGCTTATATCTTGCTGCTGATAACAATTTAGAAGTATCCAGTTTGTGTTTTTTCTTCATCCCTCCCGCCACCATCGTAGTGGTGGTGGTGGGGGGGGGGGTTCTTTCATGTATATGAAGAAATATATGGCAATAAATGAAGAAAACAGAAAATAAATAAATAATATAATAAAGTAATTAATATAATTTGTGTAATTTGAAAATAAATAAATAAATAGAGAATAAAGAATAAAGAGTAAATGAGAGATTGGTGAAAAAGTAATGATAATGTATATGGAGAGGTGAGAAATAATGTAGGATAAAGTGTGTGTGTGTGTGCTATAACCAATCTCAAGGTCAGAATATGTTGGATAGATTGGTATGAGACAAGATGTTAAGATGAGATATTCAATGTGTTTGTGTTATAATCTATCTCAACTTAAAATAAATATAAGGTGATACAGTGAAGAGGGCAGAAAACAAAAAACAAATTAATAAAGAGAAATCAAGATTGGAACTTGAAAGTCAGAAATCTGGTAAATTAAAAGTGTTTGTGTTATAGATGTTGGCCAAATTATTATGGCTGTGTCCGATTCTATCTCTAGGCTATCATGGTGTCTGCTCTGCCTGGGTTGTTCCCTGTGGCTTGAGGGGAGTTCACAACCTAGGGTGTTGTTATTGCCCATATAGCTTGAGGGAGGTCTGGCCGAGAGGTGTTTTCATGTTCTGTAAAAGTCCCTATAGCTTGAGGGGAGTTCACATCTTCTTGTGTTGCTACTGTCCATATATCTTGAGAAAGGTCCCGGCTCTAAGGTGTCTGCATGTCCCGAAGAAGTCGGTTCTGAGGTTTATCAGGCCGCTTCCACCTCTTAGTATCTCGAGGGTCTCGTTCAGGCATAGTTTGCATATGCAAGATCCAACCTCAAATTCTCCGGAAACCCAACCAGAAGTCAGGAGTACCTCAGACACCTGAGAAACCGGATTACAGTACTTAAAGGGACAACTGGAATACTTGTCCATGCTGACAAAACAAATAACCTCTACAACATGAACACTGAACTGTACAATAAGCTAATCCTCAGGGAACTGAGGAAGTGCTACAAAAAAACACCTGGATTTACCCTGGATGAGATCAATGCCACAGCTTACAGGATTATATCCAGAATCGGCATAGAGGACAGGACGGCCCCATACCAACCAAGGGAGCCACGGATTACCCTTAAAGACCACAAGTCAAACTTTGAGTCCGACCTCCCTGTCAGACTAATAGCCCCCTCCAGATCTGACCTAGGGATCGTCAGTAAAAGAATACTGGATAGGATTTTGCCCAAGCTTCGGAAGAAAACCAAATTACAGCAATGGTCATGCACGAGAGAAGTAATAGAATGGTTCAAAATACTGCATGAGAAAAGTAGGACCAGCTTTATACAACTGGACATCGCAAGCTACTACTCCTCAATCTCACCCATAGTACTTAATAAGGCCCTATTTTTAGCGATGTCCAATACGGACCTAACCCGAGAGGAGGTGAGCATCATCCACGCCGCAAGAAAGACCTTAATCCGCTTCGATGGAGACCTTTGGACCAGGAGTGATTGGCCAAATAACTTTGACATCACGATGGGCTCCAGCGACTCAGCGCAGGTAACGGACCTGGTTGGGCTCTACCTGCTGAAGCAGATAAAAGATGAAATCCCCTGCCTGGGCGGCGGATTATATCGTGACGATGCTCTATTCACAGTACATGACCACAGCACCAATATGTTGGAGGGTATGAGGAGGCGTATTCGCCATTTCTTTAAGAACCAGGGGCTCAGCATAGAAATAGACCCAAATAGGAAGGTAGTTAACTTCATAGACACCACCCTAAACCTGAACACCGAGCAATACTACCCCTACCACAAGCCCAACGAGAAACTCGTATATGTTAACGCCAAATCAAACCACCCTAGATCCATAACCAAGGCAGTGGTGAAGAGTGTCTCGGACAGGATCTCCAGCCTGTCCGCAAGTAAGGAAATATTCAACAACCACGCGGAATATTACAACGCAGCTCTAAAGAAGGCGGCACATGGACAAAATATAACATATAGTCCGAAAAGCCGGGAGGTGGATAGCCCAACAGACACCCACAACCGCGTTGCCAGAGGGGGGAGGGCGAACCCTAACAATACAGGCAGAGCAGAATCAAATAGGCACCATGTACCAGACACCACTACACGGGCGGTGGGGACTAGTGCGCTTGACCACGAGATGGAGCACAATATGAGTAGCAGTCTCAGGCGTGACGCTAACTACCCCAGGACGGGCAACCCCAACCGCAGGACACGTGGGGGGGGGGGGAACGGGCGACCACCCCACGATGGATCTCCCGGGGCGGACAACAACCACTCCACAAATCCGGACCGCGAAGATAACAAAAAGTATAGAGCCCAAAAGGGAAGCAACAGTGCGGAAACCACCAGCAACCTAACAAATCTCCAACAAATCACGAAGCCCCCAACCCACACATATAGGAGAAGACACCAACAAATCACGTGGTACAACCCACCCTACTCAGCGGCCCTAAAGAAAAGCTTGGCCCGATTATTCTTTGGAGCACTTGATAAATGCTTCCCGAGGGACCACAGATACCACAGGATCTTCAACAGACACACTGTGAAGCTTTCGTATTCCACCACGAGAAATTTGGCCCAACACATAGCTAGCATCATCAGAAGTAGGCTTAAAAACCACACGCAACCAGAAGATGGCAATACAAACACTCAGCAAAACCATGTGAAAGGAGGGAAGGGGGGACCCAGAGCCCACCCAAGAAACACAAACAGACCCAAGGACCCCCCACCGAGCATGGGGGAAGACCAACATGTAACACATAATGAAAACCCTAATATAGGCACGCAGAGGCCGACCACCCTCTGCAACTGCAGAAACCCCGAATCATGCCCCCTTGGTAATGAATGTCTCAAGAAGAACCTAGTGTACGGTTGTAGGGTTAAAACCCCCAACTCCGAACACCTCTACATAGGAGCCACATCAACGAGCTTTAAGGACTGCTGGTACAACCATCGCCATTCATTCAAGAAGGAGGCCAAAAGGAAAAGCACAGCTCTCTCCGACCTGATCTGGAAGCTTAAGCTGGACAGGACCCCATACTCTCTGGCCTGGTACATAATCAGGAAAGTACCACCCGATAAAGGGGGATCTTGCATATGCAAACTATGCCTGAACGAGACCCTCGAGATACTAAGAGGTGGAAGCGGCCTGATAAACCTCAGAACCGACTTCTTCGGGACATGCAGACACCTTAGAGCCGGGACCTTTCTCAAGATATATGGACAGTAGCAACACAAGAAGATGTGAACTCCCCTCAAGCTATAGGGACTTTTACAGAACATGAAAACACCTCTCGGCCAGACCTCCCTCAAGCTATATGGGCAATAACAACACCCTAGGTTGTGAACTCCCCTCAAGCCACAGGGAACAACCCAGGCAGAGCAGACACCATGATAGCCTAGAGATAGAATCGGACACAGCCATAATAATTTGGCCAACATCTATAACACAAACACTTTTAATTTACCAGATTTCTGACTTTCAAGTTCCAATCTTGATTTCTCTTTATTAATTTGTTTTTTGTTTTCTGCCCTCTTCACTGTATCACCTTATATTTATTTTAAGTTGAGATAGATTATAACACAAACACATTGAATATCTCATCTTAACATCTTGTCTCATACCAATCTATCCAACATATTCTGACCTTGAGATTGGTTATAGCACACACACACACACTTTATCCTACATTATTTCTCACCTCTCCATATACATTATCATTACTTTTTCACCAATCTCTCATTTACTCTTTATTCTTTATTCTCTATTTATTTATTTATTTTCAAATTACACAAATTATATTAATTACTTTATTATATTATTTATTTATTTTCTGTTTTCTTCATTTATTGCCATATATTTCTTCATATACATGAAAGAACCCCCCCCCCCCCACCCCACCACCACCACCACCACCACCACTACAATGGTGGCGGGAGGGATGAAGAAAAAACACAAACTGGATACTTCTAAATTGTTAGCAGCAGCAAGATATAAGCTGACCACTACAACAACAACAGTACCAAAATAATGGTGGAGGTCAAATGTACTGAACAATAGCAGGCAAAAACACTACAGGGAGCCTCACCCCAGAAAGAATTCTATAGACTTCTGACTGAGGAATGCTCTCAGAACTGAACAATGGGAAGTTTGACACTTTTTTGTTATTTTGTTATTTTGTTCCTTTAACACCTTGTCCCTTCTACCATTTTATCAATTTTTAAGCTAACTCCAACAATAACAACACTTAGAATGAGGAATGTTCTAATAACTGACCAATGAGATCAGAAGGGGACCTGTGACACTGAAATTCGTTTGTTTGAATTCATATGACTCCAGTTCCCCAGTGAATTAACAACCCAACAAGGAACTGGGCATATCAGAGTATTGACAATATCATACACCTAAACAACATATGTACTTGTCTATAACATACTAATTCAAACTGCTTGAAGAGGTCACAGCCAAAGATGGCTGTCACTGAAATATATAGAGCAGTAATAAACGAAGCTAAATTTTAATCATTTGACTTTTATTTAACTTTATTTTATATATATATATATATATATATATATGTGTGTGTGTGTATATGGAGGCACATGGCTTAGTTGTTGGTTAGAGCATTGGGCTTCCAATCGAAAGGTTGTGAGTTCAATTCTCAGACCGAGTGATGTGTTGTTTCCTTGAGCAAGACACTTCATTTCACATTGCTCCAGTTTACTCACCTGTAGAAATAAGATGATAGGACTGGGGTCCCTATCATTCCACTGCAAAGTGGTCGTGGAGTTGCCACAGCAAAAAAAGCACCCAGCACTCACTGTAAAGTGGATGTGTAGGCATCACGGAAAAAAGCACCCAGTACTCACTGTAAATGAGGTTGGTGTTAGGAAGGGCATCAAGCTGTAGAAATGAAGCCAGAATCAGTTCCCGTCTCACCCTTGCAAGCAGGGAAAAGCGCACGTAAAATGATGATGATGATGATGATATGTATATATATATATGTATATATGTCCATGCACACACACACACAGATAGATAAACATGCAGGCAGACAAACATACAACAGACAGACATACAGATAGATAGATAGGTAGGTAAATAGATAGATAGATAGATAGATAGATAGATGACTTACGGATGCAATTAATGGTAATTTCAGACCAAATTGAATTTAATTGACAAGTTGCTTTATAGGTTCCTTCAGTGTATATAAAGCCTTGTTTGCAGAAATACAGGACTTCGCTCCCGTATTTTGTACTGGAAACTTCAAGATGGTTCGTATTCAAATAATCTATAGGAGTTCCACAGTCAATATCTAAAAGCAAAATTTATAATACACATATATATATACATATATTTGTTTTGTGAGGTTTTATTAAAATAACAGATTAAAGTTTAAGCAAAGAATCGCTGCTTTCACCCTTTCTGAAACTAAAAAAAATCAATCTGTAAATGCAGAAGTAAATATTTCGAAAAACGTTGCAACCGAAGGAAAACAGGAAGATGATACTTTGGTTTGTGAAGACATTCCCTGGCAATGAACAGAAAAAAAGCGAAGATATTACGTCGTTATGTGGAAGGGTTCTTATATATTTGATATATATTTATCCTTATCGAGCCCTCTTTGGATTTTAGTCTTCACATTTATTATTATTACTATTATTACTATATACATATATATATATATATATATGTGTAGACAAGAAAACCATATATTCTCACCTCTTTCAAGTCCAGCAGTTGCAAGAGTAGGAGGGATCATCCTGCAGATGAGAACCAGTTAAGTTCGAAATGCATCGACGATTGTCCCCCTTGCTTTTGCTGGACACCAACAGAGGGCGATAGCCCCGGTGTTTTGCATAGCTACAACTTTCTAAATGTTTACATATAAACATACCGTATTTCTTTAGAAATACAAAATTCCAATACATATCTGTATACAGCTATGAATGAAGCTAAATCCTAATTCTATTATATATACACACACACACATATATATATATATATATATATATATATATTAATATAGAAGAGCTTCTACAGGACTAAAAGTATTTCATTCGTGAGAAATCATCAGGAAGCTGGCTGTCTAAGTAAGTGGTGGTATTTATATCTTTTCTTTTCTGGTGGTAGGAGAGGGTGGGGATTGGGATGGGTGGAGGTCATTGGTTGATGGATTTAAAGAAAAGGGAGTTCCTTAAAAGCTAATTCTTTAAAGCTATATTATTAACAAAGGCAGAAAGAATATTGTAAACAAATTCAAATTTGGAATACCAATCCTTGTTTATCCCTTAAACTAACAATGCCTGTAAGACAGGTGTCTACAGGATGTTTCAGCTTTAAAGAATTAACTTCTAAAGAATTTCCCTTTTCTTTAAACCAATGAATGCCACCCATCCTGTAGACACCTGTCTTACAGGCATTGTTAGTTTAAGAGATAAACAAGGATTAGTATTCCAAATTTGAATTTGTTTACAGTATTCTTTCTGCCTTTGTTAATATTATAGCTTTAAAGAATTAGCTTTTAAGGAAATCCCTTTTCTTTAAATCCATCAACCAATGACCTCTACCCATCCCAATCCCCACCCTCTCCTACCACCAGAAAAGAAAAGATATAAATACCACCACTTACTTGGACAGCCAGCTTCCTGATGATTTCTCACAAATGAAACAGTTCTAGTACTGTAGAAGCTCTTCTATATTAAAACATTTATACTCTGCTATGTATTGAGTACCTTAATTACTGTGGTTACCTCCAATTCAACCCGGAATAACTTATATATATATATAGCTTCTGAGGGAGTCAAAGGCGCACCGCATTGAAATACAGTGTATTTTAAAACCTGTCGGAGTCCATCTCCTCTCCAAGTCTGAATACAGTAGATTTCTCCCAGAGAAGGATCGAGAGTGAAATGATGGAAGTGAGAAAGAGATATAGAAGAAGAATCAACCTAAGTACTAGACTGGTACATTTTTATCAACCTCAAATGGATGAAAGGCAAAGTTGATCTCGGTGGGATTTGAACTCATAGAGAAGAGAGCTGAAATGAATACTGCTAGGCATTCTATCCGACGTTCTAATGACTCTGCCAATTCACCATCTTCATATATATAATTATTGTTTGCAACTCTGTCTTTGTTTTCATTATGGGAGCAACTGGTTGAGTGCTTCATGGCCTGTTCATTTTTTTTTTAAATTTGAATAAGTGCCAACGTCTTCCCTGAGAACAATCAAGACTGGCTTACCTCCCTCTTAGATGTCAAGTTACATGTCGCTGAAAGTCGAGGTTACTAATACACATGCTGATGTCCATCAGAGTGGTATGGTGGATAGCTAATTGCACCTTTCTATTCCAGAGAGGCTAATCCCTACTGAAGAAGCGGCTCTCGCCACTTACGTAATGTTTACTAACATTACCTAATCTCTGCCCATGATCAAAGTCACAGAAATTAATGCATTGGTCAAGAGCTGGAAAATTAAATTTTTTACTCACATGAAATCGTTTTTTTTCATTAATTAATGTATTAATGTGCTCGCTAATTTTCTTGGTTTTGTCTTAATAATACAGACTTAATTAACTTATTGAGTGAATTTTGTGTTGGTTCTATTCAATAGCTTCGTTTCATTAGATGGCAAGGAGAAACGATCACTAGGTATGCAAATAAGGCTAATCAGCCGATGTATACTTTTGAAAATATCAAATATTTTCAAGATTTCTAGTGAATGGTAGAAAGAAGTACATAATCTTGACAAAGGGCAATAACCCTGAAACAACGCTGTCGATTGTTTCTCTTTGCCACTGCTAGAACAAAAAGAACGGTCATCGAAAAAACATGTAATGAGGCTATTTGCTTGTAAACGGATTGTATATTATTATTATCATTTGATATAAAACTCACAAATATATATATACATATATATAAGCCCCGGTGTTTTTTGCATAGCTACGGCTTTCTAAATGTTTACCTGTAAACATACCGTGTTTCTTTAAAAATACGAAATTTCTATACATATATGCATATACATATATGTGTGTGTATATCTAAGGCACTCCCAGCATCATAGATTAGTTCTAGTTTTCTAATTGACTGGGCTCAGCTGAGATTGCAATATAAATTCAATTTTTGATTGAACCATTTTCATCATATCGTGGCACCAGAGGATAACAGATAGGCAATATCGGTAGAGCATCAGACAACATGCTTTGCCTTCCAGCCTTACGTGGTTGATAAAATAAAGTTCCAGTAATACATTGGATATCTATTTAATCAACATTCTCCTCTCAAAAATTGTTGGCATTGTGCCTAAATTGAAACCCATTATATTGTGGTATCAGCACTACCACTCTGTAAAGTGGTAGTGTGGGTTCTACAATATAATATTCCCAGCACATTCTGAAAAGTGGTTGTGCTAGTGCCACGATATAATGCACCCACTACACTCTGTAAATTTGAAGTGTTGGTACCACAGTATAATATTTCCAGCTGTTCAAACAACAGATCAGTCTGCTTGGGGAAATTAACATGCAAAGAGCTGAGCATTCCTCTGATATGTGTACTCTTGACATAGTTTTTAGGGAGATTCCATGTTACACAAGGTGTGATAGGTTGGCTTTTACGTTACATGTACCACTAATTTTTGCTAGCTGTGTAGACTGAAACAACATAAAATAAAGTATCTTGTTCATGGATACAATGCATTGCCTGGAATCAAACTCACTTATGATTGTGAGCAGAAGATCTTAACCACCAAGTCACATGCCTCCATCTTTCCTAATACATCAGTGCTAAAATGAAGAAGCAATACTGCTAATTCATTCACATCGTTCCATGCTTCTTTCAAACCCATCTTTGCTACAATTACCCAGTGAACCATTTAGAGAGAAATACATAGTGAACTATAATAACTTACCCAACGGCAGACAGAAATAGTGTGACCAGGAAGAGATACACAGTTCATCAGGGGCACACGGGCGAGAAGCACAGGCCTGGGGTAATACCTATGAAAATATGAAACAAATTATGATATAAAGGAATAATAACAAAAATATATTAAATAAATTAAATAAAAATTTAACTTAAATATTCTAAGACTTTATAATTATGGCAAATTAGAAGAATGTTGATACATTATAAATTACTGACTGAATATGCTGTAGAGTGTTGACTGGGTATACTGTAGAGTGTTGACTGGGTATATTGTAGAGTGTTGATTGGGTATACTGTAGAGTGTTGACTGGGTATATTGCAGAGTACTGGGTATATTGTAGAGTTTTGATTGGGTATATTGTAGTTACTTGACTAGGTATATTGTAGAGTGTTGACTGGGTATATTGTAGAGTGTTGATTGGGTATATTGTAGCTACTAGACTAGGTATATTGTAGAGTGTTGACTGGGTATATTGTAAAGTGATGAGTAGGTATACTGTAGAGTGTTGACTGGGTGTATTGTAGCTTGTTGACTAGGTATATTGTAGAGTGTTGACTGGGTATATTGTAGAGTGTTGACTGGGTATATTGTAGAGTGTTGACTTTGGCGCATTGATACACTGTCCGTGCGTGATTTGGCTAAGTCAGGCCAATCGTTAGCTGCGCACGGATATGTATTTTCAACTTCCGCCTAAACCGAGAATTTCCCGTTACTTTCAATAAATTCATTCTCTTGCAACTTTGACTGTGATAAGGTAAACAACCATTTTTCTTTTGTCCCGCAAACTAGCCAATATGTAACACGACAATGTAACCAGGGCCTGGCCAACACCTCAGCCTCTTCTGAAACCTTAATTTTGTTTGTTTCATTTGTTTAGCTTGCCAGCTCTTCTCACCTTAACCTTTGTTAATAAATTATGTAAAAACATGCTAAAGTCTTGTGATGCTATTTACCACAGCCATTGCCTTTAAATGTGATATGGAAAGATTCTTTCCAGAGTTATATTCACTGCAGCAACAGAACTTGAGACTTATAGCCGAACCTCAATTCAACTTCTTCTTTTCGTATCTTTGAAGCATGTGGTTATATGACAGTTTCCCATTTCCTTACACAGTCCTTTGCATTATTATTAAATTCTGCGAGATCTTTTAAGCTGCACTGGTTGGGTAGTAGAGGGCAAACAAAGCAGTGCTGCATAGTATGGTCCTCCTCTCCACATTCGCAGATGGTTGGGCTGGTCTTGTAGCCCCATCTGGCCATAGCAGCTTTTGATCGCCCCATTCCTGTTCTCAGGCGGTTGAGTGTCTTTCACTGGACCCATGGTGCTTCTGAGCCAGGAGGGAGGGCTTCAGAAGGGGGGGATTCCAATGTCAATAGGAGGGGAGTCATTCTCTAGCTTTCTAGTCCATAGCTGTAGTCTGGTTTCTTCCTGAGATGTTGTTAGGGGCTGGACATGGCTGAGGAAGCTTCTCCTTGACTGCAGTCGTTGGGCCGGATGTTCAGGTTCATGAAGGAGGTGGCGTTCATCACTGATAGCCTTTGTGATCTCTACTCAGCTGGCAACTTCCTGTCTCATATCTGCAGAGGCAATGCCACCGAGGAGATGCTGGTTGTTCAGGTTGGTAGGCTTCAGGCAACCAGTGATCAAACGGCAGGTGTTGTTCAACGCTGGGTCTAGTTTACTGTCATGGGTTGATCTCTCCCAAACAGGACACACGTAGTCCGCAGAGGAATAGCACAGGACCAAGGCAGTACATCTTAGTGTGTGTGCTGTGGCTCCCCATTTGGAGTTGGTCAGTTTCCGTAGGTTGTTGTCACGGGAGCTGACTTTCAATTTAATGTTTTTGATGTGTTCCTTGAAAGAGAGGGTGCGGTCCAGGGTTACGCCAAGGTAGACAGGATTGGTGCAGTTCTCAAGTGGTGGTCCTGACCATGTGATGTTAAGAGGTCGGTTGGCTTCCTGGGCCCTGAGATGGAACGAGCAGGCTTGAGTCTTCGCAGGGTTTGTGTGCAGGTGGTTGCTCTTGTAGTAGAGGAGTAGCTCATCCAGTGCTGAGTTGAGGTTTGGTTCTACTGCTTCGAACATACTCTCTTGGGATGTAACACAGAGGTCATCAGTGTAGATGAACCACTCAACTTACATGTATTGATATAACAAACCATACTTTTCCAATTACAAACAAATACATTGTTGTTGCATATTCTCGTTGATATTACTTGCTGTTATACTGGTGACATAATATTATCATTTTATATACTTCTAAAGGTCTATTGTAGAGTACTGAGTATATTGTAGAGTGTTCATCATCATCATCATCGTTTAACGTCCATCTTCCACACTAGCATGGGTTAGATGGGATTGTCCCCACTTGAGGCAAAATTGGTTGGGTGACCGTGCTTCGCTCGTATAGAACTGTATCTGGCAGGCTTTCTATGGTTGGATGCCCTTCCTAACACCAACTTGACTGGGTATATTGTGGTAGATTTAATTAATCCCAATACCTGAGTTATATTTATTCTGTCAACTCCATCAATATGAGGAGTAATATTGTCCCCGTTCTATTTAAATTGGAATGTAAAGAGATATAATGAAATATCAAAAGGTATTTTGTCCGGCACTTTAGTGATTTTGTTATCCACTACTCTTCAATAGACTTGATTTCTTTCTTAAACATAGGACCGCAAATTTGAATTCAGAACATATAGTGACAAAATTAAACACTGCAAGGCATATACTTAGTCCAGTTCTCTACCGTCACTGCCAAAAATGTGTCTTACTTCTGTACCTGGCCTCCTCTTCCCCTCCCTTTCCTCTTTCTCCTCCATCCTCCATCACCTCCTCTTCCACTTCTTCTAACTCCTCATCCTTTTCTACTTTTCCTCCTTCTTCCCCTCCTCCCCCAATTTGCTTTAAATAGAAAACAGATCTTCCTCAAATTAGCCCTGCCATTTTAAAAAAGGAAACGACACATTATATAATGTAGTCGTACCCCCTCCCCCCATCACCACCACCACAACCACCACAACCACCACCATCCCAAAAAATGACGGGAGTAGTCTCAGATGGGAAGTTTTTACTCATAGTTCTTCCTGCTTAAGGTTAACCTATGGAGTTATACAACATGAACCAACCAGGTAGCCTCAACTTGAGGTTAGGATTATAAAATCGAATGGCAAAATCCCTAACGCTCAAAAGGCCGGATTTTAAAATATTGAAAAATGCGGACACTGATTTTAGAGATCAAAGGAAAAGAGACTTCAGGAAAACAGAACTAAAAAGAACAATCCATCTTAAAAGTAATTTATTTATATTTTTAAGGAGAAAATAATTCTTAATATTGGCACAAGACTATCAATCTGGGGGAAGGGGAATGTCAATTATATCAACCCTAGTACTTAACTGGTATTTTTATCTTATCGATCTTGGAAGGATGAAAGGCAAATTTGACTTCAGACGGATTTAAACTCAGAGCGTATAAAGTTGTTAGTAAATACAGCAAAGTATTTACCAATCCACTTCTGTATTTAAGGGCTGCTGACAACGAAGTTCTTGTCACCATTTATGGCTTGTCTTACCGACGTATCAGGTGATGCCTATGAGAGTGCTTGGTTATTCCAACGGTCTTAAGCTCACTTGTGTTAATGCTGTGACTGTGCTGGCTTATGCAAAAAATTATTGGAGGGAAACTCCAATGCCCCACGTCATAGGGTTTAATTGAATTTGTGTTTTTTTTCAACCCTCCTCCCTACATTTTCCTCTTGAACACAAAGATGTAAATGTTGATATAGGTGCATATACAATCAGACATAACCGGCTAGAGAAGCAGACCTGTCAACTCTCCCCGTCCAATGGGCAGATCTCCCATCTATTTTGGGTTGGTGAGAGATGTCTTTTCTTGTGAAAATGAATATAGTTTTCATTATGTAAAATCTCCCCATTTTGCCTCATTTCTCCTCGTTTGGGGGCACTTTTTTTCATGGTACTTCATATTTTGGCTTTTAGAGGTTGGCAGGTCTGGAGAAGGAATATAAAGACATTTATATCGACATTCACATATGCATATATATGTAATATAACATATCGACATATACATATACATATACATATACATATTGCATGTATATTGTATTATATTGCATATATAAGTATGTATTGCATATATAAGTACACATACAGAAACATATCTGCAATTGAGCCTAGGACCTTATAATTGTAAAGCAAATTTCTTAACAACTCAACCATGCTTGTGTCCTTACTTAATGAACTGAGTGTCTGACTGACTGAGCCATAATTAGACATTACAGAGTTCTATAATCCCACTGAGTAAACAGTAGCAATATTGTCAAATTATTGAGTTACTATGTTTGGCTAAATTGAACTCTATTTGTGGATATAGATTCAATAATGATGAATTCTATAAGTATCACTTACTCTAGATACTCTACATCTATGTGAAGTCTTCAGAACTCCTCCCATGACTCAATGGTTTATGAAAAACACGAACAGAAAAGATTATAAATAGAAAGAGAAGCTTTCTCACTGGTTTGTTAAGTTTTGAAGGTTTTTTTAGTTGTTTAATGTCTTAATCAGAGAGGGAAGGCTGCACCCACATTTTTTCAATACCTCAGAGACAGATGGAAAGAAGAGAAGATATCCTCAGAGAAGATAAATACTTGGATCAGGGTGGACACCACGAAAGACGCATGATTAGGTAGTGATCTTAAACTAAGTGACAATTAAGTCTACCACCAAAAAACATAAATGGTGCCCCCCAGCTTGTTCCACACAGTTTCTGTCTACCAGATCTCATTCACAAGATTTGGTTTGACCTGAGAGTTTGGCTGGCAGAAGAGATTTGTCAAAGGTCTTAGGCAATGGAATCAAACTCTAAATCAGACAGTTGTGAAGTTGAATATTTAATAATATCTGTGCCCAAACATACACCCATACTTGTACTCAAGCACATAGCCATGCTTGCACCCAAACGTACACATACCTATACTCAAACATATAGCCATGCTTGCACCCAAACATACACACATACCAGTACTCAAACACATAACCATGCTTGCACCCAAACATACACCCATACCTGTAAACTGGGATCAAGTTAGTTGAATCAGTGAAATTGGATCAATTCATACAAGTCATTCTAGTGCATTAAAAATCAATAACATTGCATGATCTAATTTAATATTATTTATATAGGCTTGACGGTTATACCCAGTAAGTTTGACATGATCAATACTTGTTTTTGTGGTCAGCTTCTTTTATGAAATATTTCATTGTCTCGTTTCTGTTTATTTCAAGTAATTACAATCATCAATGTCCTTCATGGTGGCTGTTCTTTTGTTTATATTGAATAAACTTGATTCAATACATACACAAACACATATAAATCATGTAATGTTTCTGAATAGATACAAGTGTTTTGTACACTTCAGTTACTTAATGTGTAATTTGATATGTGTTTGAATTAATTACCATCATAAGTACATACATAATATAAATAAAACTGCAAACCAGTCAGATCTTTTGTAGCTATGGTGACAAATTTGTATATGTTTCAGTATTATTAGAAATCCTCTGTGAAGTGTGTCTAACACCTAACTATCAGAAAATAGAACAACTTTTAAAATATATAGTTTTGTGTGGAGGCAATTAAAAATGATGTCAGAGGCAGATTTCCCAAAGTACCTTTTGCACGAAAAACACAGTATTAAGTTTGGGTTAACACATAATGTATTGAGCTGACAATAATGATTAAGCAATTGAAATTCCAATCCAATCCAGCACCTTCTCACTCCTGTTGGAGGAACCCTTCCCTAGTTGACCTCCACCACTTTCTGTTTGGTTTTGGTCATGTCAGGCGTGTAACTGTACTCATCATGCTTCACTAATTGCAGGTTGTTGAGGCTGTTGAACCCATGTTTAGGGTGGATGGTCATTGTCTCTGACAAGTACATCTGCCCTTTTAACAGCTCTTGCTTTTTCATTTTTTGCTGCTGGGGTTCCATTTTCTCTCCTCACCTGACTAAAGTCTTGCTAGGGAACTAGTTTAGTTGCTGACCACTCAACCATAAAGTAAGTTGTACTGGGTTACATGGTACCAGTAGCAGGCAGAAGCCTGACCTATCAAATAATTGAAATTATACCCATAATAATAAGAAGAGTCATTAGTGTTAATGATAATTCTTTTCAAAAGTTGCAAGGGAGAGATGTGGAATACTCATTATCTACTTATCTTATTTATCTATATTGCTAGAAGGCATGTGGCCTAGTAGTTAGAGAGTTGGATTCACTATTGTGAGTTTGAAAGTTTGATTCTCAGACTGTGAAACTTTATTGCATATTACAATTGTTTCTGTATCGATCAGCTCGGGTTTGATCAGGCGATCGAATCCCAATTCTTAATCGACACTTCTTCAGATATGTGAGTTTACAATACAAGTATATAAGATTGCTTTATCTTGTAAGATGATAGCCATTTCAACACCACCTTAATCACACACACACACACATGTATATATATCGCTGACTGAATATGCACATGTCTCCCCCTCTCCATTCTTCTTACTCTTTATCATTCTATTTTGTCTTCTATTCCTAATTCTATCTTCTGATGAAGGACTAGTGTCCAAAACGTTAAGACTCTTTTGCAACTATACCAAGCGTTAAACTAATATATTTCTTCAGTATACTGTGTCGTTTGCTTTGTTATTTCTGTTTACTTTTTACATACATACATATATACAGATAGACAGACAGAACCTGATGTATAAGATGTATACAGCCTGCCCAAACCTATTTCTCCAAGATCACTGTAACAGTAATGACATCATCACAGATGAACAAGCAGCTGGAAAGAAAGGTGTTTGGGGGTGTGCTGAACAACTCCTAGTTAACAAAACTGCGATGTCAGAGGTGCGACAACTTAGGAGGAATATGGCTACAGTCTGGCTGGACTACAGGAAAGCATTTGATTCTGTTCCCACTCTTGGATGATAGAAGCCCTCCGACTTGCTTAAGTCCCAGAAATTATTATCAGAGCCATAGAGAAGTTGTCTTCTTGGGCTACTATCCTAAAGTTAAAAACAGAGAAGGAGGACTCTATTTCTACTGATAAAATAGAATATAACAGGGGTATAACAGTCTCTCTGTGCTGCTATTTATTCTGTCAGCAAAGGAGAAGATTTAACTAACAACAAATCAGAAATAACGATGAAAAGCACATGTGGTTTTGAAAAATACACATCCCACCGCCATCATCCCAGTGATGTGAATAGGCTTATCGACAGCTAGAAATAGCAGCCGAGTCCTTTCAACAGGAAAAAGGTCTACTAACAGAATGATTAGGGGCTGCATATACTACCAAAATTAAATTAAAGATGTCATGTCTGAGAATATCAGAAACATGCACCATATCACCTGTAGAATAAGCTCAAAGATTCTAAGGAATAAATCAGAGCATTTATTAAAATTAAATTAGATGCTCGGATTTCTTCTTTAGAATCTTTGAGCTTATTCTACAGGTGATATGGCACATATTTCTGATATTCTCAGACATGACATCTTTAATTTAATTTTGTTAGTATATATACATATGTATATATATATATATTTATATATATATATATATATATCGTCATTGGCACCACTCATGTCCAAGTTTGGTTCATCTGGCACCTCCAGAAGACCAAGTCAGAAGTGGAACAATATCTGGCATTGCAAGACTAACCACAACAGAAACACAAACCCTCCATCTCAATTTTACTATTGAAAATCAAAAGAATTGTGAAACCAGTTAAGCAAATAAATATTCTTAAAAGACTCCAGTTGCATTTTCAATTTCTTTTCCTTATGTTTTTACCCATGTGGGACATTTTAAAATACCTTACTTTCTTTTATATATGTGTGTGTGTGTGTGTGTGTGTGTGTGTGTGTGTGTGTGTGTGTGTGTGTGAGTGTAGATTATTTGAAACATGTAAGGGAATAAATATGTTTTTTTTATGAAAGAAGTATAATTTTCACATTTATACCCTTGTTTCTCTTCTGGAGGTGCCAGATGAACCAAACTTGGACATGAGTGGTGCCAATGACGATATATATATATATATATATAAATATATATATATATACATATGTATATATTTCTCTTTCTCTCTCTCTATATATATATATATGCGTGTGTCTTTGTGTATATCCAATAAGTTATCAGTTTGACAAAAAATATTGATAAAATAAAAGACTTGATATAAATAGTAGGGTTGGTATAATTGATTAAATCAAATCAAAGCAGTGCCCCAGCACGACCACAGTCTAATAACTGAAAGAAATGTATATATAATCAAAGATAATTGTTCCTACTTTTAGCACAAGGCTAGCAATTACCCAGTACATTACTTTATTTTATCGACCCCGTACGGATGAAAGACAAAGTTAACCTCGGCGGGATTTGAATTCAGACCGTTAAGGGACGTAACTATGCTGGAAAGCATGGCGTCCGACTCTCCACTGATACTCCAATCAAAGATAATGACAGAATAAAATACTTACCTCATCTATTGCTTTACAATTGGTTTGGCATTACAACTGATTGTTACACAAAAATTGTTAGTCAAAAAGCAACAACACAAGATTATATATTGTATATGTGTATACATCTATCTTTCTGTATTTTTATGTTAAGAATGTCTCTCATATCTTCCACCTATAACTAGATAAACACATTTATATTCTTCTATATAGCTCCTTACATGCTATATTCTTACATTTGCTCTACATATATATATATCATCATCATTATCATTACCATTTCACATCCATTCTTCCACACTAACATGGGTTAGGCAAGTTGTCCTGTTGTGGGCAATGCTAGGTCAGGCGACAATGTCTTGCTTATACAGAACTGATTTTGGCTTGTTTTCTACAGCTGGATGCCCTTCCTAATAACATATATATATACATCATCATCATCATCATTTTATGTCCGCTTTTTCCTGCTTGCAAGGGTGGGATGGGCCCTATTCAGCACAGCATCTCTCCACTTGTCACGGTCCTTCGTCATCTCCACTGTGAGATTCAGCGATCTGAGGTCTGTTCTCACCACCTCCGCCCATGTTTTTCATGGTCTTCCTCGACTATATCTTCCTTCTCCTGGGATTTCTTGGCACCCATTGGTCATCCTCTATGCGCATCACATGTCCATACCATTGCAATCTTCTCTCCCGCACACTACAACTTATCCCTCTTATACAGAGTTTCTCTCTCAACTCATCTATGCTTGGTCATTCACGCACATTGACATTGCACATCCAACAGAGCATGCTTGCTTCATTTCTCTCCAGCCATTGGATATCCTCTGCAGTTGCTACCCATGTCTCACTATCATGCAGCATCGCGCATCTCACACAGGCATCATATAACCGGCCTTTCATATGCAGGGAGAAACCCTTCTTTGTCAACAGAGGAAGCAGCTCCCTAAACTTCTTCCAGCCCGTCCTTATTCTAGATACTATAGCCTCGGAACACCCTCCCCCTCCCATGCAAATCTGATTACCTAGGTACCGGAAGCTATTAACCACTTCTATAGAACCCACCTGCATTTGAAAAATGTGTCTATCACTGCAACTTCTACTGTCAAATTTCCCTGTACATCTACTGCATACATAGTTTTCCCTACCTGTTAGTTTGCCTGCTATCCCACTACATCTCTTGTGTACCCAAGATCTGTATTGTGTACATTTTATAGAATTTATGCCAGTTCCTTTTCTATGCTGAAATGGCTAAAAGCACTCAGCCCACTCTGTAAAGTGGTCATGCTCATGACACAACAAAGGCCCCTAGTCCACCATGTAAGGGGCCCATATTGGTGTCATGACAAAAGCCCACATTGTAAAGTGGCCGTTTTGGTGCCACGACAAAAGATGCTTGGTCTACACTGTAAAGTGGCAATCATGAAACCACGACAAAAAGCTCCCAGTCAACAGAGTAAAGTGGTTGTGCTGGTACCACGACAAAAAGTGCCCAGTCCATACTGTAAAGCGGTCGTGTTGGTGTCATGATAATAAGCACCCAGCACACACTGTAAAGTGGTTGTTTCAGTGCCACAATAAAAAGCATGCAGTCCACACTGTAAATGTGACTGGTGTTAGGAAGGGTATCAAGCCAAAGAAACCAACCCAGAAACAGTTCTGTATGAGCAAGACACGGTCACTTGACCCGACTTGTCACAAATGGGACAACTCGTTTAAACCATGCTTGTGTGAAAAATAGAAGTTAAATAGTGATGATGATTATATATATATATATATATATATATATATATATATACACACACATATATATATATATATGTATGGTCCTAATAGAGTCGTAGGGGCGCTGTATGTCACTATGGTGTTTCTTGGGCATTTTAAGCTTGGCGAAGCCCATCCCTCTCCAGTCCAGGCTTGAGTTCAGCAGATTTCTTCCATAAAGAGGCACAGTCGACCGCAGTACTAGACTGGTACTTTTTTATTAACCTCAAAAGGATGAAAGGCAAAGTCAGAGAGCAGAGAGCTGGAATGAATACCATAAAGCATTCTATCTAACATTCTAGCGACTCTGTCAGTTTTCCTACACACACGCACACACACATATATATATATATATTTATATATGTATGTATATATATATGAATGAATGAATGGCTTGTGAGAGCTATACAAGCCATGTATAAAGAAACAGTCAGCAAGGTTACAATTAACAACGAATATAGTGAAGAGTTTAGCGTAAAAGTTGGTGTTCATCAGGGCTCTGTTCTTAGCCCCCTACTATTTATTATTGCCCTTCAGGCTATAACAGTGGAGTTCAAGACCGGCTGCCCATGGGAACTCCTATACGCAGATGATCTAATGCTCATAGCTGAATCAATGGCCGAACTAGAGAAGAAATTCCAAACATGGAAGCATGGCCTAGAATCAAAAGGCCTAAAAATTAACCTGTCTAAGACTAAAGTTCTAGTTTGTAGGAAAGAAAATAGGGTGCCAGTTCCATCTGGGAAATGGCCATGTTCAGTGTGTAGGAAAGGAGTAGGTAGAAACTCCATTTTATGTCCCAAATGCAAAGTATGGGTGCATAAAAGATGTAGTGGGATCACAGGTAAGCTAACTAAGAACATAGATTTTATATGTGGCCGGTGCTCTGGTGCAATAAGTAGCAACAAGTGCCCACAGAATACTAGCTCTTTCAATTGCACAGATGGTTCTATAGAAATAGTGGACAGCTTCCGTTACCTGGGTGACAAAATCAGCAGTGGGGGAGGGTGCTCTGAAAGTACAGTAGCTAGAGTCAGAACTGGATGGAAAAAGTTCAGAGAGCTTATACCACTATTAGCCGCTAAAGGGTTCTCCCTAAAAATGAAAGGCAGGCTGTATGATGCCTGCATATGAACAGCAATGTTGCATGGCAGTGAGACCTGGGCATTGTGTGCAGAGGATATACGCAGACTAGAGAGGAACGAAGCTTGCATGCTCCGTTGGATGTGTAATAGTAATATACGTGAACGGCAAAGCATAAACGAACTAAGGAAAAAATTAGAAATAAGAGGGATCAGATGTTGTTTACTCGAGAGAAGGCTACGTTGGTATGGTCACGTGATGCGCATGAAAGACGACAGCTGTATAACAAAGTGCAGGGCGATAAAAATAGACGGTAGCCACGGAGTAGGCAGACCCAGAAAAACCTGGGACGACTTGATAAATTCCGACCTCACACACTTACACCTCTCCAAGACAATGTGACTGGACCGAGATCTTTGGCGCTACACAGTAATAGAGAAGACCCACCTTACCTAAATACAAAGTAAAACCTACTACAATCAGTAGGCACCTCTAACAAAATACACCCCCATCTCACTACCCCACCCCATCCACACCACCCCTTTCAATGTAAAGTTATGTTGGTACCACAACATCCAGGCTGAAACAAATGAGGTCGTGTAGGTGTCACGACAAAAAAACACACAGTCCACGCTGTAATGTGGCCGTGTAGGTAACACGGTAAAAACCTCCCAGTTCCACACTGTAAATGTGGTTGGTGTTAGGAAGGGCATCCAGCCATAGAAAACCTGCCAGATACAGTCCTATATGAGCGAGACACGGTCACCCGACCAACCTTGCCTCAAGTGGCACAACTCCCGTCTAACCCATGCTAGCGTGGATAATGGACGTTAAACGAAGATGATGATGATGATGATATATATGTATGTATATATATATATATGTATATATATATGTATATATATATATATATATATGTATATATGTATATATATATATGTATATATATGTATTTGTTTAGCAAGATTCTTTATCTGAAAACATGTGTTGAAACCGATATTGTTATACTTTGGGAGGGTCATGTTGCCAATAAGAAACACACGCACTACTTGCTTTCACTCCAATTTCTTATAAATTAAATTATAAATTTAAAAATTTATAAATTTCCGGCTGGTTGGTTGGCTCCACAACCGGACGGTTGTTCATATATTGTCAAAGTTCTTTCGTCACACATTCTGTGACCGCTTCAGTGACTGGGGATTGTAGAATGTGTGACGAAAGAACTTTGACAATATATGAACAACCATCCGGTTGTGGAACCAACCAACCAACTGGAAATTTATAGATTTTTAAATTTATAATTTAATTTATAATAAATTGGAGTGAAAGCAACTGGTGCGTGTGTTTCTTATTGGCAACATGACCCTCCCAAAGTATAACAATATATATATGTATCACTTCACTTCATTTTACGTCCGCTTTTTCCCTGCTTGCAAGGGTGGGACGGGAACTGATTCTACAGCTGGATGCCCTTATACATACATGTATATATGTATATATGTGTATATATATGTATATATATATGTATATATCATCATCATTGTTTAACGTCCATCTTCGACGCTAGCATGGGTTAGACGGTTTTGTTTTGAATTCAATGAAAAGTCAATGAGCATATTACAGTAACAGTGTATAAATGCTTAAAAAGAAATGTTTAAAAAGAAAGAAATTTAAATGCCTCTAACGTTCCAGACTCTAGTTCTTTGTCAGAAAAGAATGAAAGGAAAACATGGAAGAGAAAAGGATATCTTTAACTGAGAAAAAAAGTAGCAAAGACGAAAAAAAAAAAAGAAGATAGAGATAAGATGTGTTTGTTGAATTGCAGTTTCAGAGTCTGTATGTGTGTGTGTGTATGTGCATGTATGTATGTATTTTTCTTTTTTTTCTTCTGGGAGTGAAAGGCCCCAGTTGTCACAACACCTTTCTAGGAGAGGGAATCTCTGAAAAAAATCTGCGGCTTCAGAAGCATCGAATGATGTTGACCAGTTGTCCTTTTTGGGTAGTGTTTTTGACGCTCAGAGAGTGGGATTGGTTGAGTGCAAGGCCTTTCCCCACTTAAAAAACCTTCAAAGCACAGGCATTGCTTGTTCAAGATCTGTTACATGTTCGTGTGGCTGGCTGTAGCCTAAAAGTGCACCATTTTCTGTAATCTGACAAGTGATTGCAATACCCTTAGCAGAGTTTGCAGCCACCATGTATATACTGTACAAAAGAATGGGGTGTAAATCTCACAAATTCAAGATGATTTGTAAGAAAATATAAACAGACTTTGTAAGTCACTCTTTATAAAAAAAATATATATATACATAGTTAAAAATAAATCATTGCTTACCCTACTTTCGATAGTATAATTTTCATTCAGATAATGCTCAGACAATTCACAGATGTAATTGTGGAACTTCAACGATCGACAAGCTGAACGAGAGTTGCAGTTGTTGATGCAATTGTTTATATTTTGGGCTTGAAGTTTTGAGAAAGCATCTATATCGGTGAAATTATTTGCAGACTGAACTTTAAAACACAATGCCGAACACACAGAAAGTTGAACAAGCAGTAGAAATAGAACAGTGGTTAATTGGTTGCTCAGAAATGGCATTATTTGATTTCAACTGGATAGGTATAAAAAAAAGGGTTTATAAATGTTCTAAGCTGTGACTTGATGGTCATAGAATATAATACTGGTTTAGTCATACATACATTTACTTTGCTTGATGCTGTAGCAAATAATAATAATAATAATAATAATAATAATAATAATAATAATAATAATAATAATAAACAAACAAACCAACAATAATGGATTTAAACTTAATTAAAAAATCAAATTCTAATTTGTGTTGTGTATAATGGTCATAACGAGAAATATATATATGTATATATATGTATATATATATATATATCCTGTCTAACCCTTGCTAGAAGGGAAAGTGGATGGTAAATGATTATATATATATATATATATATATATATATATACAATTATTTGAGAATATAGAAAATGTATTTTAAAAAACTTTCTAATTCTTTTCTTTCTTTTAATATTTTTTTCTTTTGTTTGGTATTTCTATCTGCTCATAACTTTTCCGTTTTCTTATTTTTTTCTTCTTTACTGGATTAGTATATTGATATGTTATTTAACTGAGACTGGATTTATAATAATAAAATTATGAGAAAACATTAAAATTTAGTGACTAGAAAAATTGTCTTAGTCTCAGTACTAAATGATTGATAGAATAGCTTCTTCCCATAGTTTCGTCAATGTACAGTTAACTACTAATACTAACTCAGTAAAGAGCAATAGAAAATCATGAAAATGTTCGACTGTGGTTGCAATAATGATGAATACTAATTACTCCAGTGGTTCATGAAATATATACTTCCAGGTTTGTTGTTGTTTTTATTGTTGTTGTCTTATATATAAGGTTCATACATTGTCTCTACCTTCTGTTCACAGGTCTTTCAAAATCAAATAATTAACTGATACTTCAAACAATGAAAACAATGAATTTATTTCATGTATTATTGAGTGTTGATCAGACAAACCCAAATATATCAATATCAATTCGTGCTATCATGCAAGTATGACATTGATAGATTCAAAATGTATATACTTAGTGGCAGTTATATGAGTTTCTGTTTGTTGTTGGCTGGTTGATTTGTTCATTGTGATGGTGGTAGTAGTGATGAAATGCGAAGTTGATTAGTGATTAGCTTGTTGGTGGAATAATGGCAAGTGGGTAAGTGAAGTTGGTCTTTGTGAGTCGAGAGAAGTTATGCTATGTTCAAGGAAATAAGAAATTGTACTCACTGGTTGTGGGGTACAGTGAGTGATATAACTATGGGGAAGATCTGGGTGGGAAATGACTCTGGCGAGAGTCATCATCATCATCACCGTTTTACGTCTGTTTCTTCCACGCTAGCATGGGTTATACAGGTTGTCCTGTTGTGGGCAGTGTCTGGTCGGCTGACCATGCCTTGCTCATACAGGAACTGATTTGGCTTGATTTCTACAGCTGGATGCCCTTCCTAACACCAACCTCATTTACAGTGAGTGCTGGGTGCTTTTTCGTGGCGCCTACACGTCCACTTTACAGTGTGGGCTGGGTGCTTTTTTGCCATGGCACCTCCACGATCAGCTTGCAGTGGGAGGGTGTGGGGGCATATTGTCTATATGCTTCAGCTTGTACCCATGGGAGGTCGGGTACTCTGTATTACTGCGTGACGCCAGTGGTCACGGTCGTGTGTCATCGCCCTTGAGAGGTATAATTGGGTAATGTCGGCTTTTATCACCTCATCCCAGGTCATCTTGGGTCTCCCCACTCCGCGGTTTCCATCGACTTCTAGTGCTCTGCACCTTTTTATGCAGCTGTCATCCTTCATACGCATCACATGTCCATACCAATGCAACCGGCTCTCCTGCACACAGCATTTGATTCCTCTTATGCTCAGAGTAGGTATCTTATTAGCTGACAAATGGGTAGATAAGGTAATATCCGTAAATAGGGTGAATGCAAGAATTGTTAAACTCAGACAATTCCTAAATAGAACAATAAACACAATTATATCTGCATAAGCACACCAATCTGGGTTGACAGACAAACTCAAAGATAGGTTTTATGAATCCCTAATGCTCATTACTGCATTAACGGATGACAGAGACTTACAAATTATTCCAAGAGATCTGTGGATGGAGCAAGGCTACTGAGAGAAGGAGAGTGACCTGGAGGTGGAACATTAAGGTAGATGAGAAAATTAAGGCCAAGAGACAGGCATTGAAAAAATGGAAGAACAGGGGAAGCAGGGTACACTACATAGAAACCAGGAAGGAAACTAGACGAGAAGTATACTTAGCAAGGAGGGAGGCAGAGGATAAAAAATTCAAGCATGTTTTGCAGCATGATGACCTGAAACATGAGGTGTTCAGGATGTGAGGCAGTGTGTTGGGGAAAATTGTGATGTCATTGGTAAGAAGTGTGTCCAAGATAAAGGCGCACTTGCCATCACAGGCCCCAATAAGAAAGCTACATGGAAGAGCCGTTATGAAAGATTACTGAATGAGGAGAATGCATAGGAGAAAGAGACCCTACCCCATGTGGACCCTACAGAGGACCCAGTAGCAATGTAGTAAGTAAGGCAATTAAGGATATGAAGACCAGGAAAGCAGCCGGCCCATCAGGAATAGTTGCCGAGATGCTGAAAGCATCTGGGTCGGTAGGTCACACCTTAACCACACGTATTGTAAACCAAGTAATATAAATGGTGTCATACTAAATGATTGGTGCAGTAGTATCATTGTCAACTGTTACAAGAGAAAAAGAAATACACTAGATAGAGGAAACTATAGAGACATCAAGTTGATGAACCTGGTCTTGAAAGTAACAGAAAGAGTTACAGCACAGCTGATTAGGGACTGGATAAATCTAGATGAGATGCAGTTCGGATTTGTACCCAGTAAAAGCACCACAGGTGCTTTCTTCCTGGTGAAGCAACTGCAGGAAAAGTACCTAGGTGCTCTACCATTCCAGTCTTTGCAGGTCCTCTGCACACAATACCCAGGTCTCACTACCATGTAATACTGCTGTTCATATACAAGCATCATACAGTCTGCCCTTCATTTTAAGGGAAAAACCTTCAGTAGCTAGTAGTGGTAGTAGAACGCTGAACTTTCGCCATCCTGTTCTTACTCTGGCTACTTTACTTTCGGAACACCCTCCTCCACTGCTGATTTCATCCCCCAGGTAATGGAAAGAGCCGACTATTTCTATAGTATCGTCTGGACATTTGAAGGAGCAAGTATCCTGTGGGCACTTGCTACTTACTGAGCACTGGCCACATATAATACCTACATTCTTTGATAGCCTGCCTGTGATACCACTATATCTTTATGTACCCATAGCTTGCATTTGGAACATAGCATGAAATTTACACCTACTCCTTTCCTGCACACCAAGCAAGGCCATTTCCCACTTTAGCCTTTGACAAGTTAACTTTAAGACCTTTGGATTTTAAGCCATACTTCCAGGTTTTAAACTTCTTCTCTAATTCTGCCATAGAGTCAGCTATGAGAGTTAAATCGTCTGCATACACAAGTTCCCAGGGGCAGCCAGTCTTAAACTCTTCTGTTATAGCCTGTAGGGCAATAATAAACAGGAGAGGGCTAAGGATGGAGCCCTGATGAACACCTACCTGTATGCTAAATTCTCCACTTAGACATTGTTAATTCTAACCTTGCTGACTGTTCATCTATACATGGCTTGTACAGCTTTCACAGCCACTCATCTACTCCTAGGTTTCTAAGAGCCCACCAGATAACGGTATGGGGGACTCTGTAAAAGGCTTTCTCCAAGTCAACAAAAGCTAAGTAGAGGGGTTTACATTTAGCTTGGTAATTCTCCTGCAGTTGCCTCACAAGGAAGAGGGCATCCATGGTACTTTTACCTGGCACAAATTCAAATTGCATTTCATCAAGGTTAATTTAGTCCCTAATCAGCTGTGCGATAACTCTTTCAGTGACCTTCATGACCTCATCAACCAACTTAATGCCTCCATAGACCTCATCATGTACTCTCGTTACGTAGACAATATTAATATAGTAATAAGAACACCCCCACAAGAGAGTACTAATAAAGATAAATTAGAAAATACCACAATGGAGAGCATCCAGCTGATCCACACACCAGAGTATAACTGTAACAGTTGACTACCCTTCCAAACACCCTAACAATCGACTATTAGTATTAGACATGGAACTCTGGATAAACGCTATAGACGAGAGGGCCCAAATTCTCCACTCACACTATGCTAAACCAATAGCCTCCAAATACCTGATACTCAAAAGCTCAGCAATGTCCATAGTGCTAAGTTTAATATTCTGATCGCAGACTTGGTAAGAGTGATGAAGAATGTGTCCCGTATGTGCGACCCTACTGAAATGGAAAGACACATCCAACATTTCATCTATCGCATGCAATTCTCTGGCTAAACACACAAAGATCATATACAAAGATAGAATACAAAAACAAAAACACATACACTCAAATGCGAACAAACACACCAAACATTATACACACATGCAAATGCATGGGCATAGACAAGAAGAAATAAATAGATAAATTAAAATAAAATGGCGTAGACATACAATACAATACAATGCGAGGAAACATAATAGTACTACTGATAATGTTGTAGATGTGCAACGAAAGAACTTTGATAGACTATATATATATATTTATATCTGTATTTTTAACCACTGGTCAATAAATTATAAACATTGATTGCCAAATAAATTAACTATGGAGATATAAAAGATACAGAAGCGAAAACCAACCAAACAGTGAGTGTGTTCTGTTATTATTTCTGGCAATATTATTACAACAATGTGACCCTCCCCAAGTATAACGATATTTGTTCCGGTACACAATTTCATATCAAAAACCTTGCAAAACAAATATATATATATATATATATATATATATATATATATATATATATATATATATATATATATATATATTGGAAGCATGGCCTAGAATCAAAAGGCCTTAAAGTAAACTTGTCTAAGACTAAAGTTCTAGTTTGTAGGAAGGAAAATAGGGCACCGCCGGTCCCATCTGGGAAATGGCCATGTTCAGTGTGTAGGAAAGGAGTAGGTAGAAACTCCATTTTATGTCCCAAATGCAAAGTATGGGTGCATAAAAGATGTAGTGGGATCACAGGTAAGCTAACTAAGAACATAGATTTTATATGTGGCCGGTGCTCTGGTGCAATAAGTAGCAGCAAGTGCCCACAGAATACTAGCTCATTCCATTGCACAGATGGTTCTATAGAAATAGTGGACACCTTCCGTTACTTGGGTGACAAAATCAGCAGTGGGGAAGGGTGCTTTGAAAGTACAGTAGCTAGAGTCAGAACTGGATGGAAAAAGTTCAGAGAGCTTATACCACTATTAGCTGCTAAAGGGTTCTCTCTAAAAATGAAAGGCAGGCTGTATGATGCCTGCATACGAACAGCAATGTTACGTGGCAGTGAGACCTGGGCATTGTGTGCAGAGGATCTACGCAGACTGGAGAGAAACGAAGCTTGCATGCTCCGTTGGATGTGTAATAGTAATATACGTGAACGGCAAAGCATAAACGAACTAAGGGAGAAATTAGGAATAAGAGAGATCAGATGTTGTTTACTCGAGAGAAGACTTCATTGGTACAGTCACGTGATGCGCATGAAAGACGACAGCTGTATAAAAAAGTACAGGGCGATAAAAATAGACGGTAGCCACGGAGTAGGCAGACCCAGAAAAACCTGGGACGACTTGATAAATTCCGACCTCACACACTTACACCTCTCCAAGACAATGTCACTGGACCGAGATCTTTGGCGCTACGCAGTAATACAGAAGACCCGCCTTGCCTAAGTACAAAGCTAAACCTACAGTAAGTAGGCACCTCTAACAAAATACACCCCCGTCCCACTACCCCACCCCATCCACACCACCCCCTTAAATGTGAAGTTATGTTGGTACCACAACATCCAGTCCGAAACAAATGAGGTTGTGTAGGTGTCACGACAAAAAAACACACAGTCCACGCTGTAATGTGGCCGTGTAGGTAACACGGTAAAAACCACCCAGTCCACACTGTAAACGTGGTTGGTGTTAGGAAGGGCTTTCAGCCGTAGAAAACCCGCCAGACAGTCCTATACGAGCAGGACAACAAATCTTGCCCCAAGTGGGAAAACTCCCGTCCAAACCAATGCTAGCGTGGAAGATGGACGTTAAACGATGATGATGATGATGATATATATGTATATATCTTAATCTTCTTTGCTCACTTATTCCTGAGAGGGTTATGGAGGAAGAGACTTCAATCACTCCTTGCAGTGGGTTCTGTCAAAAGCAACCATCTCCAAATGATCTGGCTGGATCCCCAAGCGAGACCAGCCAAGCTTGGGGTCTACTCCTGGGTCTCATGTCGGTTGATTTTGCCCATAAAATCTGTCCAATGATCTTTCCTCAGACATTCTAACCACATGCCCATAGTATCGGAGCTGTAATCTCTCAATTCAGAGAAGTAGCAACTCTACTTGGAATGACTCTGATCTCCAAGCTATGCACTTTATCGAGTAATGCTTGTATTCGTGATCATATTCTTTCGGTCATTACCCAAGATTCCATAGGTAAGAGTTGGCACAAAAATCAAAATGAAAACAGTGAGTTTGGCTTTTACACCTACCTCCCTTCTTCTGATTACTGAATGCTGAAGCTAGTGGATTGCTGCACTTAATTCAGCCTTCTGCCTTCTATCACTCGTGAACACAACCCCGAGATACATATATATATATATATATATATATATATATATACAATATGTTGAAAAGGTAACACACCAGAGAGAGATATACAGTGCGTTATCAATAATGCAGGGAAAGAACCACCAGTGCATGGAATCTATAACCTATGAAAGGCAGACTATAGACACGATAATTAAAAATATAAATAAAGCATAAATAAATACCTCTATAACTATATAATACACGTACAAATCCAAAGATATGTTTCACCAAAAATTTGTTGAAAGAAATGGTCTAGTCTCGGTTCATGCCTCCGTTAATTTATCGTGATATATATTTATATTTATAGTAATAATGGTTTCTTATATAGGCACAAGGCCAGTAATTTGGGGGGATGGGAAAGTCGATTAAATCGACCTCAGTATGTTACTGGTGCTTTATTTTATCGATTCCGTAAGGATGAGAAGCAAAGTTAACCTTGGTGGGATTTGAACTCAGACCGTAAAGGACCGTAACTCTATGTTGCAAAGCATGGCGTCCGACCCTCTACTGACACTGCCCTTATATTTATAGTAATAATAATAAATGTGAAGACTAAAATCTGAAGAGGGTTCGATAAGGATAATATATATATATAAATATATATAAAAACCGTAGAGCAAATATTTATTAAAACAAAAATCTGTTATTTTAATAAATATTTATATTTATATATATTTGCACCGAAACATATATATATATCATTGTCATTTTATGGCTATATTTCATGCTGGCTTTGGTTGGGTATGTGACCAAGTCAGTCAATACTTAATCACAGGTACTGTTCTTTTAGATGGGTTGAGGTTCAAACACATGTACACACACACAAGCACACACAGACATATATATATAAGTATATATATATATATATATAAAATTAGCACATAAATGTAAGTATACATTCCTACAAACATATATATACATGACCCCAAAAAATGTTGATTGTTCCTCAATGCCACTGTTCAACAAACGGATGATGATTGGTCATCAACGCACAGCACAGCTTTGTCGGGCCGTTTGTTTGCAGACAAATTGGATATCATTAACCCTTTAGCATTTAAACCGGCCATATCCGGTCAGAATTCTCTCACCTATTTCTGTTCAAACCGACTGTAACTGGCCATTCATACACATGTTAAGGTATTGTTCTCAAAATAAATAATATCAAGATCTCATAGATTGAATATTATGTGAGATAATTATGTGAGGTAAAGTCTTTACCACAAAAATACAATAGTATATCTAGAGTAATGCTAAAGGGTCAATGTTCGATATAACCCATATGTATATATATATATGTGAGTGTGTATCATCATCATCGTTTAACGTCCATCTTCCATGCTAGCATGGGTCTGGACGGGAATTGTCCCACTTGAGGCAAGATTGTCTTTCTCGGGACTGTCTGGCAGGTTTTCTATGGCTGGATGCCCTTCCTAACACCAACCACATTTACAGTGTGGACTGCGAGGTTTTTACCGTGTTACCTACACGGCCACATTACAGCGTGGACTGTGTGTTTTTTTGTCGTGACACCTACACGATCTCATTTGTTTCGGCCTGGATGGTGTGGCACCAACATAGCTTTACATCGAAAGGGGTGGTGTAGATGGCGGTGGGGTAGGGGTAGTGGGACGGGGATGTATTTTTGTTAAGAGGTGCCTACTGACTGTAGGTTTCGCTTTGTACTTAGGCAAGGCGGGTCTTCTGTATAACTGTGTAACGCCAAAGATCTCAGTCCAGTGACATTGTCTTGGAGAGGTGTAAGTGTGTAAGGTCGGAATTTATCAAGTCATCCCAGGTTTTTCTGGGTCTGCCTACTCCGTGGTTACTGTCTATTTTTATCGCCCTGCACTTTTTTTATACAGCTGTCGTCTTTCACGCGCATCACGTGACCGTACCAACGAAGTCTTCTCTCAAGTAAACAGCATCTGATGCCTCTTATTCCTAATTTCTCATTTAGTTCATTTATGCTTTGCCGTTCACGTATATTACTATTACACATCCAACGGAGCATGCTAGCTTTGTTCCTCTCCAGTCTGCGTAGATCCTCTGCACACAAGGCCCATGTCTCACTGCCATGTAACATCGCTGTTCGTATGCAGGCATCATACATCCTGCCTTTCATTTTTAGAGAGAAACTCTTAGCGGCCAATAGTGGTATAAGCTCTCTGAACTTTTTCCATCCCGTTCTGACTCTAGCTACAGTACTTTCGGAGCACCCTCCACCGCTGCTGATTTTGTCACCCAGGTAACGGAAGGTGTCTACTATTTCTATAGAACCATCTGTGCAATGGAATGAGCTAGTATTCTGTGGGAATTTGCTGCTACTTATTGCACCAGAACACCGGCGACATATAAAATCTATATTCTTAGTTAGCTTACCTGTGATCCCACTACATCTTTTATGCACCCATACTTTGCATTTGGGACATAAAATGGAGTTTCTGCTTACTCCTTTCCTACACACTGAGCATGGCCATTTCCCAGATGGGACCAGTGCCCTATTCTCCTTCCTACATATTAGAACTTTAGTCTTAGACAAGTTAATTTTAAGGGCTTTTGATTCTAGGCCATGTTTCCATGTTTGGAATTTCTTCTCAAGTTCAGCCATTGATTCGGCTATGAACGTTAGATCATCTGCGTATAGAAGTTCCCATGGACAGCCGGTCTTGAACTCCTCTGTTATAGCTTGGAGGGCGCTAATAAATAGGAGGGGGCTAAGGACGGAGCCCTGATGAACACCAACTTTTACGCTAAACTCTTCACTATATTCGTTGTTAATTGTAACCTTGCTGACTGTTTCTTTATACATGGCTTGTATAGCTCTCACAAGCCATTCATCAACCCCTAGTTTTCTAAGGGCTCACCAGATGATGGCGCGGGGGACTCTGTCAAAGGCTTTCTCCAAGTCAACGAAAGCTAAGTATAGGGGTTTACTTTTAGCTAGGTACTTCTCCTGTAGTTGTCGTACAATGAAAAGAGCGTCTGTGGTACTTTTACCTGACAAACCTGAACTGCATTTCATCTAGATCAATTCGCTCTCTGATTAGTTGCGCTATTAATTTTTCTGTGACCTTCATGACCTGGTCTATTAATTTAATGCCTCTATAGTTACTCCTATCTAGGGCATATCCTTTACCCTTGCAGCAGTTAATGATGCTGCTGCTACGCCAGTCCTTTGGTACGACCCCATTCTATATATGTATATATATATATATATATATATATATATATATATATATATATAGTAATAATAATAAAATTGAAGACTAAAATCCAAAGAGGGCTCGATAAGGAAAATATATATCAATTGTTTTTCACCGCTCCTATTAATGACGTATTATTCGTTTTTTCCCGTTCTTTGCCAGCGAACGTTTCCACGAACCAAAGTATCGTCTTCCTGTCTTCCTCCGGTTGCAACGTTTTTTTAAATATCCAGTTCTGCGTTTACAGATTGACTTTGTTAGTTTCAGAAGATCCTGTTAAGGGTGAAAGCAGCGATTCTTTGCTTAAACTTTAATCTGTTATTTTAATAAATATATATATATATATATATATATATATATATATATATATATATATATATATATATATATATATATATGCATATATATATATGTGTGTACGTATGCATACTTACAAACACATATATATATGTATATCATCATCATCATCATCATCATCATCATCATCACTGTTTAGCGTCCATTTTCCATGGGTTAGACAGGTCAGCCACATCGAGAGATAAGTCTGGCCAGAATTGTTCAAGCCATACTTTGCTTCGACGGGATTGTCTGGGGATTTTATAGCTGGATGCCCTTCTCAACACCAACCACATTTACATTGTGGAACTGGATGGCACCGTTATGAGGAAGGACAGGCCAGATGGTCGTGCCAAACCCATCTTACATTGGAGCCCGGAACTGGATGGCACTGCTAAGAGGGAGGGACAGACCAGTTGGCTACACCGAAAACCTTTCACAGTAGAACCACAGTCTGGGAGCCTCGAACTGGATGGCGCCACTAATGAAGCAGGACAGGCCAGTTGGCCGCGCTGAACCCTTCTCACAGCAGAACCATAGTTTGGGAACTGCAACCATGTTTACAGCCCGGCATTGGAAGGTGCTGCTATGGGGAGAGACAGGCCAGTTGGCCGCGCTGAACCCTTCTCACAGCAGAACCATAGTTTGGGAACTGCAACCATGTTTACAGCCCGGCATTGGAAGGTGCTGCTATGGGGAGAGACAGGCCAGTTGGCCGCGCTGAACCCTTCTCACAGCAGAACCATAGTTTGGGAACTGCAACCATGTTTACAGCCCGGCATTGGAAGGTGCTGCTATGGGGAGAGACAGGCCAGTTGGCCGTGCCTAACCCTTCTCACAGTGGAACTGAGTTTGGGATCCCGGAACTGTATGGCACTACTGCTATAAGGAGGGACAGGCCAGTTGGCCATGCCAAAACGTTCACAGTGGAACCATAGTTTGGGAACTGCAACCACGTTTACAGCTTGGTACATATATATAAATCAGAATAGAACTAGTTTAAAACTAGTTAGACCATTACTCAACAGAGTACTCAATACTTGGGGTATGGTGATATTATCAAGAGCTCAGCCATCTGGTCCTGACTCTTTACAAGACGTATTTATATCTAAAAAAGTATATAATACACAAAACGCCAGCATCAACAGTTTTCCAAGAGATGGCAACATGAATGGACCTGTTATTTTTCTCTAAAATCTTTCTAATTTCTCATTCTTTCTTCTGATGAAAGACTAGCATCCGAAACATTAAGACCATGTCTGCTATTTCATATACTATACCGATTTTGTTGTCATTTCTATTTACCTTTTACATATCTATATATATAAAACAGAGGATGTCTGTCTGTCTGTCTGTGTAAATCCCTAAAACTCGAGAAGTATCCGACCGATTTTTTCAAACTTTACACATGCGTTACTTATATTTCTTGAAGTGCAATGGGATAAAAAAAATTTTACTTTTTCTGCCCTAGGCGAAAAACCGCATTTTAAAGGCATTTTTATGCTTTTTTGAGGCGTAACTTAAAGATAATCCAGCCGATTTCCTCGAAATTTGCAGCACACGTTAGTTAGTCCCCTCGCATTGCTGTGGACAAAAACTTCCGATTCCATTAATGGTTTCTAGGAAATTTACGAATTAGCATTGGGTATTACATGCCATTTTCATTTTCAATATAAACGCTACTTAAACATTGTAAGTAGCGTATAATATTATATTTCGTTAAAAATTTGGTTTATTTAACAGAGAACACAACACTTACTTACTTTTAAGCAGGACCACTTTCGGGGGATTGAAGAAATAAGGAGGACCTTAAAATTTTTGTCGGCGCTCTGTTGATGCTTCGTGCTTTCATCACGCGCAAATCCGGGCCCTGTTATTGACACTGTAAAACTTACGTCTGTGCTACTTCTACTAAGACCCCTTTTGTTGCACATACACCGCAGTATAAATGCTCTGCGCAAGTACGCCGAACAGTGGTTGTACTAATTCTACGGTGACCCCCCCACTTGAAATTGTTGATGGTGACCCCAATAGTAACTCCTAAGCGTTCGGCATCCGATATAACAGTTCGGTCTACATCAGATTGGGTAGATTTACGAAGAGGCTATGGTTTCCTGTGGGGAAGGCCCAACATGCTGTGTGGTTGCATGACATGTCTTACTCAAGCATTGCAGGCTTTACTCTATACAGTATACATGCAGGTGCAATAGACATAACTGATGATGTCTGTCTAGATGACTGGGTGTGAATCTATAAAACTCGAAAAGTACCTAACCGATTTTCTCCAAATGGAAGAAAACCATACAAGATTTAATACGCTTAAAGAGTATCCAGCTGATTTTCTTCAGATTTTGCACATGCATGCAGATGTTTCATGATTCAGGCCTGCTGGTGTTCTAGGTTTCCAGTAGATCAACAATCATTCCTTGAGAATAAGGAAATTCAAAAAGTACACAGCTACATTCCTCAATCTTTGCATATGCGTATTGCTATTTCACGCTTCCAACGCCGGGTCCTGGTTGTTAGTAAATATATATATATATATATATATATATATATATGTTTATATATATATATGTTTCATTCATCATCATCATCATTTCATTTTACGTCCGCTTTTCCCTGCTTGCAAGGGTGGGACGGGAACTGATTCTGGCTTGATTTCTACAGCTGGATGCCCTTCCTAACACCAACCTCATTTACAGTGAGTGCTGGGTGCTTTTTTGCCGTGGCACCTCCACGACCACTTTACTGGGGTCCCTATCATCTCATTTCTACAGCTGAGTAAACTGGAGCAATGTGAAATAAAGGAAACAACACATCACCCGGTCTGAGAATTGAACTCACAACCTTTCGATTGCAAGGCCAATGCTCTAACCACTAAGCCATGTGCCTCCTTTATATATATATATATATATATATATATATATATATATATATATATATATATATATATATATATATATATATATATATATATATATATATATATATATATATATATATATATATATATATATATATATATATATATATATATATATATATATATATATATATATATATATATATATATATATATATATATATATATATATATATATATATATATATATATATATATATATATATATATATATATATATATATATATATATATATATATATATATATATATATATATATATATATATATATATATATATATATATATATATATATATATATATATATATATATATATATATATATATATATATATATATATATATATATATATATATATATTTAGAAACACACAGATACATGCGGACACACACATACGGCCTCGATATGAATACCCCCTCCGCCTCCGTGGTATTTTCTTCGTGGTTATAAGAGGCTTAGCTCTGTTTCTCGACCGTTATATCGCGTGACTGTCTCCCCCTCCGCCTTTTGGGATTCTTTCTCACGTCGTGTAGACGCGTTCTTGAGACTAGTAAAATGAGGTATCCTCTTGATAAGTCGGCAGACCTCGCAAGGACTCTATATCTTTGATATATTGTTTTTGTTTATGCCACGAAACTACGTAGTCGAGGAATTTAGGAACAGTTTAGGTATGATACATTTTATTACTAATTATATCTAAATGTTTCTTCTCTCTTCATAATGTATTTTTAACTCTGATACTGGTTCAGTCTGGTTCAAACTGAATTGGTCTGTCCCAGTCATTCATTGAGCAACATCGGTGAAGTTGGCACCCTTAACTCACAGTTGGGTGCGGATGCATTCATGTATATATGTGTGTGTCCGCATGTATCTGTGTGTTTCTAAATATATTAATAACTCCCTCTGGTCGAGCAATCTTTGAAGTGTGGGGACAACTGGAAAGCTTCCATTACTCATACTTCTCGCCTTCTTCACTACCTCTTCTACGGCCTCGATATGAATACCCCCTCCGCCTCCGTGGTATTTTCTTCGTGGTTATAAGAGGCTTAGCTCTGTTTCTCGACCGTTATATCGCGTGACTGTCTCCCCCTCCGCCTTTTGGGATTCTTTCTCACGTCGTGTAGACGCGTTCTTGAGACTAGTAAAATGAGGTATCCTCTTGATAAGTCGGCAGACCTCGCAAGGACTCTATATCTTTGATATATTGTTTTTGTTTATGCCACGAAACTACGTAGTCGAGGAATTTAGGAACAGTTTAGGTATGATACATTTTATTACTAATTATATCTAAATGTTTCTTCTCTCTTCATAATGTATGTATATATATATATATATATATATATATATATATATATATATATATATATATATATATATATATATATATATATATATATATATATATATATATATATATATATATATATATATATATATATATATATATATATATATATATATATATATATATATATATATATATATATATAAAGGAGGCACATGGCTTAGTGGTTAGAGCATTGGCCTTGCAATCGAAAGGTTGTGAGTTCAATTCTCAGACCGGGTGATGTGTTGTTTCCTTTATAAGACGCCAGCAGCATAGCGCTGGGTGTCACGTTGGAGATAGGAGGTGTTGAGGTCGAGGATGCAGCCTGGCTTAGGAAGAAGGACGACTGCAACCACATCAATGTGGCCGAACTGGACGCAGTGTTGAGAGGGGTGAACCTCTGGGAACTTTAGGAGAGCTGGCCACCGAGTTCGACCTGAGGCTGAGCGTAGTTTTTGTGCCCTCAGAGAAAAATAGGGCGGACGTCTTAACTAGAAAGCGTGGATGGAAGCGCTGGAGGAGGTAGAAGATGAGATAGCTGCCGTGTGTCGGCTGACCGAGTCGGATCTGAAAGGGTTGCATGACATGCACCACATAGGAGTGGATAGGAGCCTGTTCCTAGCCAGGAGAATCGACTCGGACGTTAACAGACACAGTGTTCAAAGGGTGGTTAGAGGCTGCGTCCGATGTCAGTCCATTGATCCCGCCCCGGGTGTGCACGAAACGGGAAGCCTCCTGGTGAATCGTGACTGGAAGCGATTGGCGGTGGATGTAACGCACTACCGACAGGGAACGTACCTCTTGATGGTCGACTGTGAACCAGGACGGATGGCGATATGGAGGGAGATGAAGACTGGAACGGCCGAGGAAATCATGCGGACGTTGAGAGAGGTGTTCTTGGAGCGGGGCCCTGTGGACGAACTGTTGATGGACAACAGCGCAGCATTCCGCTCAGAGGCGCTGAGGCAGATGCTGGATGGATGGGAGGTGGACCGTTTCTTCAGAGCAGCGCACAGGCCGCGTGGGAATGGAATTGTGGAGCGACACCACCGGACGATCAAGGCAATGGCGGAGCCGGGCCATATCTCACCAATGGAGGCAGTGTTCTGGTACAACATGTCCCCTCAGGTGGGACAGGTCGAGGAATCGGTGCCACACAGAGCAGTATTCAGATACGAGTGGCGGCACCCGTGCACGTCACCACAACGGCCAGTGGGGAGAGAGAGTGCATTCGTGCAGGTGGGCGAAGAAGTCTGGGTTAAGCCCCCAGATGCACGTTGCACATCTCAATGGGGAAGGGGAACGGTGACGGCCATAAATTCCCAGAACAATGTGTCCGTGGACGGAGTACCACGTCATGTCCTGGATTTCCGTAGAATCACTGTGTCAACGGACTCCGAGGAAGAGGAAACCCAAAGTGCCGCCCCAACACTGCGGAGATCGCAAAGAAGTCGCAAACTACCAACCTGGACAGCAGACTTTCATATGCAGAAGGATGAGGGGGAAATTGATCCTTGAGATCAGGGGGGGGGGCGTGTGGGTATGGTGTGGCGTGCGGTGGCCGGAAGCTGGGGAGTGCTCGACTGGAAGAGTGCTTGACCAGAAGGGTGCTTGGGCGGAAGGGTGCTCAACCGGAAGCTCCCGGTGTTAATGAGTTGGACGCACGTGGAAGATGTGAAACCAGCCATGGGATTTAGCGGCGCCTATGAAAAGCGGTAAGTGAGATAGCTTTTTCAAACCACAGTTTGTATACAAATGGCGATATTACATAAGAGTGAGACTTGGGCATTGTGTGCTGAAGACCTGCGTAGATTAAAAAGAAATAACCCATGCTAGCGTGGATGATGGACGTTAAATGATGATGATGATGATGATGATGATGATGATATATATGTATACATACATATAACCCATGCTAGCGTGGAAGATGGACGTTAAATGAAGATGATGATGAGATGATGATATATATACATATATATATAATCAAATCATTGGAATGTTATTCCGATGATTTGATTAGGCATACACTGTATTTAAGGTTGAGTGACACAACTTCGAATGATTAGCAACCTTTAGACATCCTAATCAATGAAACAATTGTTAATACTGTAAATAAAACCCTTTTTGTACTGTTGGCCATGTTATTCTTCACTCTTTCACTATATATATATATATATATATAATCTCTTTGCTGCCGAATTGTCGATCTGAGAATGTAAGCAACCCACATTTTTCATAGTCCATTTGGCCAGTGATATTTAATGTTATTTAAGTCCGTTTAAAATCTAATCTCTTTTTCTCTCGGATTTTCATTTACTATTTCACATGTTTTTAATAATATGCCTCATTCTGTTGGACGCTTCCTAAAAACTAACCTTCTCCTAAAGTTACCCATTCCCCCCCACAAAACACCATTGCTATTTGATCCAATCATAACTCAGCAATTTATAGTAAGTTCTCTTACCAATCTCTATATCAAAGCCACCATCTCTGTTATTACTCCTTAAGTTTAGACCTGGTTACTTTTCGGTTTGCTAAATGGACTGCGAAATTTGGAGAGTCTGAACACTCAATGACAATGTCACAGATAAAGATAAATTCACCTCCTGCTGCCGGACGAGAATGCAAGGACTCTTCTATTATTTCAGACAAGGATAACCAACATAATTCCGTCAGCCCACAGCCCTCCTTGCCTCTCCAACGCATCCATTCCACCCACCCAACGAAATCCAAAACTTCAGAGTTGGTACCATGAATGTAGGCACATTGAAAAGTTGCTCAAATGAGGTTGTAAAGATTCTTGAACGTAAGGAAGTTGACGTTTTTGTGTTCAAGAGACTAGGTGGAGAGGTGGGTCTGCTAGATTTATTGTGGGTAAAAAAGGATGCTATAAACTTTTCTGGGTGGGAAATGACAATAGACTGGATGGAGTAGGAATCATGTTAGCTGAAAAATAGGTAGATAAGGTAATAGACATAAATAGACAGAATAATTAAAATAGGAATAGTTCTAAATAGAACTACTGTAACAATAATATCCGCTTATGCACCCAATATGGCCTACTTGACGTTATAAAAGCTAGGTTCTATGAGTGCTAATGCACACCACCTCCCAAATAACCGACAGCGACTACTTAATTATTGCTGGCAACCTTACTGGTCACCTTAGACAACATAGTGATGGCTATGATGGAATCCATGGAAGCTATGGGATTGGTACTAGAAATGATGAAGGCTTCAGAATCCTGGAATTCTGTGATGCTAATAACCTAGCTATCTGTAACACAAACTTCAAAAAACGAGACAATCACTTGATCACCTATAGATCAGGGGAACACGCCAGCCAGATAGATTGTATCCTTATTAGAAGACGTAACAGAGTGTCTGTTGTAAACACTAAGTCCCTCCCCCGTGAAGAATGCACCTCCCAACATAACCTAGTAGTTAGTGACCTTATAGTCAGGACTAGACGTACTTGGTGACAGAGGAGAACTACCTTGAGGAGAAGAATATGGAAGTTGAAGGACCCCACAGCCAGTGACAAATTTAAAAGCTTATTACACCTATGATGCTTTGGACAGTAAAGAAGAGCAATTAGAGATGTACAATATAGAGGGACAGTGGGAATTCTTGAAAGTTAACCTGCTGAAGGCGACAGATGAAATCTGTGGCTGGAGCAGACCTATAGGCAGGAGGAGGGTAACTTGGTGGTGGAACAGTAAGGTGGAGGAGACAATCAAGGCCAAAAAGCAGGCTTGGAAAGTATGGCGGGATGGGAGAAGTAGAGAACACTATTAAGTGTCCAGGAGAGAAGCTAGGAGACAAGTCTACCTTGCAAGAAGGGAAGCAGAGGATAGAAAGTTCAAGTATGTTCTACAACGCGAGGACCAAAAACGTGTGGTGTTCAGGATTGCAAGGCAATGTGTCAAGGAAAATTGTGATATTGTCGGGGAGAAGTGTGACCATAATGATGATGGTGTACTTACCCGCACTGAGAAGGAGGTAGCTTGGAAGTGTCACTACGAGAGACTACTAAATGAGGAGAATAAATGGGAAAAAGATAGTCTGCTCCAAATCAATCCAATAGAGGGACCAGCAGTGCAAGTTGGTGGTTGTATAATAAGTAAGGCAATCAAAGATATGAAGACCGGCAAGGCGGCTGGGCCTTCGGAGATAGTTGCTGAGATGTTGAAAGCATCTAGAATGATGGGACATACTATGGTCACCCATATAGTAAACCAAGTAATACAGAATGGGGTCATACCAAAAGACTGGCGTAGCGCATTGTCGTTAACACAAGGGTAAAGGAGATACTCTAGATAGGGGAAACTATAGAGACATTAAGTTAGTTGACCAGGTCATGAAGGTCACAGAAAGAGTTATAGCACAACTAATCAGAGATCGAATTGATCTAGTTTGGGTTTGTGTCAGGTAAAAGTACCATAGATGCTCTTTTCCTTGTACAACTACAGAAGTACCTAGCTAAAAATAAACCCCTCTACTTACCTTTTGTTGACTCGGAGAAAGTCTTTGACAAAGTCTCCCGTTCCAATATCTGGTGGGCCCTTTGAAAACTAGGTGTAGATGAATGGCTTGTGAGAGCTATACAAGCCATGTATAAAGAAACAGTCAGCAAGGTTAGAATTAATAATGAATATTGTGAAGAATTTAGTGTAAATGTTGGTGTTCATCAAGGCTCTGTCTTTAGCCCCCTCCTGTTTATTATTGCCCTTCAGACTATAACAGAGGAGTTTAAGACCAGCTGCCCATGGGAACTTCTATATGCAGATGATCTAACGCTCATAGCTGAATCTATGGCTGAACTAGAGAAGAAATTCCAAACATGGAAGCATGGCCTAGAATCAAAAGGCCTTGAAGTTAACTTGTCTAAGACTAAAGTTCTAGTATGTATAAAGGAGAATAGGGTACAGGTTCCCTCTGGGAAATGGCCATACTCAGATTGTAGGAAAGGAGTAGATAGAAATTCTATTCTACGTCCCAAATGCAAACTATGGGTACAGAGACAAGCTATCTAAGAACGTAGATTTTATATGTGGCCGATGCTCAGGTGCAATAAGTAGCAAGTGCCCACAGGATACTAGCTCCTTCTGTTGCTCAAATGGTTCTATAGAAATAGTTGACACTTTCCGTTACCTGGGTGACAAAATCAGCAGTGGTGGTGGGTGTTCTGAAAGTACAGTAGCAAGAGTCAGAACAGGATGGAAAAAGTTCAGAGAGCTTATACCGCTGTTGCCAAAAAAGGTTTCTCTCTGAAAATGAAAGGCAGATTGTATGATGCTTGTATACGAACAGCAATGTTACATGGCAGTGAGACATGGGCATTGTGTGCAAGGACCTACGCAGACTGGAAAAGAACGAAGCATACATGCTCCATTGGCTATGTAATAGTAATATACACGAATGGCAAAACATAAATGAACTAAATTAGAAATTAGGAATAAGAGGGATCAGATGCTGTTGGCATGGTCATGTGATGCGCATGAAAGACGACAGCTGTATAAAAAAGTGCAGGGCGATCAAAATTGATGGAAGTTACGGAGTAGGTAGACCCAGAAAAACCTGGGACGACATGATAAATTCAGACCTTGCACACCTGCACCTCTCTAAGACAATGTCACTGGATCGAGATCTTTGGCACCACGCAGTAATACAGAAGACTCACCTTCCCTATGTGCAAAGTTAACCTACAGTCAGTAGGCCCATCCAAACCAAACATACACCCCAACCCACTACCCCTACTCCACCCTCCCACTCCCGCCAACACCACCCTTTCATCCAGTCCCAAATAAATGAGATCGTGTAGGTGTCACAACAGAAAAACACACAGTCCACACTGTAATGTGGTCGTGTAGGTAACACGGTAAAAAGTTCCCAGTCCACACTATAAATGTGGTTGGTGTTAGGAAGGGCATCCAGCTGTAGAAAACCTGCCAGATAGTCCTATACGAGCGAGACACGGTCACCCGACCAATCTTGCCTCAAATGGGACAATTCCCGTCTAACCCATACTAGTGTGGAAGATAGATGTTAAAGGATGATGATGATAATGATGATGATGAAGGAAAAGAAATCGAAAATGCAACTGGAATCTTTTTAAGAATATTTGTTTCCTTTACTGGTTTAACAGTTCTTATGCGTTTCAAAAGTAGAATTGAGATGGAGGGTTTGTGGTTTTTCTCAATATCATCATCATCATCATCATCATCATCTTCGTTTAACGTCCATTTTCCACGCTACATATATATATATAAATGTAATCTGAGTTTTTTGAATATTAATAATAACATTCGATTCATTTGCAATTATGCAAACAAACCTCATTTTCAAAGCCATGTCAGTAGAATGAACTCATCATTCTTGCTCTTGTGTTGGCATGTAAACAGATATATATATCACATAAGAAACGGAGAATCAGTGGTGCGACAAATTAAAATTTATTAGACATATTACAATCGTTTCTCTAGCAACCAATTGTAATATGTCTAATTAATTTTAATTCATTGCACCACTGATTCTCCGTTTCTTATGTGATATTATACTCTGCTCTGTAAGAGCATCGAGTGCTCAAACGACCTACCGCATATGGACGCTTTAAGCATCCCACACCAATTATATATATATATATATTCTTTGCTTAAACTTTAATCTGTTATTTTAATGATAAATATTTGCTCTATGGTTTTTATATATTTGATATATATATTATCCTTATCGAGCTCTCTTCGGATTTTAGTCTTCACATTTATTATTATTACTATATATATATAAATATAGATATATGTACACACACAACATGACATCAATCATACATATCAACTGTAAATTTGTATTCCATATTTGTTGTCACATTATAAACATTGCAATTTGCTATGTATTTTCCTACAATAACAGAGCCTTCATGTTCATGCATGATATGCAGTTAATGCATAATTAGCATGTGAGTAGAAGATAAAATCTCTGATAGACTGATGAAATCAATTATTTCATACCTGACTTTTTCTAATACAAATATCATTGCTATAGAGTTACCATTCAACAAACCCTGTAACAATAAATCTCGCAAACAGCTATCTATATATAAATTTGAGCGAATTCCATCCGTCCTTCCATCACGCAATGATTGAGGAAGGAAGGAGTGATGACAAACTACAGGAAACAGTGTCTCACATGTATGTCTGTGAGTGTGTATTTTTGTAAGTGTCTGTGTTTGCATGTTTATAATAATACTAGTCAGCCCCGAGCCACCATCAAAAATGATGGCTGATTGTAATATGTATACATAATATAAAAAAAGAGATGTTTGTTTGTTGGTTGCTTCATTTACGCTCACTCACACAATTGATAGACACATACAAACACACAGGTGTGACATAGATGTGTGTGTATTAGACACCCGTTCCTTCTCAGTTGACGTAATCACCCCTTCATTCCTCAGTCGACGTAATCACCCTTTCTTTACTCAGTCGACGTAATCACCCCTTCCTTCCTCAATAGACGTAATCACCCCTTCCTTCTTCAATTGACATAATTATCCCTTCCTTCCTCAGTCATCTCTAATGTGTGACAGATAAATACACAAGGGTATTATATTAGTAGATACTAATACATGCGTCAGCATATTGAGAAAAATTCTAGTAAATGTAAATTACTGGTATGAGAAATATGATAATTAAGATAAAATAACATAGGCATGGCTGGGTGGCTAAAATTCTTGCTTCACAAACTCATAGTTTCAGTTTTAATCCTACCGTGGGACATCTGGAACAAGTGTCATCTACAATAGCCTTGATCAGACAAATGCCTTGTCAGGCAATTTGGTAGATGAAAACTATATGAAACCCAATATGTGGATACATGTGTATATGCATATGTCTGTGTGTATATGTGTATGCATGTGTATATATGTGCATACATGTGTGTGTGTGTATGTATGTGTATATATGTGTATGTGTGTATATATATGTGTATGTATGTATGAATGTGTATGTATGCGTATATATATATGTACATATGTGTCTATGTGCGTATATATGTGTATGTGTACGTATGTGTATATATGTGCATATATGTGTATGTGTATTTGTATCTGTCTCTTCTCTACACTATCATTAGAACAGGTGTGGTTATTTGTTGACATCCCATGTATGTCAACATATAGCACAGGAGTCGGCAACCTTTTGGGGTGTGCAGGCCACATTGTTATGCAGTGTCTTGTTGTGGGCCACATTGCTATGCAGTGTCTCGTTGGTGGGCCACATTGCTATGCAGTGTCTCATTGGTGGACCACATAGCTATGCAGTGTCTCGTTGGTGGGCCACATTGCTATGCAGTGTCTCATCGGCAGGCCACTTAGCTATGCAGTGTCTTGTTGGCAGGCCACATTGCTATTCAGTGTCTCGTTGGTGGGCCACATAGCTATACAGTGACTCGTTGGTGGACCACATAGCTATAAAGTGTCTCGTTGGTGGACCACATTGCTATGCAGACTCTCATTGGTGGGCCACTTAGCTATGCAGTATCTTGTTGGTGGGCCACTTAGCTATGCAGTGTCTCGTCGGTGGGTCACATAGCTATGCAGTGTCTCGTTGGTGGGCCACTTAGCTATGCAGTGTCTCGTTGGTGGGCCACTTAGCTATGCAGTGTCTCGTCGGTGGGCCACTTAGCTATGCAGTGTCTCGTCGGTGGGCCACATAGCTATGCAGTGTCTCGTTGGTGGGCAACATTGCTATACAGTGTCTCGTTGGTGGGCCACATTGCTACGCAGTGTCGTATTGGCAGGCCACATTGCTATGCAGTGTCTCGTTGGTGGGCCACATTGCTACGCAGTGTCGTATTGGCAGGCCACATTGCTATGCAGTGTCTCGTTGGTGGACCACATTTCTATACAGTGTCTCGTTGGTGGGCAACATTGCTATGCAGTGTCTCGTTGGTGGGCCACATTGCTATGCAGTGTCGTATTGGCAGGCCACATTGCTATGCAGTGTCTCGTTGGTGGACCACATTGCTATGCAGTCTCTCTTTGGCAGGCCATATCAAAATATAATAAATTTCCTTCACCTCAGACTGCTCTGTCCAGGAAGCTACCTTAATCCTAGGATTTAAAGAAGAACAATGAATTTTATGTGATATTGCTTTAACGACATTCCTCACTACAAATAAAATACAGTCAGAAATGGTAAATTGTTTAATGAGATACTTGTTTTTGCCTGTTTGTTACTGTCATGGAAAACATTATGCTCAACTAAATGAATCTTGTGGCTAGACGTGTACTTTAGTCAATATTCTAATCCAAAATAATTCAGAGCATTTTTTCAGAAATAGCTTAGTCTAAGATTGAAACTTGTTGGCGGGCAAGAGAAAATATTTGCAGGCCGAATGATGCCAACGGACTGGGAATTGCTGACCCTGGTGTAGCAGATTAGCAATTAAACATGGGAAGATGCATAGCTTACAGGTAAGCATTGGTGTAAAGAAGATCCTTACCTTACAGGTAAACATTGCTGTAAAGAAGATCATTATCTTACAGGTAAACATTGCTGTAAAGAAGATCATTACCTTACAGGTAAACATTGCTGTGAAGAGATCATTACCTTACAGGTAAACATTGCTGTGAAGAGATCCTTACCTTACAGGTAAACATTGCTGTGAAGAGATCCTTACCTTACAGGTAAACATTGCTGTGAAGAGATCCTTACCTTACAGGTAAACATTGCTGTGAAGAGATCCTTACCTTACAGGTAAACATTGCTGTGAAGAGATCATTACCTTACAGGTAAACATTGCTGTGAAGAGATCCTTACCTTACAGGTAAACATTGCTGTGAAGAGATCCTTACCTTACAGGTAAACATTGCTGTGAAGAGATCATTACCTTACAGGTAAACATTGCTGTGAAGAGATCATTACCTTACAGGTAAACATTGCTGTGAAGAGATCATTACCTTACAGGTAAACATTGCTGTGGAGAAGATCATTACCTTACAGGTAAACATTGCTGTGAAGAGATCCTTACCTTACAGGTAAACATTGCTGTGAAGAGATCATTACCTTACAGGTAAACATTGCTGTGAAGAGATCTTTACCTTACAGGTAAACATTGCTGTGAAGAGATCATTACCTTACAGGTAAACATTGGTGTGAAGAGATCCTTACCTTACAGGTAAACATTGCTGTGAAGAGATCATTACCTTACAGGTAAACATTGCTGTGGTGAAAGATCATTACCTTACAGTTAAACATTACTGTGAAGAGATCATTACCTTACAGGTAAACATTGCTGTGAGGAGATCCTTACCTTACAGGTAAACATTGCTGTGGAGAAGATCCTTATCTTACAGGTAAACATTGCTGTGAAGAGATCATTACCTTACAGGTAAACATTGCTGTGAAGAGATCCTTACCTTACAGATAAACATTGGTGTGAAGAGATCATTGCCTTACAGCTAAACATTGCTGTGAAGAGATCTTTACCTTACAGGTAAACATTACTGTGAAGAGATCATTACCTTACAGGTAAACATTGCTGTGAGGAGATCCTTACCTTACAGGTAAACATTGCTGTGGTGAAAGATCATTACCTTACAGGTAAACATTGCTGTGGAGAAGATCATTACCTTACAGGTAAACATTGCTGTGGTGAAAGATCATTACCTTACAGGTAAACATTGCTGTGGTGAAAGATCATTACCTTACAGATAAACATTGCTGTGAAGAGATCTTTACCTTACAGGTAAACATTGCTGTGAAGAGATCCTTACCTTACAGGTAAACATTGCTGTGAAGATCATTACCTTACAGGTAAACATTGCTGTGGAGAAGATCCTTACCTTACAGGTAAACATTGCTGTGGAGAAGATCATTACCTTACAGGTAAACATTGCTGTGAAGAGATCCTTACCTTACAGATAAACATTGCTGTGAAGAGATCTTTATCTTACAGGTAAACATTGGTGTGAAGAGATCCTTACCTTACAGGTAAACATTGCTGTGAAGATCATTACCTTACAGGTAAATATTGCTGTGAAGAGATCCTTACCTTACAGGCAAACATTGCTGTGAAGAGATCATTACCTTACAGGTAAACATTGCTGTGAAGAGATCATTACCTTACAGGTAAACATTGCTGAGAAGAGATCCTTACCTTCCAGGTAAACATTGGTGTGAAGAGATCCTTACCTTACAGGTAAACATTGCTGTGAAGAGATCATTACCTTACAGGTAAACATTGCTGTGGTGAAAGATCATTACCTTACAGTTAAACATTACTGTGAAGAGATCCTTACCTTACAGGTAAACATTGCTGAGAAGAGATCCTTACCTTCCAGGTAAACATTGCTGTGAAGAGATCCTTACCTTACAGGTAAACATTGCTGTGAAGAGATCATTACCTTACAGGTAAACATTGCTGTGAAGAGATCATTAGCGTACAGGTAAACATTGCTGTGAAGAGATCCTTACCTTACAGGTAAAGATTGCTGTGAAGAGATCATTACCTTACAGGTAAACATTGCTGTGGAGATATCCTTACCTTACAGGTAAACATTGCTGTGAAGAGATCATTACCTTACAGGTAAACATTGCTGTGAAGAGATCATTACCTTACAGGTAAACATTGCTGTGGAGAAGATCATTACCTTACAGGTAAACATTGCTGTGGAGAGATCCTTACCTTACAGGTAAACATTGCTGTGGAGAAGATCCTTACCTTACAGGTAAACATTACTGTGAAGAGATCATTACCTTACAGGGAAACATTGCTGTGAAGAGATCTTTACCTTACAGGTAAACATTGCTGTGAAGAGATCATTACCTTACAGCTAAACATTGCTGTGAAGAGATCATTACCTTACAGGTAAACATTGCTGTGAAGAGATCATTACCTTACAGGTAAACATTGCTGTGAAGAAGATCATTACCTTACAGGTAAACATTGCTGTGGAGAAGATCATTACCTTACAGGTAAACATTGCTGTGAAGAGATAATTACCTTACAGGTAAACATTGCTATGAAGAAGATCATTACCTTACATGTAAATATTGCTGTGAAGAGATCATTACCTTACAGGTAAACATTGCTGTGAAGATCATTACCTTACAGGTAAACATTGCTGTGAAGAAGATCATTACCTTACAGGTAAACATTGCTGTGAAGATATCATTACCTTACAGGTAAACATTGCTGTGAGGAGATCCTTACCTTACAGGTAAACATTACTGTGAAGAGATCCTTACCTTACAGGTAAACATTGCTGTGAAGAAGATCATTACCTTACAGGTAAACATTGCTGTGAAGAAGATCATTACCTTACAGGTAAACATTGCTGTGAAGAGATCCTTACCTTACAGGTAAACATTTCTGTGAAGAAGATCATTACCTTACAGGTAAACATTGCTGTGAAGAGATCATTACCTTACAGGTAAACTTTACTGTGGAGAAGATCATTACCTTACAGGTAAACATTGCTGTGAAGAGATCTTTACCTTACAGGTAAACATTGCTGTGGAGAAGATCATTACCTTACAGGTAAACATTGCTGTGAAGAGATCCTTACCTTACAGGGAAACATTGCTGTGAAGAGATCTTTACCTTACAGGTAAACATTGCTGTGAAGAGATCCTTACCTTACAGGTAAATATTGCTGTGAAGAGATCCTTACCTTACAGATAAACATTGGTGTGAAGAAGATCATTACCTTACAGGTAAACATTGCTGTGAATAGATCCTTACCTTACAGGTAAACATTGGTGTGAAGAGATCCTTACCTTACAGGTAAACATTGCTGTGAATAGATCTTTACCTTACAGGTAAAGATTGCTGTGAAGAGATCATTACCTTACAGGTAAACATTGCTGTGGAGAGATCCTTACCTTACAGGTAAACATTGCTGTGAAGATCATTACCTTACAGGTAAACATTGCTGTGGAGAAGACCCTTACCTTACAGGTAAAGATTGCTGTGAAGAGATCCTTACCTTACAGGTAAACATTGCTGTGAATAGATCTTTCCCTTACAGGTAAAGATTGCTGTGAAGAGATCATTACCTTACAGGTAAACATTGCTGTGGAGAGATCCTTACCTTACAGGTAAACATTGCTGTGAAGAGATCATTACCTTACAGGTAAACATTGCTGTGAAGAGATCATTACCTTACAGGTAAACATTGCTGTGGAGAAGATCATTACCTTACAGGTAAACATTGCTGTGGAGAGATCCTTACCTTACAGGTAAACATTGCTGTGGAGAAGATCCTTACCTTACAGGTAAACATTACTGTGAAGAGATCATTACCTTACAGGGAAACATTGCTGTGAAGAGATCTTTACCTTACAGGTAAACATTGCTGTGAAGAGATCATTACCTTACAGCTAAACATTGCTGTGAAGAGATCATTACCTTACAGGTAAACATTGCTGTGAAGAGATCATTACCTTACAGGTAAACATTGCTGTGAAGAGATCATTACCTTACAGCTAAACATTGCTGTGAAGAGATCATTAGCGTACAGGTAAACATTGCTGTGAAGAGATCCTTACCTTACAGGTAAACATTGCTGTGAAGAGATCCTTACCTTACAGATAAACATTGGTGTGAAGAGATCATTACCTTACAGGTAAACATTACTGTGGAGAAGATCATTACCTTACAGGTAAACATTGCTGTGGAGAAGATCATTACCTTACAGGTAAATATTGCTGTGGAGAAGATCCTTATCTTACAGGTAAACATTGCTGTGAAGAAGATCATTACCTTACATGTAAATATTGCTGTGAAGAGATCCTTACCTTACTTATAAACATTGCTGTGAAGAGATCTTTACCTTACAGGTAAACATTGCTGTGAAGATCATTACCTTACAGGTAAACATTGCTGTGAAGAGATCATTAACTTACAGGTAAACATTGCTGTGAAGAGATCATTACCTTACAGGTAAACATTGCTGTGAAGATCATTACCTTACAGGTAAACATTGCTGTGAAGAGATCCTTACCTTACAGGTAAACATTGCTGTGAAGAGATCTTTACCTTACAGGTAAACATTGCTGTGGAGAGATCCTTGCCTTACAGGTAAACATCGCCGTGGAGAGATCATTACCTTACAGGTAAACATTGCTGTGGAGAATATCCTTACCTTACAGGTAAACATTGCTATGAAGAAGATCATTACTTTACAGGTAAACATTGCTGTGAAGAACATCATTATCTTACAGGTAAACATTGCTGTGAAGAGATCCTTAACTTACAGGTAAACATTGCTGTGAATAGATCCTTACCTTACAGGTAAACATTGCTGTGAAGAGATTCTTACCTTACAGGTAAACATGGCTGTGAAGAGATCATTACCTTACAGGTAAACATGGCTGTGAAGAAGATCATTACCTTACAGATAAACATTGCTGTGGAGAAGATCATTACCTTACAGGTAAACATTGCTGTGAAGATCATTACCTTACAGTTAAACATTGCTGTGAAGAGATCTTTACCTTACAGGTAAACATTGCTGTGGTGAAAGATCATTACCTTACAGTTAAACATTACTGTGAAGAGATCTTTATCTTACAGGTAAACATTGCTGTGAAGAGATCATTACCTTACAGGTAAACATTGCTGTGGAGAAGATCATTATCTTACAGGTAAACATTGCTGTGAAGAAGATCATTACTTTACAGGTAAACATTGCTGTGAAGAACATCATTACCTTACAGGTAAACATTGATGTGAAGAGATCCTTAACTTACAGGTAAACATTGCTGTGAATAGATCCTTACCTTACAGGTAAACATTGCTGTGAAGAGATCCTTACCTTACAGGTAAACATGGCTGTGAAGAGATCATTACCTTACTGGTAAACATTGCTGTGAAGAGATCATTACCTTACAGGTAAACATTGCTGTGAAGAAGATCATTACTTTACAGGTAAACATTGCTGTGAAGAACATCATTACCTTACAGGTAAACATTGATGTGAAGAGATCCTTAACTTACAGGTAAACATTGCTGTGAATAGATCCTTACCTTACAGGTAAACATTGCTGTGAAGAGATCCTTACCTTACAGGTAAACATGGCTGTGAAGAGATCATTACCTTACTGGTAAACATTGCTGTGAAGAGATCATTACCTTACAGGTAAACATTGCTGTGAAGAGATCCTTACCTTACAGGTAAACTTTTCTGTGAAGAGATCATTACCTTACAGGTAAACATTGCTGTGGAGAAGATCATTATCTTACAGGTAAACATTGCTGTGAAGAAGATCATTACTTTACAGGTAAACATTGCTGTGAAGAACATCATTACCTTACAGGTAAACATTGCTGTGAATAGATCCTTACCTTACAGGTAAACATTGCTGTGAAGAGATCCTTACCTTACAGGTAAACATGGCTGTGAAGAGATCATTACCTTACTGGTAAACATTGCTGTGAAGAGATAATTACCTTACAGGTAAACATTGCTGTGAAGAGATCTTTACCTTACAGGTAAACATTGCTGTGAAGAGATCATTACCTTACAGGTAAACATTGCCATGAAGAGATCCTTACCTTACAGGTAAACTTTTCTGTGAAGAGATCATTACCTTACAGGTAAACATTGCTGTGGAGAAGATCATTATCTTACAGGTAAACATTGCTGTGAAGAGATAATTACCTTACAGGTAAACATTGCTGTGAAGAGATCATTTACTTACAGGTAAACATTGCTGTGGAGAAGATCATTACCTTACAGGTAAACATTGCTGTGAAGAGATCCTTACCTTACAGGTAAACATTGCTGTGGAGAAGATCATTACCTTACAGGTAAACATTGCTGTGAAGAAGATCATTACCTTACAGGTAAACATTGCTGTGGAGAAGATCATTACCTTACAGGTAAACATTGCTGTGAAGAGATCATTACCTTACAGGTAAACATTGCTATGAAGAAGATCATTACCTTACATGTAAATATTGCTGTGAAGAGATCATTACCTTACAGGTAAACATTGCTGTGAAGATCATTACCTTACAGGTAAACATTGCTGTGAAGAAGATCATTACCTTACAGGTAAACATTGCTGTGAAGAGATCATTACCTTACAGGTAAACATTGCTGTGAGGAGATCCTTACCTTACAGGTAAACATTACTGTGAAGAGATCCTTACCTTACAGGTAAACATTGCTGTGAAGAAGATCATTACCTTACAGGTAAACATTGCTGTGAAGAGATCCTTAACTTACAGGTAAACATTGCTGTGAAGAAGATCATTACCTTACAGGTAAACATTGCTGTGAAGAGATCATTACCTTACAGGTAAACTTTACTGTGGAGAAAATCATTACCTTACAGGTAAACATTGCTGTGAAGAGATCTTTACCTTACAGGTAAACATTGCTGTGGAGAAGATCATTACCTTACAGGTAAACATTGCTGTGAAGAGATCCTTACCTTACAGGGAAACATTGCTGTGAAGAGATCTTTACCTTACAGGTAAACATTGCTGTGAAGAGATCCTTACCTTACAGGGAAACATTGCTGTGAAGAAGATCATTACCTTACAGGTAAACATTGCTGCGGAGAGATCCTTACCTTACAGGTAAATATTGCTGTGAAGAGATCCTTACCTTACAGATAAACATTGGTGTGAAGAAGATCATTACCTTACAGGTAAACATTGCTGTGAATAGATCCTTACCTTACAGGTAAACATTGGTGTGGAGAGATCCTTACCTTACAGGTAAACATTGCTGTGAAGAGATCATTACCTTACTGGTAAACATTGCTGTGAAGAGATAATTACCTTACAGGTAAACATTGCTGTGAAGAGATCTTTACCTTACAGGTAAACATTGCTGTGAAGAGATCATTACCTTACAGGTAAACATTGCCATGAAGAGATCCTTACCTTACAGGTAAACTTTTCTGTGAAGAGATCATTACCTTACAGGTAAACATTGCTGTGGAGAAGATCATTATCTTACAGGTAAACATTGCTGTGAAGAGATAATTACCTTACAGGTAAACATTGCTGTGAAGAGATCATTTACTTACAGGTAAACATTGCTGTGGAGAAGATCATTACCTTACAGGTAAACATTGCTGTGAAGAGATCCTTACCTTACAGGTAAACATTGCTGTGGAGAAGATCATTACCTTACAGGTAAACATTGCTGTGAAGAAGATCATTACCTTACAGGTAAACATTGCTGTGGAGAAGATCATTACCTTACAGGTAAACATTGCTGTGAAGAGATCATTACCTTACAGGTAAACATTGCTATGAAGAAGATCATTACCTTACATGTAAATATTGCTGTGAAGAGATCATTACCTTACAGGTAAACATTGCTGTGAAGATCATTACCTTACAGGTAAACATTGCTGTGAAGAAGATCATTACCTTACAGGTAAACATTGCTGTGAAGAGATCATTACCTTACAGGTAAACATTGCTGTGAGGAGATCCTTACCTTACAGGTAAACATTACTGTGAAGAGATCCTTACCTTACAGGTAAACATTGCTGTGAAGAAGATCATTACCTTACAGGTAAACATTGCTGTGAAGAGATCCTTAACTTACAGGTAAACATTGCTGTGAAGAAGATCATTACCTTACAGGTAAACATTGCTGTGAAGAGATCATTACCTTACAGGTAAACTTTACTGTGGAGAAAATCATTACCTTACAGGTAAACATTGCTGTGAAGAGATCTTTACCTTACAGGTAAACATTGCTGTGGAGAAGATCATTACCTTACAGGTAAACATTGCTGTGAAGAGATCCTTACCTTACAGGGAAACATTGCTGTGAAGAGATCTTTACCTTACAGGTAAACATTGCTGTGAAGAGATCCTTACCTTACAGCGAAACATTGCTGTGAAGAAGATCATTACCTTACAGGTAAACATTGCTGCGGAGAGATCCTTACCTTACAGGTAAATATTGCTGTGAAGAGATCCTTACCTTACAGATAAACATTGGTGTGAAGAAGATCATTACCTTACAGGTAAACATTGCTGTGAATAGATCCTTACCTTACAGGTAAACATTGGTGTGAAGAGATCCTTACCTTACAGGTAAACATTGCTGTGAAGATCATTACCTTACAGGTAAACATTGCTGTGGAGAAGATCCTTACCTTCCAGGTAAACATTGCTGTGAAGAGATCCTTACCTTACAGGTAAACATTGCTGTGAAGAGATCTTTACCTTACAGGTAAAGATTGCTGTGAAGAGATCATTACCTTACAGGTAAACATTGCTGTGGAGAGATCCTTACCTTACAGGTAAACATTGCTGTGAAGAGATCATTACCTTACAGGTAAACATTGCTGTGAAGAGATCATTACCTTACAGGTAAACATTGCTGTGGAGAAGATCATTACCTTACAGGTAAACATTGCTGTGGAGATATCCTTACCTTACAGGTAAACATTGCTGTGGAGAAGATCATTACCTTACAGGTAAACATTGCTGTGGAGAAGATCATTACCTTACAGGTAAACATTGCTGTGAAGAGATCCTTACCTTACAGGTAAACATTGCTGTGGAGAAGATCATTACCTTACAGGTAAACATTGCTGTGGAGAAGATCCTTATCTTATAGGTAAACATTGCTGTGAAGAAGATCATTACCTTACAAGTAAACATTGCTGTGAAGAAGATCATTACCTTACAGGTAAACATTGCTGTGGAGAGATCCTTACCTTACAGGTAAACATTGCTGTGAAGAGATCCTTACCTTACAGGTAAACATTGCTGTGAAGAAGATCATTACCTTACAGGTAAACATTGCTGTGGAGAGATCATTACCTTACAGGTAAACATTGCTGTGGAGAGATCCTTACCTTACAGGTAAACATTGCTGTGGAGAAGATCATTACCTTACAGGTAAACATTGCTGTGGAGAAGATCATTACCTTACAGGTAAACATTGCTGTGAAGAGATCCTTACCTTACAGGTAAACTTTACTGTGGAGAAGATCATTACCTTACAGGTAAACATTGCTGTGAAGAGATCCTTACCTTACAGGTAAACATTGCTGTGGAGAAGATCATTACCTTACAGGTAAGCATTGCTGTGGAGAAGATCATTACATTACAGGTAAACATTGCTGTGAAGAGATCCTTACCTTACAGGTAAACATTGGTGTGAAGAAGATCATTACCTTACAGGTAAACATTGCTGAGAATAGATCCTTACCTTACAGGTAAACATTGGTGTGAAGAGATCCTTACCTTACAGGTAAACATTGCTGTGAAGATCATTACCTTACAGGTAAACATTGCTGTGGAGAAGATCCTTACCTTACAGGTAAACATTGCTGTGAAGAGATCCTTACCTTACAGGTAAACATTGCTGTGAAGAGATCTTTACCTTACAGGTAAAGATTGCTGTGAAGAGATCATTACCTTACAGGTAAACATTGCTGTGGAGAGATCCTTACCTTACAGGTAAACATTGCTGTGAAGAGATCATTACCTTACAGGTAAACATTGCTGTGAAGAGATCATTACCTTACAGGTAAACATTGCTGTGGAGAAGATCATTACCTTACAGGTAAAGATTGCTGTGAAGAGATCATTACCTTACAGGTAAACATTGCTGTGAAGAGATCCTTACCTTACAGGTAAACATTGCTGTGAAGAGATCCTTACCTTACAGGTAAACATTGCTGTGGAGAGATCCTTACCTTACAGGTAAACATTGCTGTGAAGAGATCATTACCTTACAGGTAAACATTGCTGTGGAGAAGATCATTACCTTACAGGTAAACATTGCTGTGGAGAAGATCATTACCTTACAGGTAAAGATTGCTGTGAAGAGATCATTACCTTACAGGTAAACATTGCTGTGAAGAGATCCTTACCTTACAGGTAAACATTGCTGTGGAGAGATCCTTACCTTACAGGTAAACATTGCTGTGGAGAAGATCATTACCTTACAGGTAAACATTGCTGTGGAGAAGATCATTACCTTACAGGTAAACATTGCTGTGGAGAGATCCTTACCTTACAGGTAAACATTGCTGTGGAGAAGATCATTACCTTACAGGTAAACATTGCTGTGGAGAAGATCATTACCTTACAGGTAAACATTGCTGTGAAGAGATCCTTACCTTACAGGTAAACTTTACTGTGGAGAAGATCATTACCTTACAGGTAAACATTGGTGTGAAGAGATCCTTACCTTACAGGTAAACATTGCTGTGAAGTGATCCTTACCTTACAGGTAAACATTGCTGTGAAGAAGATCATTACCTTACAGGTAAACATTGCTGTGGAGAGATCCTTACCTTACAGGTAAACATTGCTGTGAAGAGATCCTTACCTTACAGGTAAACATTGCTGTGAAGAAGATCATTACCTTACAGGTAAACATTGCTGTGGAGAGATCATTACCTTACAGGTAAACATTGCTGTGGAGAGATCCTTACCTTACAGGTAAACATTGCTGTGGAGAAGATCATTACCTTACAGGTAAACATTGCTGTGAAGAGATCCTTACGTTACAGGTAAACTTTACTGTGGAGAAGATCATTACCTTACAGGTAAGCATTGCTGTGGAGAGATCATTACCTTACAGGTAAACATTGATGTGAAGAGATCCTTACCTTACAGGTAAACATTACTGTGGAGAAGATCATTACCTTACAGGTAAACATTGCTGTGAAGAGATCCTTACCTTACAGGTAAACATTGCTGTGGAGAAGATCATTACCTTACAGGTAAACATTGCTGTGAAGAGATCCTTACCTTACAGGTAAACATTGGTGTGAAGAGATCCTTACCTTACAGGTAAACATTGCTGTGAAGAGATCCTTACCTTACAGGTAAACATTGCTGTGGAGAAGATTATTACCTTACAGGTAAACATTGCTGTGAAGAGATCTTTACCTTACAGGTAAACATTGCTGTGGAGAAGATCATTACCTTACAGGTAAACATTGCTGTGAAGAGATCCTTACCTTACAGGGAAACATTGCTGTGAAGAGATCTTTACCTTACAGGGAAACATTGCTGTGAAGAGATCCTTACCTTACAGGTAAACATTGCTGTGAAGAGATCCTTACCTTACAGGTAAACATTGCTGTGAAGAGATCCTTACCTTACAGGTAAACATTGCTGTGGAGAAGATCATTACCTTACAGGTAAACATTGCTGTGGAGAGATCCTTACCTTACAGATAAACATTGGTGTGAAGAAGATCATTACCTTACAGGTAAACATTGCTGTGAATAGATCCTTACCTTACAGGTAAACATTGGTGTGAAGAGATCCTTACCTTACAGGTAAACATTGCTGTGAAGATCATTACCTTACAGGTAAACATTGCTGTGGAGAAGATCCTTACCTTACAGGTAAACATTGCTGTGAAGAGATCCTTACCTTACAGGTAAACATTGCTGTGAAGAGATCTTTACTTTACAGGTAAAGATTGCTGTGAAGAGATCATTACCTTACAGGTAAACATTGCTGTGGAGAGATCCTTACCTTACAGGTAAACATTGCTGTGAAGAGATCATTACCTTACAGGTAAACATTGCTGTGAAGAGATCATTACCTTACAGGTAAACATTGCTGTGGAGAAGATCATTACCTTACAGGTAAACATTGCTGTGGAGAGATCCTTACCTTACAGGTAAACATTGCTGTGGAGAAGATCATTACCTTACAGGTAAACATTGCTGTGGAGAAGATCATTACCTTACAGGTAAACATTGCTGTGAAGAGATCCTTACCTTACAGGTAAACATTGCTGTGGAGAAGATCATTACCTTACAGGTAAACATTGCTGTGGAGAAGATCCTTATCTTATAGGTAAACATTGCTGTGAAGAAGATCATTACCTTACAGGTAAACATTGCTGTGAAGAAGATCATTACCTTACAGGTAAACATTGCTGTGGAGAGATCCTTACCTTACAGGTAAACATTGCTGTGAAGAGATCCTTACCTTACAGGTAAACATTGCTGTGAAGAAGATCATTACCTTACAGGTAAACATTGCTGTGGAGAGATCATTACCTTACAGGTAAACATTGCTGTGGAGAGATCCTTACCTTACAGGTAAATATTGCTGTGGAGAAGATCATTACCTTACAGGTAAACATTGCTGTGGAGAAGATCATTACCTTACAGGTAAACATTGCTGTGAAGAGATCCTTACCTTACAGGTAAACTTTACTGTGGAGAAGATCATTACCTTACAGGTAAACATTGCTGTGAAGAGATCCTTACCTTACAGGTAAACATTGCTGTGGAGGAGATCATTACCTTACAGGTAAGCATTGCTGTGGAGAAGATCATTACCTTACAGGTAAACATTGCTGTGAAGAGATCCTTACCTTATAGGTAAACATTGGTGTGAAGAAGATCATTACCTTACAGGTAAACATTGCTGTGAATAGATCCTTACCTTACAGGTAAACATTGGTGTGAAGAGATCCTTACCTTACAGGTAAACATTGCTGTGAAGATCATTACCTTACAGGTAAACATTGCTGTGGAGAAGATCCTTACCTTACAGGTAAACATTGCTGTGAAGAGATCCTTACCTTACAGGTAAACATTGCTGTGAAGAGATCTTTACCTTACAGGTAAAGATTGCTGTGAAGAGATCATTACCTTACAGGTAAACATTGCTGTGGAGAGATCCTTACCTTACAGGTAAACATTGCTGTGAAGAGATCATTACCTTACAGGTAAACATTGCTGTGAAGAGATCATTACCTTACAGGTAAACATTGCTGTGGAGAAGATCATTACCTTACAGGTAAAGATTGCTGTGAAGAGATCATTACCTTACAGGTAAACATTGCTGTGAAGAGATCCTTACCTTACAGGTAAACATTGCTGTGAAGAGATCCTTACCTTACAGGTAAACATTGCTGTGGAGAGATCCTTACCTTACAGGTAAACATTGCTGTGAAGAGATCATTACCTTACAGGTAAACATTGCTGTGGAGAAGATCATTACCTTACAGGTAAACATTGCTGTGGAGAAGATCATTACCTTACAGGTAAAGATTGCTGTGAAGAGATCATTACCTTACAGGTAAACATTGCTGTGAAGAGATCCTTACCTTACAGGTAAACATTGCTGTGGAGAGATCCTTACCTTACAGGTAAACATTGCTGTGGAGAAGATCATTACCTTACAGGTAAACATTGCTGTTGAGAAGATCATTACCTTACAGGTAAACATTGCTGTGGAGAGATCCTTACCTTACAGGTAAACATTGCTGTGGAGAAGATCATTACCTTACAGGTAAACATTGCTGTGGAGAAGATCATTACCTTACAGGTAAACATTGCTGTGAAGAGATCCTTACCTTACAGGTAAACTTTACTGTGGAGAAGATCATTACCTTACAGGTAAACATTGGTGTGAAGAGATCCTTACCTTACAGGTAAACATTGCTGTGAAGTGATCCTTACCTTACAGGTAAACATTGCTGTGAAGAAGATCATTACCTTACAGGTAAACATTGCTGTGGAGAGATCCTTACCTTACAGGTAAACATTGCTGTGAAGAGATCCTTACCTTACAGGTAAACATTGCTGTGAAGAAGATCATTACCTTACAGGTAAACATTGCTGTGGGGAGATCATTACCTTACAGGTAAACATTAGTGTGGAGAGATCCTTACCTTACAGGTAAACATTGCTGTGGAGAAGATCATTACCTTACAGGTAAACATTGCTGTGAAGAGATCCTTACGTTACAGGTAAACTTTACTGTGGAGAAGATCATTACCTTACAGGTAAGCATTGCTGTGGAGAGATCATTACCTTACAGGTAAACATTGCTGTGAAGAGATCCTTACCTTACAGGTAAACTTTACTGTGGAGAAGATCATTACCTTACAGGTAAACATTGCTGTGAAGAGATCCTTACCTTACAGGTAAACATTGCTGTGGAGAAGATCATTACCTTACAGGTAAACATTGCTGTGAAGAGATCCTTACCTTACAGGTAAACATTGGTGTGAAGAGATCCTTACCTTACAGGTAAACATTGCTGTGAAGAGATCCTTACCTTACAGGTAAACATTGCTGTGGAGAAGTTAATTACCTTACAGGTAAACATTGCTGTGAAGAGATCTTTACCTTACAGGTAAACATTGCTGTGGAGAAGATCATTAGCTTACAGGTAAACATTGCTGTGAAGAGATCCTTACCTTACAGGGAAACATTGCTGTGAAGAGATCTTTACCTTACAGGGAAACATTGCTGTGAAGAGATCCTTACCTTACAGGTAAACATTGCTGTGAAGAGATCCTTACCTTACAGGTAAACATTGCTGTGAAGAGATCCTTACCTTACAGGTAAACATTGCTGTGGAGAAAATCATTACCTTACAGGTAAACATTGCTGTGGAGAGATCCTTACCTTACAGATAAACATTGGTGTGAAGAAGATCATTACCTTACAGGTAAACATTGCTGTGGAGAAGATCCTTACCTTACATGTAAACATTGCTGTGAAGAGATCCTTACCTTACAGGTAAACATTGCTGTGAAGAGATCTTTACCTTACAGGTAAAGATTGCTGTGAAGAGATCATTACCTTACAGGTAAACATTGCTGTGGAGAGATCTTTACCTTACAGGTAAACATTGCTGTGGAGAAGATCATTACCTTACAGGTAAACATTGCTGTGGAGAAGATCATTACCTTACAGGTAAACATTGCTGTGGAGAGATCCTTACCTTACAGGTAAACATTGCTGTGGAGAAGATCATTACCTTACAGATAAACATTGGTGTGAAGAGATCATTACCTTACAGGTAAATATTGCTGTGGAGAAGATCATTACCTTACAGGTAAACATTGCTGTGAAGAGATCCTTACCTTACAGATAAACATTGGTGTGAAGAGATCATTACCTTACAGGTAAACATTGCTGTGGAGAAGATCATTACCTTACAGGTAAACATTGCTGTGAAGAAGATCATTACCTTACAGGTAAACATTGCTGTGAAGAGATCCTTACCTTACAGATAAACATTGGTGTGAAGAAGATCATTACCTTACAGGTAAACATTGCTGTGAATAGATCCTTACCTTACAGGTAAACATTGGTGTGAAGAGATCCTTACCTTACAGGTAAACATTGCTGTGAAGATCATTACCTTACAGGTAAGCATTGCTGTGGAGAAGATCCTTACCTTACAGGTAAACATTGCTGTGAAGAGATCCTTACCTTACAGGTAAACATTGCTGTGAAGAGATCTTTACCTTACAGGTAAACATTGCTGTGAAGAGATCATTACCTTACAGGTAAACATTGCTGTGGAGAGATCCTTACCTTACAGGTAAACATTGCTGTGAAGAGATCATTACCTTACAGGTAAACATTGCTGTGAAGAGATCATTACCTTACAGGTAAACATTGCTGTGAAGAGATCATTACCTTACAGGTAAACATTGCTGTGGAGAAGATCATTACCTTACAGGTAAACATTGCTGTGAAGAGATCCTTACCTTACAGGTAAACATTGCAGTGAAGAGATCATTAACTTACAGGTAAACATTGCTGTGAAGAGATCTTTACCTTACAGGTAAACATTGCTGTGAAGAGATCATTACCTTACAGGTAAACATTGGTGTGAAGAGATCCTTACCTTACAGGTAAACATTGCTGTGAAGAGATCATTACCTTACAAGTAAACATTGCTGTGGTGAAAGATCATTACCTTACAGTTAAACATTACTGTGAAGAGATCATTACCTTACAGGTAAACATTGCTGTGAGGAGATCCTTACCTTACAGGTAAACATTGCTGTGGTGAAAGATCATTACCTTACAGGTAAACATTGCTGTGGAGAAGATCCTTATCTTACAGGTAAACATTGCTGTGAAGAGATCATTACCTTACAGGTAAACATTGCTGTGAAGAGATCCTTAACTTACAGATGAACATTGGTGTGAAGAGATCATTACCTTACAGCTAAACATTGCTGTGAAGAGATCTTTACCTTACAGGTAAACATTACTGTGAAGAGATCATTACCTTACAGGTAAACATTGCTGTGAGGAGATCCTTACCTTACAGGTAAACATTGCTGTGGTGAAAGATCATTACCTTACAGGTAAACATTGCTGTGGAGAAGATCATTACCTTACAGGTAAACATTGCTGTGGTGAAAGATTATTACCTTACAGGTAAACATTGCTGTGGTGAAAGATCATTACCTTACAGGTAAACATTGCTGTGAAGAGATCTTTACCTTACAGGTAAACATTGCTGTGAAGAGATCCTTACCTTACAGGTAAACATTGCTGTGAAGATCATTACCATACAGGTAAACATTGCTGTGGAGAAGATCCTTACCTTACAGGTAAACATTGCTGTGGAGAAGATCATTACCTTACAGGTAAACATTGCTGTGAAGAGATCCTTACCTTACAGATAAACATTGCTGTGAAGAGATCTTTACCTTACAGGTAAACATTGGTGTGAAGAGATCCTTACCTTACAGGTAAACATTGCTGTGAAGATCATTACCTTACAGGTAAACATTGCTGTGAAGAGATCCTTACCTTACAGGTAAACATTGCTGTGAAGAGATCATTACCTTACAGGTAAACATTGCTGTGAAGAGATCATTACCTTACAGGTAAACATTGCTGAGAAGAGATCCTTACCTTCCAGGTAAACATTGGTGTGAAGAGATCCTTACCTTACAGGTAAACATTGCTGTGAAGAGATCATTACCTTACAGGTAAACATTGCTGTGGTGAAAGATCATTACCTTACAGTTAAACATTACTGTGAAGAGATCCTTACCTTACAGGTAAACATTGCTGAGAAGAGATCCTTACCTTCCAGGTAAACATTGCTGTGAAGAGATCCTTACCTTACAGGTAAACATTGCTGTGAAGAGATCATTACCTTACAGGTAAACATTGCTGTGAAGAGATCATTAGCGTACAGGTAAACATTGCTGTGAAGAGATCCTTACCTTACAGGTGAACATTGCTGTGAAGAGATCCTTACCTTAGAGGTAAACGTTGCTGTGGAGAGATCCTTACCTTACAGGTAAACATTGGTGTGAAGAGAGTAAGGTAATGATCTTCTCCACAGCAATGTTTACCTATAAGGTAATGAACTTACAGGTAAACATTGCTGTGGAGAAGATCATTACCTTACAGGTAAATATTGTTGTGAAGAGATCTTTACCTTACAGGTAAACATTGCTGTGGAGAAGATCATTACCTTACAGGTAAACTTTACTGTGGAGAGATCCTTACCTTACAGGTAAACATTGGTGTGAAGAGAGTAAGGTAATGATCTTCTCCACAGCAATGTTTACCTATAAGGTAATGAACTTACAGGTAAACATTGCTGTGGAGAAGATCATTACCTTACAGGTAAATATTGTTGTGAAGAGATATTTACCTTACAGGTAAACATTGCTGTGAAGAGATCATTACCTTACAGGTAAACATTGCTGTGGAGAAGATCATTATCTTACAGGTAAACATTGCTGTGAAGAAGATCATTAATTACAGGTAAACATTGCTGTGAAGAACATCATTACCTTACAGGTAAACATTGCTGTGAAGAGATCCTTAACTTACAGGTAAACATTGCTGTGAAGAGATCCTTACCTTACAGGTAAACATTGCTGTGGAGAAGATCATTATCTTACAGGTAAACATTGCTGTGAAGAGATAATTACCTTACAGGTAAACATTGCTGTGAAGAGATAATTACCTTACAGGTAAACATTACTGTGAAGAGATCCTTACCTTACAGGTAAACATTGCTGTGAAGAGATCCTTACCTTACAGGTAAACATTGCTGTGAAGAGATCCTTACCTTACAGGTAAACATTGCTGTGGAGAAGATCATTACCTTACAGATAAACATTGCTGTGGAGAGATCCTTACCTTACAGATAAACATTGGTGTGAAGAAGATCATTACCTTACAGGTAAACATTGCTGTGAATAGATCCTTACCTTACAGGTAAACATTGGTGTGAAGAGATCCTTACCTTACAGGTAAACATTGCTGTGAAGATCATTACCTTACAGGTAAACATTGCTGTGGAGAAGATCCTTACCTTACAGGTAAACATTGCTGTGAAGAGATCTTTACCTTACAGGTAAAGATTGCTGTGAAGAGATCATTACCTTACAGGTAAACATTGCTGTGGAGAGATCCTTACCTTACAGGTAAACATTGCTGTGGAGAAGATCATTACCTTACAGGTAAACATTGCTGTGGAGAAGATCATTACTTTACAGGTAAACATTGCTGTGGAGAGATCCTTACCTTACAGGTAAACATTGCTGTGGAGAAGATCATTACCTTACAGATAAACATTGGTGTGAAGAGATCATTACCTTACAGGTAAACATTGCTGTGGAGAAGATCATTACCTTACAGGTAAACATTGCTGTGAAGAGATCCTTACCTTACAGATAAACATTGGTGTGAAGAGATCATTACCTTACAGGTAAACATTGCTGTGGAGAAGATCATTACCTTACAGGTAAACATTGCTGTGTAGAAGATCATTACCTTACAGGTAAACATTGCTGTGAAGAGATCCTTAGCTTACAGATAAACATTGGTGTGAAGAAGATCATTACCTTACAGGTAAACATTGCTGTGAATAGATCCTTACCTTACAGGTAAACATTGGTGTGAAGAGATCCTTACCTTACAGGTAAACATTGCTGTGAAGATCATTACCTTACAGGTAAATATTGCTGTGGAGAAGATCCTTACCTTACAGGTAAACATTGCTGTGAAGAGATCCTTACCTTACAGGTAAACATTGCTGTGAAGAGATCTTTACCTTACAGGTAAAGATTGCTGTGAAGAGATCATTACCTTACAGGTAATCATTGCTGTGGAGAGATCCTTACCTTACAGGTAAACATTGCTGTGGAGAGATCCTTACCTTACAGGTAAACATTGCTGTGGAGAAGATCATTACCTTACAGGTAAACATTGCTGTGGAGAAGATCATTACCTTACAGGTAAACATTGCTGTGAAGAGATCCTTACCTTACAGGTAAACATTGCTGTGGAGAAGATCATTACCTTACAGGTAAACATTGCTGTGTAGAAGATCATTACCTTACAGGTAAACATTGCTGTGAAGAGATCATTACCTTACAGGTAAACATTGCTGTGGAGAAGATCATTACCTTACAGGTAAACATTGCTGTGGAGAGATCCTTACCTTACAGGTAAACATTGCTGTGGAGAAGATCATTACCTTACAGGTAAACATTGCTGTGGAGAAGATCATTACCTTACAGGTAAACATTGCTGTGAAGAGATCCTTACCTTACAGGTAAACATTGCTGTGGAGAAGATCATTACCTTACAGGTAAACATTGCTGTGGAGAAGATTCTTATCTTACAGGTAAACATTGCTGTGAAGAAGATCATTACCTTACAGGTAAACATTGCTGTGAAGAAGATCATTACCTTACAGGTAAACATTGCTGTGGAGAGATCCTTACCTTACAGGTAAACATTGCTGTGAAGAGATCCTTACCTTACAGGTAAACATTGCTGTGAAGGAGATCATTACCTTACAGGTAAACATTGCTGTTGAGAGATCATTACCTTACAGGTAAACATTGCTGTGGAGAGATCCTTACCTTACAGGTAAACATTGCTGTGGAGAAGATCATTACCTTACAGGTAAACATTGCTGTGGAGAAGATCATTACCTTACAGGTAAACATTGCTGTGGAGAAGATCATTACCTTACAGGTAAACTTTACTGTGGAGAAGATCATTACCTTACAGGTAAACATTGCTGTGAAGAGATCCTTACCTTACAGGTAAACATTGCTGTGAAGATCATTACCTTACAGGTAAACATTGCTGTGGAGAAGATCCTTACCTTACAGGTAAACATTGCTGTGAAGAGATCCTTACCTTACAGGTAAACATTGCTGTGAAGAAATCTTTACCTTACAGGTAAAGATTGCTGTGAAGAGAACATTACCTAACAGGTAAACATTGCTGTGGAGAGATCCTTACCTTACAGGTAAACATTGCTGTGAAGAGATCATTACCTTACAGGTAAACATTGCTGTGAAGAGATCATTACCTTACAGGTAAACATTGCTGTGGAGAAGATCATTACCTTACAGGTAAACATTGCTGTGGAGAGATCCTTACCTTACAGGTAAACATTGCTGTGGAGAAGATCATTACCTTACAGGTAAACATTGCTGTGGAGAAGATCATTACCTTACAGGTAAACATTGCTGTGAAGAGATCATTACCTTACAGGTAAACATTGCTGTGGAGAAGATCATTACCTTACAGGTAAACATTGCTGTGGAGAAGATCCTTATCTTACAGGTAAACATTGCTGTGAAGAAGATCATTACCTTACAGGTAAACATTGCTGTGAAGAAGATCATTACCTTAGAGGTAAACGTTGCTGTGGAGAGATCCTTACCTTACAGGTAAACATTGGTGTGAAGAGAGTAAGGTAATGATCTTCTCCACAGCAATGTTTACCTATAAGGTAATGAACTTACAGGTAAACATTGCTGTGGAGAAGATCATTACCTTACAGGTAAATATTGTTGTGAAGAGATCTTTACCTTACAGGTAAACATTGCTGTGGAGAAGATCATTACCTTACAGGTAAACTTTACTGTGGAGAGATCCTTACCTTACAGGTAAACATTGGTGTGAAGAGAGTAAGGTAATGATCTTCTCCACAGCAATGTTTACCTATAAGGTAATGAACTTACAGGTAAACATTGCTGTGGAGAAGATCATTACCTTACAGGTAAATATTGTTGTGAAGAGATATTTACCTTACAGGTAAACATTGCTGTGAAGAGATCATTACCTTACAGGTAAACATTGCTGTGGAGAAGATCATTATCTTACAGGTAAACATTGCTGTGAAGAAGATCATTAATTACAGGTAAACATTGCTGTGAAGAACATCATTACCTTACAGGTAAACATTGCTGTGAAGAGATCCTTAACTTACAGGTAAACATTGCTGTGAAGAGATCCTTACCTTACAGGTAAACATTGCTGTGGAGAAGATCATTATCTTACAGGTAAACATTGCTGTGAAGAGATAATTACCTTACAGGTAAACATTGCTGTGAAGAGATAATTACCTTACAGGTAAACATTACTGTGAAGAGATCCTTACCTTACAGGTAAACATTGCTGTGAAGAGATCCTTACCTTACAGGTAAACATTGCTGTGAAGAGATCCTTACCTTACAGGTAAACATTGCTGTGGAGAAGATCATTACCTTACAGATAAACATTGCTGTGGAGAGATCCTTACCTTACAGATAAACATTGGTGTGAAGAAGATCATTACCTTACAGGTAAACATTGCTGTGAATAGATCCTTACCTTACAGGTAAACATTGGTGTGAAGAGATCCTTACCTTACAGGTAAACATTGCTGTGAAGATCATTACCTTACAGGTAAACATTGCTGTGGAGAAGATCCTTACCTTACAGGTAAACATTGCTGTGAAGAGATCTTTACCTTACAGGTAAAGATTGCTGTGAAGAGATCATTACCTTACAGGTAAACATTGCTGTGGAGAGATCCTTACCTTACAGGTAAACATTGCTGTGGAGAAGATCATTACCTTACAGGTAAACATTGCTGTGGAGAAGATCATTACTTTACAGGTAAACATTGCTGTGGAGAGATCCTTACCTTACAGGTAAACATTGCTGTGGAGAAGATCATTACCTTACAGATAAACATTGGTGTGAAGAGATCATTACCTTACAGGTAAACATTGCTGTGGAGAAGATCATTACCTTACAGGTAAACATTGCTGTGAAGAGATCCTTACCTTACAGATAAACATTGGTGTGAAGAGATCATTACCTTACAGGTAAACATTGCTGTGGAGAAGATCATTACCTTACAGGTAAACATTGCTGTGTAGAAGATCATTACCTTACAGGTAAACATTGCTGTGAAGAGATCCTTAGCTTACAGATAAACATTGGTGTGAAGAAGATCATTACCTTACAGGTAAACATTGCTGTGAATAGATCCTTACCTTACAGGTAAACATTGGTGTGAAGAGATCCTTACCTTACAGGTAAACATTGCTGTGAAGATCATTACCTTACAGGTAAATATTGCTGTGGAGAAGATCCTTACCTTACAGGTAAACATTGCTGTGAAGAGATCCTTACCTTACAGGTAAACATTGCTGTGAAGAGATCTTTACCTTACAGGTAAAGATTGCTGTGAAGAGATCATTACCTTACAGGTAATCATTGCTGTGGAGAGATCCTTACCTTACAGGTAAACATTGCTGTGGAGAGATCCTTACCTTACAGGTAAACATTGCTGTGGAGAAGATCATTACCTTACAGGTAAACATTGCTGTGGAGAAGATCATTACCTTACAGGTAAACATTGCTGTGAAGAGATCCTTACCTTACAGGTAAACATTGCTGTGGAGAAGATCATTACCTTACAGGTAAACATTGCTGTGTAGAAGATCATTACCTTACAGGTAAACATTGCTGTGAAGAGATCATTACCTTACAGGTAAACATTGCTGTGGAGAAGATCATTACCTTACAGGTAAACATTGCTGTGGAGAGATCCTTACCTTACAGGTAAACATTGCTGTGGAGAAGATCATTACCTTACAGGTAAACATTGCTGTGGAGAAGATCATTACCTTACAGGTAAACATTGCTGTGAAGAGATCCTTACCTTACAGGTAAACATTGCTGTGGAGAAGATCATTACCTTACAGGTAAACATTGCTGTGGAGAAGATTCTTATCTTACAGGTAAACATTGCTGTGAAGAAGATCATTACCTTACAGGTAAACATTGCTGTGAAGAAGATCATTACCTTACAGGTAAACATTGCTGTGGAGAGATCCTTACCTTACAGGTAAACATTGCTGTGAAGAGATCCTTACCTTACAGGTAAACATTGCTGTGAAGGAGATCATTACCTTACAGGTAAACATTGCTGTTGAGAGATCATTACCTTACAGGTAAACATTGCTGTGGAGAGATCCTTACCTTACAGGTAAACATTGCTGTGGAGAAGATCATTACCTTACAGGTAAACATTGCTGTGGAGAAGATCATTACCTTACAGGTAAACATTGCTGTGGAGAAGATCATTACCTTACAGGTAAACTTTACTGTGGAGAAGATCATTACCTTACAGGTAAACATTGCTGTGAAGAGATCCTTACCTTACAGGTAAACATTGCTGTGAAGATCATTACCTTACAGGTAAACATTGCTGTGGAGAAGATCCTTACCTTACAGGTAAACATTGCTGTGAAGAGATCCTTACCTTACAGGTAAACATTGCTGTGAAGAAATCTTTACCTTACAGGTAAAGATTGCTGTGAAGAGAACATTACCTAACAGGTAAACATTGCTGTGGAGAGATCCTTACCTTACAGGTAAACATTGCTGTGAAGAGATCATTACCTTACAGGTAAACATTGCTGTGAAGAGATCATTACCTTACAGGTAAACATTGCTGTGGAGAAGATCATTACCTTACAGGTAAACATTGCTGTGGAGAGATCCTTACCTTACAGGTAAACATTGCTGTGGAGAAGATCATTACCTTACAGGTAAACATTGCTGTGGAGAAGATCATTACCTTACAGGTAAACATTGCTGTGAAGAGATCATTACCTTACAGGTAAACATTGCTGTGGAGAAGATCATTACCTTACAGGTAAACATTGCTGTGGAGAAGATCCTTATCTTACAGGTAAACATTGCTGTGAAGAAGATCATTACCTTACAGGTAAACATTGCTGTGAAGAAGATCATTACCTTACAGGTAAACATTGCTGTGGAGAGATCCTTACCTTACAGGTAAACATTGCTGTGAAGAGATCCTTACCTTACAGGTAAACATTGCTGTGAAGAAGATCATTACCTTACAGGTAAACATTGCTGTGGAGAGATCATTACCTTACAGGTAAACATTGCTGTGAAGAAGATCATTACCTTACAGGTAAATATTGCTGTGAAGAAGATCATTACCTTACAGGTAAATATTGCTGTGGAGAAGATCATTACCTTACAGGTAAACATTGCTGTGGAGAGATCCTTACCTTACAGGTAAACATTGCTGTGAAGAGATCCTTACCTTAGAGGTAAACGTTGCTGTGGAGAGATCCTTACCTTACAGGTAAACATTGGTGTGAAGAGAGTAAGGTAATGATCTTCTCCACAGCAATGTTTACCTATAATGTAATGAACTTACAGGTAAACATTGCTGTGGAGAAGATCATTACCTTACAGGTAAATATTGTTGTGAAGAGATCTTTACCTTACAGGTAAACATTGCTGTGAAGAGATCATTACCTTACAGGTAAACATTGCTGTGGAGAATATCCTTACCTTACAGGTAAACATTGCTGTGGAGAAGATCATTATCTTACAGGTAAACATTGCTGTGAAGAAGATCATTACTTTACAGGTAAACATTGCTGTGAAGAACATCATTACCTTACAGGTAAACATTGCTGTGAAGAGATCCTTAACTTACAGGTAAACATTGCTGTGAAGAGATCCTTACCTTACAGGTAAACATTGGTGTGGAGAAGATCATTATCTTACAGGTAAACATTGCTGTGAAGAGATAATTACCTTACAGGTAAACATTGCTGTGAAGAGATAATTACCTTACAGGTAAACATTACTGTGAAGAGATCCTTACCTTACAGGTAAACATTGCTGTGAAGAGATCCTTACCTTACAGGTAAACATTGCTGTGGAGAAGATCATTACCTTACAGGTAAACATTGATGTGGAGAGATCCTTACCTTACAGATAAACATTGGTGTGAAGAAGATCATTACCTTACAGGTAAACATTGCTGTGAATAGATCCTTACCTTACAGGTAAACATTGGTGTGAAGAGATCCTTACCTTACAGGTAAACATTGCTGTGAAGATCATTACCTTACAGGTAAACATTGCTGTGGAGAAGATCCTTACCTTACAGGTAAACATTGCTGTGAAGAGATCTTTACCTTACAGGTAAAGATTGCTGTGAAGAGATCATTACCTTACAGGTAAACATTGCTGTGGAGAGATCCTTACCTTACAGGTAAACATTGCTGTGGAGAAGATCATTACCTTACAGGTAAACATTGCTGTGGAGAAGATCATTACTTTACAGGTAAACATTGCTGTGGAGAGATCCTTACCTTACAGGTAAACATTACTGTGGAGAAGATCATTACCTTACAGATAAACATTGGTGTGAAGAGATCATTACCTTACAGGTAAACATTGCTGTGGAGAAGATCATTACCTTACAGGTAAACATTGCTGTGAAGAGAGCCTTACCTTACAGATAAACATTGGTGTGAAGAGATCATTACCTTACAGGTAAACATTGCTGTGGAGAAGATCATTACCTTACAGGTAAACATTGCTGTGAAGAAGATCATTTCCTTACAGGTAAACATTGCTGTGAAGAGATCCTTACCTTACAGATAAACATTGGTGTGAAGAAGATCATTACCTTACAGGTAAACATTGCTGTGAATAGATCCTTACCTTACAGGTAAACATTGGTGTGAAGAGATCCTTACCTTACAGGTAAACATTGCTGTGAAGATCATTACCTTACAGGTAAACATTGCTGTGGAGAAGATCCTTACCTTACAGGTAAACATTGCTGTGAAGAGATCCTTACCTTACAGGTAAACATTGCTGTGAAGAGATCTTTACCTTACAGGTAAAGATTGCTGTGAAGAGATCATTACCTTACAGGTAAACATTGCTGTGGAGAGATCCTTACCTTACAGGTAAACATTGCTGTGAAGAGATCATTACCTTACAGGTAAACATTGCTGTGAAGAGATCATTACCTTACAGGTAAACATTGCTGTGGAGAAGATCATTACCTTACAGGTAAACATTGCTGTGGAGAGATCCTTACCTTACAGGAAAACATTGCTGTGGAGAAGATCATTACCTTACAGGTAAACATTGCTGTGGAGAAGATCATTACCTTACAGGTAAACATTGCTGTGAAGAGATCCTTACCTTACAGGTAAACATTGCTGTGGAGAAGATCATTACCTTACAGGTAAACATTGCTGTGGAGAAGATCCTTATCTTACAGGTAAACATTGCTGTGAAGAAGATCATTACCTTACAGGTAAACATTGCTGTGAAGAAGATCATTACCTTACAGGTAAACATTGCTGTGGAGAGATCCTTACCTTACAGGTAAACATTGCTGTGAAGAGATCCTTACCTTACAGGTAAACATTGCTGTGAAGAAGATCATTACCTTACAGGTAAACATTGCTGTTGAGAGATCATTACCTTACAGGTAAACATTGCTGTGGAGAGATCCTTACCTTACAGGTAAACATTGCTGTGGAGAAGATCATTACCTTACAGGTAAACATTGCTGTGGAGAAGATCATTACCTTACAGGAAAACATTGCTGTGAAGAGATCCTTACCTTACAGGTAAACTTTACTGTGGAGAAGATCATTACCTTACAGGTAAACATTGCTGTGAAGAGATCCTTACCTTACAGGTAAACATTGCTGTGGAGAAGATCATTACCTTACAGGTAAACATTGCTGTGGAGAAGATCATTACCTTACAGGTAAACATTGCTGTGGAGAAGATCATTACCTTACAGGTAAACTTTACTGTGGAGAAGATCATTACCTTACAGGTAAACATTGCTGTGAAGAGATCCTTACCTTACAGGTAAACATTGCTGTGAAGATCATTACCTTACAGGTAAACATTGCTGTGGAGAAGATCCTTACCTTACAGGTAAACATTGCTGTGAAGAGATCCTTACCTTACAGGTAAACATTGCTGTGAAGAAATCTTTACCTTACAGGTAAAGATTGCTGTGAAGAGATCATTACCTAACAGGTAAACATTGCTGTGGAGAGATCCTTACCTTACAGGTAAACATTGCTGTGAAGAGATCATTACCTTACAGGTAAACATTGCTGTGAAGAGATCATTACCTTACAGGTAAACATTGCTGTGGAGAAGATCATTACCTTACAGGTAAACATTGCTGTGGAGAGATCCTTACCTTACAGGTAAACATTGCTGTGGAGAAGATCATTACCTTACAGGTAAACATTGCTGTGGAGAAGATCATTACCTTACAGGTAAACATTGCTGTGAAGAGATCCTTACCTTACAGGTAAACATTGCTGTGGAGAAGATCATTACCTTACAGGTAAACATTGCTGTGGAGAAGATCCTTATCTTACAGGTAAACATTGCTGTGAAGAAGATCATTACCTTACAGGTAAACATTGCTGTGGAGAGATCCTTACCTTACAGGTAAACATTGCTGTGAAGAGATCCTTACCTTACTGGTAAACATTGCTGTGAAGAAGATCATTACCTTACAGGTAAACATTGCTGTGGAGAGATCATTACCTTACAGGTAAACATTGCTGTGAAGAAGATCATTACCTTACAGGTAAACATTGCTGTGAAGAAGATCATTACCTTACAGGTAAACATTGCTGTGAAGAAGATCATTACCTTACAGGTAAATATTGCTGTGAAGAAGATCATTACCTTACAGGTAAATATTGCTGTGGAGAAGATCATTACCTTACAGGTAAACATTGCTGTGGAGAGATCCTTACCTTACAGGTAAACATTGCTGTGAAGAGATCCTTACCTTAGAGGTAAACGTTGCTGTGGAGAGATCCTTACCTTACAGGTAAACATTGGTGTGAAGAGAGTAAGGTAATGATCTTCTCTACAGCAATGTTTACCTATAATGTAATGAACTTACAGGTAAACATTGCTGTGGAGAAGATCATTACCTTACAGGTAAATATTGTTGTGAAGAGATCTTTACCTTACAGGTAAACATTGCCGTGGAGAAGATCATTACCTTACAGGTAAACTTTACTGTGGAGAGATCCTACCTTACAGGTAAACATTGGTGTGAAGAGAGTAAGGTAATGATCTTCTCCACAGCAATGTTTACCTATAAGGTAATGAACTTACAGGTAAACATTGCTGTGGAGAAGATCATTACCTTACAGGTAAATATTGTTGTGAAGAGATCTTTACCTTACAGGTAAACATTGCTGTGAAGAGATCATTACCTTACAGGTAAACATTGCTGTGGAGAATATCCTTACCTTACAGGTAAACATTGCTGTGAAGAATATCATTACTTTACAGGTAAACATTGCTGTGAAGAATATCATTACTTTACAGGTAAACATTGCTGTGAAGAACATCATTATCTTACAGGTAAACATTGCTGTGAAGAGATCCTTAACTTACAGGTAAACATTGCTGTGAATAGATCCTTACCTTACAGGTAAACATTGCTGTGGAGAAGATCATTATCTTACAGGTAAACATTGCTGTGAAGAAGATCATTACTTTACAGGTAAACATTGCTGTGAAGAACATCATTACCTTACAGGTAAACATTGCTGTGAAGAGATCCTTAACTTACAGGTAAACATTGCTGTGAAGAGATCCTTACCTTACAGGTAAACATTGCTGTGGAGAAGATCATTATCTTACAGGTAAACATTGTTGTGAAGAGATAATTACCTTACAGGTAAACATTGCTGTGGAGAGATAATTACCTTACAGGTAAACATTACTGTGAAGAGATCCTTACCTTACAGGTAAACATTGCTGTGAAGAGATCCTTACCTTACAGGTAAACATTGCTGTGGAGAAGATCATTACCTTACAGGTAAACATTGCTGTGGAGAAGATCATTATCTTACAGGTAAACATTGCTGTGAAGAGATAATTACCTTACAGGTAAACATTGCTGTGAAGAGATAATTACCTTACAGGTAAACATTGCTGTGAAGAGATCATTACCTTACAGGTAAACATTGCTGTGAAGATCATTACCTTACAGGTAAACATTGCTGTGAAGAGATCTTTACCTTACAGGTAAACATTGCTGTGAAGAGATCCTTACCTTACAGGTAAACATTGCTGTGGAGAAGATCATTACCTTACAGGTAAACATTGCTGTGAAGATCATTACCTTACAGGTAAACATTGCTGTGAAGAGATCTTTACCTTACAGGTAAACATTGCTGTGAAGAGATCATTACCTTACAGGTAAACATTGCCATGAAGAGATACTTACCTTACAGGTAAACTTATCTGTGAAGAGATCATTACCTTACAGGTAAACATTGCTGTGGAGAAGATCATTATCTTACAGGTAAACATTGCTGTGAAGAGATAATTACCTTACAGGTAAACATTGTTGTGAAGAGATAATTACCTTACAGGTAAACATTGCCGTGAAGAGATCATTACCTTACAGGTAAACATTGCTGTGAAGAGATCTTTACCTCACAGGTAAACATTGCTGTGAAGAGATCATTACCTTACAGGTAAACATTGCCATGAAGAGATCCTTACCTTACAGGTAAACTTTTCTGTGAAGAGATCATTACCTTACAGGTAAACATTGCTGTGGAGAAGATCATTATCTTACAGGTAAACATTGCTGTGAAGAGATAATTACCTTACAGGTAAACATTGCTGTGAAGATCATTACCTTACAGGTAAACATTGCTGTGAAGAGATCTTTACCTTACAGGTAAACATTGCTGTGAAGAGATCATTACCTTACAGGTAAACATTGCCATGAAGAGATCCTTACCTTACAGGTAAACTTTTCTGTGAAGAGATCATTACCTTACAGGTAAACATTGCTGTGGAGAAGATCATTATCTTACAGGTAAACATTGCTGTGAAGAGATAATTACCTTACAGGTAAACATTGTTGTGAAGAGATAATTACCTTACAGGTAAACATTGCTGTGAAGAGATCTTTACCTCACAGGTAAACATTGCTGTGAAGAGATCATTACCTTACAGGTAAACATTGCCATGAAGAGATCCTTACCTTACAGGTAAACTTTTCTGTGAAGAGATCATTACCTTACAGGTAAACATTGCTGTGGAGAAGATCATTATCTTACAGGTAAACATTGCTGTGAAGAGATAATTACCTTACAGGTAAACATTGCTGTGAAGATCATTACCTTACAGGTAAACATTGCTGTGAAGAGATCTTTACCTTACAGGTAAACATTGCTGTGAAGAGATCATTACCTTACAGGTAAACATTGCTGTGAAGATCATTACCTTACAGGTAAACATTGCCATGAAGAGATCCTTACCATACAGGTAAACTTTTCTGTGAAGAGATCATTACCTTACAGGTAAACATTGCTGTGAAGAGATCATTTACTTACAGGTAAACATTGTTGTGGAGAAGATCATTACCTTACAAGTAAACATTGCTGTGAAGAGATCATTACCTTACAGGTAAACATTGCTGTGAAGAGATCATTACCTTACAGGTAAACATTGCTGTGGAGAACATCATTACTTTACAGGTAAACATTGCTGTGAAAAGAGCATTACCATACAGGTAAACATCGCTGTGGAGAAGATCATTACCTTACAGGTAAACATTGCTGTGAGGAGATCTTAACCTTACAGGTAAACATTGCTGTGAAGAGATCATTACCTTACAGGTAAACATTGCTGTGAAGAGATCTTTACCTTACAGGTAAACATTGGTGTGAAGAGATCCTTACCTTACAGGTAAACATTGCTGTGAAGATCATTACCTTACAGGTAAACATTGCTGTGAAGATCATTACCTTACAGGTAAACATTGCTGTGAAGAGATCCTTACCTTACAGGTAAACATTGCTGTGAAGAGATCATTACCTTACAGGTAAACATTGCTGTGAAGAGATCATTACCTTACAGGTAAACATTGGTGTGAAGAGAGTAAGGTAATGATCTTCTCCACAGCAATGTTTACCTACAAGGTAATGAACTTACAGGTAAACATTGCTGTGGAGAAGATCATTACCTTACAGGTAAATATTGTTGTGAAGAGATCTTTACCTTACAGGTAAACATTGCTGTGAAGAGATCATTACCTTACAGGTAAACATTGCTGTGGAGAATATCCTTACCTTACAGGTAAACATTGCTGTGGAGAAGATCATTATCTTACAGGTAAACATTGCTGTGAAGAAGATCATTACTTTACAGGTAAACATTGCTGTGAAGAACATCATTACCTTACAGGTAAACATTGCTGTGAAGAGATCCTTAACTTACAGGTAAACATTGCTGTGAAGAGATCCTTACCTCACAGGTAAACATTGCTGTGGAGAAGATCATTATCTTACAGGTAAACATTGCTGTGAAGAGATAATTACCTTACAGGTAAACATTGCTGTGAAGAGATAATTACCTTACAGGTAAACATTACTGTGAAGAGATCCTTACCTTACAGGTAAACATTGCTGTGAAGAGATCCTTACCTTACAGGTAAACATTGCTGTGAAGAGATCCTTACCTTACAGGTAAACATTGCTGTGGAGAAGATCATTACCTTACAGGTAAACATTGCTGTGGAGAGATCCTTACCTTACAGATAAACATTGGTGTGAAGAAGATCATTACCTTACAGGTAAACATTGCTGTGAATAGATCCTTACCTTACAGGTAAACATTGGTGTGAAGAGATCCTTAACTTACAGGTAAACATTGCTGTGAAGAGATCCTTACCTTACAGGTAAACATTGCTGTGGAGAAGATCATTATCTTACAGGTAAACATTGCTGTGGAGAAGATCATTACCTTACAGGTAAACATTGCTGTGAAGAAGATCATTACCTTACAGGTAAACATTGCTGTGAAGAAGATCATTACCTTACAGGTAAACATTGCTGTGGAGAAGATCATTACCTTACAGGTAAACATTGCTGTGGAGAGATCCTTACCTTACAGGTAAACATTGCTGTGGAGAAGATCATTACCTTACAGGTAAACATTGCTGTGGAGAAGATCATTACCTTACAGGTAAACATTGCTGTGAAGAGATCCTTACCTTACAGGTAAACATTGCTGTGGAGAAGATCATTACCTTACAGGTAAACATTGCTGTGAAGTGATCCTTACCTTACAGGTAAACATTGCTGTGAAGAAGATCATTACCTTACAGGTAAACATTGCTGTGGAGAGATCCTTACCTTACAGGTAAACATTGCTGTGGAGAAGATCATTACCTTACAGGTAAACATTGCTGTGAAGAGATAATTACCTTACAGGTAAACATTGCTGTGAAGAGATAATTACCTTACAGGTAAACATTACTGTGAAGAGATCCTTACCTTACAGGTAAACATTGCTGTGAAGAGATCCTTACCTTACAGGTAAACATTGCTGTGAATAGATCCTTACCTTACAGGTAAACATTGCTGTGGAGAGATCCTTACCTTACAGGTAAACATTGCTGTGGAGAAGATCATTACCTTACAGGTAAACATTGCTGTGGAGAAGATCATTACTTTACAGGTAAACATTGCTGTGGAGAGATCCTTACCTTACAGGTAAACATTGCTGTGGAGAAGATCATTACCTTACAGATAAACATTGGCGTGAAGAGATCATTACCTTACAGGTAAACATTGCTGTGGAGAAGATCATTACCTTACAGGTAAACATTGCTGTGAAGAGATCCTTACCTTACAGATAAACATTGGTGTGAAGAGATCATTACCTTACAGGTAAACATTGCTGTGGAGAAGATCATTACCTTACAGGTAAACATTGCTGTGAAGAAGATCATTACCTTACAGGTAAACATTGCTGTGAAGAGATCCTTACCTTACAGATAAACATTGGTGTGAAGAAGATCATTACCTTACAGGTAAACATTGCTGTGAATAGATCCTTACCTTACAGGTAAACATTGCTGTGAAGAGATCATTACCTTACAGGTAAACATTGCTGTGAAGAGATCATTACCTTACAGGTAAACATTGGTGTGAAGAGAGTAAGGTAATGATCTTCTCCACAGCAATGTTTACCTACAAGGTAATGAACTTACAGGTAAACATTGCTGTGGAGAAGATCATTACCTTACAGGTAAATATTGTTGTGAAGAGATCTTTACCTTACAGGTAAACATTGCTGTGAAGAGATCATTACCTTACAGGTAAACATTGCTGTGGAGAATATCCTTACCTTACAGGTAAACATTGCTGTGGAGAAGATCATTATCTTACAGGTAAACATTGCTGTGAAGAAGATCATTACTTTACAGGTAAACATTGCTGTGAAGAACATCATTACCTTACAGGTAAACATTGCTGTGAAGAGATCCTTAACTTACAGGTAAACATTGCTGTGAAGAGATCCTTACCTCACAGGTAAACATTGCTGTGGAGAAGATCATTATCTTACAGGTAAACATTGCTGTGAAGAGATAATTACCTTACAGGTAAACATTGCTGTGAAGAGATAATTACCTTACAGGTAAACATTACTGTGAAGAGATCCTTACCTTACAGGTAAACATTGCTGTGAAGAGATCCTTACCTTACAGGTAAACATTGCTGTGAAGAGATCCTTACCTTACAGGTAAACATTGCTGTGGAGAAGATCATTACCTTACAGGTAAACATTGCTGTGGAGAGATCCTTACCTTACAGATAAACATTGGTGTGAAGAAGATCATTACCTTACAGGTAAACATTGCTGTGAATAGATCCTTACCTTACAGGTAAACATTGGTGTGAAGAGATCCTTAACTTACAGGTAAACATTGCTGTGAAGAGATCCTTACCTTACAGGTAAACATTGCTGTGGAGAAGATCATTATCTTACAGGTAAACATTGCTGTGGAGAAGATCATTACCTTACAGGTAAACATTGCTGTGAAGAAGATCATTACCTTACAGGTAAACATTGCTGTGAAGAAGATCATTACCTTACAGGTAAACATTGCTGTGGAGAAGATCATTACCTTACAGGTAAACATTGCTGTGGAGAGATCCTTACCTTACAGGTAAACATTGCTGTGGAGAAGATCATTACCTTACAGGTAAACATTGCTGTGGAGAAGATCATTACCTTACAGGTAAACATTGCTGTGAAGAGATCCTTACCTTACAGGTAAACATTGCTGTGGAGAAGATCATTACCTTACAGGTAAACATTGCTGTGAAGTGATCCTTACCTTACAGGTAAACATTGCTGTGAAGAAGATCATTACCTTACAGGTAAACATTGCTGTGGAGAGATCCTTACCTTACAGGTAAACATTGCTGTGGAGAAGATCATTACCTTACAGGTAAACATTGCTGTGAAGAGATAATTACCTTACAGGTAAACATTGCTGTGAAGAGATAATTACCTTACAGGTAAACATTACTGTGAAGAGATCCTTACCTTACAGGTAAACATTGCTGTGAAGAGATCCTTACCTTACAGGTAAACATTGCTGTGAATAGATCCTTACCTTACAGGTAAACATTGCTGTGGAGAGATCCTTACCTTACAGGTAAACATTGCTGTGGAGAAGATCATTACCTTACAGGTAAACATTGCTGTGGAGAAGATCATTACTTTACAGGTAAACATTGCTGTGGAGAGATCCTTACCTTACAGGTAAACATTGCTGTGGAGAAGATCATTACCTTACAGATAAACATTGGCGTGAAGAGATCATTACCTTACAGGTAAACATTGCTGTGGAGAAGATCATTACCTTACAGGTAAACATTGCTGTGAAGAGATCCTTACCTTACAGATAAACATTGGTGTGAAGAGATCATTACCTTACAGGTAAACATTGCTGTGGAGAAGATCATTACCTTACAGGTAAACATTGCTGTGAAGAAGATCATTACCTTACAGGTAAACATTGCTGTGAAGAGATCCTTACCTTACAGATAAACATTGGTGTGAAGAAGATCATTACCTTACAGGTAAACATTGCTGTGAATAGATCCTTACCTTACAGGTAAACATTGGTGTGAAGAGATCCTTACCTTACAGGTAAACATTGCTGTGAAGATCATTACCTTACAGGTAAACATTGCTGTGGAGAAGATCCTTACCTTACAGGTAAACATTGCTGTGAAGAGATCCTTACCTTACAGGTAAACATTGCTGTGAAGAGATCTTTACCTTACAGGTAAAGATTGCTGTGAAGAGATCATTACCTTACAGGTAAACATTGCTGTGGAGAGATCCTTACCTTACAGGTAAACATTGCTGTGAAGAGATCATTACCTTACAGGTAAACATTGCTGTGAAGAGATCATTACCTTACAGGTAAACATTGCTGTGGAGAAGATCATTACCTTACAGGTAAACATTGCTGTGGAGAGATCCTTACCTTACAGGTAAACATTGCTGTGGAGAAGATCATTACCTTACAGGTAAACATTGCTGTGGAGAAGATCATTACCTTACAGGTAAACATTGCTGTGAAGAGATCCTTACCTTACAGGTAAACATTGCTGTGGAGAAGATCCTTATCTTACAGGTAAACATTGCTGTGAAGAAAATCATTACCTTACAGGTAAACATTGCTGTGAAGAAGATCATTACCTTACAGGTAAACATTGCTGTGGAGAGATCCTTACCTTACAGGTAAACATTGCTGTGAAGAGATCCTTACCTTACAGGTAAACATTGCTGTGGAGAGATCCTTACCTTACAGGTAAACATTGCTGTGAAGAGATCTTTACCTTAGAGGTAAACGTTGCTGTGGAGAGATCCTTACCTTACAGGTAAACATTGGTGTGAAGAGAGTAAGGTAATGATCTTCTCCACAGCAATGTTTACCTATAATGTAATGAACTTACAGGTAAACATTGCTGTGGAGAAGATCATTACCTTACAGGTAAATATTGTTGTGAAGAGATCTTTACCTTACAGGTAAACATTGCTGTGGAGAAGATCATTACCTTACAGGTAAACTTTACTGTGGAGAGATCCTTACCTTACAGGTAAACATTGGTGTGAAGAGAGTAAGGTAATGATCTTCTCCACAGCAATGTTTACCTATAAGGTAATGAACTTACAGGTAAACATTGCTGTGGAGAAGATCATTACCTTACAGGTAAATATTGTTGTGAAGAGATCTTTACCTTACAGGTAAACATTGCTGTGAAGAGATCATTACCTTACAGGTAAACATTGCTGTGGAGAATATCCTTACCTTACAGGTAAACATTGCTGTGAAGAAGATCATTACTTTACAGGTAAACATTGCTGTGAAGAACATCATTATCTTACAGGTAAACATTGCTGTGAAGAGATCCTTAACTTACAGGTAAACATTGCTGTGAATAGATCCTTACCTTACAGGTAAACATTGCTGTGGAGAAGATCATTATCTTACAGGTAAACATTGCTGTGAAGAAGATCATTACTTTACAGGTAAACATTGCTGTGAAGAACATCATTACCTTACAGGTAAACATTGCTGTGAAGAGATCCTTAACTTACAGGTAAACATTGCTGTGAAGAGATCCTTACCTTACAGGTAAACATTGCTGTGGAGAAGATCATTATCTTACAGGTAAACATTGCTGTGAAGAGATAATTACCTTACAGGTAAACATTGCTGTGGAGAGATAATTACCTTACAGGTAAACATTACTGTGAAGAGATCCTTACCTTACAGGTAAACATTGCTGTGAAGAGATCCTTACCTTACAGGTAAACATTGCTGTGGAGAAGATCATTACCTTACAGGTAAACATTGCTGTGGAGAAGATCATTATCTTACAGGTAAACATTGCTGTGAAGAGATAATTACCTTACAGGTAAACATTGCTGTGAAGATCATTACCTTACAGGTAAACATTGCTGTGAAGAGATCTTTACCTTACAGGTAAACATTGCTGTGAAGAGATCATTACCTTACAGGTAAACATTGCCATGAAGAGATCTATACCTTACAGGTAAACATTGCTGTGGAGAAGATCATTACCTTACAGGTAAACATTGCTGTGGACAAGATCATTATCTTACAGGTAAACATTGCTGTGAAGAGATAATTACCTTACAGGTAAACATTGTTGTGAAGAGATAATTACCTTACAGGTAAACATTGCCGTGAAGAGATCATTACCTTACAGGTAAACATTGCTGTGAAGAGATCTTTACCTCACAGGTAAACATTGCTGTGAAGAGATCATTACCTTACAGGTAAACATTGCCATGAAGAGATCCTTACCTTACAGGTAAACTTTTCTGTGAATAGATCATTACCTTACAGGTAAACATTGCTGTGGAGAAGATCATTATCTTACAGGTAAACATTGCTGTGAAGAGATAATTACCTTACAGGTAAACATTGCTGTGAAGATCATTACCTTACAGGTAAACATTGCTGTGAAGAGATCTTTACCTTACAGGTAAACATTGCTGTGAAGAGATCATTACCTTACAGGTAAACATTGCCATGAAGAGATCCTTACCTTACAGGTAAACTTTTCTGTGAAGAGATCATTACCTTACATGTAAACATTGCTGTGGAGAAGATCATTATCTTACAGGTAAACATTGCTGTGAAGAAGATTATTACTTTACAGGTAAACATTGCTGTGAAGAACATCATTATCTTACAGGTAAACATTGCTGTGAAGAGATCCTTAACTTACAGGTAAACATTGCTGTGAAGAGATCCTTACCTTACAGGTAAACATTGCTGTGGAGAAGATCATTATCTTACAGGTAAACATTGCTGTGAAGAGATAATTACCTTACAGGTAAACATTGCTGTGGAGAGATAATTACCTTACAGGTAAACATTACTGTGAAGAGATCCTTACCTTACAGGTAAACATTGCTGTGAAGAGATCCTTACCTTACAGGTAAACATTGCTGTGGAGAAGATCATTACCTTACAGGTAAACATTGCTGTGGAGAAGATCATTATCTTACAGGTAAACATTGCTGTGAAGAGATAATTACCTTACAGGTAAACATTGCTGTGAAGAGATAATTACCTTACAGGTAAACATTGCTGTGAAGAGATCATTACCTTACAGGTAAACATTGCTGTGAAGATCATTACCTTACAGGTAAACATTGCTGTGAAGAGATCTTTACCTTACAGGTAAACATTGCTGTGAAGAGATCCTTACCTTACAGGTAAACATTGCTGTGGAGAAGATCATTACCTTACAGGTAAACATTGCTGTGAAGATCATTACCTTACAGGTAAACATTGCTGTGAAGAGATCTTTACCTTACAGGTAAACATTGCTGTGAAGAGATCATTACCTTACAGGTAAACATTGCCATGAAGAGATCCTTACCTTACAGGTAAACTTTTCTGTGAAGAGATCATTACCTTACAGGTAAACATTGCTGTGGAGAAGATCATTACCTTACAGGTAAATATTGTTGTGAAGAGATCTTTACCTTACAGGTAAACATTGCTGTGAAGAGATCATTACCTTACAGGTAAACATTGCTGTGGAGAATATCCTTACCTTACAGGTAAACATTGCTGTGAAGAAGATCATTACTTTACAGGTAAACATTGCTGTGAAGAACATCATTACCTTACAGGTAAACTTTTCTGTGAAGAGATCATTACCTTACAGGTAAACTTTTCTGTGAAGAGATCATTACCTTACAGGTAAACATTGCTCTGGAGAAGATCATTATCTTACAGGTAAACATTGCTGTGAAGAGATAATTACCTTACAGGTAAACATTGCTGTGAAGATCATTACCTTACAGGTAAACATTGCTGTGAAGAGATCTTTACCTTACAGGTAAACATTGCTGTGAAGAGATCATTACCTTACAGGTAAACATTGCCATGAAGAGATCCTTACCTTACAGGTAAACTTTTCTGTGAAGAGATCATTACCTTACAGGTAAACATTGCTGTGGAGAAGATCATTATCTTACAGGTAAACATTGCTGTGAAGAAGATCATTACTTTACAGGTAAACATTGCTGTGAAGAACATCATTATCTTACAGGTAAACATTGCTGTGAAGAGATCCTTAACTTACAGGTAAACATTGCTGTGAAGAGATCCTTACCTTACAGGTAAACATTGCTGTGGAGAAGATCATTATCTTACAGGTAAACATTGCTGTGAAGAGATAATTACCTTACAGGTAAACATTGCTGTGGAGAGATAATTACCTTACAGGTAAACATTACTGTGAAGAGATCCTTACCTTACAGGTAAACATTGCTGTGAAGAGATCCTTACCTTACAGGTAAACATTGCTGTGGAGAAGATCATTACCTTACAGGTAAACATTGCTGTGGAGAAGATCATTATCTTACAGGTAAACATTGCTGTGAAGAGATAATTACCTTACAGGTAAACATTGCTGTGAAGAGATAATTACCTTACAGGTAAACATTGCTGTGAAGAGATCATTACCTTACAGGTAAACATTGCTGTGAAGATCATTACCTTACAGGTAAACATTGCTGTGAAGAGATCTTTACCTTACAGGTAAACATTGCTGTGAAGAGATCCTTACCTTACAGGTAAACATTGCTGTGGAGAAGATCATTACCTTACAGGTAAACATTGCTGTGAAGATCATTACCTTACAGGTAAACATTGCTGTGAAGAGATCTTTACCTTACAGGTAAACATTACTGTGAAGAGATCATTACCTTACAGGTAAACATTGCCATGAAGAGATCCTTACCTTACAGGTAAACTTTTCTGTGAAGAGATCATTACCTTACAGGTAAACATTGCTGTGGAGAAGATCATTATCTTACAGGTAAACATTGCTGTGAAGAGATAATTACCTTACAGGTAAACATTGTTGTGAAGAGATAATTACCTTACAGGTAAACATTGCCGTGAAGAGATCATTACCTTACAGGTAAACATTGCTGTGAAGAGATCTTCACCTCACAGGTAAACATTGCTGTGAAGAGATCATTACCTTACAGGTAAACATTGCCATGAAGAGATCCTTACCTTACAGGTAAACTTTTCTGTGAAGAGATCATTACCTTACAGGTAAACATTGCTGTGGAGAAGATCATTATCTTACAGGTAAACATTGCTGTGAAGAGATAATTACCTTACAGGTAAACATTGCTGTGAAGATCATTACCTTACAGGTAAACATTGCTGTGAAGAGATCTTTACCTTACAGGTAAACATTGCTGTGAAGAGATCCTTACCTTACAGGTAAACTTTTCTGTGAAGAGATCATTACCTTACAGGTAAACATTGCTGTGGAGAAGATCATTATCTTACAGGTAAACATTGCTGTGAAGAGATAATTACCTTACAGGTAAACATTGTTGTGAAGAGATAATTACCTTACAGGTAAACATTGCCGTGAAGAGATCATTACCTTACAGGTAAACATTGCTGTGAAGAGATCTTTACCTCACAGGTAAACATTGCTGTGAAGAGATCATTACCTTACAGGTAAACATTGCCATGAAAAGATCCTTACCTTACAGGTAAACTTTTCTGTGAAGAGATCATTACCTTACAGGTAAACATTGCTGTGGAGAAGATCATTATCTTACAGGTAAACATTGCTGTGAAGAGATAATTACCTTACAGGTAAACATTGCTGTGAAGATCATTACCTTACAGGTAAACATTGCTGTGAAGAGATCTTTACCTTACAGGTAAACATTGCTGTGAAGAGATCATTACCTTACAGGTAAACATTGCTGTGAAGATCATTACCTTACAGGTAAACATTGCCATGAAGAGATCCTTACCTTACAGGTAAACTTTTCTGTGAAGAGATCATTACCTTACAGGTAAACATTGCTCTGGAGAAGATCATTACCTTACAGGTAAATATTGCTGTGAAGAGATCATTTACTTACAGGTAAACATTGCTGTGAAGAAGATCATTACCTTACAGGTAAATATTGCTGTGAAGAAGATCATTACCTTACAGGTAAATATTGCTGTGGAGAAGATCATTACCTTACAGGTAAACATTGCTGTGGAGAGATCCTTACCTTACAGGTAAACATTGCTGTGAAGAGATCCTTACCTTAGAGGTAAACGTTGCTGTGGAGAGATCCTTACCTTACAGGTAAACATTGGTGTGAAGAGAGTAAGGTAATGATCTTCTCCACAGCAATGTTTACCTATAATGTAATGAACTTACAGGTAAACATTGCTGTGGAGAAGATCATTACCTTACAGGTAAACATTGCTGTGAAGAAGATCATTACCTTACAGGTAAACATTGCTGTGAAGAAGATCATTACCTTACAGGTAAACATTGCTGTGAAGAAGATCATTACCTTACAGGTAAATATTGCTGTGAAGAAGATCATTACCTTACAGGTAAATATTGCTGTGGAGAAGATCATTACCTTACAGGTAAACATTGCTGTGGAGAGATCCTTACCTTACAGGTAAACATTGCTGTGAAGAGATCCTTACCTTAGAGGTAAACGTTGCTGTGGAGAGATCCTTACCTTACAGGTAAACATTGGTGTGAAGAGAGTAAGGTAATGATCTTCTCCACAGCAATGTTTACCTATAATGTAATGAACTTACAGGTAAACATTGCTGTGGAGAAGATCATTACCTTACAGGTAAATATTGTTGTGAAGAGATCTTTACCTTACAGGTAAACATTGCTGTGGAGAAGATCATTACCTTACAGGTAAACTTTACTGTGGAGAGATGCTTACCTTACAGGTAAACATTGGTGTGAAGAGAGTAAGGTAATGATCTTCTCCACAGCAATGTTTACCTATAAGGTAATGAACTTACAGGTAAACATTGCTGTGGAGAAGATCATTACCTTACAGGTAAATATTGTTGTGAAGAGATCTTTACCTTACAGGTAAACATTGCTGTGAAGAGATCATTACCTTACAGGTAAACATTGCTGTGGAGAATATCCTTACCTTACAGGTAAACATTGCTGTGAAGAAGATCATTACTTTACAGGTAAACATTGCTGTGAAGAACATCATTATCTTACAGGTAAACATTGCTGTGAAGAGATCCTTAACTTACAGGTAAACATTGCTGTGAATAGATCCTTACCTTACAGGTAAACATTGCTGTGGAGAAGATCATTATCTTACAGGTAAACATTGCTGTGAAGAAGATCATTACTTTACAGGTAAACATTGCTGTGAAGAACATCATTACCTTACAGGTAAACATTGCTGTGAAGAGATCCTTAACTTACAGGTAAACATTGCTGTGAAGAGATCCTTACCTTACAGGTAAACATTGCTGTGGAGAAGATCATTATCTTACAGGTAAACATTGCTGTGAAGAGATAATTACCTTACAGGTAAACATTGCTGTGGAGAGATAATTACCTTACAGGTAAACATTACTGTGAAGAGATCCTTACCTTACAGGTAAACATTGCTGTGAAGAGATCCTTACCTTACAGGTAAACATTGCTGTGGAGAAGATCATTACCTTACAGGTAAACATTGCTGTGGAGAAGATCATTATCTTACAGGTAAACATTGCTGTGAAGAGATAATTACCTTACAGGTAAACATTGCTGTGAAGAGATAATTACCTTACAGGTAAACATTGCTGTGAAGAGATCATTACCTTACAGGTAAACATTGCTGTGAAGATCATTACCTTACAGGTAAACATTGCTGTGAAGAGATCTATACCTTACAGGTAAACATTGCTGTGGAGAAGATCATTACCTTACAGGTAAACATTGCTGTGAAGATCATTACCTTACAGGTAAACGTTGCTGTGAAGAGATCTTTACCTTACAGGTAAACATTGCTGTGAAGAGATCATTACCTTACAGGTAAACATTGCCATGAAGAGATCCTTACCTTACAGGTAAACTTTTCTGTGAAGAGATCATTACCTTACAGGTAAACATTGCTGTGGAGAAGATCATTATCTTACAGGTAAACATTGCTGTGAAGAGATAATTACCTTACAGGTAAACATTGTTGTGAAGAGATAATTACCTTACAGGTAAACATTGCCGTGAAGAGATCATTACCTTACAGGTAAACATTGCTGTGAAGAGATCTTTACCTCACAGGTAAACATTGCTGTGAAGAGATCATTACCTTACAGGTAAACATTGCCATGAAGAGATCCTTACCTTACAGGTAAACTTTTCTCTGAAGAGATCATTACCTTACAGGTAAACATTGCTGTGGAGAAGATCATTATCTTACAGGTAAACATTGCTGTGAAGAGATAATTACCTTACAGGTAAACATTGCTGTGAAGATCATTACCTTACAGGTAAACATTGCTGTGAAGAGATCTTTACCTTACAGGTAAACATTGCTGTGAAGAGATCATTACCTTACAGGTAAACATTGCCATGAAGAGATCCTTACCTTACAGGTAAACTTTTCTGTGAAGAGATCATTACCTTACAGGTAAACATTGCTGTGGAGAAGATCATTATCTTACAGGTAAACATTGCTGTGAAGAGATAATTACCTTACAGGTAAACATTGTTGTGAAGAGATAATTACCTTACAGGTAAACATTGCCGTGAAGAGATCATTACCTTACAGGTAAACATTGCTGTGAAGAGATCTTTACCTCACAGGTAAACATTGCTGTGAAGAGATCATTACCTTACAGGTAAACATTGCTGTGGAGAAGATCATTATCTTACAGGTAAACATTGCTGTGAAGAGATAATTACCTTACAGGTAAACATTGCTGTGAAGATCATTACCTTACAGGTAAACATTGCTGTGAAGAGATCTTTACCTTACAGGTAAACATTGCTGTGAAGAGATCATTACCTTACAGGTAAACATTGCTGTGAAGATCATTACCTTACAGGTAAACATTGCCATGAAGAGATCCTTACCTTACAGGTAAACTTTTCTGTGAAGAGATCATTACCTTACAGGTAAACATTGCTCTGGAGAAGATCATTACCTTACAGGTAAATATTGCTGTGAAGAGATCATTTACTTACAGGTAAACATTGCTGTGAAGAAGATCATTACCTTACAGGTAAATATTGCTGTGAAGAAGATCATTACCTTACAGGTAAATATTGCTGTGGAGAAGATCATTACCTTACAGGTAAACATTGCTGTGGAGAGATCCTTACCTTACAGGTAAACATTGCTGTGAAGAGATCCTTACCTTAGAGGTAAACGTTGCTGTGGAGAGATCCTTACCTTACAGGTAAACATTGGTGTGAAGAGAGTAAGGTAATGATCTTCTCCACAGCAATGTTTACCTATAATGTAATGAACTTACAGGTAAACATTGCTGTGGAGAAGATCATTACCTTACAGGTAAATATTGTTGTGAAGAGATCTTTACCTTACAGGTAAACATTGCTGTGGAGAAGATCATTACCTTACAGGTAAACATTGCCATGAAGAGATCCTTACCTTACAGGTAAACTTTTCTGTGAAGAGATCATTACTTTACAGGTAAACATTGCTGTGGAGAAGATCATTATCTTACAGGTAAACATTGCTGTGAAGAGATAATTACCTTACAGGTAAACATTGCTGTGAAGAGATCATTACCTTACAGGTAAACATTGCCATGAAGAGATCCTTACCTTACAGGTAAACTTTTCTGTGAAGAGATCATTACCTTACAGGTAAACATTGCTGTGGAGAAGATCATTATCTTACAGGTAAACATTGCTGTGAAGAAGATCATTACTTTACAGGTAAACATTGCTGTGAAGAACATCATTATCTTACAGGTAAACATTGCTGTGAAGAGATCCTTAACTTACAGGTAAACATTGCTGTGAAGAGATCCTTACCTTACAGGTAAACATTGCTGTGGAGAAGATCATTATCTTACAGGTAAACATTGCTGTGAAGAGATAATTACCTTACAGGTAAACATTGCTGTGGAGAGATAATTACCTTACAGGTAAACATTACTGTGAAGAGATCCTTACCTTACAGGTAAACATTGCTGTGAAGAGATCCTTACCTTACAGGTAAACATTGCTGTGGAGAAGATCATTACCTTACAGGTAAACATTGCTGTGGAGAAGATCATTATCTTACAGGTAAACATTGCTGTGAAGAGATAATTACCTTACAGGTAAACATTGCTGTGAAGAGATAATTACCTTACAGGTAAACATTGCTGTGAAGAGATCATTACCTTACAGGTTAAACATTGCTGTGAAGATCATTACCTTACAGGTAAACATTGCTGTGAAGAGATCTTTACCTTACAGGTAAACATTGCTGTGAAGAGATCCTTACCTTACAGGTAAACATTGCTGTGGAGAAGATCATTATCTTACAGGTAAACATTGCTGTGAAGAGATAATTACCTTACAGGTAAACATTGCTGTGAAGATCATTACCTTACAGGTAAACATTGCTGTGAAGAGATCTTTACCTTACAGGTAAACATTGCTGTGAAGAGATCATTACCTTACAGGTAAACATTGCCATGAAGAGATCCTTACCTTACAGGTAAACTTTTCTGTGAAGAGATCATTACCTTACAGGTAAACATTGCTGTGGAGAAGATCATTATCTTACAGGTAAACATTGCTGTGAAGAGATAATTACCTTACAGGTAAACATTGTTGTGAAGAGATAATTACCTTACAGATAAACATTGCCGTGAAGAGATCATTACCTTACAGGTAAACATTGCTGTGAAGAGATCTTTACCTCACAAGTAAACATTGCTGTGAAGAGATCATTACCTTACAGGTAAACATTGCCATGAAGAGATCCTTACCTTACAGGTAAACTTTTCTGTGAAGAGATCATTACCTTACAGGTAAACATTGCTGTGGAGAAGATCATTATCTTACAGGTAAACATTGCTGTGAAGAGATAATTACCTTACAGGTAAACATTGCTGTGAAGATCATTACCTTACAGGTAAACATTGCTGTGAAGAGATCTTTACCTTACAGGTAAACATTGCTGTGAAGAGATCATTACCTTACAGGTAAACATTGCTGTGAAGATCATTACCTTACAGGTAAACATTGCCATGAAGAGATCCTTACCTTACAGGTAAACTTTTCTGTGAAGAGATCATTACCTTACAGGTAAACATTGCTCTGGAGAAGATCATTACCTTACAGGTAAATATTGCTGTGAAGAGATCATTTACTTACAGGTAAACATTGCTGTGGAGAAGATCATTACCTTACAAGTAAACATTGCTGTGAAGAGATCATTACCTTACAGGTAAACATTGCTGTGAAGAGATCATTACCTTACAGGTAAACATTGCTGTGGAGAACATCATTACTTTACAGGTAAACATTGCTGTGAAAAGAGCATTACCATACAGGTAAACATCGCTGTGGAGAAGATCATTACCTTACAGGTAAACATTGCTGTGACGAGATCTTAACCTTACAGGTAAACATTGCTGTGAAGAGATCATTACCTTACAGGTAAACATTGCTGTGAAGAAGATCATTACCTTACAGGTAAACGTTGCTGTGAAGAGATCCTTACCTTACAGGTAAACATTGCTGTGAAGAGATCTTAAGCTTACAGGTAAACATTGCTGTGAAGAGATCATTACCTTACAGGTAAACATTGATGTGAAGAGATCATTACCTTACAAGTAAACATTGCTGTGACGAGATCTTAACCTTACAGGTAAACATTGCTGTGAAGAGATCATTACCTTACAGGTAAACATTGCTGTGAAGAAGATCATTACCTTACAGGTAAACATTGCTGTGAGGAGATCCTTACCTTACAGGTAAACATTGCTGTGGAGAGATCATTACCTTACAGGTAAACATTGCTGTGGAGAGATCATTACCTTACAAGTAAACATTGCTGTGGAGAAGATCATTACCTTACAGGTAAACATTACTGTGGAGAAGATCATTAACTTAGAGGTAAACATTGCTGTGAAGAGATCCTTACCTTACAGGTAAACATTGGTGTGAAGAGAGTATGGTAATGATCTTCTCCACAGCAATGTTTACCTGTAAGGTAATGAACTTACAGGTAAATATTGCTGTGGAGAAGATCATTACCTTACAGGTAAATATTGTTGTGAAGAGATCTTTACCTTACAGGTAAACATTGCTGTGAAGAGATCATTACCTTACAGGTAAACATTGCTGCGAGGAAGATCAATACCTTACAGGTAAACATTGCTGTGAAGAGATCCTTACCTTACAGGTAAACATTGCTGTGAAGAGATCATTACCTTACATGTAAACGTTGCTGTGGAGAATATCCTTACCTTACAGGTAAACATTGCTGTGAAGAAGATCATTACTTTACAGGTAAACATTGCTGTGAAGAGATCCATAACTTACAGGTAAACATTGCTGTGAATAGGTCCTTACCTTACAGGTAAACATTGCTGTGAAGAGATCCTTACCTTACAGGTAAACATGGCTGTGAAGAGATCATTACCTGACAGGTAAACTTTGCTGTGAAGAGATCATTACCTTACAGGTAAACATTGCTGTGAAGAGATCATTACCTTACAGGTAAACATTGCTGTGAAGAGATCATTACCTTACAGGTAAACATTGCTGTGAAGAGATCATTACCTTACAGGTAAACATTGCTGTGAAGAGATCATTACCTTACAGGTAAACATTGCTGTGAAGAGATCATTACCTTACAGGTAAACATTGCTGTGAAGAGATCATTAACTTACAAGTAAACATTGCTGTGAAGAGGACATTACCTTACAGGTAAACATTTATGTGAAGAGATCATTACCTTACAGGTAAACATTGCTGTGAAGAGATCCTTATCTTACAGCTAAACATTGCTGTGAAGAGATCCTTACCTTACAGGTAAACATTGCTGTGAAGAGATCCTTACCTTACAGGTAAACATTGCTGTGGAGAAGATCAATACTTTACAGGTAAACATTGCTGTGAAGAGATCATTACCTTACAGGTAAACATTGCTGTGAAGAGATCATTACCTTACAGGTAAACATTGCTGTGAAGAAGAACATTATCTTACAGGTAAACATTGCTGTGAAGAACATCATTATCTTACTGATAAACATTGCTGTGAAGAACATCATTATCTTACAGGTAAACATTGCTGTGAAGAGATCCATAACTTACAGGTAAACATTGCTGTGAATAGGTCCTTACCTTACAGGTAAACATTGCTGTGAAGAGATCCTTACCTTACAAGTAAACATTGCTGTGAAGAGATCTTTACCTTACAGGTAAACATTGCTGCGAAGAGATCCTTACCTTACAGGTAAAGATTGATGTGAAGAGATCCTTATCTTACAGGTAAACATTGCTGTGAAGAGATCCTTACCTTACAGGTAAACATTGCTGCGAAGAGATCATTACCTTACAGGTAAACATTGCTGTGAAGAACATCATTACCTTACAGGTAAACATTGCTGCGAAGAGATCCTTACCTTACAGGTAAACATTGATGTGAAGAGATCCTTACCTTACAGGTAAACATTGCTGTGAAGAGATCATTACCTTACTGTGGAGAAGATCATTACCTTACAGGTAAACATTGCTGTGAAGAGATCATTACCTTACAGGTAAACATTGCTGTGAAGAGATCATTACCTTACAGGTAAACATTGCTGTGAAGAGATCATTACCTTACAGGTAAACATTGCTGTGAAGAGATCATTACCTTACAGGTAAACATTGCTGTGAAGAGATCCTTATCTTACAGGTAAACATTGCTGTGAAGAGATCCTTACCTTACAAGTAAACATTGCTGCGAAGAGATCATTACCTTACAGGTAAACATTGATGTGAAGAGATCCTTATCTTACAGGTAAACATTGCTGTGAAGAGATCCTTACCTTACAAGTAAACATTGCTGCGAAGAGATCCTTACCTTACATGTAAACATTGATGTGAAGAGATCCTTATCTTACAGGTAAACATTGCTGTGAAGAGATCCTTACCTTACAGGTAAACATTGCTGTGAAGAGATCATTACCTTACAGGTAAACATTGCTGTGAAGAGATCATTACCTTACAGGTAAACATTGCTGTGGAGAAGATCATTACCTTACAGGTAAACATTGCTGTGAAGAAGATCATTACCTTACAGGTAAACATTGCTGTGAAGAGATTATTACCTTACAGGTAAACATTGCTGTGAAGAGATCATTACCTTACAGGTAAACATTGCTGTGGAGAAGATCATTACCTTACAGGTAAACATTGCTGTGAAGAAGATCATTACCTTACAGGTAAACATTGCTGTGAAGAGATCATTACCTTACATGTAAACATTGCTGTGGAGAAGATCATTACCTTACAGGTAAACTTTGCTGTGAAGAGATCATTATCTTACAAGTAAACATTGCTGTGGAGAAGATCATTACCTTACAGGTAAACATTGCTGTGGAGAAGATCATTATCTTACAGGTAAACATTGCTGTGAAGAGATAATTACCTTACAGGTAAACATTGCTGTGGAGAGATAATTACCTTACAAGTAAACATTGCTGTGGAGAAGATCATTACCTTACAGGTAAACATTGGTGCCTAAAAACATTTTATACATTTATTGCTCGTATAGAAAACTGATGATGATGGTAGTGGTGGTGGTGAGAATGATGATGATGGTGGGGATGATGGTGTTAGTGGTAGTGATGATGATGATGGTAGTGGTGGTAGTGATGGTGATAATGAAGATGGGGGATGATGGTGTTAGTGGTAATAATGATGGTGGTGGTGGTAGTGAGGATGATGATGGTGTTAGTGGTAGTGATTATGATGATGGTGGTGATGGAAGTGGTGGTGAGGATGATGGTGTAAGTGGTAGTAATGATGATGATGGTGGTGATGATATTGGTGGTGATGATGTTGGTGTTAATGGTAGTGATGATGATGATGATGATGGAGGTGGGAGGATGATGATTATGGTAATAATTGTTTCTACTTTAGGCACAAGGTCAGCAATCATCCAGTACGTTACTTGTACTTTATTTTATCGACCCCCGTAAGGATGAAAGGCAAAGTTAACCTTGGCGTGTTTTAACAATGATAGAAGTAGCATTGTGATTTAGATTGGCTAAGAGATTCTCATTCTACATCATGTGTAGTCATGACACTTTGTTAGACTAGAGGCACATATTCAATATACACTAGATGTACTCCTACAAATGTAGCATTAGGTGTACAACATATGCTTTCAGATGTAACATTAGTTATGCAGCTCTAGATCTAACATTAGATATACACCATACACCTCCAAATGTAACATTAGATGTATACCATACATCATCAGATGTAACATTAGATGTATACCATACATCTCCAGATGTAACATTAGATGTATACCATACATCTCCAGATGTAACATATGATAGCATCTATGTGATCACTCGACCTGATAGAAACAGCAACCATATATCCTACAAAGCACATCCTTTCATTTTAAAAAGTAAAGATGCATCCTGTATTCGAAATCTAGATGGATGACCATAGCTGCAACAGGATTGCTCAAATAGGGCTGACCTGTTGCTAAAACAACAGAAACCAATGATTAAATAAACATGTGGCAAATGTTTTTTATTTAAAATATCCAAGTGGAGCACAACTGGAAGCGATTGGCAGTGGCTGTGACACACTACCAACATGGGACATATCTTTCAATGGCTCAATGGTTGATTACAGACCAGGGTGGATAGCAATATGGAGGGAGATGAAGAAAGGGACTGTGGAGGAAATGACACAGACACTGAAAAAGATATGAAGTATATTAGAAAAATCCACCCCTATGTTAATGGAACAAAATTTTGCCAGCTGTGTAATTGAAAAAGTGGAATATACTCTCTGAACTGGCTTCAGAGAAACACTGCCTAAATACCTACCTCGACTGATTTAGTTGCTGTCCACACGAAGCAAAATTCATTGAGGAAATGGTATAGACCAGATTAACTGTATTCATTTTCTTTGATTTCCTAACTTTGCACAATACAAATTACCCCCCACCGTAATGTTTTTATAGTTACCTCCCAATACATTATCTAAAGGATTTGTCCATTTATTGCTAAATTTGCGATTACCTGCCCTTGAAGAGCTCTCTGGTATTTTCTAAAAACTTCAAAATAATCTGTGGAGATAGCCATCTTTATTTATATAGCAAGCTGAATGAGTTGGGGTGTATAACCCACAAAACTTAAGTACTTGTATATGTCACTATATATATATAGTGAAAAAAGTTTGATGTTATGTAAGGAAAATTATAAAAATTTGGGTCTGAAAAGTGCACCTGGTATATATATAAAGGATCTTTATAACATGTACAAAAATTGATGTTAGAAAAGCCTGCTTTCTCCATTTGGGATTATCAAAACAACATTTGTTATTAGGTACTGACATACTAACATGTATATTTATTTACAGTTACAGAACAAAAGCATAAACAAATATAATATAAAGGAAAGGGAAAGGAAAAACAAAAAAGAAAGAGAAAAGAAAAAAAACACATAAGTAGGTAATACATACATCTAGGACCACATACAACAACAGGCAGGCAAAAGGATTGGACAACTGAGCTGCTACCAGCGCAAAAGATAACAATATCACGAAGAGCACTGGGAAACCTCTCTAATAATTTTTGAAGCAAGCCAACACGCTCGCAGCGTTACCTTGGGTGATAGCGAGGCTGATGTGCTGGAACAAGCAAGCGCCCTCACAAGCATCACCAGTTGCCTCTGTTAGGCGAACCGCCAGTGAAGATAAGAACTTTGCAGTCAGTAGCCCAACTCCCCCAAATGCCTTGAACACCACAGGCTGGAAAATGTAGTTAGCCGACAGATCACGGTATTTTAGGATTTTGTTCCTTTCGGTTGCGGAAGCTGTGGCTCTCGCCCTAACTGCAACATCCAGGATGTGGGAAGAAGCAAAAGAGTCACTAACTGTGATGTCCTAGATAAGGTATCTGCCTCTTGACCAGGAGCACAGGGTAAGGCCATCAGGTATTTTCCCATCAATTCTGGACAACCCAGATGGTTCCAAAATTGAGGGGATGTTTGCCCAGGCCAAAGCTCTCTTAAAGATGGGGTTTAGCTCCGTGTGACGCAGAAAGTGACCAGCATTCAGACAGCAAGAAAGACCGTGGAAGCATGTGGAGTTGAGGAGTTTGTCACACCGACATCTCAGACCCATACAGATGTCGGTTCCCATTCTGAGGGCAATGGAGACGCGAAGTTCATCCAAGCTGAGTAGGCCACCAACGTTAGCCATGGGTAGGGTATCAACCCAGTCGCCTGAGTATTTGGTGCTGGCAGACAGTAAGCGGCACCTTGGAAACTGATCTGACTGGTTGAAGAGAGAGTCAAAGGTGGCCCTCAAATGTATGCTGTCCCAAGCTCTCTGACTTCATCTGTCCACAACCTTGTTGGGAACAGACAAACCCAACTCACTCCATCGTAGGAGTTTCATCAAACTCCATGTTGGAGAGGAGTGGATGTTGCTCACCAGGATGGAGCAAGCGTGGGTGGAGGAAAGGAAAAAGAGGGACGAATATTTACGAAGACAAAGACCCCCAAATTTCTTGGGCAACGCAGCCTGATCATGGGATTCTGGAGAGAGTCTGATATTGACCAAATACTCAAGTCTCTTGAATATTAAGTCGTCAAAATGTTGGAGACATGACGGAAATCTGCGAGATGGGCTGACCCTCAGCATATATAGAAGCTTAGAAATCGAAAGGTAGTTTGAGTATGAAAAAACCTTGATGGGGTTTGATTGCCTCAATATTCTTCAACAATTGCTCAAGGCCAACCATCTTCGATTGGAAGATTGACTCGAAGGCAAAGTCTGTAATCAGGAGCACCAAGCTGACAGGGGAGGGACCACAATGGAAGGGAAGGACTCTGCAAACAGGTCAATTGTCTGTTGATGTTGAGAAGATGGATGGTTGAGGATCCAGAGCTCACATTTGGAGCTATTAACCTGGAGACCCTGATGGCCGAGCTCCTCTAATCATTTTGTTATCTGTTAGCAGTGACGAGAACCCTACTCGCAGGTCCCACCAAACAAGCGTCATCGAGATACCAGATGTTGAGGTCCTACTCAACCTACATCTTCGTGATGTCATCAATGCCCTGTACAAACAGAGCGGTCCTGAGTGGGTCTCCCTGTTGAACTCCTAAGGCAGAGATGATGATTTGGTCACCAAAAGAGAGGTAGGAGGGCCCCTGATAAGCCTGCCAATCAAAGTGGTAGAGTTGTAGGACCTTCTCTCTTACTGATCTGAGGATGACGGAGTTGAACGCATTTTTGAGGTCAAGTTGGAAAAAGGCTCTGGTTGCATGGGCAGCAGCCTCACATCCCAGCTTGGTACCCACCCCTAGCTGGATGGGCGAAAATTCCTCTGACATGAGTCAGGATCGATAGCAAACTCACCTTTGCAGTGAAACGGCAAAGGGTGCAACCATCAATGAGGTGCAGGTCTTCGTTGGGTTTAGTGAGAACGGATAATTCCGCACTGAAGAACAGTGGGCGGATATAGGGAAGAACGTTCACTGAAGAGAACTGATTCAAAAGCTGAGTCAGACTCTCCAAGAGCTCAAGTCTGGCATCACCGGCCAATGATGAGATACCATCCTTGAGGTATTGTGGTCGAAGACCACCAATCCCTGCACCTGAATCAGCAGGGAAGGATGTAATTGCCTTTCTGATGTTAACAGTAGTGTAGACTGGCCTCGAGTATTCTGGTGGTTCGGGCCAGTGTAACTGATCTACTAGGGGTGCCGATGGGTGCTTCTCTTTCAGTCGCTCAAGAGAATCAGAGTTACAGAGAGAGAGGGAGGACAGAGAAGAGAGGAGATGGACAGCCCCTTTAATGTCAAATTCACTGAATTTGACATTTAGAGCATGCTTAAGGTTTATCGGTTGCCTGTTGGAAGGCACTGAGCTCGATTTCAAACTGAGGTGAGAAGTGGTTGGAGTGGACTCAAACAGCTGGAACTGTTGCTTGTGTCAAAAGTAGAAACAATTATTACATACACACATCTACACAAACACACATAACCAGACTGAGAAAATAATTATTACATGCACACACGTGTGTGCATATGCATACATTTATATGTAACACAGGTATAGCGAACGCTGTTCTGTTTTCTATAGTTTGTCACAGCCCCCTTCCTTCGACACTCATCACATAGATGTGTGTGTATGTAATTATTATTTTGTATACTGTATATATTTATGAATATGTATTTATATTTGCATACTGAAACATAGATGAATTACCTCCCTTTGCGTGACGTACAAAAACACAAGAGCATTGTATATTAGTAGATTGTTTATTTGCATGCATTTCTTTTACAATTAAAAAAAATTCTTTCTGTTATTCAAGAAAGCCAAGTTACTTCTTGTACATTCCTTATTTTCGTATCTACCTAACTAATTAAACTCGAGAAATGTTCTTCATTAGATCATAGTGAGGCAACCATATACACTCGTAGGAATCAGGATTTCTGTGGGTGAAGAAGTTATTGTAATAGATTTAAATGAATACAAAATGAAATTACAAAACCTGGTGGGTCGTATTGGTGGATTGGCAGTATCGGTAGAGGGTTGTTGGACACCATGCTTTTGGCGCATAGAGTTATGGTCCTTGCCATTCTGAGTTCAAATCCCGCCGAGGTTAACTTTGCCTTTCATCCTTACGGGATCGATAAAATAAAGTAATTGCTGGCCTTGTGCCAAAAGTAGAAACAATTATTTACACCGCATCTAATGAAAATACTCTAACTTTAGAAGTGGTTACTGCTCGAGAATATAAATAAGTTCTGATTTAGGCACAAGGCAACGATTTTGGAGGGAGGAGAGGGAAGTCGATTAAATCGACCCTAGTGCATTGCTGGTACTTTATTTATCGACCCCTTAAGAATGAACGGTAAAGCTAACCTTTGCGCGATTTGAACTTAGCCTATATATGGAAATATTTTCCTCTATTTTGGGAGAATCCAATTTACATTCTTTAAGCCTGGCCTCAAAGTTTTTCTTAAGTAACTCTTCCTTTTCAACATTAGATAACTCTTTCTTTTCAACATTAAATAACTCTTCCTTTAACGTTATTAAATGACGCCCCCATTTTCCAAATTCATTTTTGGAGTGTTTATTTTCTGTCCATAATTCAGCAGAATATTTTTCGCACGGGATTATTATATCGACTATTTCAATCAATGTCTGGTTTGAAAACCAAAAACCTTTTGTTTCTTCAACTTCGAATATTTTACTTTTCATTTTCCTTTTCATTTCACCTTTCTCAGCATTTTCCCTTTCTGTTTCCAGGTCGCGTACGATGCTATTGTCCTCTTTCAACTTTTGTGATTCATTTCTTCGAAGAATTTTGATCAATTTCTGGTAAAATTCGTGATCACTGATCGATTCCCTTTCCAAATACGCTAACAAAATATATTCCATTGATGTCTGTGTTCCCTCACTTGATAACATGTTTACAATGGAATGAATATCAAAATCCAAGGAAGCTCCGATTCTCAAGATCAAATCATTCACATCTGATTTATCATTCAACTTTAACATTCTATTTGCCAATTGATTAATTCCGATGAAATTGAAGTGGCTTTTCGTTGCTGACATGTTCAAAATAATGTTAACTACTTCCTGGTTTATATTATGAATATAGGAGTCACTGCTTCACGGAATGAAATGATATTTATGCATATATTTAAAACAAATAAATTAAAATTAAATATTGGTATATTATAACATACGTAACAACAATAATAATGTTTTTCAGTCTTGCCTAGCAGTATAGAACCTCACAATTTCAATGTAACAAATAATCCAAAGCACAGAAATAGTTAAGCACCGTCGCGAATGTTATCTGCTACTGAATGTATAGTGTGTAAATGCGTGATTTAGAATGTTTAGTGGGTGTTGGATAAACATGGATGTTAGATATATGTATAAGTACACAGACTGATATATACTGGGGCAATGTGAGAGAACTAATTATTACTTTCAATTATGTCTGTATTTATTATTAAATACGGGAAGTGGATTGGCAGTATCGTTAGAGAGTCGGACACCATGCTTTGTAGCATAGAGTTACGCCCCTTAGAATCTGAGTTCAAATCCCGCCGAAGTTAACTTTGCCTTTCATCCTTACGAGGTCGATAAAATAAAGTACCACTAATACACTAAAATAATTGCTGGCCTTGTGCCAAAAGTAGAAACAATTATTAAATATTCCACGTGGATTATAGTTAATATACAAAGTAGATTAATGGGAGATAACTCAAATGTGAATTGACTGTTTCTCCAGTAAATAAAATTATCACCCAACAACGTTGAATAATATTAAGTTATCGGCGGCCGAAATTGATAAGTTTGGTTTTAACTCTTCAAAAGAAGAAAAAAAAGGAAATTTATAGAAGAACATTCCATTGCTCTCATGAAACGATACAGAACAATAATGATTTTTTTTCCTCGTTTTTTTTTTTTTTTTTCGTGTGCTACCAATTAAACTTACCCCCGACTCTAACCCTTAATATGGGATACTAAATAGCACTCCCCACCATCCAGCTATTTTTCATTGGTGCACTCTCAGATTGAGAGAAAATCGCTTACAATAAAAAAAAATCTGAAATAAATTCATTGAATTAGAGTGCCCACCCAGAATGTTCAGAATGTTCACCGCTCTCTCCATACCCAGATCTGGTTAGACTCTATTGTAACGTCTAGTTAGACTCTGGTAACAGTGAACTTTAGCTCATGTAGAGCTGAAATATGCTAAACCTTTGTTCATGTAGAGCTGTAATATGCAGAACCTTTGTTCATGTAGAGCTGAAATATGCTAAACCTTTGTTCATGTAAAGCTGTAATATGCTAAACCTTTGTTCATGTAGAGCTGTAATATGCTAAACCTTTGTTCATGTAGAGCTGAAATATGCTAAACCTTTGTTCATGTAGAGCTGTAATATGCTAAACCTTTGTTCATGTAGAGCTGTAATATGCTAAACCTTTGTTCATGTAGAGCTGTAATATGCTAAACCTTTGTTCATGTAGAGCTGAAATATGCTAAACCTTTGTTCATGTAGAGCTGTAATATGCTAAACCTTTGTTCATGTAGAGCTGAAATATGCTAAACCTTTGTTCATGTAGAGCTGTAATATGCTAAACCTTTGTTCATGTAGAGCTGTATTTGCAGAATCTTTGTTCATGTAGAGCTGTAATATGCAGAATTTTTGTTCATTTAGAACTGTAATATACTCAAAATAGATTCAGTAGCTTCATATGCAGCCATCTGTCATCAAGATATCCCAAAGTGTATTGTGATCAACAGAATCAAAGTCTGCTGTGAAGTGTATGGGGATCAATAATCAAAAGCTGCTGTGAAATTCAAAATATAAGTAAGGGTTTGCTGTTGATAACTTTAATGTTGTTCCAGAGCCTTTCTCAAACTGAAGATTTGATCTGTGCAGCCTTGGTCATGCTGAAAACTGATTTGGCTTCGTGTATTAAAATCTTCATAGGAGAATGATGATGAATATCTTAGCTACAATACCTATCAAACTGGTGACCTTGAAGAAAAGGAGAACTAAATCACTCTAGTTTTGTGGATAGAATCTGCGATCCAGATGCATGTGATCACATGGTGCAATTAGGGAGCCAAGATATCAGAACAGCTTTTTTAATATTTCAGTAGATAAACTATATTCATCAGATTTGTTGTCTACATTGACCTCTTTGACATTTGTATATCTGAATTGCATATGTAAGGAGTACTGTCTATGCATATTTGGACGTGCTGGTTGGCAGAGAAGTTGTGGTTGAGCAGATTTGAAAGTTGGGTACAATATCAGCTGAGATGCTCATCTAGGTTCTAGGTAACTTTAACTTGTGCATCAAAGATAATTTTACTTGTGGCTGGGCAGCTCTTTGTAGTTGATTTTAGAAGTTTCCACAGCTTTGCGAATCTCCAATAGAAGCTGCATGCTCCATTTCTAGAACAATAGTGCATCATAATCCACTATAATCAATATATGGGGACCAGGACATCTATCTTCGGAGTTACTGGTGATTAGTAAGTTCTAGTAGTGTATAACCTCCAAAAATCCAACCTTTTCGACTCTGCTTTGTAAGTCATCATTCTTGAACCATTTCCTCTTGTAAATATAGTTTGCAGTTGATCAAGCCATTGAAATGATTGTGTAATGGAGATAATTATATGAGAATATATATTTTATCAAGAACAGGTCATATAGAATCACCTAATAAAAAAGAAAAAAAAAACAAATAACAGAAAACAGGATTGTCAAATGAAGAAAATAAAAGGGAGGGGACACACTCAATCACACACCAAATAAAAGGAGTGCTGGAGGTGTGTGAGAGTGGTAATAAGGTGCTATAATAACCAAGCACCCTCACAATCATCATGTGTATAGTTGAAAGAATAAGGTGGAGGTGGTGATAAGTTTGAGACACTTCAGTTCACGTTCCTTCAATTAGCTCATCTGCGAAAATGAGATGTTTGGGGGAGTCGGGCTACTGACTGCGAGATTCCTATCTTCACTGGTGGCTCGCCTAACCGAGATAACTGGTGAAGCTTGTGAGGGCGCTTGGTTATTCCAGCGCATCAGCCGAGCTTTATGCCGCGAGCGTGCTGGCTTAGCCTAAAAATTATTAGAGGTTTCTGAGTGCTTCTCACGATACTGTTATCTTTTACTCTGGTAGTGACTCGGTTGCTCACCCCTTTCCCCTACCTTTTGTTGTATGTGGTCCCAGATGTGTGCTAACCACTTCTGTGTTTTTTTTTCCTTTTCTTTCTTTATTTTTGGTTTTCCTTTTCCTTTATATTATATTTGTTTGTGCTTTTGTTCTGTAAGCACTGTATTATTATATGTCTTTTTATACAACAGTGAATAAAGACTTATGCAGGGTGACCACAGTGTAATTCAAAGGACCAGCCTTGTCACATATTGTGTTGCGTTGGATTGCCCCGAAAACTATGTTAAAGGTGCATGTGTCTGTGGAATGCTCAGCTAATTACAAATTAATTTCACGAGCAGGTAGTTCCATTGATTGGATCAACGTCGGAAACAACATGGACCTGTAACTCCTCATTGAGTCGTATGAGTGCTGTAGTGACATACGGCGTGTCTTGGGAATTTAAATCCTGGCGGAATCCATTTCATCTCCCACCAGGTTTGAACACGGCCGATTTCTTCCAGAGAAGAGAGACAGTGTGGAAGTGAGAAAGAGATAGTAGAAGAAGAATCGAGCCCACTGCTGAACTGGTACATAGTTTTATCGACTTCGAAAGGATGAAAATTAAAGTGGACTTGGGTGATATTTGAACTTAGAGTACGGAAAATGCCGGGACGAATTCGCCGCCTTTCAAAATTATACATACCACCAAAGTGAAAGTGTATTTCGTAATTTTTGGATCCAGAACTAAATTAATATACTATTATTAATTCGGCTCCATTTTCAACGGGCACTACAACGCTATTAGCTGTCAGTCGAAGCAGCCGATGAAAGCAAAACATCGTTTATTTACGTATTACTACCACGCGTAAGTGGAGTTACTTAAATGAAATTTTTTTTTTTCACTCGTTTTTTTTATTTTTTTTTATTAAAGCATATATATGTAAGTGGAGTTACTTAAATGAAAATATAGGTGGCCCTTAAAAGGGCCAAATTCGAATATACCGCTGCGTTTTTACAGTTTTACTAGTTACACATACACACACATATATATATATATATATACACACGGTGTCCCCTCCAAAATATATACACACTTTGATTACTTTGCTGTTGAAGTGTGTATACATTTTTTGGGACACTGTGTTTGTATATATATATATATATATATATATATATATATATATATATATATATATATATATATATATTGGGGGAAGGGAGAAATTTTCGGATGCTATACCTGACATAATAAAAAACCAAAATACACCCCTAACATTTGTCGGAATATCAATCACGAGAGTAGATAAATAAATATATAAATACATAAATAAGAAATGATAGAAAAGGAAAAAAAAAATCCCTACATTATGTAATATTCCCAGTCACCCCTAAATTTCAAAACCGGGAGGGAAAAGTCCGAGGGTTAAAATCCCAAATGATGGTACCTCAAATACTAGTGTATCCCTTTGCATTACAGTTTAAAGCAATACATGTGATCGCTTTGATGACTCTTATTCGTTTCTAAGGGTCTCATTTTTTTCTCTTCTTTCTATCATATATATATATATATATATATATATATATATATATATATATATATATATATATATGTCAAAATCTTTCCCTCTGTCTATCTTTTTCCCTCTCTGTCTATCTTTTGCCATAAAAACGATAATGATAATCAATTCAATTAAGAAATATATTTATATATATATATATATATATATATATATATATATATATATATATTAAGACAGGGGGGAAGAAAAAAAGAAAAAAATGGCTTCACTTGTGCTTTCAACAAATTTATTTTCTTCACAAAATCCCAAAAGAATTTTTTTCCGGATTAGAAAAAATGTTTTCTTAAAAAAAAATATTTTATAAATTAAGTTGTTGGTTGTTGGTTCTTGGTTAACGTAGGAGGTATTGTTTCGTTTTTAGAAAGACCTTTCACGCTGAGGTGCGCTTGTCAAACTGATGTGTATGTGGTGTGTTGTTCTATATATAGGGATTTAACATGTCTGTGGTGTGGTGGGTTTTTTTTTCTCCCCCTTTAATAAGTGTAGGGGTGTAGGTGTGTTGAAAAAGTGTTAATAGCAGTAATGAGTTGAGACGGTGAGTAGGGTTGGGTGGGGAGAAATGTAGCAAGTGCGGCCTGCCCCGGTCATTCTCGAAAAATTCCTTTATTCAGGGGAAAAAGCTTTTAGTATTCCTTTGTGTTGAGAATGGTCATAGGCAAACCTATGTGTACACGTGTGTGTGTGTGTATGTGTGCGTGTATGTGTATATATGTATATTTAGTTATGTATCTTTATGTGTGTATATGTATGTATATGTATGTATATATATATATATACCCATGTGGAGGTATGAGTACATATTCGTGTGTGTACGTATGTGTATATGTGTTTTTATATGTGTCTTTATATGTTTTTATGTATGTATGTGGATGTATATGTACATGGGTGTGTGATTGATGGTGTGTGCCTATATATTCCTACATATGCCCGTGTGTGTATGCACGTATATACGCACATATGTGTGTGTTGAACAAAGGACTAATTTTGGGATGGACGTAGAAAAATTCTTCAGAAAAAAATAATTGTTTACAAACTTGGCAGGTGCGGTTTGCCTATGACCATTCTCAACACAAAGGAATACTAAAAGCTTTTTCCCCTGAATAAAGGAATTTTTCGAGAATGACCGGGGCAGGCCGCACTTGCTACATTTCTCCCCACCCAACCCTACTCACCGTCTCAGCTCATTACTGCTATTAACACTTTTTCAACACACCTACACCCCTACACTTATTAAAGGGGGAGAAAAAAAAAACCACCACACCACAGACATGTTAAATCCCTATATATAGAACAACACACCACAGCGTGAAAGGTCGTTCTAAAAACGAAACAATACGTCCTACGTTAACCAAGAACCAACAACCAACAACTTAATTTATAAAATAATTTTTTTTAAGAAAAATTTTTTTATAATCCGGAAAACAATTCTTTTGGGATTTTGTGAAAAAATAAATTTGTTGAAAGCACAAGTGAAGCCATTTTTTTATTTTTTTATTTTTTTCTTCCCCCCTGTCTTAATATACCTAACTGTACCAAGGATTACACACATTTTCCAATATATATATATATATATTATTAGTATTATTATTAAAATTAAATACCATTTATTCTGCGGCAGAGAGCTTCATCTTCTCCATCATTCGCTCCTCCAGAATCGTAGTACTCGTCGTTATTGTATGTGTGTGTTTCTGCGTATATATATATATATGTGGTGTGTATGTGTTTGTGTGTATATGTATATATGTTTGCGATCGCCACTCTCGCCCTTCGTGAGGAGAATGCTGTGTACGTATGTATATATATATGTGTGTATGTGTGTGCTTGGAATATTTACCAATGGTTGGTATATCGATGAACCTCTGATAGGCTTATACAGAATTAATTGTTTCTACTTTAGGCACAAGGCCAGCAATCATCCAGTGCATTACTGGTACTTTATTTTATCGACCCAGTAAGGATGAAAGGCAAAGTCAACCTCGGCGGGATTTGAACTCAGATCGTAAAGGGACGTAACTATGCTGGAAAGCATGGAGGCTTATACAGAATTAATGGATCTCGTATCGGTTCCTTTCGTTCGATCACCAAGAACTACCCACACATTTGAATTTATAATGTAAATGGTTAAATGTTTCACAAACACTTGTACTCCCTTACTTTAACATACCCCTCCCCCATATACACATACTATGTGGGCACTCAGTTTGCTAGAAATAACAGCCAATTCTTTCCACCCACCTTAAAAAAAATATTAAGAAAGAACACGATGTTCGATAATGTACTTACTAGATACACCTAAAACGACGGGATGGTCGTGGCTGGAATACCGTTGATCATAATGGAATTCTATGGTTTAGTCAAGGTTGACCTAGGGCTAAACAACAACAATAACGTAATCCCCAAGCAGAATCTATAAACAGACTAAAAAACAGCTTGTAAAAAAAGAATGATATGTATCTGATAAAGAGGTAGGAAGCAGCTAGTATTGATATACAACAGGGTATTATATATATATATTCCAGTTCCTCAGTGAAGACGCTAACGTAAACGATGACGCAGACGCTAATGTAAACGATGACGTAAACGCTGATACAGACGCAAATGTAAACGCTGACACTGATGTAGATGTAAATACAGACGCTGACATAGAAGCTAACACAGACACTAATGTAAGCGCTGACGTAGAAGCCAATGTAGATGCTGACGTAGAAGCTAACGTAAACGATGACGTAGATGTTAACGTAGACGCTGACGTAGATGCTGACGTAAAAGCTAACGTAAACGCTGACGTAGAAGCTAACAAAACGCTGACGTAGTTGTTAACGTAGAAGCAGGCGTAGAAGTTAGCGTTTACCCTTACCGCCGAAGCTGATCTCCAAAACGCAATTGCTGATGCGGATTGCTGAAGCCAAAGCCAAGCTAACGCTGACGCAAATGTTGAGGCAGTTTTGCCGGCGCTGACGTGTATGCTGACGCTAACGCAAATGCTGATGCAGACGCTAGGGCTAAGGCTAACGCTAACGCTGACGCAAATGCTGAAGTTAACGCTTACATGGGATATGCAGACGCTGCAATGATGCGGACGCCACAGGAAAGGTTAATGGAAACGCCAATGCTAACGAAACTCTGACGTAGACGTTACGGAAACACTGACGTAGAAGCTAACGTAAACGCTGACACAGACGCTAACATAAACACTGACGTTAACGGAAACACTGACGCTGATGTAGATGTAAATACTGACGCTGACACAGACGAGGTGGGAAACGCTGACGTAGAAGCTAACGGAAACACTGACATAGATGCTAACGGAAATGCTGACATAGAAGCTAACGTACACGCTGACACAGACGCTAGCGAAATGCTGACAAAGACGTTAAAGGAAACGCTGTCGCAAACGCTAATGCTAATGTGAATGCTGATGCAGATGCTGACACAAATGCTAACCCCTACACAAATGCAAACGCTGATGCTAACACTGACTCAAACACTAATGCAAACGCTGACACTGAGGGAAATGCTGACACTGACACAAGTGCTGACGCGGACGCTAATGATAATGCTGACTCAGAAGCTGACGTAGACACAGGCACTGAAACAAACACTAATGCTAACACTAATGTTGACTCAGACGCTAAGGGAAATGCTGACACAATCACTATCACCAATGCAGACGCTGACGCAAATGCTGACATAGATGCTGACACTTACGCCAACACTAAGGCTAATCCAAACACTAACGCATATGCTAACACCAATCCACATAGACACTAACACAAAAGCTTACATAGACGCTTATGCAAATGCTAACGCTGATGCAGACAGTAACGCAAACAGTAACTGTAAGAGTAACAGTTACAGTAACACTAACAGTGACAGTAATGCTAACAGTAACACAGTCACTAACAATAAACTTACCATTAACAGTAAAACTTACCCTAACACTAACCCTAAATCTAACATTAACCCAGAGAAAAAAGTCATTTGCAATCACATTTAAGGTCACTCTTTAAGATATAGAAGATAGGCATTACATTTTAATGATTTTAATTTAAAGAGAATCGCGCTATACGATGCAACACAATAACACACCACACCACACTAACCTACACTACACCAAACCAGATTATACCATACCTTGGTAAATTTATGATAGGTTTCCATGTTATAACTACACCAAACTAAACCATACCAAACTACAACAAACCAAACCACACCATAACTACACCATACTACATCACACCATGCTATTGAACTCAGTGTGAAAAAGTTTCTTCCTGCTTTTTTTGTCTTTTTTGTGTGTGTGTGCTTACCACCCAATCTGACATTAAAAGTGTTCGCAATTAACTATTATTTGCACATATTATCAATGAAGACTTTGAAACCTGTTGAAAATGACTAGCTTTGTAGAAAAAAGAGGGCGGAAAGTGGGTGGAAATACCATTCACAAAGCTTGTCATTTTTTATTGCAGTGAAAGTCATATTTGTTGTTAATATGGTAATGGAGGCACATGGCTTAGTGGTTAGAGCATTGGCCTTGCAATCGAAAGGTTGTGAGTTCAATTCTCAGACCAGGTGGTGTGTTCTTTCCTTGAGCAAGACACTTTATTTCACATTGCTCCAGTTTACTCAACTGTAGAAATGAGATGATAGGGACTGAGGTCCCTATCATTCCACTGCAAAGTGGTCGTGTAGGTGCCACAGCAAAAACCACCCAGCACTCACTGTAAATGAGGTTGGTGTTAGGAAGGGCATCCAGCAGTAGAAATCAAGCCAGAATCAGTTCCCGTCCCACCCTTGCAAGCAGGGAAAAGTGGACATAAAATGATGATGATGGTAAAAGCATAGTCGGCTGTGAGCATGTTGGAGGTTGGAAAACCATACCACATTAAACTACATCAAACTACACCATACCAAACTACACCATTCTACATCACATTTTTTTCTGTGTGTGTGTGTGTGCTTACCACCCAATCTGATATCAAAGGTGCTCACAAATGACTATTTTTTTACACATATTCAATGTATATAACATGGAAACCTATCATTTGCAATAGGTTCCCATGTCATAACTACAACAATCCAAACCACACCATAACAAACTACACCATTCTACATCACACCATGCTTTTGATCTCAGTGTGAAAAATTTTCTTCCTGTTTCTTTTTTTTATTTGTGTGTGTTCTTACCACCCAATCTGACATCAAAGGTACTGCAATTGACTATTTTTCGCACATATTATCAATAATTATGACATGGAAAACTGTCTAAAATGACTAGCTTTGTAGAAAAAAGAGGGAGGATGTGGGTGGAAATAACATTTACAAAGCTAGTCATTTTTTATTGCAGCGGAAGTCATATCTTTTTTTAATATAGTAAAAGCATAGTCCACTGCGAGCATCTTGGAAGTTGTATTAGTTGATAGCACATGCAAAAGTGAAGGAAAAAAATGTTTCTTACATAAATCAAATTGGAAATTTAATTCCTTACTTATAACAAAGCACACCACAGCACATTAATCTACCCCAAACCACACCATATCAAACAGCACCATACTATGGTAAATTTATTACAGAACACCTACTCCTATCATTTACATCACACCATGGTATGGACATCAATATGACAAATTTGCTACCTGTTTTTTTTTTTTGTGTGGTTACCACGCAAACTAACATCAAAGGTGCTTGCAAATGACTATTTTCCCACATTAACAATGAATATGACATGGGAATCTATCGTTTAGAATTGGTTTCCATTTCATAATTTCACCAAACCAGACCACACCATACCAAGTTACACCATACTACATCACACCAAGCTATTGATTTTGGTGTGAAAAGTTTTCTTCCCGTTTCCTTTTTTTTTGTGTGTGTGTGCTTACCACCCAATCTGACATTAAAGGTGCTCCCAATTGACTATTTTTTTTTCAATAATTATGACATGGAAACCTGTCGAAAATGATTATCTTTGTAGAAAATTCACCAAACCACGCCATACTAGATCACACCAAGCTATTGATTTTGATGACAAATTTTCATCTTGCATTTTTTTTTTTTTTTTTGTGCTTACCACCCAATTTAACATAAATGGTGCTCGCAAATTACTATTTTATGCACATATTATCAATGGTTATGACATGGAAACCTGATGAAAATGACTAGCTTTGTAGAAAAAAGAGGGAGGATGTGGGTGGAAATACCATTTACAAAGCTGGTCATTTTTTATTGCAGAGGAAGTCATATTTTTTGTTAATATGCTAAAAGCATAGTCCACTGCGAGCATCTTGGAAGTTGATAGCATATGCAAAAATGAAGGAAATTTTTTTTTTCTAACGTAAATCAAAGTGGAAATTTAAATCCTCACTTATAACAAAGCACACCACAGCACATTATTCTACCCCAATCCACACCATAACCATACTTCACTATATGGTAAATTTATTACAAAACACCTACTCCTACCATTTACATCACACCATGGTATGGACATCAATGTGACAAATTTGCTACCTGCTTTTTTTTTTTGTGGTTACCACCTCAAACTAACATCATAGGTGCTTGCAAGTGACTATTTTCCCCACACAATATCAATGAATATGACATGGGAATCTATCGTTTACAATTGGTTTCCATTTCATAACTTCACCAAACCAAACCAAACCACACCATACCAAGTTACACCATACTACATCACACCAAGCTATTGATCTTGGTGTGAAGTATTTTCTTCCCGTTTCCTTTTTTTGTGTGCTTACCACCCAATCTGACATTAAAGGTGCTCCCAATTTACTTTTTTTTTCACATATCAATAATTATAACATGGAAACCTGTCGAAAATGACTATCTTTGTAGAAACTTCACCAAACCACACCATACTACATCACACCAAGCTATTGATTTTGGTGTGACAAATTTTCATTTGGCACTTTTTTTTTTTTTTTTTGTGCTTCCCACCCAATTTGACATAAATGGTGCTCGCAAATTACTATTTTATGCACATATTATCAATGGTTATGACATGGAAACCTGATGAAAATGACTAGTTTTGTAGAAAAAAAAGGGAGGATGTCGGTGGAAATACCATTTACAAAGCTAGCCATTTTTTATTGCAGCGGAAGTCATATTTTTTGTTAATATGCTAAGAGCATAGTCCACTGCGACCTTCTTAGAAGTTGATAGCACATGCAAAAATGAAGGAAAAATTTTTTTTCTAACATAAATAAAAGTGGAAATTTAAATCCTCACTTATAACAAAGCACACCACAGCACATTAATCTACCCCAATCCACACAATATACTTCACCATAACCATACTTCACTATATGGTAAATTTATTACAGAACACCTTCTCCTACAATTTGCATCACACCATGGTATGGACATCAATGTGATAAATTTGCTACCTGCTTTTTTTTTTTTTTGAGGTTACCACCTCAAACTAACATCAAAGATGCTTGCAAATGACTATTTTCCCACACATTAACAATGGATATGACATGGGAATCTATCGTTTACAATTGGTTTCCATTTCATAACTTCACCAAACCGAACCAAACTACACCATACCAAGTTACACCATACTACATCGCACCAAGCTATTGATCTTGGTGTGAAAAATGTTCTTCCCATTTCCTTTTTTTTGTGTGTGTGCTTACCACCCAATTTGACATTAAAGGTGCTCCCAATTAACTATTTTTTTTTTCCACTTATCAATAATTATGACATGGAAACCTGTCGAAAATGACTATCTTTGTAGAAAGTTCACCAAACCACACCATACTACATCACACCAAGCTATTGATTTTGGTGTGAGAAATTTTAATTTGGATTTTTTTTTTTTTTTTTTTGGTGCTTACCACCCAATTTGACATACATGGTTCTCACAAATTACTATTTTATGCACATATTATCAATGGTTATGACATGGAAACCTGATGAAAATGACTAGCTTTGTAGAAAAAAGAGGGAGGATGTCGGTGGAAATACCATTTACAAAACTAGCCATTTTTTATTGCAGCGGAAGTCATATTTTTTGTTAATATGTTGAAAGCATAGTCCACTGCGAGCATCTTGGAAGTTGATAGCGCATGCAAAAATGAAGGAAAAACATTTTTTCTAACATAAATCAAAGTGGAAATTTAAATCCTCACTTACAACAAAGCACACCACAGCACATTAATCTACTCCAATCCATACCATAACCATACTTCACTATATGGTAAATTTATTACAAAACACCTACTCCTACCATTTACATCACACCATGGTATGGACATCAATGTGACAAATTTGTACCTGCTTCTTTTTTTTGTGTGGTTACCACCTCAAACTAACATCAAAGATGCTTGCAAATGACTATTTTCCCACACATTATCAATGAATATGACATGGGAATCTATCGTTTACAATTGGTTTCCATTTCATAACTTCACCAAACCAAACCAAACCACACCATACTAAGTTACACCATACTACATCGTACCAAGCTATTGATCTTGGTGTGAAACATTTTTTTCCCGTTTCCTTTTTTTTCTGTGTGCTTACCACCCAATCTGACATTAAAGGTGCTCCCAATTTACTTTTTTTTTTCACATATCAATAATTATGACATGGAAACCTGTCGAAAATAACTATCTTTGTAGGAACTTCACCAAACCACACCATACTACATCACACCAAGCTGTTGATTTTGGTGTGACAAATTTTCATTTGGCATTTTCTTTTTTTTTTTGTGTGCTTACCACCCAATTTGACATAAATGGTGCTTGCAAATTACTATTTTATGCACATATTATCAATGGTTATGACATGGAAACCTGATGAAAATGACTAGCTTTGTAGAAAAAAGAGGGAGGATGTGGGTGGAAATACCATTTACAAAGCTAGTCATTTTTTATTGCAGCGGAAGTCATATTTTTTGTTAATATGCTAAAAGCATAGTCCACTGCAAGCATCTTGGAAGTTGATAGCACATGCAAAAATGAAGGAAAAATTTTTTTTCTAACATAAATCAAAGTGGAAATTTAAATCCTCACTTATAACAAAGCACACCACAGCACATTAATCTACCCCAATCCACACCAGAACCATACTTCACTATATGGTAAATTTATTACAAAACACCTACTCCTACCATTTACATCGCACCATGGTATGGACATCAATGTGACAAATTTGCTACCTGCTTCTTTTTTTTGTGGTTACCACCTCAAACTGACATCAAAGATGCTTGCAAATGACTATTTTCCCACACATTATCAATGAATATGACATGGGAATCTCTCGTTTACAATTGGTTTCCATTTCATAACTTCACCAAACCAAACCAAACCACACCATACCAGGTTACACTATACTACATCACACCAAGCTATTGATCTTGGTGTGAAAAATTTTTTTCCCGTTTCCTTTTTTCTTTTTCTGTGTGCTTACCACCCAATCTGACATTAAAGGTGCTCCCAATTTACTTTTTTTTCACATATCAATAATTATGACATGGAAACCTGTCGAAAATGACTATCTTTGTAGAAACTTCACCAAACCACACCATACTACATCACACCGAGCTGTTGATTTTGGTGTGACAAATTTTCATTTGGCATTTTCTTTTTTTTTTTGTGTGCTTACCACCCAATTTGATATAAATGGTGCTTGCAAATTACTATTTTATGCACATATTATCAATGGTTATGACATGGAAACCTGATGAAAATGACTAGCTTTGTAGAAAAAAGAGGGAGGATGTGGGTGGAAATACCATTTACAAAGCTAGTCATTTTTTATTGCAGCGGAAGTCATATTTTTTGTTAATATGCTAAAAGCATAGTCCACTGCGAGCATCTTGGAAGTTGATAGCACATGCAAAAATGAAGGAAAAATTTTTTTTCTAACATAAATCAAAGTGGAAATTTAAATCCTCACTTATAACAAAGCACACCACAGCACATTAATCAACCCCAATCCACACCATATACTTCACCATATGGTAAATTAATTACAGAACACCTACTCGTACAATTTACATCACACCAATGCTCGCAGTTGACTATTTTTTTCACATATTATGAATGAATATAACTTTGAAACCTAGCGTCAATGATTAACTTTGTAGAAAAATGAAGGCAGAAAGTGGGTGGGAAAACCATTCACAAAGCTAGTCATTTTTAATTGCAGTGGAAATCATATTTGTTGTTAATATGCTAAAAAAATAGTCAATTGCAAGCATTTTGGAGGGCAGATTAGTTGATCGGACATAAAAAAACAAAGGAAAACAAATATTGTCTATATGTTCCTTTGGAAAGTCGGGTCTTCTGTATTACTGTGTGATGCCAGAGGTCATGGTCGTGTGTCATTGCCCTTGAGAGGTGCAATTGGGAAAGGTCGGCTCAGAAATATTTACTTCTGCGTTCACAGATTGATTTTTTTTAGTTTCAGAAGATCCCATTAAGGGTGAAAACAGCCGATTCTTTGCTTAAACTTTAATCTGTTATTTTAATAAATATTTGCTCTACGGTTCTTATATATTTGATATATATTTATCCTTATTGAGCCCTCTTTGGATTTTAGTCTTCATATGTATTATTAATACTATATATATATATATATATATATGTGTGTGTGTGTGTGTGTGTGTGTGTGTGTGTGTGTGTGTGTGTGTGTGTGTGTGTGTGTGTGTATTAGTTTATATATATGTGTGTATATATATATACATACGTATTGAGAGCATTGGCCTTGCAATCGAAAGGTTGTGAGTTCAATTCTCACACCGGGTGATGTGTTGTTTCCTTGAGCAAAACACTTTATTTCACATTGCTCCAGTTTACTCAGCTGTAGAAATGAGATGATAGGACAGTGGTCGTGGAGGTGCCACGGCAAAAAAGCACCCAGCCCACACTGTAAAGTGGATGTGGAGGTGCCACGGGAAAAAAGCACCCAGCACTCACTATAAATGAGGTTGGTGTTAGGAAGGGCATCCAGCTGTAGAAATCAAGCCAGAATCAGTTCCCGTCCCACCCTTGCAAGCAGGGAAAAAGTGGACGTAAAATGAAATGATGATGAATGCTCCCAGCTTTGGTCACCCCATAGTATCAAACTAACCATGGAGCTTGAAGCAATCCAATGAAGCTACACCAAGGAGGTTGCCACGATGAAGGAGATAAACTACTGGGAGAGTCTAAAAGAACTGAAACTCTACTCCTCGGAATGAAGATGGGAGAGATATGCAATGATATACATATGGAAAATCCTGGGGGACTAAGACCAAACTTTCGCATTGAGAGCTGGACCAATTCTCGAACAGGACGTCACTGTGTGGTACCAAAGGTCCCATCTTCCACATCTAGAATCAGGAACAGCTATTCCAATAGCCTGGGGTTCAAAGGCCCTCAACTTGGTTTTCAAAATTTAAATTTGTGTTTCCTATTCATCAATGCTTCAAGCAAGCTATAAAATTCTGTTATATTTCATCATCATCATTTTATGTCAGTTCTTCTACGCTAGCATGGGTTGTCCTGTTGTGGGCAGTGTCCGGTCGGCTGACCTTGTCTTGCTCATACGGGAACTGATTCTGTCTTGATTTCTACAGCTGGATGCCCTTCCTAACACCAACCTCATTTACAGTGAGTGCTGGGTGTTTTTTTTTTTTTTTGGCCCTGGCACCTCCACGACCACTTTGCAGTGGAATGATAGGGACCCCAGTCCTATCATCTCATTTCTACAGCTGAGTAAACTGGAGCAATGTGAAATAAAGTGTCTTGCTCAAGGAAACAACACATCACCCGGTCCGAGAATTAAACTCACAACCTTTCAATTGCAAGCCCAATGCTCTAACCACTGAGCCATGTGCCTTCTATTGTTGGCAATGTTAGGTCAGGTGACCATGTCTTGCTCATAAAGAACTGATTTTGGCTTTGTTTCTACAGCTGGATGCCCTTCCTAATGCCAAGCTCATTTACAGTGAGTACTGGGTGTTTTTTGTTGATTCCTCCACGACTACTTTACAGTGTGGACTGGGTGTTTTTTACCGTGTCACCATCACGACCACTTTACAGTGTTTCGGCCTGTTCTCATGAAAGATATATTGGCGGGTGGGATGGAGTGGTGCATACTGTATGTATGTTTCAGCCTTGGCCTGGGCCCGTGGGAAGTTGGGGTTTCTGTATTACCTCATAACGCCAGAGATCTTGGTCCTGTGTCATTGCCTTTCAGAGGTGCAATTGGGCAAGGTCGGTTTTTATCACTTCATCTCAAGTCTTTCTGGAACTTTATGTAGCTGTCATCCTTCATACGAATCACATGTCCATACCAACATAATCTCCTCTCCTGCACACAACATTTGATTCCGGCTGAGACCATGATTGGGCACTGCCCTTGTTGCTACACATTCTATCTCCAGCCTGTGTTGGCTGGCCATTGATGTAAGAGGGAGTTTGTTGCTGCTGCCCTTAGGTTACCTTCATACCGTGATGTGGGCTCATCCGGAATCCTGGATAATAGGGTGTCGAGAAGTTTCTTGAAAATATCCACGGCCACACCATGTAGATCTTTCAAATCCCTCGGCAGTTTGTTGAAGAGTTGAGGGCGTTTGAACCCCAGTCTATTGCAATATCTGCTTCTTGTTCTAGATGTGGAAGACGGGACCTTTGTCACCACACAGTGACGTCCTGTTCGGGGGTTGGTCCCGCTCTCAATACCAAAGTTTGGCGCTAGTCCCTCCAGGATTTTCCATATGTATATCACTGCGTATCTCTCCCGTCTTCGTTCCAAGGAGTAGAGTTTCAGTTCTTTTAGCCTCTCCCAGTAGCTCATCTCATTCATCGTGCAATCCTCTTGGTGTAGCTTCGTTGGATTGTCTCAAGTTCCGTGGTTAGTTTGATACTATGGGGTGACCACAACTGGGAGCAATAGTCCAGGCGGCTTAGGACAAATGGCCTTCATAGTATCAACATGGTCTCCTGGTCTCTTATATAGAAAACCTCAAATAAAAAGTTTCGATTTAACAGAGCAGAAAGAATTCGCGTCAGAATATTCCAACCAATCCAGCCTATATCAGCTGAATAAATATGTATATGGAACAACAAAGCATAAAGGAATTGAGAGAGAGACTGAGCATAAGAGGAATCAAATGCTGCGTGCAGGAGAGGCGGTTACGCTGGTATGGACATGTGATGCGTATGAAGGATGACAGCTGCGTAAAAAGGTGCAGAGCACTAGAAGTTGATGGAAACCGCGGAGTGGGGAGACCCAAGATGACTTGGGATGAGGTGATAAAAGCCGACCTTACCCAACTACACCTCTCAAAGACAATGACACACGACCGTGACTTCTGGCGTCACGCAGTAATACAGGGTACCCGACCTCCCATGGGTACATGCTGAAGCATATAAACAATATGCCCCCACTCCCCCCACCGCAAGGTGGTCGTGGAGGTGCCACGGCAAAAAAGCACCCAGCCCACACTGTAAAGTGGACGTGTAGGCGCCACGAAAAAGCACCCAGCACTCACTGTAAATGAGGTTGGTGTTGGGAAGGGCATCCAGCTGTGGAAATCAAGCCAGATCAGTTCCTGTATGAGCAAGGCATGGTCAGCCGACCAGACACTGCCCACAACAGGACAACCCGTCTAACCCATGCTAGCGTGGAAGAACGGACGTAAAACGGTGATGATGATATATATATATACACACCCACATGCACATATATATATATATATACACACATACGCACGCACACACACATATATATATACACACACACACTCAAACACACACATACATATACGCATGCATGCATACATGATGGCTGCCCCCTCGTTATCGAGTATGGCCAATGCATGATATCCCATTATTAATAATTATTAATTAATTCTATCGTGCAATGCCTGTGCATGAAGATATTTTTTTAAATGAGGAAAGACTGTGCACTGAGCCAATCCCACTCTCTGAGCGACAGTAGCTATAACCCGAAAAGAAGAAAATATCAACATCATCGGAATGCCCTGACAAAGGCTAGGGGTCCTTTACTCTCAGTGGTTTAACCGCTCGATCGGGTGTCCAGCCTGATTATTTCTACGTCCCCGTGCATGTACATACACATGCACCCATGTATATACACATATACATACATATGTACATGTGTATATACATATTTACACACTTTTGGATGGCCGTTGACTCTTATGAGATCTTCTGCCCTTTGTCAGGTTTTGTTTTTTATCCTGCAGGGTGTCCAAAATCACCCTCCTCACCAAGTAAACTTGGTGGGGTTGCCAGTTTAGTCGCCGACGTCCCGACCATGCGACAGGTTGTACTGGGTTACATGTTATCAATAGCACTCAAGAGTGACCCGACATACATACATACATACTACATGATGGCTGAAAACTCGTGTTCAAGTATTGCCATCGCCCGATAAAATGTTCAAAAATGTGAAGCACAAATGTGACTCTTTAAACCAGCCAAATACTTGCACCCTCTGGCACACACATGGCAACTTTAGGCTTCCCCGAAACCTTCCATTGCTTTGTTCTGGTTGTATGTTCACATGTATCTTTTAAGACCTCCCATGCTTGTACATTTCTTACACCTTTTCAGATCATAATCTACATGAGGTCTACTGATATGACTTTGTTCATGTCTAATCAAACCAGCTTTGCTCAGGCTGACTCGACCACAGTACTGGCAAACCAGATGATGTTCAACAGCAGGCAGTTCAGAACAGTCTCAATCCTCACCTTCCTTTTCAGAGTTAGGTGTTATCTCCAACGAGTTTCAAAGTGTTCACCACCTGACTTGATCAAACGTCTCCACTTCACACGCTCGTCAGCCATTTTCTCCCATTCGTCAGATGAAATTCCAGCACAAGCCAAGGTGCCCCTGATACAGTCCCGGTATCGCCTTTTTGGTTTATGTGGTGGTCGCCTTCCTTCACAGTTCTCCATAGATAAGTTGCTTTGGAATACGATCATCAGACATCCGGACCACGTGACTGCACCACCTCAACCGATACCGAAAGATTATGCTCTCTATAGTCACGCACCTGCTCCGTTCTAGAACTTCCAAATCACCGACGAACATTTTCCACCACACCCCAAGTAACTTATGAAGAGATTGTTGGTGAAATCTCTCCAGATCCTTGAGGTGCTTTCTGTATGTGACCCACGTTTCACAAACATAAAGTAAAGAGGAGACGACACAAGTCAGATACACTTTCACCTTGGTTTCGATAGTGATACCTCGTCTGGACCATAAACGTTGATGCAACCGTCCAAAAGCATCACTGGCTTTCTTGATTCTTAAGGATATTTCATTATCATGTGTGCATGAAGTGTTCAACGTACTACCAAGGTAAACAAACTTGTCAGCAACTTTTAGCCTCTTTCCGTACACGTACACACTTGGTGCAGTGTACTCGTTTCCAGGTACTGGCTGATACATCACAACAGTCTTTTCCAAGCTTATTGTGACGCCCAAAGTGCTGGAAGCTGCAGAAAAAGAGTTCATAATATGCTGCATGTCACTTTGTGAGTGTGCAAATAGATCGCAGTCGTCTGCATACAAAAACTCTCGGATTATAGATGTTAATACTTTTGTGCTTGTACCAAAGCGCCTGGTGTTGAACAACCTTCCTGAAGTGCGATACCTGATGTAAACCCCATGAGAACAATATTTGAATGCCATGAGAAACACTATCGTAAAATATAAGGAAAACAGAGTTGGAGCCGGAATGTCCCCCTGCTTCACTCCATTTTCAACTGATATTGGTTCAGAGATGCTACCACCAATACTGACCAAAGCCTTCATGTCATCATGGAAAATATGCAGAATCTTCTACCCTACCTTGGATTTTTTTCCCACAACGCAGTTAGATTGACAGTGTCAAAGGCCTTTGTCAAGTCAACAAAGACCTGGTAAAGGTCCATACATTGTTCGATACACTTTTCTTGCAGCTGCAGAGCAGAAACGATCATATCCACTGTTCCTCTTTCGTTTCTGAACCCACACTGCGACTCAGGCAACACATTCAGAGCAACTCTCGGGATCAATCTATCCATCAATATTCGACACGACTTTACCAACTACTGAAAGAAGGGATATGACATGATAATTGCCACATTTGTCCTTGCCGTCCTTTCCTTTATGGAGAATCACCATGAGGCATCCTTCTTGTGGGACATTCTCATCTTCCCACACCATTTTCATGAGGTCAGTCAGGCGCTGCGTGAAGTTTTCACCACCACACTTCAAAACCGCTCCACTCAGACCATCCATACCAGGAGACTTACCACAGTTCAGCTTATGCACAACAGAAGTCCCCTCTGCAAGAGAAGATACATTAGCCATCTCATATGCTTCACTGGTTCAATAGGAATGGAACAAATGAAATCATCATCAACCTGGTTTAAGAGCTCATCAAAGTGATCTCTCTATCTGTCGAGTGTCTTTTGGGTCACGCAGTAATTGCTTGCCATCTTTCGATCTCAAAGGGGCCACTGGAGAGCTGAAAGAGCCATACACCTCTGTGAGTAGAAAGTGCGGCAGTTTCACATTGTTGCCGTCAGATGCCACTTGAACTTCATCTGCTTTGTTGCTCCACCAGGTATTTTGCATAGCCCTGAGTTTCACCTGCACTTCCTTCTTTACCTGTCTGTAACGCTCATAATTGTCACCAACAGAGCTACCACCTTTAAGAACTGCATCAAGTGCCTTTTGTTTTCTGTCTAGCAGAGCCTTGACCTCCTGGTCATTCTCATCAAACCAGTCCTTGTTTTCTTGTAACAAAGCCAAGGACCTCTGCTGAAGTCTCATAGACCGAGCTCCTGAAGTCCTTCCAGTTGTTCTCATACACGCATACATACTTACATATATACATGTATACATAGATGCATACATCCATACATACATGTATACACACATACATCCATACATCCATCCATACATACATACATGTATACACACATACATACATACATCCATCCATACGTGTATACATACATACAATGGTTAAAGTGTTTGACTGACGACCATAAGTTCATGGATTCATATTTGGGACCGGGTAGTTATTGAATCAACCTGATATCAATGTTTATTATACAGCACACTTCCTCTTTGGTATAATATGACACATAGTAATATCTAACATAGTACCCATCTAATCTGTTATAATATGATTTACCGTTCCTCTGTGAAGGCACATAACTTAAGGGTTACGGTACTGGACTAACCATTATAAAGTCATGGGCTCGTTTCTTCGATCCTGCAGCATGTTGCGTCCTTCAGTAAAATACTTTAGTTCGTGTAGTAGCATCTTCTACCAGGACTTGCGGCAGACAGATAATATCAGTAATGGAAAAAACCTTGTTTCATTAGTATGACCTGGAAATCAGTTCCACTCTATTTATCTTCTTTATTAAAGGCAATCAAATTATTTTTTATTTTATTCTTTTTCTTATTTTTCCATGTTTGTTAAATAAATTCCAAAAAATCGAACTAAATTGAAATTTTGTAATAAAATTTCCATAAAAGTTAATGTTTACAATACAATAAAATGTAATAAAATGTATTGAAGTCGACGAAATGTGGACCTTCATTTTTGAAAGATGGATAATGCTATAAGCAGACCTTACAATATTGTACCACAATTTTCCTTTGTGCAAAAGTGGGCAGCCGAATTTAGGAAAGGATAGGGGATTCTTGAAGATGACCCAATGTTTGGACGTCCTACAACTGCCACTACCGAGGAAAACATTAATCTCAGTACTGCAACACCGATGGAAGAAGTGTGTGGAACGCAAGGGAGACTATGTTGTAAAATATACCTCATTTGGTCACATTCCATGAGAGTATCTTTGTCAACCCTCGTATCTATGCGCAATATACGTAAAGATACAGAATTGCGGGCACTACAACGCTATTAGCTGTCATATTTGTTGGTGTAAATAAATTTGATTATAAAACTTAAATTTATGAATGACTTGCTTTCTACATTGATAACCATGACTTGTTTTCTAATTTGGCCCTTTTAAGGGCCACCTATATTTTCATTTAAGTAACTCCACTTACATCGATATGCTTTATAACCATGACTTGTTTTCTATTTGTTTTTTCTATTTGTTTTCTAATTTGGCCCTTTTAATTCTCCCCCCCCTCTCTCTCTTTTCCCTATCTCTCCTCTTCCCTCTCTCTCTCAAAAAAACACGTGAAAACTCCACATACGCGTGGTAGTAATACGGAAATAAACGATGTTGACGAGTGACGTCACCTTCGCCTGTTTTCCACTGGACTGACAGCTAATAGCGTTGTAGTGCCTTTCAACGTACCAATAACAAAAAATAGCCTATATAAACAAACAATCCCAAAAGTATACATATACACACTACTTCGATGTAGAGATATACAGTTACAAACATTTTTCTTCTTTTATTCATTCTTCCCGATATTTTAGAATTTTATTATATATAAATTACGTGTCATAATAATAAATTTAACAACTTAAATAAATGTTTAAAAAGATGAACATTAACTTCTTTTACATAAATTCATAGCACAAAATGATGACGTCAACCCCAAGCAAGATGACGTATTAAACATATACTGATATTTATGTTTTCATTGTCAGTTGAACATTTATAAAATTTCTCTCTAAAATATTCCTTCCCTTCAGAGTACAATCTGGTCAAAAACTGTAACAAAGAATTTAAAATGTCAGATCCTTATTCAAGTGCCAGAGGATCACTTAAACTGAAAAAGAATGCAAAAGTAAATAAGTAAGTACTTTGTTTATGAGTCTAAATAAGTTCTCGAGCAGTGAGAAGAAAAAGGCCTTAAATATAGTTTTGTAGCGACACATTCTCTAGCGGCAACCTGGTGCAATGATGGTCAGACCCATGTTTCGTTGATCGACAAGCTGAAGATCGCAAGCTGTTGAAGTAACGGCCTCTTCCGATAGGTGTGTCTTTGAACCTGTGACGGTGGAGACTTCTTGTGTTATGGATCACCTCTCCACTGCCTGCTATCGAGGTAGAGTTGGATACCCGTGAGCTGGAATCGCTATTTCAAAGACGTCTCCTTCGTTATCCTCGGAGGTAACACTTTCTCCAGTCTGTCAGCTGGGACCACGAAGTAACTTATGTCTGGGGGACCATGAAGCACACCAGAAACTGTTCTCCCAGATTGTCCGGACATGAATCATTGGAGTAGCGATGATGTAGGTTACTTATTCCCACATTTAACTAAACACTTTATTTGTAGATATATGGAAAGTAGAAATGAGATCGTGAGATTTTCACACATATCGATCTCTACCCTTCATTTTTATTTGATGACCAATAGATTATTGTCCGATTACTTTAGAAATGAATTCCATCCTTGTTTACTTCCATTCGTTAATGTTTCTTTTTTTCTGCTTCGTGAATACGATTGATTCAATGTAGTGAAATAAATAATATATATATATACATAAAAGAAAAAACACAAGCATGTAATTTACACATCTAGGATCACATACAGGAAAAGGCAGGCGAAAGGGGTGGACAAAAGAACCGCTACCAGAGCAAAAGATAACATTATCTTGGGGAGCACTGGAAAACCTCTAATAATTTTTGAGACAAGCCAGCACGCTCACAACGTTACCTCGAGAGATGGCAAGGCTGAATCGCTGGAAAAGCCAAGCGCCTTCACGAGCATCACTAGTTACCTCGGTTAGGCGAGCCGCCAGTGAAGACAAGAACCTCGCAGCTAGCGGCCCAACTCCCCCAAACATCTCGTTTGGATCTGTATTTGTTTTAGCCTGAACGTAATCTCGGAAATCTTTTCATCGTGTCTTCTAATTTATTATATCGAAATAAACGTTCACATTTTTTCCGAAACAAATATGCTGACAAGATAGATTGGATTGCTTGAAATAACAGACACAAATGCCATAACTGTCTAAATGCAACACATACACAGATATATTTCTATTACTGTATTGTGGTATGGTAAATAAATATATACATATACATCAGGTCTGAATACAATGGAACCAAATTCCCAGTCATTACCTCCGCCTCTCTCGCTCTCCCATCTCTCATTATTATAAGCAAATGGGGGCCCACGTGCTGGCCTCCTTGCGGGCCTGGCAGACAGAATAGAGAAGGCGTTTCCTCGGAGGATGGTGAGGAGATACACTGGAAAAACCATTCCAGCCCGCGAGGCTTACACTTGCAGGTAGCCAACTCTGTGCCGATGGTGGTGAGTAGGGAGGTGGTTCTAGGACTTAAGACACTGGAAATCTCCATTGTTATGGGCTCAACTGCAAACCTGTCCGAAAGCGACTGATATTTGGAGAGTTTACTTTCCTTGGCCTGAAGTGCAGCAGAGCCTGGCTTAGCAGTCTGCATCAGGTTGTCGCTTCATGTGGCATCCCAGAAGAGGGGTTTACCACTGGGGAGCGGGAAGATGGTGATGCTGTCCCTTCAGTCCAGCCCCACCAGCTCGATCTGGGAGGGGAAGCCTGCAGCATCCAAGCTTTATGACCTCGTTGAGAGCAACATGGCATGGAAGGTGGCTGGCACTATCTTTGCCTTTCATCTTTACGAGGTCGATAAAGTACCAGTAACACACTGGGACCTATTTAATTGACTTTCCCCTACCCCCAAATTGCTGGCCTTGTGCCTATTGTAGAAATCATTATTATTATTAATCAGTCAACTTTTTCAAGTTCACTTGAAAGGAAGATAAAAGTGGAGAGAGAAATGCTGCCCCCAGAACATTTTTTAAAAGGTAGGTGATTGTTGTTTGGATGGGCCCACTCTGAACATGTGCCTGTAGGCTGGAAAGATGGAGGGAGAGAGGGGCACCCTCCTAGGGTGCTCTTGGAGATGAGGGTGGGTTGGGATTTGTGGGGTTCCTAATGTCACCCCTGGGCGGTACCCCCCCTCCCAGTGGGAATTTCTGTTGATATTTTGTTGTCAGTTGTTTTGTGAATTTTTTTTTACTCAATATTATTGTAAACCCCCACTGTCCCTATCTTTGTATTGTCCTCTATGTTCGGCCTTTGTGGCCAATAATAAAGAAATTATTATTATTATTATTAATATGGTTGTTATCATTATTTGCTTTTAATATCAGGAAGAATTCTGGAGGTAAATCAAAAAAACTGAAGAAATCACTGGAGAAAGTTTCCAGTGATTCAGAAGTTCTAGATCCTTCTGTTAGAAATGTCATCCAAAAACAGACAAAAGCTGAATTAGCTTTTGAAAAATCTAAGGACAAAAGAGTAAATATATCGTTTTATACTATTTATATCAATCCCTCTCTTCTTTCTCTCTCTCTATCTATATATATATCTTCATTATCATCATTTTTTAACGTCTCTCTCCATGTTCTCTTTTACTCTTTTACCTTTTTTACCCGTTCTAGACATCTGGCTGAGGTCATGCTGGGGTACCAATCTTCATTATCATCATCATTGTTTAACATCCATTTTCCACACTTGCATAGGTTAATCAGGTTGTCACATTATGAGACAATTCAGGTCATGAGACCACGTTTTGCTCATACAGATCTGTATTTTGGCTTGGCTTCTACAGCTGGATATTCTTCCTAATGCCAACCACATTTGCAGTGTGGACCTGGATTTTTGTATTGTGGGACCAAAACGCCCATGTTACAATGTGGAATGGGTGCTTTTTATCATGGCACTGAAACATCCATCTAACAGGGTGGACTGGACACTTTTTCTGTCACCAGCATGACCACCTTACAGGATGGACTGGACACTTTTTGTTGTGTCACCAACACGACTACTTTACAAGGTGGACTGCATGCTTTTGTTGTGTCACCAGCACAAACACCTTACTGGGTTGACTGAGTGCTTTTTCTCGTGTTACCAGGACAACCGTTATACAGGGTTAACTGGGGGCCTCCTGTCAAGTTACCAGCACAACCATCTTATAGAGTTCATTTGAAGCTACCGCTTGTCATGTTACCAGTATGACCACCTTATAGGGTGGACTGGGTGCTATTGTGGCACAAGATGGGTGCAATTATAAAAATCTACCCTAATGTTAAATGGTTTCCAAGTTTTTTAAGGCACACACATTATTCGATGTGTATATTAAATAAAAATTTGTTACATTTGAGAGGATGGCGTTCTTGCTATCTGCTAAAAACAAAATGCAAATTACTTCCAGCATGTGAGTGGCTGGAGGTGAACAAAAATTTGAGAAACTTGTTGAATCTTAATAAAACGGATGAAATGGTAAAATTCATTTCATAATGTAGTTGTGAACCAAAAACTATACACTAGATGACACTTAAAATATTTAGAATATCAAAATATTTAAACTTCATAAATATATTCTCCACTCATTTCATAACCACACCATCTAAATGTGTTGATTAGCTGCTTTGGCTTATACACAGGGCTTCGATTTTTACCCATTTCTCAGACATAAAATAGGGGTTGGTTTATATATTGGATTGCTTGGAGAGAGATGAGGCAAGCATGATTCAAAGGATGTGTTATGTTAATGTGTGAGATGACCTGAGAGAGAAACTGGATATAAGAACAATCAGTAGTGTTGCAGGAGAAGAGACTGCATTGGTATGGACATATAATGTGCATGGATGATGATCACTGGGTGAAAAAGTGCCAAGTAGTCCCAGTGGAAGGAAGCCACAATAGAGGAAGACCTGGCTGAAAGTGATGAGAACTGATCTCAGATTGCTGAAGCTCATGGAGGAGATGGCAAAGTAATGTAACAAGTAAAGAGATGTTGTATTGCGAAGGACCTGTCTAATCCATGCAAACGTGGAACATGATGATATATATATATTCAATGTGGATGATGATGATATATATATTCAAAATTTATTTAACCCTTTACCATCGACATTACTCTATATTTATTATTGTATTTTCGCAGTAAAGACTTTACCTTATATAATTATCAAACATAATATTGAATCTATGAGATTTTGATATTATTTATTTTGAGAACAATACCATAACATCAATACAGGTGGCTGGTTACAGCCGGTTTGAACAGAGAGAGTTGAGATGATTCTGGTCGGATACGGCCAGTTTAAATCTTAATGGTCTGCTGTTTACATTGATTCATTTATTTTATTTTTTTTAGTTAGTTGAACAGATTGTGGAACGTGCTTCCAAGTCACACAAGGAAAGAATTATGGTAAGATCTCTTTGTTCAGGATTTTATTCATTTTTATTGACAGTATCATAGGGCGGTGGATTGGCAGAATCGGTAGAGCGTCGGACACCATGCTTTGCAGCAGAGTTACACTTCTTTACGTTCTGAGTTCAGATCTTGGTGAGGTTGGCTTTGCCTTTCGTCCTTATGGGGGTCGATAAAATAATGTACCAGTGATGCACTGGGATTGATTTGGTTGACTTATTATTACTCTAACTCTTGTTAGCAAGGAAAGTGGCGGTTAAATAATGATGATGATGATAAGGATGATGTTGGTGGTGGTGGCAGTGGCATCAATATCGTTGTAGATTTAATAACTCAAATTTGAGATTGGGTGGCCATTATTGAAATGCTTTGATTGTAGGTCTACTTGGTGTGAGCTAAACTAGAGCTAAACAGCGTCATTGCTCTCTCTCTACCAGTCATTTTACTACTGTCATCATCACTGTTTCCAATCACCTCTCCCTCCACCATCATCACCCACCATGACCACCTCCATCACTACCATCATCACTACCATCATTATCACCACCATCATTGCCACCACCCCACTGTTGTCATCACCACTGCCATAATCATTACCAGCACCATTATCATCACCACCAATACCATCATTATCGCTACCATCATCACCACTGTCATCATCACAACCATCATCATTCAGTCATCAGAAGAAGGAAGGTAAAAGCCAAACTCGCTATTTTCAATTTAATGTCCGTACCTACCTTTACTTATGGTCATGAATCTCGAGTAATGACCAAAAGAATACAATTGCAAATATGAGTAGCTGAAATGTCATTCCTCTAAAGGGTCTCCACTATCTTTACTAGTGGACAAATTGTTGAAAATTTGCAGTAAATTAGAGACTTCCATTTTTAATGTTTTACTAATGCAGTTTCATGTTAAGAGTTAATAAGGTTCCCCACTTAAAATAAAAAAAAATTTGAAGCCATTTCTTGATTTTGTTTTATCTTTTACAGGATTTCAACCGGCATTTGGATACTCTCACTGAGCATTTTGATATCCCTAAAGTCAGCTGGACTAAATGAAACATTACAAGTCATCTCATTTTCTTTGTACAAAACTTCTAATAAAATTCATGATTATTTTATATTTCTAATTGAGAAGAAAGAATAGAATGTAAAATAAGAAAATATTTTTAAAAAATGAAAAAGGAAGGGAAAGGCAAGGGCTCTAGTGTCACAGAAGGAAGCGGGAGGAGGTGATTGGGCTTTGGGCCTAGGGCCCCGTGGATAGGACCACAAAAGCATTCCTGCAGACAATGGACAGCGACACCTGCTGCAACAGCACCCCAACATCGCAGGGCTGCTTCCTCAGATTGTACTTAGTGCATTTTATCATGGCATCTGCACTACAACATTAGAGAATGTACTGGATATATTTCATTGTAGCACCAGCACTAGAGTGTTGACATGTGCTTGATAAAACTGTTGAGTCTACTTTATGTTATCTGTCAGCCAGTCAAGGCTAAAAGGGACCTTTACTTATAAGTTTTTGGTCCCTTACTACATTTACATTTACCATCGCTGCAACTACAATTTGTAATTCACAAGTAAGGATTTCCCAAATATTTTAGTGAAAGAGTTAGATTGTGTTAATGACATGACAAAAAGTGCCCAATCCATGCTGTAAGATGGTCGTGCTGGTGACATGATTAAAAAGCACCTAATCAACCTTGTCGGTTGTTTTGTTACCACAATAAAAGCACCTACCCCATACTGTAACGTGGTTGGTGTTAGGAAGGGCATCAAGTCATAGAAACCAAGTCAAAAGCAGATCCATATGAGCATGATGTGGTCACCTGACCTGACTTGTCATGACATGACAACCCATCTAACCCATGCAAGTATGGAAAGTGGATGTTAAAAGATGATGATGAGAGCACATTTACAGACTACAAGATAAGGCTATATCCAGCCAGAATTCTCTCACCTCTTTCTGTACAAACCGGTTGTAACTGGCAACTCATACTAATGTTAAGGTATTGTTCTCAAAATAAATAGTTTCAAAATCTCGTACATTCGATATTATGTTAGATAATTATATGAGGTAAAATCTTTATCATGAAAATGCAATAGTAAATATAGAATAATGTGAATGCTAAAGAGTTAATGAAAAATTCTCCCATATTTGACAATAATATAGTCACAAACATTCTCTGCGAAAATGTTTGTGAATATCAGATGTGAAATGATGATAATGATGATGACAATCTATATATAGATTTGAGTGACTTCTGTCCATCACACAGTGTATGTGTGTTAAAAGAAGGAAAGGGATGGTGAAAAAAATAGAGCCAAACAGTGGCTGGCGTTCCATTCTCTATTCTGTATGTGTGTGTGTAAATGTATGTATTTGTATGAATATATGTCTGAGTGTATTTTTGTAAGTGTGTCTGTGTTTGCACATTTAAATTTATATACTCATACATATAAATATATGCATATACACATTAGCGTCAGCATGTTGAAAAAAATTCTAGTGATTAAAATTATCTGTAAATGAAATTCCAGTAATAATCAGGAGCTGAGTGATTGCCGGTCCAGCAAAAATTAGGAATTCGGATTGGTGCTCTGAAATAGCGATGTATACATGAATGTATGTATAATATATTTGGCAATATACCGTATGTTAATTAAAAACATTTAGAAGACCATTCGCTATCGGTTTTAAAGTAGTGACTATGTCACATTTTTGGCGAAAGAAGGGAGAGAGGCTGACAGTCTGTTTCACGCTGGTTGGTGTTCATCAGAACCACGCACTCCCCTGCTTCCACCGAAAATTATAGAAGCTGGATTCTTATAGAATTCCAGTAATAATCAGGAGCTGATTATACAGAGCGATTGCCAGTCCAGCAAAAATTAGGAATTAGGATTGGTGCTCTGAAATAGCGATGTATACATGAATATATGTATAGTTTATTTGGCAATATACCGTATGTTTAATTAAAAACATTTAGAAGACCCTTCGCTTTGACTGTTAGAAACAAAAGATTTCCCACAATAGAAGCATTTTTCCTATTGTGTATTTCTTTGTATGCGAAAAGTTCATGTTAGGAAGAAAATATTTTTCACAGTGATATTCAGGACTATATGTTCATGCTATTAAATATTTATTGTTAAAAAGAGTTGTGTTAGAAGTGTTCAATATAGTTTTTTTAGGAGATCTTCAATACTGAGAAATGACTGAGTATATGTTACAGGTTTGTCAGATGAAGTTCATAAAATTTAGCACAAAATACTTAAAAGTTAGCAGATTGTGTTAGAAATTAAGCCAAAATGGAATTTTTTTAAATACACACACATAGATGTCTATATATATATATATATACACATACAGTAAGTAGCAAGTGTCCACAGGATACTTGCTCCTTCAAATGCCCAGATGGTACTATAGAAATAGTCAACACTTTCCGTTACCTGGGTGATGAAATCAGCAGTAGACGAGGGTGTTCCGAAAGTACAGTAGCCAGAGTAAGAATGGGATGGAGAAAGTTCAAAAAGCTACTGCTGCTACTAGCTACAAAAGGTTTTTCCTTTAAAATGAAGGGCAGACTATGATGTATGTATATGAACAGCAATGTTACATGGTAGCGAAACCTGGACACTATGCAGAGGACTTGTGAAGACTGGAAAGAAGTGAAGCATGCATGCTCCGATAGATGTGTAATAGTAATATAAATGAACTAAGAGGGATCAGATGCAGTATGCTATAGAGGAAATTGTGTTGGCATGGTCATGTTATGCAAATGAAGGACAGCTGTATAAAAAGGTGCAGGGCGATTGAAATTAATAGAAGCTATGGATTAGGAAGACCTGGGATGAGGTGATAAAAGCTAACTTTGCGCAACTGAACCTCTCAAAGACAATGACAGGATCGAGATCTTTGGTGTTGTGCAGTAAAACAGAAGACCCACCTCCCTATGCGCACACACAAATATACATTTTGTAGACACCTCTTAACCACTATACTACCACCCTCCCATCTATTCCTGTCCATACCACCCTTATGCTGTGGACAAAACATAACCAGCCCACTGTAAAGTGGTCATGTAGGTTTCGCGACAAAAACTACCCAGCCCACACTGAAGTGGTCATTTAGGTGTCATGACAAAAAACACCCAGCCCACACTGTAAAGTGGTCATGTAGGTGTCACGACAAAAAGCATCCAGCCCACACTGTAAAGTGGTCATGTAGGTGTCACGACAAAAAACACCCAGCCCACACTGTAAAGTGGTCATGTAGGTGTCACGACAAAAAGCATCCAGCCCACACTGTAAAGTGGTCATGTAGGTGTCACGACAAAAAGCATCCAGCCCACACTGTAAAGTGGTCATGTAGGTGTCACGACAAAAAACACCCAGCCCACACTGTAAAGTGGTCATGTAGGTGTCACAACAAAAAACACCCAGCCCACACTGTAAAGTGGTCATGTAGGTGTCACGACAAAAAACACCCAGCCCACACTGTAAAGTGGTCATGTAGGTGTCACGACAAAAAGCATCCAGCCCACACTGTAAAGTGGTCATGTAGGTGTCACGACAAAAAACACCCAGCCCACACTGTAAAGTGGTCATGTAGGTTTCGCGACAAAAACTACCCAGCCCACACTGAAGTGGTCATTTAGGTATCATGACAAAAAACACCCAGCCCACACTGTAAAGTGGTCATGTAGGTGTCACGACAAAAAGCATCCAGCCCACACTGTAAAGTGGTCATGTAGGTGTCACGACAAAAAGCATCCAGCCCACACTGTAAAGTGGTCATGTAGGTGTCACGACAAAAAACACCCAGCCCACTGTAAAGTGGTCATGTAGGTGTCACGACAAAAAGCATCCAGCCCACACTGTAAAGTGGTCATGTAGGTGTCACGACAAAAAGCATCCAGCCCACACTGTAAAGTGGTCATGTAGGTGTCACGACAAAAAGCATCCAGCCCACACTGTAAAGTGGTCATGTAGGTGTCACGACAAAAAACACCCAGCCCACACTGTAAAGTGGTCATGTAGGTGTCACGACAAAAAACACCCAGCCCACACTGTAAAGTGGTCATGTAGGTGTCACGACAAAAAACACCCAGCCCACACTGTAAAGTGGTCATGTAGGTGTCACGACAAAAAACACCCAGCCCACACTGTAAAGTGGTCATGTAGGTGTCACGACAAAAAACACCCAGCCCACACTGTAAAGTGGTCATGTAGGTGTCACGACAAAAAGCATCCAGCCCACACTGTAAAGTGGTCATGTAGGTGTCACGACAAAAAACACCCAGCCCACACTGTAAAGTGGTCATGTAGGTGTCACGACAAAAAGCATCCAGCCCACACTGTAAAGTGGTCATGTAGGTGTCACGACAAAAAACACCCAGCCCACACTGTAAAGTGGTCATGTAGGTGTCACGACAAAAAGCATCCAGCCCACACTGTAAAGTGGTCATGTAGGTGTCACGACAAAAAGCACTCGGCACACACTAAATGTGGTTGGTGTTAGGAAGGGCATCCAACTATAGAAAACTAGCCAGGAACAGTTCTGTATGTGCAAGACACAATCACCTGACCCAATTTGCCTGAAATGGGACAACCCGTCTAACTTATGCTAACATGCAAAATGGGCGTTAAACGATAATTGTTTCTACTTTTGGCACAAGGCCAGCAATTACCCAGTGCATTACTGGTACTTTATTTTATCGACTTCGTAAGGATGAAAGGCAAAGTTAACCTCGGTGGGATTTGAACTCAGAATGACAAGGGCTGTAACTCTATGCGTCAAAGCATGGCGTCTGACCCTCTACCGATACTGCCAATCCACAATGACGATGATATATGTGTGTGTGTATATAACTATGTATATGTATACACATACACCCATATATATAGAGAGAGATTATGAAAGTAACTGAATTTATTTTAGCAACTGCTGGCCATAGCTCAATGAGATAGTAAGCATGCAATTGATTGGTTACACGTTGCATTATAGAGCAGACACAAATAGTGAGTTTTATGGAAGTGTGTATAGCAAGGGCAATATATTTTAACATTTAACATTCATTTTAAAACGTCAGATGCTCAGGGGTTGGTAAAATGCCAGAGAGCATGACAGTTTTCCTGTTCCACAGGGGTAGGCTCTTCATCTGGGATACTATATGTTGTGACACCTTCCCTAGTGGTAACCTTGTGAGTTTGACGACTAGACCAGGATGAAGAAGTCAAACAGTCAAAGTATTGTCTGCTCTCTGATATGTTTGGGGTTGAGCCAGGAGCAGTGAAGACTCCCGGCATTCTTGGTCTCTGGACCATATCCCTGCTTGTAAGGCGAGCCCCGAAATGTTGGAGTGACTGTTCCAGCGCGACTCCCTCGCCGTCCACCGGGGCAATATCTTCTCCATTCTGTCGGCAGGGGTAAGGTGGCAGTCTTCAGTTGAAAGGGTTAATAATGCTGACACACTGACACTCAACTATATATAGTTCAGTTCACTATTTCTGTGGTACATCAATTGCATTTACGATTCGAAGCAGTCATATCTTTTCTTTTGTGAGGTGAAGTAAAGCTATATATGATAAAGCGAGATTTTTTGTATTTGCCGTGCTGGTCATTTCTTTCACAACAAATAGACTTCGTTTTAAAGTTACCTTTAATTAGCGAAAAAAAAATTACATGTTTAGGTGAAAATTCTGATCTTTATTTGCAGGCAAGGGGACAGTTATATTTTCAGTCTTATAAGAATTTTATTGTTTTACAGAATGGAAATATAAACACCTATAATACAATTAATACTTCATAGTTGCACAAACAACATTACAAATCGTTTGCAATTCCTTCAGAATGAAAATATAGACAGAGCATATAAATAAATTTATAGTAGAATAACATAACAAATATGTTTTAAATATATACATAAATAACATTACAAATGCCTCGGTAACACTACAAAGGATGATACAATGAAAGATATATTCCTTCAATGCTACAATATTAAAGAAAATGTAAAGGAAGGGGTGAACAACGGAGCCAACACCAGAGCAAAATACAGCAACGTTGCGAGTACTGGGCAACCTCTCTAATGATTCTTGAGGCAAGCCAGCACACTCGCAGCGTTGCCTCGGGTGATGGCAAGGCTGATGCGCTGAAACAGCCAAGCACTCTCGCAAGATTTGCCAGTCACCTTTATTAGGCGAACCGCCAGTGAGGAAAGGAACCTCGCAGTCAGCGGCCCGACTCCCCCAAACGTCTCGAAAGCCACAGGCTGAAAAATGTAGCTGGCCAACAGATCAGAGTTTTTGAGGGTCTTACTCCGCTTGGCTGCAGAAGTTGTGGCTCTTGTCCTAACCGCAGCATCCAGGATGTGGGAAAGAGCAAAGGAGTCACTAACAGTGACGTCCCAGACAAGGCACCTGCCTCTCGACCAGGGGCACAGGGTAAGGCTCTCTTCAGAATGAGATTTAGCTCTGTGTGGCGCGCGAAGTGGCAAGAAAGACCATGGAGGCCTGTAGAGTCGAGGAGTTTACAGCATCGGCACCTCAGACCCATGCAGACGTCGGCTCCCACTCTGAGGGCGATGGAGACACAAAGTTTATCCAGGCTGAGTAGGCCACCAATGTTGGCCACGTGTAGGGCATCGACCCAGTCGGCTGAGAAGTTGGCGCTGGCAGATAGTAAGCGGCACCTTGCAAACTGATCTGACTGGACGAAGAGGGAGTCGAACTTATGCTGTCCCAAGCTCTCTGACTTCGACTGTCCTCCACCTTCTCAGGAAGAGACAAGCCCAACTCACTCCATTGCTGGAGAGCTTCACCCAACTTCCTGTTGGAACTAGTCCATGTTGGAGAGGAGAGGATGCTGCTCACCAGGGTGGAGCAAGCGTGGGTGAAGGGAAGGTAGCAGGGGAGAGAGAGGGACGAACACTTACAGAGACCAAGACCCCCAAATCGCGGGACTCCGGAGAGAGTCTAACATTGACCAGACACTCGAGTCTCTCGAAGATTAGGTCGTCGAAGCGTTGGAAGCAGGACGGAAATCTGTGAGAGGGGCTGACCCTGAGCAGATACAGAAGCTTAGGAATAGACAGGTAGTTCCTGAGTAAGAAGAAACCTTGATGGGGTTCGATAACTTCAATATTCCTCAGCAGCTGCTCAAGGCCAAACATCTTCGATTGGAAGGTTGACTCGAAGGCCAGGTCTGTGATTGAGGCTCCTAAGGAACACCAAGCCGACGGGGGAGGGACTGCGATGGAAGGAAAGGACTCTGCGAACATGTCGATCAGCTGTTGGTGTTGAGAAGCCGGGTGGTTGAGGATCCAGAGCTCTGGAGACCCCGGCGGCCAAGCTCCTCCACCATCTTGTTGGCAGTGGCGAGAACCATATCCGGAGTTCCCCCCAAACAGGCGTCGTCGAGGTACCAGACATTGAGGTCCAACTCAGCCTCCATCTTGGTGACGTCATCAATGCCCAGTGCAAACAGTGCGAGCCTGAGTGGGTCACCCTGTTGGACTGAGGCAGAGGTGATGATCTGGTCACCGAAAGAGAGGTAGGAGGGCTCCCGATAAATCTGCTAAGAAAAGTGGTAGAGTTGTGGGATCCTCTCTCTTACTGAGCCGAGGACGATGTCGCGGCTGACGGAGTTGAAGGCATTCCTGAGGTCAAGTTTGAGGATGACCTTGGGGGACGAGGAGGGCAAGTTGGCAAATGCTCTGGTAGCGTGGACAGCAGCCTCACATCCCAACCTGGTACCCACCCCCAGCTGGATGAGGGAAAATTCCTCCGCCAGTGAGTCAGAGACCAACAGCAAACGCCTTTGCAGTGAGGTGGCGAGGAGTGCAGCCAACCGCAATGGGGCGCAGATCCCCGTTGGGCTTGGTGAGACCAAATAGCTTCGCACCGAAGAACAGTGGGCGGATAAATGGGAGAACGTTCACTGAAGAGAACTGATTCACAAACTGAGTCAGACTCTCCAAGAGCTCGAGTCCGGTGACACCGGCCGATAAGGAGATACCATCCCTGAGGTGTTGAGGGCGAAGGCGGTCAATTCCCGCGCCTGACCCAGCGGGGAAGGATGAAATTGCCTTTCTGAAGATATCGGTGATGTAAACTGGTCTCCAGTATTCTGGTGGTTCGGACCAGTGTAGCTGATCATCTGGGGCTGCCAAAGGTTGCTTCTCTTTCAGACGCTCAAGAGAATCAGAGTTGCACGGAGCAAGGGAGGACAGAGAAGAGAGGAGACGGACAGCCCCTTTAATGTCAAATTCGTTGAATTTGGCATTGACTGCTCGCTTGAGGTCTACCAGTTGTCTGTTGGTGGACACCTAGCTCGGTGTCGAACTGAGATGAGACGTGGTTGGGGTGGACTCAAACAGCTGGAATTGCCGCTTGAGAGAGGACGTGAGGGAACCCGAGTTCCCATTGTGCACGTGAAAAGAGATGAGAGGAAACAAAAACAATTTCTGCCATTCAGACCTATTGTTGGACGAGCAAACATTTTTCAGTAAATTAGAGAGGGCACGTGCAAAGCTATTCCGAGCTCCCTTAGGGATCCGGTTAACGAGCTTTGATTTGGAGAAGCCCTGGAGGGCTGTGGCAAAGTCGTCGGTAGAGAGTTGGTCATCAAAGCGTGGGGCATCCCCACGGAATACGTTGGAGCTGAAGTGGCACCGATTACAGGTCCAGTGTTGAAGCCTTTCGACTTGAGCTTTGGTGATGCTGACACAGCTTCTGTGGTAGCTTGCGTGGCATAGGTGACATTTAATTGTCTTTAAGTACCGATTAGGGTAGGCACAGATAGCGCAATCAGGTGGTAGCCTGTTAACAGCCGGCAGTAGAGGGTCAGCGTTGAAATTCGGTGGAGGGAGTGAGTCAGTAAAGGACACAGAAGTGGTTCTAACGGTGGGACTAAAGCGGAGGTTGGGTGGTGTGGTTGGCCGGGTTGGATTCGTTCGGAATCTGCTGTGAAGGGGAGGAGAGGGTAGGTGGGGGAAAGTTAGCTCCTCTCGTGCGTGCCGCAGTTGGTGGAGAATGAGAGGTCGGAGGCTGACCATTTGTCACATAGTCGTTCTACCAAGCAGGTCTCTTGGTCGTTCGACGCATACCACCGCCACCAGGTTAAAGTGGTGGCAACTTTAGCAATCGGCAATCGCTGGTGATAGTTCGGTCGAAACATCGGCCGACCGACGGGTTGAACGAATACCTAGGTGGGTTGTGCGCGAGGACGAAGTAAGGGGTGAGCAAGGGAGGGATAGAAAGTGGAGAAGGGATGAAAAGATTATGAGTGCGGTCATGTGAGAGGCATAAGATGTTTCTTATTCATACACACGCAAAAATGCCTCTTTATATCTCACCTCGTTATCTGTGTGCACAGGAACCATATTTTTCTGTCTCTTCCTCTCTATCTATCACTCTCTTATACCTTCCCTCTCTTTATTCATTCTCCGCCTTTGTCTATCTTTCCCTCTTATTCTTTCTATAGTTTCCTTACATTCTCTCTTCTTTATTTCAGATCCTGTATACATCCTCTCTACTTACCTATTTCTGTGTCTTTCTATATATTTATACATGTACAAACATATCGTATATATTATCTTCTAAAGATCAACTTTGTACTAAACAAACAACTTGTTAGTTAAAACACGGTGTCTAAAGGTTCACCAACCTCCATTAGATAGCTTATATTAACTCTACCGATTCGTGGCTTCGTGCTAGATTAATTATCTTATTTACAAATATCACATGATAGATTGAGAAATACTTATATATAAACAACAATCAAAATCAAATTGCTAAATCAGCTCGATCGTCACGTTCATATGACGTGCAAGAGAACTTATTATTAATTTTGGTAAGTTAGTCAATCTTTCATTATTTATATGTCTGTTAGAATATTTCTAGTGTCCATTACATGTACATACGTAGACCGAGTCCATAACAAAACCTCCACCCGACAAAATCCTCACTCCTACAGGACAAAAACCTTTACATAATAAAAAATAAAACAGAATTTGAATACGGTCGGAAGCTAAAGAGCTATTTCTGTTTTTCACATAAATTTCATTTAATAGTTTAATTCTGAGTGTATTGTTTAATGTTAATTACTTTGTGATTTACAGTATCCATTTTAATTTTTAATTTTTAAATATATACTTAAATAACATTACAAATATAATAATTGTACAGTTAAAAAAAAAAAAACATTTCTCCAAATACCTTTATTTCATAATGGAAATTATACGCAGCAATAATGGTGGGTAGAGTAGGGGAAAAACTATGTTGTGGGTTATATATAATAAGTTGACGAGACTAGCATGGGCTTCACTGCTAGTACCGGTTGCTTATATATATATATATGCAGTACTAAAAAAGCGGGAGGAGGCTTTAAAGAAAAATATATACATTTTGTTTTTTACTGTGGTGGGTCTTTTTGTTCGTATTTCGCGTAGCCCAGAGTATTTTTTTTATTTATGAATATTCTCTACGAATATAGTTTTATCATACGATAATTGTTTATGAGTGTTTGTGTTCCTAGTGTTTTGTTTAGCCTTATCACGACTTTGAACATACAGGTTTATATTCAAAAGTGTTCTAGTCTAGACTATCCCGTCTATTTTATTTCTCAAATCCTTGTATATCTAAGACTATATTATTCTATAAGATTAGAGGGAAAAGGCAGTTGAGGTGGAATGTAAAAATCTGATATGACTTTTCTAAATTACCGAAACGAATTAGTAAAAATGTTACATCTAAATAGATAAATCATGCATTTCCTTCTAATTTAAAATTTTGCTTATTTTTAGCAAGAAAGTGATCGTACTTGATGTTATAGTTCGCATTAAAAAAAATTCATTTCATCAAATAAATCTCATAAACATCAACTAAGTGTGTTAGTTTTTCTTATGCCTTGTCTCTATTTATATAAAATAATACTGTATATAGAGTAAGGGCGAAATATATATGGGTCTTAACTATAGAGAATTAACAAAGAAAGGACAAGTTTAATAACCCCACTCAATTTTGTTTCTTAACTTTCTTAATGCATATTGTAAGACGGAGATTTTACATGGGTACATTGTTTTTATTTATGTGAAATAATTGGAGTGAAGACAAAATATGTTACAGTTTAGTAACCCTCTCTATTTTATTTAACGGACACTTGTTAAGGAAACTTTGAAGAGATACTTTTTAGATGTAGATTACATTTATGTTGAAATTAATTTTTTTGTATGTTGCAAATCATAACTGTAGAAATGCGTTTCTGTATAAAGTCTATGATACTACCCAGTGCCGGACTTAGGATAAACGAAGCTCTGTGCTAGTTAAATTACGAGGCCGTAAACATTTGAAAAATTCATCGTAAAGAGGTTTAGGGGCAGGAAGATGGCACCCGCTGGCCAACGGGGCTCTGTGCTTAAGCACAGTGGTAAATCCTACACTGATACTACCCTGATTGATACTCATCAATATGAAATTGGAAGGCAGGAGTTAACGTTTTACTCACAACAAACACAGATCGAAAATATCCAGTAAACGAAACCATTAACGATTAGAAGTATCAATAATGAAAATCTGAAAAATTAATTTCATCAACACAATCCGTAAATTTATAGCTAAAACAATCTATATAATAGTAATTATTGTATCTTTGTCTGTCAGTCACACAAACTCTACACTGGAAATCGTTCTAAAATCTTTATTTAGAATATATGAATTACAATATTTGTTCACACTTCGGAGTCCAAGACAACTATAACTTCGTTATTGATAGAGGATCTTTAGCTGTCGGTCTGGAGGTGACTCGTGAGGCAAATCCAGGCCTGGAAACTATGCCCACATGTGGGCACATATTAACTGCTACAGTGGTAATGGATGTGGATCATGCTTTGCCCGAGGAGTGCTTTCTCTGAGCCTCCGCAACGTGTCGGGTTTCTGCTGTACATGCTCTCTAAAAGATTTTGCTTTGCCTGGTTGGGTGGTCCAGGTCAAGTGATTTCAGCTACTGGGATTGAATTTGAGGATTTTTGAGGGAGATTTTTAAATTGTCTTTGAAACATTTATTCTGCCCACTGACAAGCCAAAACAAAGCATACTAGCAGAACCTAGTCACCTGACTAGTATGGCCACAGCGTGTGACAGCCATCTAACTCAAGCAAACATTGGAAATTAGACGTTAAACAGTGATGATGATGATGTATATACATAAATACAGGCAAACATTTTATATGGATTTGGTTTATGGAGGTTGTACTCTAGTTCAAATTTTCACTGCTGTGCCACCCAGTGCCAGATTTAGGACAAATGAGGCCCTGTACTAGTTAAGTTATGAGGTGCCCGTTATTTGGGCCCTGAATTTGAAAAAATTCATCATAAAAAATTTGTTTGGCAGGAAGATGCCCCCTCACCCCCCACCGCACTATCCTGGCCAACGGGGCCCTTGTGCACATCTAAGCATAATGGTAAATCCAGCACTGGTGCCATCAGTACAATTTTGGTCAATCAACACAAAACATTTTTAAACATGATCTTTCAGTTTTTTCTACATGCCATTCTATGTGGAAAATTGTAGTTTAGACCTCTGTTATTTGAACACAACAGGTGTAGAGTATTTACTATCAAAAGTTATTCTTTTAATAAATCCTTGAAATCTTGAAGTTTCAAATCATGTTTAACCCTTTAGCATTTACATTACTCTATATTTACTATTATATTTCCACAGTAAAGGCTTTACCTCACATAATTATCTCATAATATCGAATCTGTAAGATTTTGATATTTATTTTGAGAACAATACCTTAACATCAGTATGACTGGCTGGTTAAAGCTGGTTTGAACAGAAAGAAGGGGAGAGAATTCTGGCCAGATACAGTTGGTTTAAATGCTAAAGGGTTAAACCTTTGTTTTTTTGTTTTTTTTTCTGTTTTCAAAAATAGACTACTAAGGATGACTATCGGGTGGTGGGAGTTAATCATGGGACTGCAGGATCATGAGATGAAGTGGTGCGAGGGAATTAGGTGTGGGACTGGAGGACCTCTGAATACAATAGGTGTGTTGTATTCAATGGACCAAGGCATAATATCAGCTTTTAAGCGATACAGCCTGTTACAACAGGTGTGTTCTCCAGCCAATGGACCAGAGGGTAATATCAATTTTTTATAACCTGTAGGAATTATTTAAGAAATGGTCAGTGTGATAGACACAAACCCTGATAAGACTAAAATATTGCTCTTGGTCTTTCACTAATTTAAATGCTATCCTTTTTATTGCTATTGCCTGAAAAAAGGGAGTGCAAAAAAACTACATATACAGTTTGGAAGGAAGTTCTATCCAAATGAAAGACCATTGAAGTATTTGGACCGGTGGGGGGACAATGCTACAGTCATACAAGAAATTTTACATTTGTCCAGAGAGTCAGGATTGGATACAGTTACAGAAGATGACCTCTTACAATTGATTATTAATAAGAACAGATCTTTCTATCAAAGAATTAACAGAATTGGCACATCAGCTGGATAAAAAAAAAGAAAAATGATGTTTTGTGGAGATAATAATAAATGAAATTATTGTGCACAGTGCTCAGGTGCACTACAAACAATATAAACCTTCAAATAATTACTTACCTCTGCCAACTCCTTGATTGAAGAATGTTCTGAAAAGTTTGAATATAACTTTAGCTCCTTATTATGCAATTGTTATGGAGAGGAAAAGAAGACACACCAAACAGCAGTATCATCTTGATATTTATTTTGAGAACAATACCTTAACATCAGTATGACTGGCTGGTTAAAGCTGGTTGGAACAGAAAGAAGGGGAGAGAATTCTGGCCAGATACAGTTGGTTTAAATGCTAAAGGATTGAATGTGTCTCAGACTGGTCAGTACTCATGTGGAACCTCTAACCGCCAGGTTGGCCGGGGCCTGACATACAGTTCCACACAAACCAATTCTATTTTATTGTATCACCAACACTAGGGAATTTGTCATATTTTTGGCAAAACTGAAGAATCTTCCCAACCCTTTGTTTAGAAGGTTTTCTATGGCTGGATGCCCATCCTATCACCAATCACTACAGAGTGTACTGGGTAATACTTTATTGTGTGGATCACCAAAATTAGGGAGCTTGTCATGTCTATGACACAACTAAAGACTACTTCCAACTCTTTGTTTGGAAAATTTTTTGTGACGATGCCCTTTTTATTACTAATCACTTTGCAGAGAGTATTAGGTGTTTATTATGATCACCAACACTTGAGAGGATCTCATGCTTGACACAGCAAAAGGGTCATATATATATATATATATATATATATGGAAGCGCGTGGTCTAGTGGTAAGGGTGTTGGGCTTATGACCAGGGCATAATATCAGCTTTTAAGCTATACAGCCTGTTACAACAGATGTGTTCTCCAGCCAAAGTTGTGGGTTCAATTCCTGGACTGGGTTGTGTGTTGTGTTCTTAGCCAAAATACTTTATTTCATGTTGCTGAAAATGAGTACAAGCAATAGCTGTGAGTTTAACCCTGTCCAGGGGTGAGTATTGTACTCTCAGTTGCTTATCGCCATGAAAACCGGCCTGATGAGCCTCCAGGCTTGAGACAGACTTTATACATATATATATAGAGTAAAGGGTAAAGACCCCCTTTGATCATCAGTGACCATGGGATTTGCACCTAGAAAGTCCAAGCAATTGCCCATGCAGATTATTTTTTCTTCTCCACATCACTGATGTTGAAAGCTAAGGCTGATACAGTTTGGCACCAGTGATGTTGCAACCCATTTCTACAGCTGAGAGAACTGGAGCAATGTAAAATATAGTGTCTTGCTCAAGAACACAACACAGTCCAGTCCAGGAATATATATATATGACGGTTGTCTGCTCAATACAAAAACTTGACCACGTCAGTATACATGGAGCTCACTTCTGGCATGAAAACCCATGTGGCTTTTTAGACCAGACATACTTTTAAAATGTCGTCCACATAAATTGCACCTTAGATTCGAAGTAGCTTCAACTGCCTGAGTTGTCTGACCTTGATGAACCTTGAAATGTCTCTTTAGATTTGCATATTTTGTGACATATGTGGCATTGATAAATGTGAACTGGTTGGTATGTTCTGAGGTCAGTAGGAAGTGTTTTATGTGTGCTCTCATGTGACAGGCAGATTTTGCCACAAACTGTTCAAACAGAAAAAGTCCCATTAATTTTGTATTTACTTCCTGGTTGCTTTTTCCTTATATTCCTCTTAATATTTACCTGCATTAATCTATTTTGCTCAAAAGTTTTCACACACACACACACATATAAAATTGTGTACCAAGTAGGTGAATATATATTAAATTTATATCTGAAAATATACATATGTTCCAGTTTTACATGGTTTCTATGGTTGTGCAAGTAGATCAAACAATAAACCATGTAGTTACATGTTTACCTCCAGTTCATTTAATATGTTCATCACTTTTTTCTTTTTTAGACACTGTGTCATTTGAGATGGATTTTGCTGTTATTTCCAGCATACTGGGTGATCACAAATATGGTGTCTCATTAACTTGATGTGTTTTCTTTCTTTAAGTTATCTGTAAACATTCTCCCTTCCCTATATCTTCATCACCACCATCATCATTGTTTTTACATCAACTTTTCCATCTTGGCATGGGTTGAATGAGACCTTTTGAGGCAATGTTTTATAGCTGGATACCCTTTTTGAGACCAGTTGTATGCATTGATCCTATACTAACCTGGGTACACACATAATGTTTAAAAAGAAATGATAAACTGAAAATAAAATTCTCTATTAACCCTTTCATGACCGCATTTCTAATGAAATACACTCTATTTAAATTAATTAATGAATAATTTTGAGGGATTTACAAAAATGATTACTTATTTCATTACTAAGATAGTAACATAATGCAAGGTTTTTATATAAAATTATGTTGGAAGATTTTCATTTGAATTGGAAACCTTCAAAATGGGTGGTTTTATTTCATAGAACCAAAGCTGGTTTTGGCTGGTTTGGTAACTAAAGGGTTAACATGGAAGAAGAAGAACCTATTAACAACCCAATACCACAATTGCCATTGTTATCACCATTACCGTTAACTGTAATTAATTTAATCATAAATTACAATTTCTGTCACATGAGTGAATCATTAATTAATTTGTTGAGCAATTATGTCAATGATGTGAAACAATTGTGTCATGTGAATACAATGATTTCACAAGGACAGTTCTGTACTTGGTTGCCATCTTTTCCTAAGTGGTAAGGTCAGTGTTAATTTAATATAGTCAGCTAAGAAATAGAATTGTCTTGACAGACCATGTTAAGTATGTTAGCACCAACCTTACTATTTAGTTTCCATGCTGAGTGTGTCTCTGGGTATTTTTTCTTGTCTGTTTTTTATTTCTTTTAATTTTGGCTATCACACCACTTACTGTTTATTCCCAAATAATTTATATATGTTTCGATTCATCTTCAGTCCAACAGAACTGATTAAAACTATACTTTACTGATGAGGTCTTATAAGTCTGAAACATATCCAGAGTTGGCTCTGTACAGCCAAAATCAGGTTCACTCCATTTTACATTGCTCACATTTGTGTTCCCTACCTTTCTTGATCAGAATTTGTTCCCAAGCTAATGATTCATTATCTTCACCATACATATAATTATAATTAACTATAAAGTTTTGGTTACCTACATTAAGTATGTTAGCATCAACCTTACTATTTGGTTTTCACACAGAGCATGTCTCTGAGTACTTTGTCCTAACCTTCCTATTCTTAATGCTGAAAAACTGAAAGACAGAAAAATAAATTGCCATCGGCTGCAATGAAGAATTGAACCCCATATCTTCCAGATACCGACTAGACCCCGAGATCAGAAGCAGAGTTGGACAAACAACTTCAATATTTGCCTGACTAATGAAGAGAGACTAAGAGAACAGAAAACTAACTACAAATACGAATATTGCTGCCAACTAGAAGACAGAAGCAGTATCTCAATGTCTTCCACAATCATAAGCTAAGACGCATTTTGGATATCAAGTGAACCAACTGGGTCACCAGCACTGAAGTCCTCAACTGTGCCAAGATACCCAGCATATTCATCCTGCTCCAACAGCGGCATCGGTGCTTGCTGGGTCATGTACATTGTATGTCGGACAGGTTATCTGTAAACATTCTCCTTTCCCTATATCTTCATCACCACCATCATCATTGTTTTTACATCAACTTTTCCATCTTGGCATGGGTTGAATGAGACCTTTTGAGGCAATGTTTTATAGCTGGATACCCTTTTTTGAGACCAGTTGTATGCATTGATCCTATACTAACCTGGGTACACACATAATGTTTAAAAAGAAATGATAAACTGAAAATAAAATTCTCTATTAACCCTTTCATGACAGCATTTCTAATGAAATACACTCTATTTAAATTAATTAATGAATAATTTTGAGGGATTTACAAAAATGATTACTTATTTCATTACTAAGATAGTAACATAATGCAAGGTTTTTATATAAAATTATGTTGGAAGATTTTCATTTGAATTGGAAACCTTCAAAATGGGTGGTTTTATTTCATAGAACCAAAGCTGGTTTTGGCTGGTTTGGTAACTAAAGGGTTAACATGGAAGAAGAAAAACCTATTAACAACCCAATACCACAATCGCCATTGTTATCACCATTACCGTTAACTGTAATTAATTTAATCATAAATTACAATTTCTGTCACATGAGTGAATCATTAATTAATTTGTTGAGCAATTATGTCAATGATGTGAAACAATTGTGTCATGTGAATACAATGATTTCACAAGGACAGTTCTGTACTTGGTTGCCATCTTTTCCTACTGACCACTGGCACAAGGATGGCCTCATCTTTGTTTCACAGATGTCTGCAGCAGAGATATGAAGTTAATAGATTTGAACATCAGTTTTCCATGTATTTTATATAATATAGTATATTTACTTCTAGGTTTACATATTGAAGGTGTTTTCTTTAATGATTATATGTATATAATCATCATCATCATCTTTATCATCACTGTTTAAAATTTATTTTTCATGCTTCATGAGTTAGATACATTATCATATTCTGTGGCTAGACAGGTCAAATGACAGTGTTTCATTCATATGTTCCATAACCATTTTATGGTGTGTACTAGGTACATGTTATTGTGGTATCACCACTAGCACCTGATAGAGTGAATGGGTGCTTTTCATTGTGACACCAGCACTACCACTTTACAATGTGAGCAGTGTTATTGTATTGTGGCACCAACACTATCACTTTACTGTGTGGGCTGTGTGTATTGTATTCTGGCACCAACACTATCACTTTACAGTGTGGACTGTGTGTATTGTATTGTGGCACCAACACTATCACTTTACTGTGTGGGCTATGTGTATTGTATTGTGGCACCAACACTATCACTTTACTATGTGGACTGTGTGTATTGTATTGTGGCACCAACACTATCACTTTACTGTGTGGGCTGTGTGTATTGTATTGTGGCACCAACACTATCACTTTACAGTGTGGACTGTGTGTATTGTATTGTGGCACCAACACTATCACTTTACTGTGTGGGCTATGTGTATTGTATTGTGGCACCAACACTATCACTTTACTGTGTGTATTGTATTGTGGGACCAACACTATCACTTTACTGTGTGGGCTGTGTGTATTGTATTGTGGCACTATCACTACTGTGTGGGCTGTGTGTATTGTGGCACCAGCACTATCACTTTACTGTGTGGACTGTGTGTATTGTATTGTGGTACCAACACTATCACTTTACTGTGTGGGCTGTGTGTATTGTATTGTGGCACCAACACTATCACTTTACTGTGTGGACTGTGTGTATTGTATTGTGGCACCAACACTATCACTTTACTGTGTGGACTGTGTGTATTGTATTGTGGCACCAACACTATTACCTTACTGTGTGGGCTGTGTGTATTGTGGCACCAACACTATTACCTTACTGTGTGGGCTGTGTGTATTGTGGCACCAACACTATCACTTTACTGTGTGGACTGTGTGTATTGTATTGTGGCACCAACACTATCACTTTACTATGTGGAGTGTGTGTATTGTGGCACCAGCACTATCACTTTACTGTGTGGGCTGTGTGTATTGTATTGTGGCACCAACACTATCACTTTACTGTGTGGGCTGTGTGTATTATATTGTGGCACCAACACTATCACTTTACTGTGTGGACTGTGTGTATTGTATTGTGGCACCAACACTATCACTTTACTGTGTGGACTGTGTGTATTGTGGCACCAGTACTATCACTTTACTGTGTGGGCTGTGTGTATTGTATTGTGGCACCAACACTATCACTTTACTGTGTGGACTGTGTGTATTGTATTGTGGCACCAACACTATCACTTTACTGTGTGGACTGTGTGTATTGTATTGTGGAACCAACACTATCACTTTACAGTGTGGACTGTGTGTATTGTATTGTGACACCAACACTATCACTTTACTGTGTGGGCTGTGTGTATTGTATTGTGGCACCAACACTATCACTTTACAGTGTGGACTGTGTGTATTGTATTGTGGCACCAACACTATCACTTTACTGTGTGGGATGTGTGTATTGTATTGTGGCACCAACACTATCACTTTACTGTGTGGGCTGTGTGTATTGTATTGTGGCACCAGCACTATCACTTTACTGTGTGGGCTGTGTGTATTGAATTGTGGCACCAACACTCACTTTACTGTGTGGGCTGTGTGTATTGTATTGTGGCACCAACACTATCACTTTACTGTGTGGACTGTGTGTATTGTATTGTGGCACCAACACTATCACTTTACTGTGTGGACTGTGTGTATTGTGGCACCAGTACTATCACTTTACTGTGTGGGCTGTGTGTATTGTATTGTGGCACCAACACTATCACTTTACTGTGTGGACTGTGTGTATTGTATTGTGGCACCAACACTATCACTTTACTGTGTGGGCTGTGTGTATTGTATTGTGGCACCAACACTATCACTTTACTGTGTGGACTGTGTGTATTGTATTGTGGCACCAACACTATCACTTTACTGTGTGGGCTGTGTGTATTGTGGCACCAGCACTATCACTTTACTGTGTGGGCTGTGTGTATTGTGGCACCAACACTATCACTTTACTGTGTGGGCTGTGTGTATTGTATTGTGGCACCAACACTATCACTTTACTGTGTGGGCTGTGTGTATTGTATTGTGGCACCAACACTATCACTTTACTGTGTGGACTGTGTGTATTGTATTGTGGCACCAACACTATCACTTTACTGTGTGGGCTGTGTGTATTGTGGCACCAGCACTATCACTTTACTGTGTGGGCTGTGTGTATTGTGGCACCAACACTATCACTTTACTGTGTGGGCTGTGTGTATTGTATTGTGGCACCAACACTATCACTTTACAGTGTGGACTGTGTGTATTGTGGCACCAGCACTATCACTTTACTGTGTGGGCTGTGTGTATTGTATTGTGGCACCAACACTATCACTTTACTGTGTGGGCTGTGTGTATTGTATTGTGGCACCAACACTATCACTTTACTGTGTGGACTGTGTGTATTGTATTGTGGAACCAACACTATCACTTTACAGTGTGGACTGTGTGTATTGTATTGTGACACCAACACTATCACTTTACTGTGTGGGCTGTGTGTATTGTATTGTGGCACCAACACTATCACTTTACAGTGTGGACTGTGTGTATTGTATTGTGGCACCAACACTATCACTTTACTGTGTGGGCTGTGTGTATTGTATTGTGGCACCAGCACTATCACTTTACTGTGTGGGCTGTGTGTATTGAATTGTGGCACCAACACTATCACTTTACTGTGTGGGCTGTGTGTATTGTATTGTGGCACCAACACTATCACTTTACTGTGTGGACTGTGTGTATTGTATTGTGGCACCAACACTATCACTTTACTGTGTGGACTGTGTGTATTGTGGCACCAGTACTATCACTTTACTGTGTGGGCTGTGTGTATTGTATTGTGACACCAACACTATCACTTTACTGTGTGGACTGTGTGTATTGTATTGTGGAACCAACACTATCACTTTACTGTGTGGGCTGTGTGTATTGTATTGTGGCACCAACACTATCACTTTACTGTGTGGACTGTGTGTATTGTATTGTGGCACCAACACTATCACTTTACTGTGTGGGCTGTGTGTATTGTGACACCAGCACTATCACTTTACTGTGTGGGCTGTGTGTATTGTGGCACCAACACTATCACTTTACTGTGTGGGCTGTGTGTATTGTATTGTGGCACCAACACTATCACTTTACAGTGTGGACTGTGTGTATTGTGGCACCAGCACTATCACTTTACTGTGTGGGCTGTGTGTATTGTATTGTGGCACCAACACTATCACTTTACTGTGTGGGCTGTGTGTATTGTATTGTGGCACCAACACTATCACTTTACTGTGTGGACTGTGTGTATTGTATTGTGGAACCAACACTATCACTTTACAGTGTGGACTGTGTGTATTGTATTGTGACACCAACACTATCACTTTACTGTGTGGGCTGTGTGTATTGTATTGTGGCACCAACACTATCACTTTACAGTGTGGACTGTGTGTATTGTATTGTGACACCAACACTATCACTTTACTGTGTGGGATGTGTGTATTGTATTGTGGCACCAACACTATCACTTTACTGTGTGGGCTGTGTGTATTGTATTGTGGCACCAGCACTATCACTTTACTGTGTGGGCTGTGTGTATTGTATTGTGGCACCAACACTATCACTTTACTGTGTGGGCTGTGTGTATTGTATTGTGGCACCAACACTATCACTTTACTGTGTGGGATGTGTGTATTGTATTGTGGCACCAACACTATCACTTTACTGTGTGGGCTGTGTGTATTGTATTGTGGCACCAGCACTATCACTTTACTGTGTGGGCTGTGTGTATTGTATTGTGGCACCAACACTATCACTTTACTGTGTGGGCTGTGTGTATTGTATTGTGGCACCAACACTATCACTTTACTGTGTGGGCTGTGTGTATTGTATTGTGGCACCAACACTATCACTTTACTGTGTGGGCTGTGTGTATTGTATTGTGGCACCAAATAAAATAATTTAAAAAAAATAACAAGTCTCTAACACTTACAATTTTCTATTTTTTACAGCAGAACGTATTCCTGAAAAAAAAAAAAATGCTCTACTTAAAGACTGCCACTTGGTTTGCTTCTATTTTTCTAATGTGTGGTTGTGTGTTATCCCTGGACAATGGCCTTGCCTTAAAACCGCCAATGGGATGGCTTTCATGGGAGAGATTCCGTTGTAATATTGACTGTGATAATGACCCTGATAACTGTATCAGGTAAGCAACCATTCATTTTATTAAACCTTTAGCATTTACATTACTCTATATATACTATTGTATTTTCGGGGTAAAGGCTTTACCTCACATAATTATCTCACATAATTTAATATTATTCATTTTGAGAACAATAACTTAGCATCGGTATGAGTGGCTGGTTACAGCTGGTTTGAACAAAAAGAGGTAAGAGAATTCTGGCCAGATATGGCCGGTTTTAATGTTAGAGGGTTAAGCCTTTTTTGTTTGTTTGTTTTTTGCTTTTTTCTGTTTTCAAAAATAATAGACAACTAAGGATGACCATGGGGTGAAGTGGTTGGAATTAGTTGTGGGAATGGAGAACTAAGGGGGACCATGAAGTGGTGGGAGTTAATCATGGGACTGAAGTGGTAGGAATTAGTTATGGGACTGCAGGATCATGAGATGAGTTGGTGGGTGGAAATTAGTTGTGAGACTGGAGAAACTTGGGATCAAGTGGTGGTGTGAAATCTCAAGATGAAGGTCGTGACAGATGACCTCACACAGGGACAAGAGAAGTAATATGTTGTACTGTAAATGAGTTGACCCCCATGTGTGTTGCAAGAAACTGTAAGATAAAGTTTGATGTATTGTAATTTAATATTTAATTTAAAAAGGAGCTTTATTTTCATTTTAAAAGTAAAATAAATCAATGTACAGTCTTCCCGTGCCATTTGTGGTCCCGCCATTCGCGGTCCTGGTTATTCGTGGAATTTTTCTTAGAACCTAACTAATAATTGTTCATAAAAACCACCATATATTTGTGGAATCATAAATATCTTCTGCAATTTTTTATGGCTTTTTTCATGGCAATATATATTTTTTCATGCTTTTTAACACTAAATTCATCATCACCGTATTACATCCATTCTTCCACGCTAGCATGGGTTAGACGGGTTGTTCTGTTGTGGGCAATGCCAAGCCGGGTGACCATGTCTTGCTCATGCAGACTGATTTTGGCTTGATTTCTACAGCTGGATGCCCTTCCTTACCCCAACCTCATTTACAGTGTGTACTGGGTATTTTTTATCATGGCGCCTACACGACCACTTTACAGTGTGGACTGGGTGCTTTTTGTTGTGACACCTACACAACCACTTTACAGTAGGAGGAGGGTGTGGGCATACTGTCTATATGCTTCAGCTTTGGCTTGTACCCGTTGGAAGTCAGGTCTTCTGTATTACTGTGTAACGCCAGAGGTCATGGTCATGTGTCATCACCTTTGAGAGGTGCAATTGGACAAGATCAGCTTTTATCACTTCATCCCAGGTCTTCTTGTGTCTCCCCACTCCAAGGCTTCCATTAACTTTTAGCGCTCTGCATCTTTTTATGCAGCTGTCATCCTTCATAAGCATCACATGTCCATGCCAACGTAATCTCCTCTCCTCCACATAGCATTTGATTCCTCTTATGTCTAGTCTCTCTCTCAATTCGTTTATGCTTTGCCATTCATGTATATTACTATTACACATCCATCGGAGTATGCAAGCTTTATTTATTTCCAATCTATGCAAATCTATGCACACAATGGCCAGGTCTCACTACCATGCAACATTGCTGTTTGTATGCATGCATCATACAGTCTGCCTTTCATTTTGAGGGAAAAACTTTTTTCAGCTAGCAGTAGTAGTAGCTCCCTGAACTTCTTTCATCCCATTCTTACTCTGGCTACTGTACTTTTCGAACACTGCTATTTCGGTCACCTAGGTAACAGAAGCTGTCTACTGTTTCTACAGAGCCCTCCCAGAATCTGGTAGTGTTTGTTTCCTGTAGTCATTTGCTGCTTACTGTCCCAGTGCAACTGTTACATGTAAAGCCTACATTTTTAGCTAAACTTTCTGAGATCCTACTATATCTCTTGTGTACCCATAATTTGCATTTGGGGCTGAGGATAGAATTTCTACCTACACTTTTCCTACATACTGAACAAGGCCATTTTCCTGAGGGGATCTGGGTTATATTTTCTCTTCTACTTATGAGGACCTTAGTTTTTGTCAGGTTGACTTTGAGACCCCTACTTTCTAGGCCCTGCTTCCATGTTTGGAATTTCTTCTCTAGTTCCACCATTGATTCAGCTATGTTTAAATTATCAATAACAATATACCATATTTGCTGGCCTATATTTTATGTTATGTTTTGATGTTTATAGGCATTTTTAAGGACCACATCCAATATTCGCGGTTTTTCACTCTGCGCGGGTGCTGTAGGAACATAACCCCCGCCAATACTGAGGGGACAACTGTATCTGGCAGTGGAACATCTGACCACAAAATATTCTCAACCACATTGAAGAACAAAGCCTGGAATTGTTCTGATGAGCTTTCCTGAGGGAGTTGTAGGGGCACCATATTGACATACAGCATTTCTAAGGCACCTTTTTAAAACCTGGCAGAGCCCACCTCCTTTCAAAGTCTGAATACAGCAGTTTCCTTTCAGAGAAAAATAGAGTGAGAGAAAGGAAATGATAAAGAGATATAGAGGAAGAATCGACCTAGTATTGAACTGGTACTTTTTTATGGCCCTCGAATGGAGGAAGGGCAAAGTTTACCATGGCGGTATTTGAACTCAGAGAGCAGAGAGCCAAAACAAATATTACAAAGCACTCTATCTGATGTTCTAACGACTCTGCTTTAATAGGTTTATAATATTTTAAATTCAAATCGATATAGCTTTCAATTTTGCTTTCATTCTTCTAAGGTTACAAAATAAGTACCAATAATATTTCAGTCATCTATAAAACTATATACATAAAAAAAATTGAAATTTTGCCTAATCCAAAGTTTTCTGTATTGCTTAGTCAATATTGTAACTAGAGTTTTATTATTATAGACATAAGTTCAATACAGGCCATTGATTCAGGTGTATATGTCATCAGCTTTAGTAGTTGATATAGGTCATATGACTCAGATGTGTGTATCATATGACAAATATAAGCTGAGGCATGTGATAGAGATTTATTTCATATCATATGAATTTTTGTCAGGTCACTCCTGGTTGCTACTGGTAACATGTAACCCAGTACAACCTGTTCCATGGTTGGGTCATCGGTGACTAAGCCAGCAACCTCATCAGGCTTAATTGGTGAGAAGGGCGATTATTGGACATCCTGCAGGACAAAATACAAAACCTGTCAAAGGAGGACATTTTTTTCAAGCTCTTCCAAAAATTCAGTTATAAAAACCAGGTCATTAACATACACAAGTTCATATGACCAGGAGAAGGATAATAAACAGGAAGAGGCAGAAGATTCAGGCTTCATGAACACTCACTCTTTTACTTGCATCTTATGAAACACAGAGATATGGTCTACATATTCTAAACTGAATACATACACACATACATACATAAATATATACATACACACATACATACATATATATATTATATACATATTATATATATATATATTATTGTGAAGGCACATGGCTTAGTGGTTAGACCTTGCAATCGAAAGGTTGTGAGTTCAATTCTCGGACCGGGTGATGTGTTGTTTCCTTGAGCAAGACACTTTATATCACATTGCTCCAGTTTACTCAGCTGTAAAAATGAGATGATAGGACTGGAGTCCCTATCATTCCACTGCAAAGTGGTCATGGAGGTGCCATGGCATAAAGGTACCCAGCCCACACTGTAAAGTGGACGTGTAGGCGCCATAGAAAAAAAGCACCCAGCACTCACTGTAAATGAGGTTGGTGTTAGGAAGGGCATCCAGCTGTAGAAATCAAGCCATAATCAGTTCCTGTATGAGCAAGACAAGGTCAGCCGACCGGACACTGCCCTCAACAGGACAACCCGTCTAACCCATGCTAGCATGGAAGAACGGACGTAAAACGGTGATGATGATGATTATATACATATTATATATATATATTATATACATATTATATATATTATATACATATGAAATAATTGCCTTATGTTGTTTATTACATAACTATTAAGCTCTGTAACCTACATAGAGCACTCTTTTTTCCTGGACCTTTCCGACGGAATTACTTCATTCATACATATATAAATATATACATATCTATAAATATCCAGTCCGAAACAAATGAGGTCGTGTAGGTGTCACGACAAAAAAACACAGTCCACGCTGTAATGTGGCCGTGTAAGTAACACGGTAAAAACCTCCCAGTACACACTGTAAACGTGGTTGGTGTTGGCAAGGGCACCCAGCCATAGAAAACCCGCCAGACGTGTAGGTGTCACGACAATAAAACACACAGTCCACGCTGTAATGTGGCCGTGTAGGTAACACGGTAAAAACCTCCCCGTCCACACTGTAAACGTGGTTGGTGTTAGGAAGGGCATCCAGCCGTAGAAAACCCGCTAGACAGTCCTGAGCAAGACAACCAATCTTGCCTCAAGTGGGAAAATTTCCGTCCAGACCCATGCTAGCGTGGAAAATGGACGTTAAACGATGATGATGATGATGATATCTATATATATATAATATCATCATCATCATCATTTTACGTCCGCTTTTCCCTGCTTGCTAGAGGCACATGGCTTAGTGGTTAGAGCATTAGCCTTGCAATCGAAAGGTTGTGAGTTCAATTCTCAGACTGGGTGATGTGTTGTTTCCTTGAGCAAGACACTTTATTTCACATTGCTCCAGTTTACTCAGCTATCGAAATGACTGAGGTCCCTATTATTCCACTGCAAAATGGTCGTGGAGGTGCCACGGCAAAAAAGCACCTAGCCCACACTGTAAATGAGGTTGGTTTTAGGAAGGGCATCCAGCTGTAGAAATCGAGCCAGAATCAGTTCCCGTCCCACCCTTGCAAGCAGGGAAAAGCGAATGTAAATTGATGATGATGATATATATATATATATATGATGATATCATCATCATCATCATCATCATCGTTTAACGTTCATCTTCCACGCTAGCATGGGTTAGACGGGAGTTGTCCCACTTGAGGCAAAGTTGGTCGGGTGACCGTGTCTCGCTCATATAGGACTATCTGCAGGTTTTCCACATGTAGATCACTGCATATCTCTGCCGTCTTCATTCCAAGGAGTAGAGGTTCAGTTCTTTTAGCCTCTCCCAGTAGCTTATCTCCTTCATCGTCGCAATCCTCTTGGTGTAGCTTCGCTGGATTGCCTAAAGCTCCGTGGTTAGTTTGACAACTGGGAGCAATAGACCAGGCGGCTTAGGACAAATGTCCTCCATAGTGTTAACATGGTGTCTCGGTCTCTTAGCTAGAAAATCCTCAAGATCCAGCCAGCGAGTCGTCTGCACATTTTCGCCACTTTCATGATGTGTGAGGAAAAAGATGCATCATTGCTCATGTCTATACCCAGGTCTCGTATCGATTTCGACACAGGGATATTGGTCCCTCCTGGTCTGGCGTAACTGTGTTGTACTGTATTTGTGTTTTCAGGTTTGTATTGTAGGGCTTGGAATTTGCCAACATTAAACTGCATGTTGTTGTCTTCCACCAATTTGTATATGGCATCCAGATCTTGTAAAAGGGCAGCATCAGCTGGGTTTTTGATTGCCTGTGCTATCTTAGTATCATCAGCATAGCTAGTGAGGGATGTTGTTGTATGTACTACAGAGGGCATGTCTAAGAGAGCCACCAAAAACAGTAGTGGTCCCAGGACTGTGCCTTGGGGCACCCCACTTGTTATTGATGTTTCCTTTGAGAGGGCCCCATTTGCTGCGACTGTCTGGCTTCTGTCCTTTAAGAAGTCATGCAGCCACTCACCTACTTCTCCAGGTATGCCGAGTCCATGTAGTTTGTGACATATCATTCTGTGGTCGACCTTGTGAAAGGCCTTCGCAAAGTCAAGATATATCACATCCACATGTGAGCTGTCTAGCAGTTGTTTCAGTACCTAGTCGTAGTGATGTAGCCGCTGTGTAAAGCAGCTTCTTCCTGGGCGAAAGCCATGCTGCGTGCTAGTCAGGCAGTCATTTTCCTCGAGGAAAGTGATCAGTTTCTTTCTGATGATTCGCTCCATGACTTTACTGATATGTGACGTCAGGGAGACTGGCCTATAGTTTTTGGCCTCTGCTCTGCTACCTCCTTTATGGATAGGGCATATTGTGCCTTCTTTCAGCTCCCTGGATAGTATACCGCTAGCCAAGGAGCTTCTGAAGAGCGTCTTCAGTGGAGTTGCTAAGGCCCGCTTACATGTTTTTAAGAGGACTGCTGGGAATCCATTAGGTCCAGCAGCTGAGTCAGTTCTGATTTCATCTATGGCGTATACCACATCCTCCTCCATTATGTCTATGTGGTTGATGGTCGCCATTTCTTCATGGAGTGTTGTGGCATCAAATAACTCTTCTGGCTTTGTTATTTGCATGTGCCTCAGTGGACATGTGAACACACTTTTGTACTGTTCCTTCAGTATTTCACATATCTCTGGAGGATTCTCAGTTAATGAACCGTCTGTGTGGAAGAGTGGCCCAATCTTGCAGTGTACCGAGGCAGTTTCTTTTGCAAATTTAAAGAAGGCCTTAGGGTTTGTTTTAATATTTTTTTTTTTTTTTTTATTTTTTATTTTTTTTATTTTTTATTTTTATATAATATATATATAATATATATCATCATCATCATCATCATCACCGTTTTACGTCCGTTCTTCCACGCTAGCATGGGTTAGACGGGTTGTCCTGTTGTGGGCAGTGTCTAGTCGGCTGACCATGCCTTGCTCATACAGGAACTGATTTGGCTTGATTTCTACAGCTGGATGCCCTTCCTAACACCAACCTCATTTACAGTGAGTGCTGGGTGCTTTTTCGTGGTGCCTACACGTCCACTTTACAGTGTGGGCTGGGTGCTTTTTTGCCGTGGCACCTCCACGACCACCTTGCGGTGGGGGGTGTGGGGGCATATTGTCTATATATATATATATAATATATATATAATATGTATATAATATATATATATGTGTATATAATATATATATGTATGTATGTATTTATGTATGTATGTATGTGTGTGCGTATTCAGTTTAGAATATGTAGACCATATCTCTGTGTTTCATAAGATGCAAGTAAAAGAGTGAGTGTTCATGAAGCCTGAATCTTCTACATCTTCCTGTTTATTATCCTTCTCCTGGCCATATGAACTTTTGTCCTGTAGTAGAAATATCTTGGAATCTAAATGATTCAGAGTAAACTTAGCAGAGACCAAAGTTTTAGTAAGTAGGAAAGAGAACAGGACCCAAATTCCACCAGGGAAGTGTCCATGCTTGGTATGTAAAAAAGGAGAGTGTAGGAACTGTATATGATGTACACAATGTAAGGTATGTTTATTCAAGAGGTCTAGTGGAAGAAAAGACAGATTTTGAATAAGGCAGATGCACAAGAATAGTGGTTAGTAAGCACAGCAATGAAATATACCTTTTCCAATTTCTAGAATGTACCATAGATGTAGTTGATAGTTCCTGTTACTAAGGTGACCCAATTAGCAATGGAGGTGATTGCTCTGAAAGCTTGAAACAATTTAGGTAGCTACTACCTCTTTTGACAACAAGGGTAGATTGCATGATGCCTGCACGAGAAGAACAATGTTGTATGGCACTGAGACACAGGTAGCTGGATAGAAATGAAGTGAGCTTGCTTAGATGGATGTGTAAGGTTAATATTCATGAATGGTGAAGAATGGATGAACTGAGAGAGCAACTGCATATAAGAGGATCAGATGTACTATGAAAGAGAGAAGACTGCTGTTACGGATGATAAATGAAGGGTGAAGAAGTGGAAGGAGATACCAGTGGAATGAAGCTGCAATAGAGAAAGATGGAGAAAAGGCTGGGCAGAGCTGATCTCAAAACACTGAACCTCACAGAGGAGATGACGATGGAATGCTGCGAGTGGAAGGAGGGTGTGCTTGAAAGGACCTGTACAACCCCTGAATGCATAGAAAAATGTATTCAAAACGATGATGATTATGTGTGTGTGTTTATATGTGTATATCACTGAAAAATGTAAACATCAGAGGAAAACAATAATCTGGTGCTTTTTATCCTAATCTCTTGTGATGTTTGTTTCACTTGAGTTCTAATGACACTCCCTTGTCACTGGCCACCATTTGCCCATTTTGAAGCAGTATTTACCATAACCAGGCAGATGATACTATGTTGTAGGGTTAAAAATTGAACTCTGGATCATTTTATAAGTTATTCAGCATAATACTTTAACAGCTATTGTGTCTCATTAAGAACTAGATTAAATTAGTATTGATGCTATAATAAAATATACCCTGTACACCCTGAAATGTGTCAGTGATAGTACCACAATAAAATGCACCCTGTGCACCCTGTTATGTGTTAGTGATAGTACCACAATGAAATGCACCCTGTGAACTCTGTAATGTGTTAGTGATAGTACCACAGTCAAGTGCACTCGGTACACCCTGTGATGTATCAGTGATAGTGCCATGATAAAATGCACCCAGTACAGTCTGTAGTGGGATGCTATGATGTGATGCACCCAATACACTCTGTAAGGCGGTTGGCTGTAGAAACGGTGTCCAGCAGAAGTAACCAGTAGAACATATGAGCAAGACAGGTTGCTCTGACCCATCTAGTCTTGGACTGTGACAACCCATTCAATCCATGCCAGTGTGGAAATTATATGTAAAACGAAGACAATGATGATGATATTAAGATGATGTATTTGCTATATTTTTTTGTCAGTGAAAAATTGTTTATGGAAATGGCTGATAGCATGGTTGCTGGTGGCTTCAAAGATGCTGGTTATGAATTTATAAATATTGACGACTGCTGGTTATCAAAGAAAAGAGATGAGAATGAACGTCTTCAGGCTGATCCAAAAAGATTCCCTAGTGGTATTAAAAAGTTGGCACAATATGTAAGTTTCTTCGAAAGTTGCAAAAGAAAAAAAGAAATATATATATATATGATGATGATATATAACAAATTAATCTATCATAAAATATCTGCTTCTTCTCACCCTAATCTCTCTTCTGTCATTACTCTCTTCTTCTCCCCCCGATCTCTTCTTCTGTCACTGATCTCCTCTTCTGTCACTGATCTCTCTTCTGTCACTGCTCTCTCTTCTCACCCTGATCTCTCTTCTCACCCTGATCTCTCTTCTGTCACTGTTCTCTCTTCTCACCCTGATCTCTCTTCTGTCACTACTCTCTCTTCTCACCCTGATCTCTCTTCTGTCACCACTCTCTCTTCTTCTCACCCTGATCTCTCATCTGTCACTACTCTCTCTCTCTCTTCTCATCCTGATCTCTCTTCTGTTACTGATCTCTCTTCTGTTACTGATCTCTCTTCTGTCACTGCTCTCTCTTCTGTCACTGCTCTCTCTTTTCACCCTGATCTCTCTTCTGTCACTACTCACGCTTCTCACCCTGATCTATCTTCTGTCACTGCTTTCTCTTCTTTTCACACCTGATCTCTCTTCTGTCATTGATCTCTCTTCTGTCACTACTCTCTCTTCTCACCCTGATCTCTCTTCTGTCACTGTTCTCTCTTCTTCTTATCCTGATCTCTCTTCTCATCCTGATCTCTCTTCTCACAATAATTTGTTTTCTGTCATTGCTGTGTAGAATAAATAGCCAGCATTACTTGCTGCATCAGCTACTCTACCTCATGGGGTATCCTTCCTTAGGCAGGATGCAATCCTACTGATTTTGTGGCGGAAAATAGCAGCTGAGGGGCCAAGGATACTTGAAGTCTCAAGGGAAACAAATGGGACAAAAATATTGGAGTGGGGCACTTGTGAGTGCTTGAGGTAAGTAGGAGGCTAAGGGAGACAACTCTAACAAAAATATCAGTGTTGTCCTGTAAAAGGTTTCTTGTTAAACTCTTGTCAAGTTTTCTGCAATGCTCATCCAGTCACATTTCCAACCATCCTGACTGGATCTAAATGATATGGGACAAGAGAATGCAGCTGATGCAGAGCAAGTTTTCACTTAAAACTATGTCACATGTGTCACCAGCTTCTTGGAACCACAATCAAATAATAGTTTCTAGTTTAGGAACAAGGCTAGCAATTTTGGGGGGAAGAGAAAATCGATTAAATCAACCCCAGTGCATAATTGCTGCTTTATTTTATCGACTCTGTAAGGATGAAAAGCAAAGCTAACTTTGGCGGGATTTGAACTCTGTAAAGGGTCGTAACTCTATGCTGCAAAGCATGTCTGACACTCTACCGACACTGCCAATCCACCACAATCAAATAATGGCCCTTTCATTGCAGCAGTCAAGCTATCATGCAAATCTACAACAGTGAATTATTGCCACTTCCAAAGTTTCCTTGCTTGTAGGAGCAGACGGAAGGTACAGTATAGGTGAGAACAACCCCAATTCTCCAGTACTTCACACATAACTGTCCTATATTGAAGTGCCACATAATAATCAAGGTCATTGTGTTAATTGATCACTGGTGAATGAACATGAGACATCATCATCATCATTTAATATCTGTTTTCCTTGTTAGTAAGGGTTAAATGGGCCATCACAGACCAAGTCAGTATTTAATCAGCCTTGAACCCCTTAGACCTGATCAGGGACCACATCTCACTTACATATGTTTCCACCCACTACAGAGTGCATTGGGTGCATTTTATTGTGGCACATGTACTAGGGAATGCACTGGGTGCATTTTATTGTGGCACAAGCACCAGGGAGGTTGTTATCTCTTTGACACAGAAAATATAAATATACCTTTTAATTAAGCATATTCAGAGGGTTTAGAAAGACAATTGAGTTAAACAGAATTTTTCAAAAATTCTTTTACAGATCCACAGTAAAGGGCTTAAATTAGGAATCTATGAAGATTTTGGTAAAAAGACTTGTGGTGGATATCCTGGTAGTGAGTTCCACTTGAGTATTGATGCTCAGACATTTGCTGACTGGGAAATTGATTTACTGAAACTAGATGGTTGTTATGCTGATACTGCAGATATGGAAGTTGGTAAGTACCATTCCAATTCAATCATCATCACCATCACCATCATCATCATTACCACCACCACTTAACATCTATTTTCCAAGCTTGCATGGGTTAGACGGGCTGTCATGTTTTAAGGCTAGACAAATCAGGTGATCACATCTTACTCATATGTTCCATTTCTTTGGCTTGGATTTCTACAGTTGGATGCCCTTCCTAACACCAACCACATTACACAGGGGACTGGGTGCTTTCTATTGTAGCACCAGCACTACCACTTCACAGAGGGGTCTGGGTGCTTTTGTATTGTGGTACCGGTACTACCACCTAACAAAATGGACTGGGTGCTTTTTGTTGTGGCATCCGTATGACCACCTTACATGGTGGACTGGGTGATTTTGTATTGTGGCACCAGTACTACTACCTAACATGGTGAGCTGGGTGCTTTTTGTCGTGGCACCAATACCACTGCTTTACATGGGGGATTGGCTGCTATTTGTCAGAACTTACCTTCAAGAACTGAAATGTGAGGATGAGTATAACAGATCAATTTTGTCACTCAATTGGAAGGCAAAGTTAATCTTGGGTAGATTTGATCTCAGCATTCAAGACCATGCTACTAAATACTTGAAGGCATTTTGTCAGTCACTCTACCAATTCTTCTAGTGTGTCACTCTAGCTTTTAAAATGAATATCAATTTTAATATTAATATAAAACTATATATATAAAAATTAATACAAAAGAAGAGGCATACTTGGAAAGGTTGAAAGAAGAGTAAGGAGCAAGGAACAGTGTTTGAGATGTTGTGTTTGCTATGTTGCAGTTGTGAGATCACCAGACCAGTCTTTAACATTTTGAGGTTGTGAGGTTACCAGGCAGCTTTTTTATGTTGAAGTTGTGAAGTTACCAGACCAGTCTTTGCTATGTTGAAGCTGTGAGATCACCAAACCATTTTTTGCTATGTTGAAGTTGAGAGGTCACCAGGCCAACCTTTATGTTGTTGTGAGATCAGCAGACAATCTTCGATATGTTGAAGTTGTGAGGTCCCCAGAGAAGTCTTTGATATGTTGAAGTTGTAAGGTCATGAGACCAATCTTTGTTATGTTGTGAGATCACCTGACCAATCTTTGATATGTTGCAGTTGTGAGATCATCAGAAAATTCTTTCCAATGTTTAGGTTGTGAGGTCACCAGACCAACCTTTGTTATGTTGAAGATTGTGAGATTACTTGACCAATCTTTGTTATACAGTCTTTGATAAGTGAAAGATCTGACATTGTCAGGCTATTGTTTGCTTTGCTGAAGATGAAAGATCACAACTTCTATGTTTGTGATACAGTTTTAGATGTTGAGGTTGTGATGTCTCTTTGAGATGCAGTCTTAGTTGTTTATGCTGTGAGGTCACTGTGAATATCTTTGTCATGCAGTGTTTAATGTGGAGGTTGTGGTCCCACTAGGATTGTCTTTGTTATGCAGTCTTTGATATTGGAGTTGTGGGGGAATAATTATTGATAAAACTAATGTCTTTAATTCTCTCATGTTAAACAGGTTATCCATTAATGGGAAAATTTCTCAACATGACTGGCAGACCAATTCTTTATTCTTGCAGTTGGCCAGCTTACACGGTTAAGGTAACATACATTTTTGCATTAACTGTTGAGGGCTTGGCAACCACTTTAGTGTTGGTGCCATGATAAAATACACCCAGTATACACTGTAAAGTAGCTGAAGATCAAATGAAGACAAGATAGAGTAAAGATGACTTTTCAGTTGTGCTGAGTACATGATAACATTACTAATGTTAGTGTCACGATAAAATACTTCTAATACATTGTGTAAAGTGGTAGTGCTAGTGCTATGATAAAGTGCACCCAGTACACTCTTTAAACTATATATATATGCATGTGTGTGTGTGTGTGTACATACATATACTAGCACTTTAGTTTTGGCTAAGTTTACTCTCAAACATTTTGATTCCAAATTCTGTTTCCATTGTCGGAACTTATTCTCTAGTTCTTTTATGGATTCAGCTATAAGGACCAGGTCATCTGCATAGAGAAATTCATATGCACAACCAGTCTTAAACTCCTCTGTCAGGGTCTTGAAGAACTATGATGAATGGCAGTGAGCTGAGAACTGAATCCCGATGGAACATAAACACTTTTAAAACTCCTTATATTTGCTTGTGTTTGTGTAGTATGCATACATAGTGATTTCTGATTTAAGCACAAGGCCAGCAATTTTGGGGAGGGGGAAAGTCGATTAAATTGCCCCCAGTAAGTTATTGGTACTTATATTATCGACTCTGTAATGATGAAAGGCAAAGCTAACCTCGGTGGATTTGAACTTAGAACGTAAAGGGCCATAGCTAAATACTGCAAAGCATTTTGTCCGACGCTCTACCAATTCATAATATACACACTTTACCACATGTTACCCTCTCGTTATTCACTTAATTATCTATTTTTAAACCCTATAAATTTTACTTTATTTTATATTTTATCCTATTCACTGATGTACCTACTAATTAACTTCCCTATTTACTAATGGCAGCACGTGGCCTAGTGGTAAGGGTGTTGGACTTACGACCATTTTGTTATGGGTTCAACCCCTGGACTGGGTTGTGTATTGTGTTCTTGAGCAAAACACTTCATTTCATGTTGCTCCAGTATACTCAATTGAAAATGAATACCAACAATAGTTAGGAGTTTAACCCTGGAATGGACTGGCGTTTTGTCCAGGGGAGAGTATTGTACTCTCAGTCGCTTATGGCCTCATAAGCCTCTGGGCTTTAGACTTTAGATTTATTCATTTACTTCTATATAACCCATTTTATATTTTCTTAAAAATATTCCTTCAACTTCTATACATAGTTGTACCCCTCACCTCCTCCACCCTCTATTCCTATGACCATTATACCTCTTCTCCTTCTACTCCACCCTTACTTACCCCACCCACATATCCTTCTGTCGCCTAGGCTGTTTAGATACACTTACCATTATTGCCCCCCCCCCCCCCCTCTGCATTTTCCTCCTTCCTCCTCATCCTCTCTCAGCCCAGCTTACCACCATGCCGGATCTAACTACAGAGTTGCTATGCTAACTAGTGACCTATCTTTACACATCCCACAAAAATTCCTGTACCCTTGAAAAGGGTTGCTGAACACACAAGCCAAAACTCACTAGACCCAAGGGTCAGGATCTCTTTCTCTCTCTCTATATATATATATAGATATATATATAGAAAGAGAGAGATCCGTATATATATAAATGAGTTAGACAAAACTGTTCATCTGATCCAATCCGATCCTGGATCCCTGACCCAATTCAATTCCTGATCCAATCCCGGATCACCCGATCTGATCTTGGATCATCCGATCCGATCCCTGATCTAATACATGATACCGGATCCTCATATCCGATACTGGTCCCCAATCTGACACCGGATCCCTGATCCAATAACAGATCCCTAATATGATCCCAATTCCTGATACTGGATTTGAACCAATCCTCATAGTGGTGTCATCCAGTGCTGAACTCCGAAATTGTGGTTCCACTGCGAGAAGGGTTTGGCATGGCCAACTGGCCTGTCCCTTGTCATAGTGGAGTCATGAGGCATCCAATACCTGAACTGAAAGTTCACTGTGTGAAGGGTTCAGCATAGTGATGTCTCCCAGCGTCTGGTTCCCAAACTGTGGTTCCACACATGTCCTTCCTCATAAGTGTCATACAGTACCAGGCCCCCAAAACTATGGTTACATTGTGAGACAGGTTTGGCACAGCCAACTGGCCTGTCCCGCCTCATCACGGTGCCATCCAGTACTGGGCCACAAAACTGTGGCTACGTTATGAGATGGATTAGGCTCCTTGTATTGGTGCCATCAAGTATTCAGCTCCGAAACTATGGTTCCAATGCAAGACGAGTCAGGCTCCAAAACTATGGTTCCGCTGTGAGATGGGTTAAGCACAGCCAACTGGCCTGTCCCTCCTCATAACAGAGCCATGCAATTCCACACTATAAATGTGGTTGGTATTAGGAAGAGCATCCAGCTGTAAAATACCCGGCCAAATTTACAGTCCTTGTCAGCACAAGGTGCAGCATGGCCAACGCAGGCCAGACTTGCGTCCTGGTGTGGACAACTCATCTAACCCATGCAAGCGTGGAAAAATGGACGCTAAACAGTGATAATTGTTTCTACTTTTGGCACAAGGCCAGCAATTATCCCAGTGTATTACTGGTACTTTATTTTATTGACCCCGTAAGGATGAAAGGCAAAGTTAACCTTGGCGGGATTTGAACTCAGTCCATAAAGGGACGTAACTGTGCTGCAAAGCATGGCGTCTGACCCTCTACCGATACTGCCAATCCACTGCCCTCAGTGATAATGATGATTCAAATTTTTTTTATCAATATAAATAATAAATTGTACCCAGTACACTCTGCATGGTAAAATGCACCTAGTACATCCTGCAAATTGTTAGTATTGGTGGCATGAAAAAATACTGTGTACATTCTGCAAAGTGGTGTCACGAAAAAATGCATCCAGTACACCCTGAATGTGGTTGGCACTAGAAAGGACATCTAGGCATAGAAACCATACCAAATATGGAGTGTATCAGCAAGTCTGGTCATGGACTATGACAACCTGTCTAACCTATGCCAGCACGAAAAGTGGATGTAAAATGATGATAAATACTTTAATCTTTAGCACGCTAGTCATTTTTATGAGTTTTTTTGCTATATATGGCTATGGTGCAGCCACACTTAAAATTTGCATCACCAGTCTGGAACCCCTATCTTGTTCAGAACATTGACCACCTGGAAACTGTTCAGTGATGTGCAACCAAGTGAATACCCTCCATCAGGCATCTACCATACTCTGAACACCTTGCTTCCCTGGGCATGGATACATTGAAGCTCCGATCTCTGGCAACTGACTTGGTAAACACCCACAAAATTATTAACCATCTTGCCAACAACAACCCTGAGTACCTTTTTGATTTCCATGTGTCTAACACATGTGGGCATGCCTACAAAGTCAGAAAACAGCACAGCTCCCATGACTTTCGGAAACATTTTTTCACGCTCAGAGTTGCTGAAGTATGGAACAAACTACCTGCATCAGTTGTTAGCTGCCGAGACACTGCATCTTTTATAACCACCATGCTTCCTGAATTTCGCCAACACTATACTTGATATCCCCCCTCCATACACATGCACACATGTATTTCATGACTCATACACTGTTCATTTTCCTGACATTTGAACATTATTCTATGTACTATACATGCACCTTTGATGAGTTGTAGTGCACTGTACACAATAATTTCATTATTATTATTATATATTTTTAAAACCAAGAGTGGTTTCAGGTTGTTTGGTATCACATGGGTTAAATATTAGTTTTCAATACTGATTTTTCCTCTTCTTTATTTCAGCCTGACTACAAAAGTATTGCACAATCCTGTAACATTTGGCGTAACTACCATGATGTACAAGATTCTTGGGATAGTATTGCATCAATCATAAAATTCTATGGAGACAATACATTGAAGTTTGCTGAAGTTGCCAAGCCAGGACAGTTCAATGATCCAGATATGGTAAGTTATTAACCTGTTGACTGCCATGTATATTTTACATAGCTACAGTTGCTGTGCCAGTTTTTTTTCAGTAAAATGACTATTTTTCTGAATGATTACATTAATAAACTAGTAACTCCATCTAGCTTTGAAGTTATGGACTTTTGGAAATGATTTCATAACTTTAAAGTTAAGAACTGTTAGAAAAGAGTTCAAATATGTTAGGACGAGTTTTCACGTCTACGACACTGAAGAGCTTAAGTTTCTTTTCACCTAGTTTTGCATTTTCTGCCATTGTTTGTGAATGTGTTTCTATGGAGGCACATTGGTATATCAAAGGATTTTAGTTTGGAAACATTCTTGAAAGAGTTACTATGTTGTGAAAGTTTAAGTAAATTTATTCCACATGCCATAAATGAAGGGGTCAGTTATTTTGGCATTTTGCTTTTTGAAGTTGCCTTATATTGATATGAAATAGTCAGGGCTTGAACACTTTTTATCATAAGTCTGCTAGATCAAGTCTAACTTGGGGCTAAACAACACCAATAACAAACATTCTTTTTTCATGTTTTAATTATTATTGTTGTTATGTGGCTCTAGTGAAAATGATTTAAGGAAATAGTTCTGTATGAGCAGGATACGGTCACCTGACCAAACTGGCCTCAAATGGGACAACCTGTCTAACTCATGCCAGCATGGAAGGTGGACGTTAAACGATGATGATGAGTGCCTATAGAAGTGATTATACATGCATCATCTCAGATATATTAACATATGATGTCTAGTGTGTCAGTTTTGGCCAAACATTATTGTTTCATCAGCATTCTAGTTCTGCCTACCCCATCTTTATTATAGAGGTAAAAAGATTTAAATACACTGAATTCTATATATCTTAGCCTATCAAGTTATTGGGAATTGGTACCACATCATCTGGGAAAAACTATATAAAGTCTGCTCAGCATTATGAAACATGGAACTAAGCACCGATTAATAAAGGATTCTTGGTCTCAGAAAAGACACTTTTATATTCTATCTTATCTTGTGTGTATCTGATTTAGATTAGGTACACCATATCCTTGTATGCTGTATGGTTGTGTGTTTAGGAGATTAGTATCAGTGTATATATATATATATTATCAAGAATGACAATAAATGCAGGTGAGTGTTGTGACAAGGTTTTACTTCACAGAAGTCAAATAAATTAATATAAATAATTTGTTACCACATGTAGATGTTCAGTTGGTCACAACTCCCAGACTGGAGTGTGTAGAGAAGAACAGAAATCTTCTCTTGGAGGTGTTCAAGTATTTCTTTAGGCTGCCGGTATTCTTCTTCTTGCGGGCGAAGGAAGTGAGACAGGAGTCATCTCTTGACAAGGTCTCAGAATATATAGTCCTCAAATATATAGTTCCCAGGGGGACGCAACTCCATTTAGTACATGAATCTGCCAATGGGGGTCGCGCCTGTCGCAAAGGGATGTAACTCCTATACGTGCTGAGTTACGACTGTCGTAAAGGGACGCGACTCCCATACGTGCTGAGTCACAGCCGTAAGGGGCCGCTACAGTACCCTCCTCCAGATGCTAGGCGAAAAGCCCGAAGGTAACTGTAGCGAACCCACAAGCATGGGCTCCCAGCACAGGCATGAAATGGTAATGAGAAGGTACAATCATGAAATGGTAACGAAAGGTACATGGTAATACAATTACGAGAAAAACAAAAAAAAAATAAGGCTCCAGTGGCCAGTTCACATGAAAACAGTTTGGCAGAGTTTTTTGGGCCAGTGGACTCTTCGACTGGAACGGGTTGTGGTCTTGTATGTAGGTGAAGGTGGGGCAGAAGGAGCAGGTGTATGCACAAGAGAGAAAGATTGGGGTATTTGTGGCTCGGGTGTATGAGCGTCTTTGTATGCCCTTTTTAGTCTATCCACCGAAATTGTCTCTCTGGACCCCTTAATGTCTACAGTTAAATGTTTATCAGTACGTGCTAACACACGGTAGGGTCCAGAGTACGGCTGTGTGAGGGGTGGAGTAATCGCATTGTTTCTAACGAACACATGTATCCACGAGGCAATATCCCTCGGGGCTGCAGCTTTAACATTCTGTTTCCTTGTATTCATGGGTGGTAAGTCCTGAAAATAGGAGCGCAAACGAGATACGTAGGAAACAGGGTCCTGGAAAGCAAGATCAACAGGGGCAAGCATTTGCCCAAGCAACGCTAGAGGAGCACCATACAGTAATTCGGCCGGGGAGAACCCAAGGTCCTCCTTTATTGATGACTGAATTCCTAACAACACAATAGGAAGATACTTGCTCCAACGTTGAAAGTCTGGATAGGCGCGAAGAGCGGCCTTTAATTGGTGGTGGAATCGTTCCATCATTCCGTTTGAAGCAGGATGATAGGCTGTGGTCCGAATCCGTTGAGCGCCAATGATCTTTGTGAGTTCAGAGAAAAGATGGGACTCAAATTATCTACCACGGTCTGTGGTGACTGTAGTTGGTACCCCAAAGCGGGTAATCCACCCTGATACCAGGGCACGTGCTACAGTCTCAGCAGTTATATCTTGTAAGGGGATGGCTTCAGACCATCGCGAAAAACGATCGACACAGGTCAAAGGATACGAATATCCACTGCTGAATGGCCAAGGTCCAATGATATCAATGTGGATGTGTTGAAACCGAGCATCAGGAGTACTGAAAGTACCAAGCGGAGTCCGGATGTGTCAGGATTTTAGATCTCTGACACTGTGTGCAGGAACGGCACCAGACAGTAATTTCTCACCTCATATTGGGCCAGAAAAATCTAGCCGTTATAAGCTTTACTGTGGCAGAAGATCCTGGGTGAGAAATATTGTGCAAAGCAAGGAACACAATTCGACGGTGAGTCTCAGGAACATATGGTCGTGGTGAATCCGTAGATACATCACATAGAATCTGCCTGTCGGTGGTCGACAAGGGCAGATATTTGAAGATGCAAGTCGCAAACTTGGCAGAAAGAGTATCCAACGATTGGAGTGCAGGTTCGTCTGCAGCTAAACGACCTAAGTCGATCTCCTGAGATGATGAGATGGAGCTGATTGGCAAACGTGACAATGCGTCTGCAGCTATGTTATACGAGCCAGCAATGTGCTGGATATCATTTGTAAATTGTGAAACATAGTCCAGGTGCCTTGTCTCTCTGGGCGAATATCTCGGCTTTAGCCCTCAAAGCGAAGGTCAGAGGTTTGTGGTCGGTTAAAACTGAAATTTCTCCCCTCAAGAATATGAGAGAAATGTTTCACCGACAGATATATGGCTAATAATTTCCGCCCAAACGTGCTGTAACACGTTTCTGCTAGTTTCAGCTTCCTCGAGAAAAATGCCAAAGGTTGTTGGTTTCCAGCGTTGAACTGCTGTAAAACTGCTCCCACAGCAGTATCAGATGCATCAACACAAAGCGAAAGCTTGGCCTCTGGTGCTGGGTGGGCTAGCAAAGATGAACTAGCGAGTGCTGTCTTGGCAGTCTGGAAGTCTTGAAGCTGTCCTTGTGTCAAGGAAATATCCTCATTCTTCTTACGATGATTTTTCAATATGTCAGTAAGGGAAGATAGCAAATTAGCACAATGAGGAACGAAATGCCTATAGAAATTGATTAGGCCTAAGAAGTGACGCAACTGGTGAAGTGTAGTAGGCGGAGGTAAATCCTGTATGGCTTGAACTCGCTGAGGGAGCGGCCTAATACCTTCGGCATCGATGAGGTGGCCTAAAAAATTTAGCGAAGTGGAACCGAAAACACACTTTGCGGGATTCACACGAACGCGGTAATCCTGAAGTCGCCGAAATAAGAGATGCATGTGGCGTATATGCTCTTCTGGAGAGGAACTAGCGACAAGAATATCGTCTATGTAAGCATAAACGAAGTCCAGACCACGAGTGACTTCGTCTATGAACCGCTGAAAAGTGCTAGTGGCGTTCCTGAGTCCAAAAGGCATGGTCAAAAATTCGAAGGATCCGAAAGGAGTTGTAATCGCCTTTTTCGGAATATCCTCCTTCCTGACCGGAATTTGGTGGTAGGCTCGCACTAAATCTAGTTTTGAGAAAATCTTACACCCCTGCAATGAAGATGCGAAATCCTGGAGATGGGTAATGAGATACCTATCTGGGACGGTCATGGCATTTAACCTTCTATAATCCCCAGTGGGTCTCCAGTCGCCGGAAGTCTTGGGCACCATGTGTAACGGTGAAGCCCAAGGACTCGTAGATGGGTGAATAATGCCCAGCTACAGCATATGGTCGAACTCGGACCGTGCTGCCTTTAATTTGTCTGCCGGTAAGCGGCGTGGACGCGAAAACACTGGAGCACCGGTGGTGGAAACAAAATGTTCAGTTGAGTGTGTTGGCTCAGTGACTCGAAAATTTCCATCGGTGAGCTCCGGGAAAGAACCTAACAACGAATGGTAGGCATCTCCAGCGGCAGCGATGAAGAACATGGGGCTGACTGTTGGAGCATCGGCTTTCCGACCACAAATTGAAAATCCAGTGATGTCATCCACCAGGCGTTGGCCACGGACGTCCACAGTCAAAGAGAAGTTGTGGAGGAAATCCGCTCCTAAGATAGGGTATGGCAAATCCGCAACCGTAAAAATCCACTTAAAATCCCTACGAAGATTTAGGAATTTGAGAGAAAGTGAGATTTGCCCGTACGTCTTTATAGACGAGTGATTAACTGCCTGCAGAGTAACGGATGACTCTACGGGGGTATCTTTCAGGCAATGGACTGGCCAAATACTACAGGAGGCTCCTGTATCCACGAGGAAACCTTTTCCCAACATAAGGTCCTTATTGAAGAAATGGCGCTTTGGAGGCTTTATGTTGAGGTCAACTGCCCCCATCAGCGTACCTCTTAGGCGTTTCCCGCCTTATGAAATGAGCAAGGTTGCATGCAGTGGTTTGCGCTCTCGGCAAATCGCTCATGGTACCAGCATAAAGATGAACCCGGTGACTTGGAACAACGTCTAAAAGATTGCGATCTCCCGCGGCTGCGCGAACGGGCACCACACCAGGCCTTCATCTTATGTAGCTCCAGGGTGAGTTCCTGAATGGCCTTCTGCATCGTCATAATAGCTGAGCTGTCTATAGGCGCTGCCGCGCAGATGGCATGGCCAGGTGTGGCCTGAGCTGGGTGGGAAACAGCGGCAAGGGCTTCGTTGCCTCCAGCACCCGTCACTTCGAAAACTTTGTCCGCAGAGGCGGCAAGCTGATCCACCGTGCAAGTATCCCTAATGGGGGCCAAAATTGCCTGTACGTTGGTCGGTAGGCGCGAGAAGAACAACTGCTTCAGCATGGCAATTTCCGTTACCGACCCCTCCGTTAGGTCCTTCATTCGCCTTAGGAGGTTCGATGGGGTGCCATCACCTATATTCTCCAGATGGACCAGAGCCCTAAATCTTTTTTCTGCAGACTGTGCAGTCCGGCTGAGTATTTCAGCCTTCAGAGACTTGTACGTCGTGTCGGTGGGTGTCTCTAACACCAGGTCCTTAATTGCTGGGAGAAGTGCCGGCGGAATTGCACTAAGGACCAGAGGACGTTGTTGTGCCTCGTCAATTCTGTTCGCCTCGAAAAATGCTATGAGTTTGGCGAACCATAGCCTTACGTCGCTCGTGTACGTAGGTAGAACAGAATGAGATGCCATTGGTATACCGTAGGTAATTTGCCAAAAAAAAAATCGTCTCCATTTGGAGAAATGTCTCCAACACAACAGAAAAGGAAAATAAAATCGCTTATTTTTCTCTGTCAAACAACTGGACAGGTAAAAGAATGCATCCGGGACAATATGCAAAGGAGCGGCTAACCGAACGATGTCATTAATAAGGTATAGGCAGGGAACTTAAAACTAAAACCAACATGGCGGACTATTTTGCGCCCAAAACACTATTGATAGAGAAGAAAGCCGCCATCTTGTCATCCTCAAAATTTTTAGCCAGAGAAAAGAAGAAAAGAAGAATAAAAAGGAAAAAACATTCATACAATTGCTGTTTGTTTGTGTGTAAATAACTTTGGGCGTTCGTTTTGCACATATGAAGAGTTTGATGTGAAGTGTTACAGAAAAATATGTTTAGATCGGTCAATACAGCCATATCAGAATCAAGTGTGTTGTTCTGTATTAAATGTTTTTTTTTATATACACATGGTACTATTTCCCATTCTTTTTTTAAAAAAAAAAAAACGTCAGGTCACCAATTTAGGAGATTAGTATCAGTGTATATATATATTATCAAGAATGACAATAAATGCAGGTAAGTGTTGTGACAAGGGTTTACTTCACAGAAGTCAAATAAATTAATATAAATAATTTGTTACCACATGTAGATGTTCAGTTGGTCACAACTCCCAAACTGGAGTGTGTAGAGAAGAACAGAAATCTTCTCTTGGAGGTGTTCAAGTATTTCTTTAGGCTGCCGGTATTCTTCTTCTTGTGGGCGAAGGAAGTGAGACAGGAGTCATCTCTTGATAAGGTCTCAGGTGTTCTTGTTGTCCCTTCGAAGTTCAGGATGTGAGAGAGGCTTATGCCTTGCCAGTCCTCAAATATATAGTCCCCAGGGGGACGCAACTCCATTTAGTACATGAATCTGTCAATGGGGGTCGCACCTGTCGCAAAGGGACGTAACTCCTATACGTGCTGAGTTACGACCGTCGTAAAGGGACGCAACTCCCATACGTGCTGAGTCACAGCCGTAAGGGGCCGCTACATGTGTATCTGATTTAGAATAGATACACCATATCTCTGTAAGCTGTATAGTTATGTGTATCTGATTTAGATTAGGTACACCATATCGCTGTACGTTGTATGGTTGTCTGTATCTTGTTTAGATTAGGTACACCATATCCTTGTATGGGTATGGTTGTATGTATCTGGTTTAGATTAGGTACACCATATCGCTGTACGTTGTATGGTTGTATGTATCTGGTTTAGATTAGGTACACCATATCCCTGTATGTTGTATGGTTGTATGTATCTGGTTTAGAATAGGTACACCATATCCCAGTATGTTGTATGGCTGTATGTAGCTGATTTAGAATAGGTAATATCATATCCAGTGTGTATCGAGTTCAAAATAGTTGTACTGTATCCCTGTGAGTTTTAAGAAGTGACTAAAATAATTGGTGTCAGGAAGAGGCATCTGACTATAAAACATTGTCTCAAAAAGTCTTGTCCAACCCATGATAGTAGAGTATTTGTGGCAAGTGTATTACACCATTTGAATCGGGCAATTTTGATTCACTGCATTTGTTGGTTTCGTTGGCCATCAAATCAAATAGTTCAAGACTAAATAATAGAAAGAAAAAAATCTATTTCTTTTTTCTCAGAGTCTAAGATATTTACTGGTCCAGGATTTCCTTTAAATATATTAACATTAACTACTGAGAACCAATCACTCCATTCTAAAGTCAGTTCATCATCACCACTTTCATCTCGGTTCCCATATAACTTCATCATTGATACATCTTCATCAGTCAGATTCAGACATTAAATCAATTAGCAGAAAAACCACCCTTTGGGTGGTTTTCTGTTATCAGTTCCATTACAAAGTAATCCATGATACATTTAAAAAAGACGATATTATATATAAACTACATTACAGCAAAATTTTATGGAAATGAAAAAGAAGAAAATTAGCGACAGAAATATAAACCTTATATAACGATGCAAATATATGAACGTTTACGTAAGCGATGTAATAAGTGTTCTGATATAACAGACGCTAACCGGAAGTGTAGACATTTGAAAATCTTAAAAGAAGTGAATCTTAAAATAAGCAATCATTATATATAAGAATATTTATGTTTAATCAACAGCTATGTTAATTATGTAATATTCATCCATTATTTATTCAAAGTAATCTAACTTATTTTATAAACAGGATATATTCAGGGTGCAGTCCAGCACTCCTCCCTTTATTATATTATGATATCTGATAAAGTCTGTTCATTTTCCAAATATATTTCATAGTTTTTACTGCTCCAACTACATCAGTTTCTGTAAAGCCTTCAAAGACATCACTTTCACTATCCGATGTTATCTTCTTTTAAAAACAATTTTCCTTCTAAAAACAATGTGGTTCTGTCTCTTACATGTAACTTGTATCTAATTACTATGATGCTAAAATTATTCATAAAACACTCCCTGATTGGTTCATAGCTTCCTAATTCAACCAATCACTGAGCATTTTACATCAGATATGAATACACTTCAAAGTACGACTCCAGGCAGGATCCAACTGCTGTAGCAAAACATAAACAATGACTACAAGTGAGATTCAACTCCGAATTAATTTTAATGTCATGACCATAGTCAGTATCAGAGAAGAAAGAGTTAAGCAGCTGACTTAATTTATCACCAGATTAAACAGCTCTATCTGACCATTGGATACTATTAATGGAGTTCATTCTGTCTGCAACCAATTGAGGCAGGTAATCCTTCATTACCTATCTCTGGAGTACCAGATGTTCTAGAAATCTGATTCTAATTTAAAGGAATATCTATTTCATATCTTCATATCTGCTTAATGTAGTTTTACTGGTCACAGTCTTTTGACTGTGGCCATGTTGGGTAAAACCTTTAACGGTTTTAGTCAATTGTTTGCTGTGGAAGGAAGCTGCAGTAGAAAAAGACCGAGGAGGATTTGGGCAGAAATGAGAAGACAAAAGAACACAATAGGAAAAGACCTATCAAAGATATGCAAAGCATGGAAAATGGATATAAAAGGATGCTGCTGCTGCTGATAATATCAATCCTAGTTATTAGAATAGGTACTCTGCTTTCCTGTGTGCTGTAAAAAAGCAACTAAAACTGATTAGAAACTGTGTTGATATCTTATTGTTGTTATTATTCTTTTAGTTAATTGTTGGAGACTTTGGCTTGAGTTTAGACCAGGAGAGGGTCCAGATGGGTATGTGGGCTATCATGACAGCCCCTCTCATAATGTCTGTGGATTTACGAAATATCAAACCAGATGCCAAGCAACTGCTTACCAACAAACGCATCATTGCTATAAACCAAGATCCTCTTGGAATACAAGGAACGAGAATATGGACTGTAAGTCTTCTGTTCTTTATTTTTTATTTCGGTTTCATTAAATCTTTGATCCTCTTATTTTGGTGTTGCTTTTTATACAGAAACTGCTGAGACACTGCACAGAGACTATAAAGAGTAACCCCCCTCCCCCCTCGGTCATGAATAACCATGGGATTTGCACCTAGAAAGTTCCCCTCTGATGCACGTCTGGGCAAGCTGTTTGCAGAAGACCAGCAGTTGCCCATGCATACCAGCCTCCCCTCTCCACGCCACCGATGTTGTCCAAGGGAAAGGCAAAGGCCATAACAGCTTGACACCTGTGATGTCACAACTCATTTCTACAGCTGAGTGAACTGGAGCAACATGAAATAAAGTGTCTTGCTCAAGAACACTAGACAAAGCCCGATTGGAGAATTGAACTCACAACCTCATGATTGTAAGCCTGATGCTCTAACCACTAAGCCATGCACTTTCACAGAGACTATAGGGACACAGGAATGGCTGGAGCCCAGTGATTGCTGTGACATAATGGCTGTTGTGGCACAGTGACTGTTGTGACATACTGTGACACAGTATAGTACTCTGTTTCTGTTACTCCACTGTTTTTCTAATAATAGTTTAGGTACAAAGCCAGAAAAAAATGTTTTTGTTGAATGGTGTCAATTAAATAAATGGACCCCAGTGCTTTAATGGTACTGTATTTTATCACCCATGGAAAGATGGAAGGCAAAATTGACTTCAGCAAGAGCAGGGATAAATTACTGTATGGCCTTTTGTCCAAAGATCTATCAATTTTACCAATTAGTAGTACAATGGGCACTAACATACATCTTGTTGGGAGCCAAGAAATATTAATTTCAAATTTAGGCATAAGGCCAGCAAATTTTGGTGAAGGACAAAGTTGATTAAATCAACTCTAGTACTTTATTTTATCAATGCCAGAAGGATAAAAAACGAAAGTTGACCATGACGAGATTTGAATTCAGAAAATCAAGAACCAGAACAAATACTACAAAGTATTTTGTCTCATGCTCTACCGATACTACCATTCCAGCACCTTGAAGCCAAGAAATTTTGATGAATTAAAATTACACCTGTATACACTTATAGAATTAAATGGTGAATGAGTTTGATCTTTGTCAATGACGAGGGTTTAAATACCCCAACCAAACAACAATTATGGTTTCTTTTGATCTAGCTGATATTGAAGCTCACATACTTTAGGTGGGACTCAACAAATTTTAATTAAATAATTCTGAATTAATAGCAAGAAAAAAAGAATAAATAGCTTAATAATTAATTGTAGCCAAGAATGGCAAGGTGGACAATTCTGAAATTTATAGATATTGAAATTTAACCCTTTAGCATTTACATTACTCTATATTTACTATTGTATTTACTATCACATAATATCGAATCTATGAAATTTTGATATTATTTATTTTGGAAACAATACCTTAACATTAGTATGAGTGACCAGTTACAGCTGCTTTAAGCAGAAAGGGGTGAGACAATTCTGGTAGGATATGGCCGGTTTAAATGCTAAAGGGTTAATGCAAGCTGGCAGTCTGATATTTGGCAAGTATGGTGATAACATGTTTTACTATTACTAGACCTTTTCAGTGAAGCACATTTTTATTAGTACTTGCAAAACCATAGATGACTATAATGCAGAAGATGTCCCTGGATAATTAATTATAGCCAAAAATGACAAGGGGAACAATTCTGAAATTCATAGTAATTGAAATTTAATGTAAAGAGTCAGTCTGATATTTGGCAAGTATGGTGATAACTTTAATCTTTAGAATGATGAATTTTGTTATGAATTGCTTCCCTTGACACTGCATTATGTATTAAGGGGAGATTACAGTATTGGGGACATAAGGCACCTAGAGTGTGCTGAAGGTTAAACATGTTTTGCTATTATTAGACCTTTTCAGTGAAGCACATTTTTTAGTAGTACTTACAAAACCATAGATGATTGTAATGCAGAAGATGTCTCTGGGTAATTAGTGTTCCCCATCCCCACCTAACACCTGTTAGTTGTATATTAATCTAGTCTCCTTTCTCTTTTAAAACAACAGATCGCTGGCGTTGATTACTGGATGAGAAAAATTTTGCCAAGTGGCAGCTATGCCATCGCTTTTGTGAATTACAACACCAATGGTATCCCTAAGAGGATTCATTTGAAATTGAAAGAGCTAAACTTGAAAGAATCTGCTGGCTATAAATTTACTGAAGTGTTTGACGGCAAGATCCTTGGTGTTTATAAACCAGAATCCTATTTCAATTGTACTGTTAATCCAACTGGTATCTATATGCTGACTGCTGTGTCCTTAGGAAATATCACTCCAGCATTTAAGGTCTTATAATCTTCCAAAGATTTTATTATAACATTATAATTGTTTTTTTTTTTTTAAATATATTATTATGATGCCAACATTTAGGAGGGGGGTGGGGGTGTAAACAAAACACTAATAACATTTTTAAAATACATAAACAAAACTACTACTACCACCCCCACTACTAGTACTAATAATAATAATGATTTCAACTATAGGCACAAGGCCAGCAATTTTGGGGGAGGGCAAAGTCAATTCGACCCCAGTATGTTACTGGTACTTTATTTTATCGATTCTGTAAGGATGAAAGGCAAAGCTGACCTCGGCGGGATCTTAATACTAATAATAATGATAATACTTATAGTAACAATACCAATAATAATACAAATACTACTACTACTGCTAATATTAAGGATACTTTGTAAATAGAATTAGAAAATATGAGGTGTGTGTTTGATTTCCACACATACTAATAGCCATTTTTTCCCATTATGGGGTTCATATGCCCTAATATTTGGTTATTTTCTGTTTTCAATATATAGTGAAAGTTTCTAATTCTATTTTCAAAAATTTCAATCGGCACCATGACTAATTTTCCCTTAATACATAGTGCAGTGTCAAGGGGAAGCAATTCATAAAAATTCAGCGTGCTGAAAGTTAAGGTTAATGGTGTGAAAATGACCAATAAAGTTTTTTTATTCTTCATTTTATTAATTTTGGGAAATTTTAAATTATTTTTCAATGGTATCTTTTTCCACAAAACATTGTTCATCATATAAATGTTACAATTTATACAAGAGTTTTAAGAAAATTCTATATGTATTTGTGTAATTATTGATTTGTAAGTAAGATCTATGTTACCTATGACAGGAAATTAATACAATGATTGAGTTGTATTATTGAATGCTAACCAGAACGACCAGATTTACCCTTTGGTAAACCACAGATTATAAATGGCATATATGTATATATATTGATAATTAGTGATGATTGATCCAAGCAACTGATCAACTATGGTGAAATCAGATGAAAGAACTCCATGTCATGGGTACCATAAGGTATTATATATATGGTGTCTGATGGAAAATCAGTTTTAAGAAAAGGAAGAGAAATGATATCACATATTCAACATCAGTTTATTTCATTACATCATATCCATTATGTTCATTTCAAATGCATCAACATATCACTATGCTACAGTTATCTGATGCATTATCATCAGACAGGTATTTATTTACATTTAAACTTCTGTCTGAGGACAATGCATCGGATAACTGTTGCATATTGACTTTTTGATGCCTTTGAAATGTACATAATGAGTGTGATGTAATGAAATAAACTGATGTTGAATATATGATAAAGTGTGGGTGTGTGTTATATATATATATATATATATATATATATATATATATACATGTATATGGACATGTGATGCGCATGAAAGTCGATAGCTGTATAACAAAGTGCAGGGCAATAAAGATAGACGGTAGTCACGGAATAGGCAGACCTAGAAAAACCTGGGACGAGCTGATAAACTCCGACATCACACACTTACACCTCTCCAAGACAATGTCACTGGACCGAGACCTTTGGCGGTACTCAGTAACAGAGAAGACCCGCCTTACCTAAATATATAGTAAAACCTACTCCAGCCAGTAGGCATCTCTAACAAAATACACCCCGTCCCACCACCACCACCCCCACCCCATCCACACCACCCCGTTCTATGTAAAGTTATGTTGGTGCCGCGCCATCGAGGCCGAAACAAATGAGATCGTGTAGGTGTCACGACAAAAAACACACAGTCCACGCTGTAATGTGGCCGTGTAGGCAACACGGTAAAAACCTCCCAGACCCACACTGTAAATGTGGTTGGTGTTAGGAAGGGCATCCAACTGTAGAAAACCTGCCAGACAGTCCTATGCGAGCAAGACAATCACTCTTGCCTCAAGTGGGACTACCCCCGTCCAAACCCATGCAAGCGTGGAACACGGACGTTAAACGTTGATGATGATGATGATGATGATGATATATATATATACACTCATACACAGTTTTACATAATGTTACACAACTTAGCAGTTAATGTCTACACAATTTGTATGGTTATTGTTGTTGTTTAACCTCAAGTCAGTCCTGATTCAACAGATATATTATCTAAGACATTCCAGCCATGACCATCCAGTCTTTTATGTTAAAAGAAAGCCATAAACACATTGTGCAAGATGGTATGGTGTGATTTGTGCCTGTTATTTCTAACAGATCAAGTCATGAAATAAGGCTCATTCGTTAGATCCTACTTATATGGTCATATTCATTGTTAACAGAAGACTCCATCCTTGTGAGGAATCTAATATGAGAAAAAAGTGAAGAACGATAAATAAAAGCGGTTGAGAAAATCATGATACATGGAGGTTCTTGTCATCAGGTGATGTCTGTGAAGGTGCTTGGTTATTCTAGCATCTTAGCCTTACTATAGCTGCTAACAATGCAGTCTTATCATTGTTAGTAGCTCATCTTACTGGTGTATCAGGTGATGCTTATGATTGTGCTTGGTTATTCCAGCAACTTAGACTCACAATCACTTGCAGAAGTGCTGAGAGTGTGTTGGCTAGCCTAAAAAATTATTAAAGGGAAACTCCAGTGCCTCTTGTTATGGTATGGGATTGTGTGTGCAGGTTTCTCCCAATTTTATTATAAAATTGTATATAAATTATGTTTATTTGTATGCATTCTATTATCCCTTTAGCATTTAAATCAGCCATCTATGTATCTAACTATCTAGGGCGGCTAAAATTCCCGAGATCCATGGACGAGTTCTCTCCAGCGGTCTGTGTCCCTCATTATCGCTGCCATGTCCTGCGTCTCCAACAGACCAGTGTCTGTCCTTAGGGCATCAACATATGTTAACTTCAGTCTTCCTCTTCCAGTGTGTCCATGCAGGGGCTCCCACAGGAGCACTGAGTGCAGTGTCAACTTTGGATGTCAGTGAGCATGTCCAGCTAACCTCAGTCTCCTCTGTCTCACTTTTGAGCTGACTTTTGGGAGGCTCCCGTACAGCTCTGAGTTTTTCATCCTCAGTCTATACACCAAAGCCCAAGTCATTACACCTGATGGGATAACAGAGTTCTTTGAGATATTGGCTGGAGTGCTCCAGGGAGATACATTGGCTCCCTACCTTTTTATCATTGTAGTGGACTATTGTATGCGACTTGTGCTGGAGAAACACAAGGACTCTGGCTTTACTGTAACACCGGTTCAGAGCAGGAGAGTTAAGGTAGAAAAGATATCGGATGCTGAATTTGCCGACGACATAGTTCTGGGGACAAACACAGTAAAGGAGGCAGAGGATTTGATGCAGGAAGTGGAGACTGTGTCGATGGGTGTGGGGCTGAGAATGAATGAGATTAAAACAAAATATCTGGTAGAGAATATTAAGAAGCCAGAGAAGATTACTAATGTAGGCGGGAAGCCACTAGAATTACTGCGTAGCGCCAAAGATCTCGGTCCAGTGACATTGTCTTGGAGAGGTGTAAGTGTGTAAGGTCAGAATTTATCAAATCATCCCAGGTTTTTCTGGGTCTGCCTAGTAAATGCTAAAGTGTTAAAAAGCAAACGTTTTCCTAAAGTGTGTGAATAACAGAATTATATGAACCTTTCAAAGATACTATAAGGATATATAGAATATATTGTTACTAATTCCAACAGCTGAATTATTATTGTGGAAGTGTGAGAAGTGGCTCTCTTTACTAACATTTTTCATTTTTCATTAATATATAAATATTGATGAAACAAAAGCAAAAAGCCAAATCTACATAATAACAATATCATAACAAAAATGCTTTCTAATTTAGACATAAGGCCAGCAATTTTATGGGAGAGAAAATTGATTACATTGATCCCAGTAATTCACTGGAACTTAATTTTATTGATCAAAGAAGGATAAAAGGCAAAGTTGACCTCAATGGGATTAGAATGTAAAGAGCTAGAACAAATGTCACAAGATGTTTTGCCAGATTTACTGAGTCTGCTAGTACATTCCTCTAATGACAACAAGAATAACGAAAGAAAAAAAACCTCTACAAAAGAAAACCAATAACAGCAATAACAACAATAAAAGTTATTTACTGTTTCTGTTGTTTCTATGACTTTAAATTTTGTACTTTCACTTTACTGTATTAAACCAAGCGCCTTTCTCATAGTTTTCTTGTTTGCTTTTTATTTTCTTGTCCTATCTGCAGTTAAGTTTAGGGCTTAGTAATTGAGTTTAGGGATTAGGTTGAATCAAGTCGAAGGTATTCTGGGCTAAAGTCTTTTACATTAGCCTCAGGCTGAACCTATCCAATGGTATCTTGGGTAAATGTCTTATATGTTAGCCTCAGGCTCAACCTATCTAACGGTGTGTTGGACAAATTGAGTAAATGGAAACAATAGAAGTTCATCTGATTTATTCATCATTTCATCATCATTTCATTTTATGTCCGCTTTTCCCTGCTTGCAAGGGTGGGACTGGAACTGATGCTGGCTTGATTTCTACAGCTGGATGCCCTTCCTAACACCAACCTCATTTACAGTGATTGCTGGGTGCTTTTTTGCCGTGGCACCTACACGACCATTTTGCAGTGGAATGATATGGATCCCAGTCCCTATCATCTCATTTCTACAGCTGAGTAAACTGGAGCAATGTGAAATAAAGTGTCTTGCTCAAGGAAACAACACATCACCCGGTCTGAGAATTGAACTCACACCCTTTCGATTGCAAAACCAATGCTCTAACCACTAAGCCATATGCCTCCATTTATTGTACATGTAATTCAAAGCCTTAACAGTTGCCTCAGTTTGGTTTGCAACAATACTGCTCTCTGCATCCAGCATGGTTGACTATGCAGAGTGCAGTTTGGTATGTAACTGTGCTGCACTCAGTATCAAGCATGGCTGGCTTTGTATGGTGTAACATGGCAGTTAGAATAAGTTACATCTGTGTCTCTATATTTGAAAGACTAAATTTCCAAACTATTTTCAATGATAGTTTACTTTACATCCAACTGCTTAATTCAGAGCTTTCTCTAAGATTTTTGCAAGGGTGTTCAGATTGGTCACAGTGTTAGAGTTAGTGATACTTTGATGGGAATAGGAATTGTATCCATTCAATAATATAGCTAGAAAGAGAGATTTGAAAGTTCAAAGGTACTTCATCTTCCAATCACAGAATTGATTGTTACATCCGTTCTAAACAGATACAGCTGATTTCCACAAAACAATCATGTCACCCATATTGTTTCAGCACCAACCTCATAGCTGTATTTGTATGGTCTCAAAAGCTTTTTCAAGATCATAACGGAGATCCTGCGACCTTGATGGCCATATGTGGTGAGATGGCTACACCATGACACATTCCATGACATCTTCAGATAGCACAAGACAATCAATATATAATCCATATCCAAAACGTTGCAATGTAGTGATATGGAGATAGACCTAAATTTCTATGTCGTTATTTCAATCGGCTGTCTTCATGTGAAATTAAGAATCACGTTAGGTTTACCATCTGCATTGGATCCCTCCAATGCAGCATTGTTGGTGATGTAGCTAACCTCTTTATGGGACAGAAGACTTAAGGAATGCTTAGATGAGAACTCTATAACCCTGACTATGTACCCCTGCCATGTAGATGACATCAATATCGAAGTTAAAACACCCCAACAGGAGAAGTCAGGAATTAGAAAGGAACACTATGGAAAGCATCCAGCAAATATCTAACTCCATCCATTAGAGTATTAAGGTTATTGTAGATGAACCAACCAAACACCCCAACTATAGATTACCTGTACTAGACACAGAACTCTGGTTAGAAACCATTAGTAATAAAACAGATCTTCCATTTGCATTATGCCAAACTCATGGCCTCCACATTCCTGATCCACCGAAACTCAGCCATTTCAGATAACATGAAAGTCAACATATTACTTGAAGACTTAGTAAGAGTGATGAAGAATGTGTTCTGCATGTTTGATCCTAAAGAATTAAAGAGACATATACAACACTTTATCCACTGCATGCAGTTCTCTGGCTACAATCAAAGATACATGATCAGTATGTACAAAGGAGCCAGGGCTAAATGGATGAAGATTGTAAAATATGATGTGAATGGGACTTGTCGCATGTATAGGAACAAATATTAGAATAAGATAGAGAGAACTAAGAAGACAAGATTAACTCATAGTATGACAGCAGTAAATACCAGTGTAATGTTTGTCAATGCAACCCCCAGGGGAAAACTAGCTTACAGATTTAGAAGGGTCCTAGACAAAGTAAAATTAAATATTAAGATAGAAAAAACAAGCATTCCTATAAAAACCCTAACTAGTAAAACACTCTTTTGAAAAACCTCCTGCACTGATATAAAATCTATAGTCTGCAAATCAAATTAAGTCCACTAATTAACTGTAAAACTAAGAATGTAGTATATAGTATAAGATTTATTGAAGGACTGTAGGAATAGGAACATGACACACATAGGTGAGACGATTCGTAACATAGGAGAAAGGATAAAAGAACACCGGCGAGAATTCCAAGGTGGAAAAAACTCATCAGTACTCCACCAACAAGCCAGAATGGAACATGGAGGCACACTAGAGAACATTCAGATAAAAATTGTATCCACACACAGAACAACCACAATGCTCCAACAGATTACAGAAGTGACAAACATAAACAAACTCTAGCCAAAACTAAATAGAAAACATGAGTAGAATAGCAATAACCTCACACCTAGTAACTAAGGACAAGATAAAGACATACAGAGGCACACAAGAACTAAACTAATAAAACAAACCAGACACACAGATAGAACAAGTAACCAGCTAGCGACAAGTAAATAAATGTATTCATTTTTCATTCATTTCATTTTACGTCCGCTTTTTCCTGCTTGCAAGGGTGGGACGAAAACTGATTCTGGCTTGATTTCTACAGCTGGATGCCCTTCCTAACACCAACCTCATTTACAGTGAGTGTTGGGTGCTTTTTTTTCTGTGGCGCGAACACGTCCACTTTACAGTGTGGGCTGGGTGCTTTTGTGCCGTGGCACCTCCACGACCACTTTGTAGTGGAATGAAAAGGACCCCAGTCCCTATCATCTCATTTCTACAGCTGAGTGAACTGGAGCAATGTGAAATAAAGTGTCTTGTTCAAGGAAACAACACATCACCCGGTCTGAGAATTGAACTCACAACCTTTCGATTGCAAGCCCAATGCTCTAACCACTAAGCCATGTGCCTTCATATAAATAAATATATTAAAATAGGTAAATAAATAAATAAACACATACACAAATCCGGGTATAATGCATTGTCAGCCCAAATACACAGCTCACAAAAAACAAGATGTACGACAGAACAAAAGAGAAACTCAAAATAACTATAAAAGTAGTCACTGAGGAGGTCTCAGAATATGTAATGAAAGAGCTTTGACAATCAACAACAACTAAACAACCATCCAACTGGGTGTTAATAATAAATTGACACGAAAATCCAACAGGCGCGTGTGTTTTTATTGGCAGCATGACCCTTATATATATATGCATATATTTTATATATATCATCATCACCGTTTTATGCCCGTTCTTCCATGCTAGCATGAGTTAGCCGGGTTGTCCTGTTGTGGGCAGTGTCCGGTCGTCTGACCTTGTCTTGCTCATATGGGAACTGATTCTGGCTTGATTTCTACAGCTGGATGCCCTTCCTAAAACCAACCTCATTTACAGTGAGTGCTGGGTGCTTTTTTTTCCGTGGCACCTTCACGACCACTTTGCAGTTGGGTGGGTGGGGTGGGGGCATACGTACACTATTACTACATATTGAGCAAGGCCATTTCCCTGAGGAAATCTGGGTTCTGTTTTCTTGTTTACTTATGAGGACCTTAGTCTTTGTCAGGTTGACTTTGATACCCTTTCTTTCTAGTCCTTGCTTCCATGTTTGGAATTTCTTTTCTAGTTCCACCATAGATTCAGCTATAAGTGTGAGATCATCTGCATACAGGAGTTTCCATGGGCATCCGGTCTTAAACTCCTCTATTATTGTCTGCAATACTATAATGAGCAGGGGAGGGCTAATAACAGAGCCCTGGGGGACACCAACCTGTAATATGCATATTATATATATATGCATCCATGCTAGCATGGAAGATAGATGTTAAACGATGATGATGATGATATACATATATATAAGGATGGGTTGGAAGAAGTTTAGGGAGCTGCTTCCTTTGTTGACAAAGAAGGGTTTCTCCCTGCATTCAAAAAGGACGGTTATATGATGCCTGTGTGAGATGCACGATGCTGCATGGTAGTGAGACATGAGCGGCAACTGCAGATGATATGTGACAGCTGGAGAGAAATGAAGCAAGTATGCTCCGTTGGATGTGCAATATCAATGTGTGTGAACGACCAAGCATGGACGAGTTGAGAAAGAAACTGGGTATAAGAGGGATAAGTTGTGGTATGCAGGGCCGTGACAAGTGGAGAAATGCTGTGCTGAATAGGACCCGTCCAACCCTTGCAAGCAGGGAAAAACGGACATAAAATGATGATGATGATGTCAACATGAATGGACCTGTTATTTTTATCTAAAGACATTTTTTCCAATTCCATCCCGCCTGTCCCCTCAATCTATCTTATTTCTCATTCTTTCTTCTGATGAAGGACTAGCATCCGAAACGTTAAGACCCTCTTCCAGCTATAACCTAATATATCCCTACCATATGCTGTACCGATTGTGTTGTTATTTCTGTTTACCTTTTACATACATATACATATATATATGTATATATACACACACACACACATATATATATATATATATATATAAAATTATAAATTTGAGGAAAGAAAATTACCTATTTTTTCTTCAAAGTCCCTACTATAATTTCATCAACTTGTTTGCAGCGCTAGTGCAACAGAAAAGTGCACCAACACTGTGAGACCGCCGAATCTTCAAGAAGACTCCTCATTTTGTGGACTGTATCCTGATCTGACCGTTAGAAAGTGAATATTCCTCTGGGTGAAGAAATCGTCACGTGGGATAGGTCACAGAAGGGAGACAAATACCGTGTGTGCATCTCATTATATATACTAGCAGAAAAACCACCCTAGGGTGATTTTCTGCTAGCATGTGTAGTGTGTATATTGATATTATACATGTAGATATGATACATCAAATAAAATCGTAATTGACAATATACACAGAAATTGAAGTTTATGTTACACTGTCTTCTGTAATCAGTAAAGTAATCCATGATACATTTAAAAAAAAGATGATATATATAAACTGCATTAGGAGAAAATTAGCGACGGAAATATATGCGATATTTTTATAAGTGTTATAATATAACGGCCGCTAACCGGAAGTGTTGACATTTGAAAATTTTAAAGAAGTGAATCTTTAAATAAGCTCTAAAATATATTTAATGAACAGCCACGAAATTTAACACATAAATTATGTAATATTCATTCATTATTTATTCAAAGTAATCCAACTTATTTTACAAACGGGGTAAAAAAAATATATTCTGGACGCAGTCCCGCACTCCTTTCTTTATTATAGTTAAGATATATATAATCCAAATTTAAAATAAATATGTATATAGCCATGTATCATTAGCGAAACACATATATAATTTTCACACCTTAAAGAACATACTGTTTCCTAATTATTATATATATATGTATCTCTAATGATACATGGCTATATACATATTTATTTTAAATTTGGATTATATATATCTTAACTAATATATATATATATATATATATATATATATATATATATATATATATATATATATATATATATATATATATGTTTCTACTTTAGGTACAAGGCCAGCAATTATCCAGTTCATTACTGGTACTTTATTTTATCGACCCCGTAAGGATGAAAGGCATGAGAGAGAGAAAGATGTGCGTGTGCTTAAAGTCACTCGCTTTTGTTAAAAAATAATAATGTAGAATTGTCTCTCCTTACTTTTTGTTTGTGTAATAAAATAAAAAGGAGTTCATTTTTTTTACAAATATCTACAACATGGAAAGAAAGCGATATTTCCACAAAACATTAATAATAAATATTGAGATGAAGAATACCCAAAGAATAAAGAATAAACGAGCGTTTCTACCAGGGGAAACAACTCATTGTTGTTACAGTGTTCTTGCGAAAACTGTTGAAATAATCGTGTCTGGATTAATTTTGATCAGAAGCCTGCGAAATAGAGTTAAACAACAACACTTAGAATTACAATATGGCACGTTAGAAAGTAAACATCGTTATGATTTCCAACAAGTAAAAATATTTCAAACATGTTTTGGGTGCAGGATATGGTCATATCTATGGAATAAAATTCTGCAAAAGGGAAAGGAAGCTGGTAAATATTTTACATCCGTAATAAAGGTTATTAGATAACATTTTACTCTGAATTCTTTCTTTCTTAATCTTCCATCTCTTTAGTAATGTCGCTACTGTTTATGAGAGAAAATAGTTTTTAAAAAGGTACTCAATGCATGTGTGAAAGTGACGTCCGAACGAGTATCCTCCACTACCAACTAACTTACCCTCCGACAGGATGGCGAACGCATTGCTCTGGAGGACGGTGAGGGAGATGCACTGGGGAGTGGCTGTTCCCGTGCGTCTCCATCGCCGTCCTCCGGGGTAATGCATTCGCCATCCTGTCGGTTGGGCCCGAGAGGTGGAGGGTAAGTTAGTTGGTAGTGGAGGATACTCGTTCGGACGCTACTTTCACACATATATTGAGTGCCTTAAAAAACAAACAAAAAAACTGTTGTCTCTCATAAACAGTAACCGCATTACTAAACAAATGGTTCTAAATATTTAACTTTTCGATAACCACCCTAGATTTATGATACAAAATTTCCCATTTTTAAATGTTTATTTTTATATTTAATCCTTCCATCATAATTTTTTAAAAGAAATGTTTGTTAAGTATTTTCTAAATACCAGCTTACCAATGAAAAAGTTATTTTATTAAATTCCTCCAAATATTTGATTATTTAAAAAATTAATTGACAGGCAGTGTATTTTATTAGAAATACACTAACGAAAATGATAATGGTTCGATCTAAAGGAAGATAATGTGCCTATGACAAAGACAGACCAATGGAACAGGTTAAACGGTCACTTGCTTTTGTGTATATGTGTGTGTGTATGTGGGGAGAGGGGGGGTGTACTTACTTCAAATTCTGTTTCTTCTATTCTGTACTGATACTTGAAAGTACTTTAGGTACGCTGATTTCTAAAATGTTTAATGAGCAGTTTGAAATGCGATCTATATGTCACGTCGAACCTAAGTCTATTATTAGCTATTAGGGCGGTGGATTAGTAGTATCGGTAGAGGGTCGGACGCCATGCTTTGCAGCAAAGAGTTACGTCCCTTTATGGTCTGAGTTCAAATCCCGCCGAGGTTAACTTTGCCTTTCATCCTTACGGGGTCGATAAGATAAAGCACCAGTAATACACTGGGATAATTGCTGGCCTTGTGCCAAATATAGAAACAATTATTAACTATGTGTGTGTGGGATTATGGTTTCTGCTCTAGGCACATGGCCAACAATTTTGGGGAAGGAGAAAGTTGAGTAAATCGATCCAGTGCGTCACTGGTATCTTATTTTATCAACCTCATAACGATGAAAGCAAAGCTAACCTCGGCGGCATTTGAACTTAGAACGCAATAGGACGTAACTATACACTGCAAAGCATATTGTCCGACTCTCTACCGATACTGCCAATGCAATTAATTTTGATCTGTTTCTAGTTTTGTATACCTGCACCTATATAAAGCGTTAATTTGGTACATTTTAAAAATGTTTTGATATTTTCCTTTGTTTTTAACCATATTTTAATTTTCCTGTGTTTAGAATTTTAAATCAATTGAATTCTTTTAAAAAGTTATCCATAAACTAAAACCTAGCGGGTTTGTTTTCAGTGGACAATGTTTTCAATCGACACCGCTTAATTTTAGAGTCACCTCCCTTAGTAACATGGCGACTACTTTAGGCTATCTCCGATTACTATCGGGTGTTTCAAGACAAATAGGTAAGCATGGACATTACATTAACAACTGCACTGTTTTGAGGGTGCTGCCCTGTATGTCTTTAATATGACATATATACACACAATAGGGTTACAACAAATCTGTTAGTTGTACTAGCTTTTCAGTTAAATGTGAAACGTAGATGTACTCCCTAATAGCAGTCTTGTCAAGGGCAACTTCAATTTTATTGTTAATTTATTTCTCTTGTTGTGTTATAAACATATTAAATGTTGACAATAACTTAACCGTAACACTTAATAATCCGAGGTAAATTTTATTACAATTGTTTGACTGACCTTCAGTACCATTTAGTTTAAATAAACGAACAGTGAACTGCATTTCAGGTTAAAGAGGTGAATCATACTAACAGCTACAGTTAAATAATTAATCCATATCAATCAAATAAGCAACACTTAGATGAATTAACGAGCAAATATCTACATGGTACCTGTAACTGCAAAAAAAATAACTGTCAAGTCACCTTTAAATCACATCCTGTCGTCGTAATAAATCGAATAGGCTATGTAGCCAGTAAAACCTAAAGGGACGCCACACACATCGCTATAGCGTTTCATCAGCCCCTGCTTTCTGTATCTGTTTATGTATTTACGTGTAGATGTGTGTATATGTAATTAAAGCGTAACGTACGTTACGAATGGACAACTAAATGATTTTAATTTATTTTTTAACAATTGATGGTGGAAAAGGTTTCAAATTGTCTTAACTCGGGCCGCAACTCATAGTGTTTGACACTCTTACCGGCTACATAGCCTCTTCTTAAATAAATAAACAAATAACAGGCATGACACATTGTACAAAGAAACAGGGTGGATATGGAGGGGGGGGGGCGCATTTGATCATAGGTCTGATTTTGGACAAAACAAGAACCAAACTCAGCACTCGGAATTTCATTGGGCTTTAGGTGCGTCTCTTTCCAATCAAAATAACACACATACTACCTACATATATTCATGGCTTTGTATTTATGCCAGTAATTATTGGGGAACTTAAATATGTAATAAACTGTTTCAGTATCAAACTTGAGAAGCTTTATTAGGAAATTACAGCTATAAGCCATTAATTGTTTCTACTTTAGGCACAAGGCCAGCCATTACCTAGTGCATTACTGGTACTTTATTTTATCGACCCCGTGAGGATGAAAGGCAAAGTCAACCTCGGCGGGATTTGAACTCAGATCATAAAGGGACGTAACTATGCTGGAAAGCATGGCGTCCGACCCTCTACCGATACTGCCAATCCACAGCTATAAGCCATTAATGACACTGAAAATATGTAAAACATTCCAAGAATTTAGCATCTAATAGGTGCATATATGTGTATGTAAACGTACAAACATAGGTCAAAGCATAGAGCCACACATTCGATGATATTTATACTTGAACATTTATATTGCATGATGTTTGAATTTCAGTGAAAGAGTATTGTTTCAGAGTTGTGTATATATATGGATGTGTAAGATAGAGAAGGCTCTTCAGATGAGTCAATGACCGACAAGCTCTCTAGTGCTGCTGCCACGAAAAATACACCCCTTACACCCTGTAAGGTGCTTGGTGATAGGAAGGGCATCTCACTCCCGAAACCTTGCCAGAAAAGGGTCGAGAGGACTCTTCAGTTGTGTCAATGGCACAACTTGTTTAATGTTGGTGATCTATACAATAAACGTACCTAGTACACTTTGTAAAGTGGTTGGTGATAGGAAGGGCATCTGGCAGTAGAAAAGCTACCAAACAAATATTTGGGAAAACTCTTCATCTGTGTCAAAGTCATGATAATATGTACTCAGTAGAATGTGGAAATATATGTAAATAAGATGTGGCCCACGGCCCTCGTAAGTGTTTGGTAGAATGCAGGAATGTATGTGGGCAAGGTGGAAGCTCTGGGCCCAACTGAGAAGTCAATAGCTCCACATGAGTATTGGCATGGTCTCGGATGATCTGTCTAAACCCTGCTAGCAGGGAAAATGAATGTTAAATGATGATGATGACGAGTCAATAAATAAAGTTCCAGTCCAATACAATGGATTTGTGGAGTCGTTAGCATTTCAGATGGAATACTTTGTGGTATCTGTTCTGCCTCTTTGAATTCTGAGTTCAAATTCCACCTCCTGTCACTGAAAAAAAAGCAGATATTATAATATCCAAGAAACCTCTGAGATGCACCATCATCTAGATTGGTTGTTTTATATACGAGGGTCAGCTGAAAAGTTCATAGGCTGAACAAGGTACTGTCATGGAATGACCAAATGAGGTTTATTTTTCAACATAGTCCTTGGAAAGAAACAATGCAGTTATTAATTAGAATTGAAATTAATGCATGCAATTTCAAAGTACTAGCATCACTCCTTCATAGTCAGCCTATGAACTTTTCAGCCTAACCTTATACTTTGGTAGTTCTCATTGTTCTGGTGTTGGATCCCTTTGATATAGCTACCCCCCTCTAAATTTATGACCATCTGCTAATGAGACAATATCATGATTATTATTGGTAGTTTTCTTATAGTTAATACAGTTCCTAATATCATTAATAATGATTTATTTATCTTTTTAAATTTTAATTATTTTTTTATTAATTTATTTATTTATGATTAATAGTAATGAATTTAATTATTTTCAACAACAATAATTCAATTATTATCAAATAATAATGATTAAAAATGTGATAATCAAAAGCAGGCTTCACATTTTAAATTTATTACATCATCATAATTATTCAATGTCATGATATGGTCATTTAATCCAAGCATTAGAATTACAGGTATTGTGTTGCATTGGTAGGTAATAGTCAGCCTGTCTGACAAACAGGTTCCACTTTGACTCTGCCATTAGGTGCTTGATATTAAGATGGAGATCTAGTTTGAGGTTTAGGTTTGTGGAGTGGAATGTTTGGGTTGTTATAATAGTAGTAGTAGTAATAGTAAATTTAGTATCAGCTCACCCTTATAATTGTGGTAAAGGCTGAAGTTGTGTTGATAGCAGTGACTGTTAGTAAACTTTCTGACAATTACCAGGTTGTTTTAACACTTTTGATACCAAACCACTTTGGTTCTAAAATACAAGCTGTTTATTGTAAAGTGTTTATATTTATCTAAAGGTGAAGAATTGGCAGAGTCGTTAGAACGTTGAATAGTATGGTTTGTGGTATTTGTTCTGGCTCTTTACGCTCAAAGTTCAAATCCTGCAGAGGTCAACTTTGCCTTTCATCCTTTTGAACTTGATAAAAGAAGTACCAATCCAGTACAGGGGGCAATTCTTCTTTTATATTTCTTTCTTATTTCTTCTCTATCTTTTTTTCTGGTTTAAATATACTGTGAGGGGGATGGGCTTTGCCAGTTTTAAAAATTTCTCTACAACTCTATAAAGAGTTATGGGCTCATGCATACATTTACATATTTATTTTAAAATATTCTATTATATTTTCATATAATCATTAAGTTATGCTCTAAACATGAATTTAACAATGATAAGATTAGTTATAATACTAAATCCCTACAAATTATCGATTATTTTCAAAATTATTTGAAAATCAAAGCCAGTGTCTATTATTAGAAAAATGGTTAAAATAAAAGGTTAATATTGGATTACACCATAATTGATTTAATTTCTTCTTTTGATTTAACCAGGTATCTCTGATTGTACAGCTGTAAGATGGGCTTCAAAGAAGGCAGGTAGCAGTACACGGAACAAAGTTGGTAGTACACCTGGCAAAAGTAGAGGATTGAAAAAGAAAGAAGGTGCATTCATTCATAAAGGAGAAGTAATCCTTACACAGCTTGGGCTCAGATGTTATCCAGGAGAAAATGTAAGTAAACATATTTTTCAGAATAGAAGTTTTCACCTTTCTATAAGATTCATCTCCATTTTACTGAAATATATTCATATAACAAGACATGTTTCTCATCCAATTAACAATTTATCATCACTAATTAGTGCAATCATCAGTGTGTGTGTGTATGGTTTAGGATAGGTACAATGTATCCATGGTTTAGAGTAGGTACACTGTAACCCTAGTTTAGAATAGGTACACTGTAGCCCTGGTTTAGAATAGGTACACTGTATCCCTGGTTTAGAATAGGTACACTGTATTCCTGGTTTAGAATAGGTACACTGTAGCCCTGGTTTAGAGTAGGTACACTGTATCCCTGGTTTAGAATAGGTACACTGTATCTCTGGTTTAGAATAGGTACACTGTATTCCTGGTTTAGAATAGGTACCCTGTAGCCCTGGTTTAGAATAGGTACCCTGTAGCCCTGGTTTAGAGTAGGTACACTGTATTCCTGGTTTAGAGTAGGTACACTGTAGCCCTGGTTTAGAATAGGTACACTGTATTCCTGGTTTAGAATAGGTACACTGTAGTCCTGGTTTAGAATAGGTACACTGTATTCCTGGTTTAGAATAGGTACACTGTAACCCTAGTTTAGAATAGGTACACTGTATCCCTGCTTTAGAATAGGTACACTGTAGCCCTGGTTTAGAATAGGTACACTGTAGCCCTGGTTTAGAATAGGTACACTGTATTCCTGGTTTAGAATAGGTACACTGTAACCCTAGTTTAGAATAGGTACACTGTATCCCTGGTTTAGAATAGGTACACTGTAGCCCTGGTTTAGAATAGGTACACTGTAGCCCTGGTTTAGAATAGGTACACTGTATTCCTAGTTTAGAAGAGGTACACTGTATTCCTGGTTTGGAATAGGTACACTGAAGCCCGGGTTTAGAGTAGGTACACTGTCACCATAGTTTAGAATAGGTACACTGTATCCCTGGTTTAGAATAGGTACACTGTAGCCCTGGTTTAGAATAGGTACACTAGCCCTGGTTTAGAGTAGGTACACTGTATCCCTGGTTTAGAATAGTTACACTGTACTCCTAGTTTAGAATAGGTACACTGTAGCCCTAGTTTAGAATAGGTACACTGTAGCCCTTGTTTAGAATAGGTACACTGTAACCCTAGTTTAGAATAGGTACACTGTATTCCTAGTTTAGAATAGGTACACTGTAGCCCAAGTTTACAATGGGTACACTGTATTCCTGGTTTTGAATAGGTACACTGTATCCCTGGTTTAGAATAGGTACACTGTATCCATGGTTTAGAATAGGTATACTGTAGCCCTGGTTTAGAATAGGTACACTGTATTCCTGGTTTAGAATAGGTACATCATATCCCTAGTTTAGAGTAGGTACACTGTATTCCTGGTTTAGAATAGGTACACTGTAGCCTTGGTTTAGAATAGTTACACTGTATCCCTGGTTTAGAATAGTTACACTGTAGCCCTGGTTTAGAATAGGTACACTAGCCCTGGTTTAGAATAGGTGCACTGTATCCCTGGTTTAGAATAGGTACACTGTATTCCTGGTTTAGAATAGGTACACTGTAGCCCTGGTTTAGAATAGGTACACTGTATTCCTAGTTTAGAATAGTTACACTGTAGCCCTAGTTTAGAATAGGTACACTGTAGCCCTGGTTTAGAATAGGTACACTGTAGCCCTAGTTTAGAATAGGTACACTGTATTCCTAGTTTAGAATAGGTACACTTTATCCCTGGTTTAGAATAGGTACACTGTAGCCCTGGTTTAGACTAGGTACAATGTATCCATGGTTTAGAATAGGTACACTGTAGCCCTGGTTTAGAATAGGTACACTGTATCCCTAGTTTAGAATAGGTACACTGTATTCCTGGTTTAGAATAGGTACACTGTATCCCTGGTTTAGAATAGGTATACTGTATTCCTGGTTTAGAATAGGTACACTGTATTCCTGGTTTAGAATAGGTACACTGTAGCCCTGGTTTAGAATAGGTACACTGTAGCCCTGGTTTAGAATAGGTACACTGTAACCCTGGTTTAGAATAGGTACATCATATCCCTGGTTTAGAGTAGGTACACTGTATTCCTGGTTTAGAATAGGTACACTGTAGCCCTGGTTTAGAATAGGTACACTGTATCCCTGGTTTAGAATAGGTACACTGTAGCCCTGGTTTAGAATAGGTACACTGTATCCCTGGTTTAGAATAGGTACACTGTAACCCTGGTTTAGAATAGGTACACTGTATCCCTGGTTTAGAATAGGTACACTGTAGCCCTGGTTTAGAGTAGGTACACTGTATTCCTGGTTTAGAATAGGTACACTAACCCTGGTTTAGAAGAGGTACACTGTATTCCTGGTTTAGAATAGGTACACTGTAGCCCTAGTTTAGAATAGGTACACTGTATCCCTGGTTTAGAGAAGGTACACTAGCCCTGGTTTAGAATAGGTACACTGTAACCCTAGTTTAGAATAGGTACATTGTATCCCTGGTTTAGAATAGGTACACTGTAGCCCTGGTTTAGAGTAGGTACACTGTAACCCTGGTTTAGAATAGTTACACTGTACTCCTAGTTTAGAATAGGTACACTGTACCCTGGTTTAGAATAGGTACACTGTATCCCTGGTTTAGAATAGGTACACTGTATCCCTGGTTTAGAATAGGTACACTGTATCCATGGTTTAGAGTAGGTACACTGTATTCCTGGTTTAGAATAGGTACACTGTAGCCCTCATTTAGAATAGGTACACTGTATCCCTGGTTTAGAGTAGGTACACTAGCCCTGGTTTAGAATAGGTACACTGTAACCCTGGTTTAGAATAGGTACACTGTATCCCTGGTTTAGAATAGGTACACTGTACCCTGGTTTAGAATAGGTACACTGTATTCCTAGTTTAGAATAGTTACACTGTAGCCCTAGTTTAGAATAGGTACACTGTATCCCTGGTTTAGAATAGGTACACTGTATCCCTGGTTTAGAATAGGTACACTGTATCCCTGGTTTAGAATAGGTACACTGCATCCCTGGTTTAGAATATATACACTGTATCCATGGTTTAGAGTAGGTACACTGTATTCCTGGTTTAGAATAGGTACACTGTAGCCCTCATTTAGAATAGGTACACTGTATCCCTGGTTTAGAGTAGGTACACTAGCCCTGGTTTAGAATAGGTACACTGTAAGCCTAGTTTAGAATAGGTACACTGTATCCCTGGTTTAGAATAGGTACACTAACCCTGGTTTAGAATAGGTACACTGTAGCCCTGGTTTAGAGTAGGTACACTGTAACCCTGGTTTAGAATAGTTACACTGTACTCCTAGTTTAGAATAGGTACACTGTAGCCCTAGTTTAGAATAGGTACACTGTAGCCCTGGTTTAGAATAGGTACACTGTACCCTGGTTTAGAATAGGTACACTGTATTCCTAGTTTAGAATAGTTACACTGTAGCCCTAGTTTAGAATAGGTACACCGTATCCCTGGTTTAGAATAGGTACACTGTATCCCTGGTTTAGAATAGGTACACTGTATCCCTGGTTTAGAATAGGTACACTGTAGCCCTGGTTTAGAATAGGTACACTAGCCCTGGTTTAGAATAGGTACACTGTATCCCTGGTTTAGAATAGGTACATTGTATTCCTGGTTTAGAATAGGTACACTGTAGCCCTGGTTTAGAATAGGTACACTGTATCCCTGGTTTAGAATAGGTATACTGTATTCCTGGTTTAGAATAGGTATACTGTAGCCCTGGTTTAGAATAGGTACACTGTAGTCCTGGTTTAGAATAGGTACACTGTATTCCTGGTTTAGAATAGATACTCTATAGCCCTGGTTTAGAATAGGTACACTGTAGCCCTGGTTTAGAATAGGTACACTGTAACCCTGGTTTAGAATAGGTACACTGTATTCCTAGTTTAGAATAGTTACACTGTAGCCCTAGTTTAGAATAGGTACACTGTAGCCCTGGTTTAGAATAGGTACACTGTAGCCCTAGTTTAGAATAGGTACACTGTATTCCTAGTTTAGAATAGGTACACTTTATCCCTGGTTTAGAATAGGTACACTTTATCCCTGGTTTAGAATAGGTACAATGTATCCATGGTTTAGAATAGGTACACTGTAGCCCTGGTTTAGAATAGGTACACTGTATCCCTAGTTTAGAATAGGTACACTGTAACCCTGGTTTAGAATAGATACATCATATCCCTGGTTTAGAATAGGTACACTGTATTCCTGTTTTAGAATAGGTACACTGTAGCCCTGGTTTAGAATAGGTACACTGTAACCCTGGTTTAGAATAGGTACACTGTATCCCTGGTTTAGAATAGGTACACTGTAGCCCTGGTTTAGAGTAGGTACACTGTATTCCTGGTTTAGAATAGGTACACTAACCCTGGTTTAGAAGAGGTTCACTGTATTCCTGGTTTAGAATAAGTACACTGTATCCCTGGTTTAGAGTAGGTACACTAGCCCTGGTTTAGAATAGGTACACTGTATCCCTGGTTTAGAATAGGTACACTGTAACCCTGGTTTAGAGTAGGTACACTGTAACCCTGGTTTAGAATAGTTACACTGTACTCCTAGTTTAGAATAGGTACACTGTAGCCCTGGTTTAGAATAGGTACACTGTATCCCTGGTTTAGAATAGGTACACTGTATCCCTGGTTTAGAATAGGTACACTGTATCCATGGTTTAGAGTAGGTACACTGTATCCATGGTTTAGAGTAGGTACACTGTATTCCTGGTTTAGAATAGGTACACTGTAGCCCTCATTTAGAATAGGTACACTGTATCCCTGGTTTAGAGTAGGTACACTAACCCTGGTTTAGAATAGGTATACTGTAACCCTAGTTTAGAATAGGTACACTGTATCCCTGGTTTAGAATAGGTACACTGTAACCCTGGTTTAGAATAGGTACACTGTAGCCCTGGTTTAGAGTAGGTACACTGTAACCCTGGTTTAGAATAGTTACACTGTACTCCTAGTTTAGAATAGGTACATGTAGCCCTAGTTTAGAATAGGTACACTGTAGCCCTGGTTTAGAATAGGTACACTGTACCCTGGTTTAGAATAGGTACACTGTATTCCTAGTTTAGAATAGTTACACTGTAGCCCTAGTTTAGAATAGGTACACTGTAGCCCTGGTTTAGAATAGGTACACTGTAGCCCTAGTTTAGAATAGGTACACTGTATTCCTAGTTTAGAATAGGTACACTTTATCCCTGGTTTAGAATAGGTACACTTTATCCCTGGTTTAGAATAGGTACAATGTATCCATGGTTTAGAATAGGTACACTGTAGCCCTGGTTTAGAATAGGTACACTGTATCCCTAGTTTAGAATAGGTACACTGTAACCCTGGTTTAGAATAGATACATCATATCCCTGGTTTAGAATAGGTACACTGTATTCCTGTTTTAGAATAGGTACACTGTAGCCCTGGTTTAGAATAGGTACACTGTAACCCTGGTTTAGAATAGGTACACTGTATCCCTGGTTTAGAATAGGTACACTGTAGCCCTGGTTTAGAGTAGGTACACTGTATTCCTGGTTTAGAATAGGTACACTAACCTTGGTTTAGAAGAGGTTCACTGTATTCCTGGTTTAGAATAGGTACACTGTATCCCTGGTTTAGAGTAGGTACACTAGCCCTGGTTTAGACTAGGTACACTGTATCCCTGGTTTAGAATAGGTACACTGTAACCCTGGTTTAGAGTAGGTACACTGTAACCCTGGTTTAGAATAGTTACACTGTACTCCTAGTTTAGAATAGGTACACTGTAGCCCTGGTTTAGAATAGGTACACTGTATCCCTGGTTTAGAATAGGTACACTGTATCCCTGGTTTAGAATAGGTACACTGTATCCATGGTTTAGAGTAGGTACACTGTATCCATGGTTTAGAGTAGGTACACTGTATTCCTGGTTTAGAATAGGTACACTGTAGCCCTCATTTAGAATAGGTACACTGTATCCCTGGTTTAGAGTAGGTACACTAACCCTGGTTTAGAATAGGTATACTGTAACCCTAGTTTAGAATAGGTACACTGTATCCCTGGTTTAGAATAGGTACACTGTAACCCTGGTTTAGAATAGGTACACTGTAGCCCTGGTTTAGAGTAGGTACACTGTAACCCTGGTTTAGAATAGTTACACTGTACTCCTAGTTTAGAATAGGTACATGTAGCCCTAGTTTAGAATAGGTACACTGTAGCCCTGGTTTAGAATAGGTACACTGTACCCTGGTTTAGAATAGGTACACTGTATTTCTAGTTTAGAATAGTTACACTGTAGCCCTAGTTTAGAATAGGTACACTGTATCCCTGGTTTAGAATAGGTACACTGTAGCCCTAGTTTAGAATAGGTACACTGTATTCCTAGTTTAGAATAGGTACACTGTATCCCTGGTTTAGAATAGGTACACTGAGCCCTGGTTTAGAATAGGTACAATGTATCCATGGTTTAGAATAGGTACACTGTAACCCTGGTTTAGAATAGGTACACTGTATCCCTAGTTTAGAATAGGTACACTGTAGCCCAAGTTTACAATAGGTACACTGTATTCCTGGTTTAGAATAGGTACACTGTATTCCTGGTTTAGAATAGGTACACTGTATCCCTGGTTTAGAATAGGTACACTGTAGCCCTGGTTTAGAATAGGTACACTGTATTCCTGGTTTAGAATAGGTACACTGTAGCCCTGGTTTAGAATAGGTACACTGTATTCCTGGTTTAGAATAGGTACACTGTATTCCTGGTTTAGAATAGGTACACTGTAGCCGTGGTTAAGAATAGGTACACTGTAGCCCTGGTTTAGAATAGGTACACTGTATCCCTGGTTTAGAGTAGGTACACTGTATTTCTGGTTTAGAACAGGTACACTGTAGCCCTCGTTTAGAATAGGTACACTGTATCCCTGGTTTAGAATAGGTACACTGTAGCCCTGGTTTAGAATAGGTACACTGTAACCCTAGTTTAGAATAGGTACACTGTAACCCTGGTTTAGAATAGGTACACTGTAGCCCTGGTTTAGAGTAGGTACACTGTATCCCTGGTTTAGAATAGGTACACTGTATCCCTGGTTTAGAATAGGTACACTGTATCCCTGGTTTAGAATAGGTACACTGTATTCCTGGTTTAGAATAGGTACACTGTATTCCTGGTTTAGAATAGGTACACTGTATCCCTGGTTTAGAGTAGGTACACTGTATTCCTGGTTTAGAATAGGTACACTGTATCCCTGGTTTAGAATAGGTACACTGTATTCCTGGTTTAGAATAGGTACACTGTATCCCTGGTTTAGAGTAGGTACACTGTATTCCTGGTTTAGAATAGGTACACTGTATTCCTGGTTTAGAATAGGTACACTATATCTCTGGTTTAGAATACAACATATAGGGCTTGGTCCTGCTAGTGGCCAATTCCATTCAGATAGAAGTGGGAGGTGGCTCGAGGACCAAAATTACTGAAGTCTCTACTGCTACAGTTTAAATATTTCGATTTAGCCTCTTTGGCTTGATGGGCAGTGAAGCCAGGGTTAGACACCAAATGCACCAGGTTGCATTGGAGAGGGTGTCACAGCATGCAGTATCCCAGTTAAGGGCCCTACCATTGTGGAATGGGAAGATTATTATGTCATCTAGCCTTTTGCTGTCTCCTCGGTCCAGCCTTGCTGACTTCAGCTGAAAAGGGAAGCCTGCAACATCTGAGCCATGTTTTATGATCTTGTTGAGAGCAGCATGGCGAGGGAGGCTGCCGTTTCTGTAACGGCATGCTAGTGGGCTTTCAACTCATGTATTTAGATCAGCTAGTTCTGTCTCATAGGTGATCTGGTCTCTCCTATTTCTAGGACTACAGGTTTACTCTGGTTCATCAGTGGGACAGCTTTGCCCCCATTCTTCTATGCCCTAATTAAAAAAAGGCAGGGCACAACCCATGACATTTTACAGGGCCATTTTGACTGGTGGGAGACCAAAGACCTAGCTCTACTGCTTGTAACAAAGTGAAACTCTGCTAAAGGTACCCATGGTTCAGTTGGTGTTAATTCTCTCATTACCGTATTCCTAATAAACTGCCTATGATTTAAAAAGACTTAATTTTGAAAACAAAGAATTTGGAGAGATTTAGTAATATAACTAAATTTCTCATTATTATGCTTGTATTTGAAACCTAACAAAAATTTCTTTCATAAAATTATGATAGAAGGATTTTAGATAAATATAAATCCTCTAAACTGTTTTGTGTTGTAGAAGACTGTTTGGTTTCAAAAGGGTTAACTGGGTATCTGATTAAGTCAAGTAAGGAGGCACATGGCTTAGTGGTTAGAGCCTTGCAATCGAAAGGTTGTGAGTTCAATTCTCAGACCGAGTGATGTGTTGTTTCCTTGAGCTAGACACTTTATTTCACATTGCTCCAGTTTACTCAGCTGTAGAAATGAGATGATAGGGACTGGGGTCCCTATTATTCCACTGCAAAGTGGTTGTGGAGATGCCACGGCAAAAAAACACCCACCGCTCACTGTAAATGAGGTTGGTGTTAGGAAGGGCATCCAGCTGTAGAAATCAAGCCAGAATCAGTTCCCGTCACACCCTTGCAAGCAGGGAAAAGCAGACGTAAAATGATGATGATAATTATGATCTATTATAGTAGTGGGAGTCTTTATAAGGTTTAAAGTTCTCAATATATCTATTCTGCTGTCTCGTGTTAATGACTCATTCTTGGTTCTTTATTTTCAGGTTGGTTTGTTGCGAGACAAAACCTTGGTGGCGTTATGTGATGGCAAAGTCATGATGTCCCACGAATACCTCAGCCCATTTCCTGACAGTCCTCTCTACGAACCCGTCAAAAAGGGTGTCCTTATAAAGAAAAGATTCTTCCATGTTATCCCAGTTCCATTACATGCCAAATTTCGCCTAGTTTCCCAAATCTAACTACTACCACTACACCTACTACTACCACTACTACTACTACTACCATCACTACGGGAGCGAGAGGATGATTTAGGGTGATGTTTTGATAGCATCTGTGATGGATACACTGCTAAACCCTCTCAGTTGATTGGAACCCAGGGAGTAATTTCAATTTTCATTTGTAGTAATTTATTGTTATTTATGGAAATACATGAATCTTCTTATATCCCTCCATACATAAAATGTTAATAGGACATAGTGAACATTTACAATGTTGTTACATAGGAACATATGACATCTGATTGGTAATCTGATGCACCCATATACATAGCTGTAACCTCCAATCAACCTCTTGTAATAATAATAAGGATTTCTTGTATTGGCAAAAGACTGAATTGAATAAATAATAGTGTTATTTACTTTTTTTCTAATTTATATAAACCATTTACTTTCATAAATACTTTGTCTTATTTTATTTTTATATTGATATCTATGTCTTATTAAAAATAAATATATATATATATATATATATATATATACACACACATACATATATCGTGATCGAGATCTTTGGCGCTATGAAGTAATACAGAAGACACGGCAACGTAAACGAACTAAGTGAGTACTCTAGGGGTTATGATCCACCTGGTATTTTACCACACCCTATCTAAAATATATATACATATATATATGTATATATATATATATATATATATATATATATTGGCCTTGCAATCGAAAGGTTGTGAGTTCAATTCTCAGACCGGGTGATGTGTTGTTTCCTTGAGCAAGACACTTTATTTCACATTGCTCCAGTTTACTCAGCTGTAGAAATGAGATGATAGGGACTGGGGTCCATATCATTCCACTGCAAAGTGGTTGTGCAGGTGCCACGGCAAAAAAGCACCCAGCACTCACTGCAAATGAGGTTGGTGTTAGGAAGGGCATCCAGCTGTAGAAATCAAGCCAGAATCAGTTCCCGTCCCACCCTTGCAAGCAGGGAAAAAGCGGACGTAAAAGGAAATGATGATGATATATATATATATATATGTATATATATTATTATATTTGGGGAGGGTCATATTGTTATGATATTGCCAGAAATAATAATAAAACACACTGTTTCGTTTGGATTGGTTTTTGCTTTTGTATCTTTTTATATCTCCATAGTTAATTTATCTCGCAATCAATGTTGATCATTGATTGACCAACGGTTAAAAATACAGATAGAAATAAATATATCTATAGTCTATCAAAGTTCTTTCATCACACTCCTGTGACATCATCAGTGGTACTATTATGTTTCCTCCCATTGTATTGTAATGCCTACGCCATTTTAATTTTATTTATTTATCTTGTCACTGTCCCTGTTTGTGCATGCGTTTGCGTGAGTGTTTTCTATTTGGTGTGCATGTTCATGTCTGAGTCTGTGTTTTTGTATTCTATCTTTGTTCACTAGTGTGTGTTTATCTGTGGTTGTAATAGCTGTAAACGGCTAACCGACAGCAAATGAACCATATGTGGGCATGACAAAGAACAGCTTTAAACAGTGGTACTAATTATATAGCGCATCATTTAGACACGAACATTTGAGAAAAACAGCGGTACTAGCTGCCCTAGTACTGGAGCTTAAAGACACGAATATAACATACAAAGCAGAATAGAGCATTCTGGAAATGCTCAAGCTCTATATTAAAGGAACAGAAAAGTGTTCATTTTGTATTAGTGAGAAATACAGGATATAACAGCTGGGTGGGAAATGACGATGGGATGGGTGGTGTAGGTATACTACTAGCTGACAAGTGGGTAGATAAAGTAATCTCAGTGTACAGGGTAAATGCAAGAATCATTAAACTCAGACTAGTCCTGAATAAAACAATTACCACAATAATATCAGCTTACGCACCCCAATCGGGGCTGCCAGACAAACTTAAGGATAGGTTTTACGAGTCCCTAATGCACATTACTGCTCTAACAGACGACAATGACTTCCTAATCATCGCAGGAGATTTTAACGGACACGTAGGTAAACACTGCGATGGCTTCAATAGAGTACATGGAGGCCATGGGGTTGGCACAAGGAATGAGGAAGGATTCAGACTTCTAGAATTCTGCGACGCCAATGACATGTCGATATGTAACACAAACTTTAAAAAACCCGACAACCACCTGATCACCTATAGATCAGGGGAGCACTCTAGTCAGATAGATTTTATCCTCATCAGAGGACGTGACAGATGGGCGGTCGTAAACACAAAAGCCTTCCCTAGTGAGGAATGTACCTCCCAACATAGCTTAGTTGTCAGCGACCTGACAGTCAGAACTAGACGAACCTGGAAACAGAGGCCAACCTGGAGAAGAAAGATCTGGAAGCTGAAAGTCCCCTCAACCAGTAACAGATTTAAAGATATTTTACTCAACGCCTACGACAGTAAAGAAGAACAGATAGAGACATTTAATGTAGAAGAGAACTGGGAGTTGCTAAAAAAATAATTTACTAGAGGCGACGGATGAGGTCTGTGGCTGGAGTAAGACCTCAAGCAGGAGGAGAGTGACTTAGTGGTGGAACAATAAGGTAGATGAAGCAGTTAAGGCCAAGAGACAGGCATGGAAAGAATGGAAGAACGGGGGGAGCAGAGTACATTACATAGAGACCAAGAGGGAAGCTAGGCGACAAGTATACTTAGCTAGGAGGGAAGCAGAGGATAGAAAATTCAAGCATGTTTTGCAACGTGAGGACCAGAAACAGGAGGTATTCAAGATTGCGAGGCAGTGTGTAAGAGATAGTTGTGATGTCATTGGAGAGAAGTGTATTCGGAATGATAAAGGTGAGCTTGCCCTCACAAGTGCTGAGAAGAAAGATGCATGGAAGAGTATTTATGATAGATTACTAAATGAGGAGAATGCATGGGAAGAAGAGATCCTACCCCAAGTAGACCCTATAGAGGGGCCAGCAGTACAAGTCAGCAGCAGCGTAGTAAGTAAGGCAATCAAAGATATGAAGATGGGGAAGGCAACTGGTCCATCGGGTATAGCTGCCGAGATGCTGAAGGCATCTGGGTCTGTAGGTCACACTATAACCACACGTATTGTTAACCAGGTAATACTAGAAGGTGTCATACCAAAAGATTGGTGCAGTAGCATCATTGTCAACTGCTACAAAGGTAAAGGTGATGCACTAGATAGAGGAAACTATAGAGGTATAAAGTTGATGGACCAGGTCATGAAAGTAACAGAAAGAGTTATAGCACAGTTGATTAGGGACCGGGTGAAAATAGACGAGATGCAATTTGGGTTTGTACCAGGAAGAGGCACCACTGATGCCCTCTTCCTTGTGAGGCAATTACAGGAAAAGTACCTAGCTAAAAGTAAGCCACTCTACTTGGCATTTGTCGACCTTGAGAAAGCCTTTGACAGAGTTCCACGTGCTGTAATCTGGTGGGCTCTTAGAAAACTAGGAGTAGATGAATGGCTTGTAAAAGCGGTACAAGCCATGTATAGGGGAGCAGTCAGCAAAGTTAGGATTAGCAATGAGTATAGCGAGGAATTTAGCGTACAGGTTGGGGTCCACCAGGGCTCTGTTCTTAGCCCCCTCCTGTTCATCATAGTCCTGCAGGCAATAACGGAAGAGTTTAAGACCGGATGCCCATGGGAACTCCTGTATGCTGATGACCTTGCGCTCATTGCTGAAACTATGGTAGAACTAGAGAATAAATTCCAAACTTGGAAGCAGGGACTAGAAAGAAAGGGTCTCAAAGTCAACATGACAAAGACTAAGGTCCTTGTAAGTAGACGAGAAAACAGAACCCAGATCCCCTCAGGGAAATGGCCTTGCTCAGTATGTAGGAAAGGTGTAGGTAGGAACTCCATTCTCTGCCCCAAATGCAAACAATGGGTACACAAGAGATGTAGCGGGATCTCAGGAAGCTTAATTAAGAATGTAGGCTTCACATGCAGCAGCTGTGCTGGGACAGCAAGCAGCAAACAGCCACAGGAAACAAGTACCACCAATCTCTGGGAGGGCTCTGTAGAAACAGTAGACAGCTTCTGCTACCTAGGTGACCGAATTAGCAGCGGAGGTGGGTGTTCAGAAAGTACAATAACTAGGGTAAGAACGGGATGGAAGAAGTTTAGGGAACTACTACCACTGCTAGCTGCAAAAGGCTTCTCCCTCAGAATGAAAGGCAGACTGTATGATGCGTGTATCCGAACAGCAATGTTGCATGGTTGTGAGACCTGGGCGCTGAAGGTGGAAGACTTACGTAGATTAGAGAGAAACGAAGCCTGCATGGTCCGATGGTTGTGTAACAGTAATATACGTGAACGACAAAGCATAAATGAATTGAGAGAGAGACTGAGCATAAGAGGAATCAAATACTGTGTGCAGGAGAGGCGGTTGCGCTGGTATGGACATGTGATGTGTATGAAAGATGACAGCTGCATAAAAAGGTGCAGAGCACTAGAAGTTGATGGAAACCGTGGAGTGGGGAGACCCAAGATGACCTGGGATGAGGTGATAAAAGCCGACCTTACCCAATTACACCTCTCAAAGGCAATGACACACGACCGTGACTTCTGGCGTCACGCAGTAATACAGAGTACCCGACCTCCCATGGGTACAAGCTGAAGCATATAGACAATATGCCCCCACACCCCCACCGCAAGGTGGTCGTGGAGGTGCCACGGCAAAAAAGCACCCAGCCCACACTGTAAAGTGGACGTGTAGGCGCCACGAAAAAGCACCCAGCACTCACTGTAAATGAGGTTGGTGTTAGGAAGGGCTTCCAGTTGTAGAAATCAAGCCAAATCAGTTCCTGTATGAGCAAGGCATGGTCAGCCGACCAGACACTGCCCACAACAGGACAACCCGTCTAACCCATGCTAGCGTGGAAGAACGGACGTAAAACGGTGATGATGATGATGATGATGATGATGATGAAGTCATCGACCAGATATCTGAACAGTAAAACCGAGGTGTTCAGAAAATACCCACATATGAACACACATACTTAAGGCATGTGCCAGTGCTATCACAAACCTAGAACAACATTAAACAACCACACCAGGAAACATATAGTTAGACACATATACTAGGTATCCCAAATAATCCTCAACATATGACAATACGCTTAACCAATTTCACAGTAATATCACAAATCCATATTCATCTTAGATAACTTCACATGAAAATACGTTTAGATGCAAACACGCGCAAGCATACATCCATAATTATAATTGTTTCTACTTTTTGGCACAAGGCCAGCAATATCCTAGTACATTACTGGTACTTTATTTTATCGACCCCGTAAGGATGAAAGGCAAAGTTAACCTCGGCGGGATTTGAACTCAGATCGTAAAGAGACGTAATTATGCTGGAAAGCATGGCGTCCGACTCTCTACCGATATTGCCAATCCATCGGCTCCAATACGCACCCTATTATAGCTAAATAACAATAATATTATCAGGAATTATCCCTGCATTATAAAAAACAAAACATTTCCTTAAGACATAGGGTTATTCCCCTTGCACCAAACGAGATCTGGTGTTAATAACTGGGCGATATCCAATTTTAGCGGCCTAAATGCCGCTTACTTGCTGTAGTTGCTGCTTACTTCAATGTATGAGGCTATTCCAACAAATTTACATTCCCCTTTTTTTAGCCGTTAAAAGAAATATAGATTTATTTGCCACTGGGGCATAGATTTCTTTATTTGCCCCTTTTTTGATTGTTTGTTTTTTTGCGATTTATTAGCCTTTTGGGGTCACACACACCCCCGTAGAAAGTGTGCGACCTTTCTGCCAGGGAGCACAGAGAGAGGGGGGGGCTCCCTTCTTCTCTTACCTGTACAAGCCGATATAGAGAGATGGCCCACTTACACGGGCTATTATTGCTACTTTCACCCATCTTTCATGGAATTGGCTGGGACTGAGTGCCTTTTTCTCCACCTTGATCCTTCTTTCGAAGTGGTATCGGAAGAAGAGGACCATTTGTTGGCCGGCGACATATCCCCACAGTTTTCTCGTTGCAAACGCATCTGGGACATTTCTTTTCCAAGGGGTTTCCGTCCCGGAATCCATGTCTGTAGAGCCTTTCCCGAACGGGCAGGGCCCCTCGGTATAATAGTAAGTATTAGTGGTTGTAATAAAAATGCAATCAAAATGTAATAAATACCTTCACTGATTTCTTTCCTTATATTATCAACAGAAGTTGGTATGTCACCCAAAGTTCGCTTTGTATGTTCCCGAATAGCAGTGAATTTTGATAAAACTGTTTCTAATTCCTTCTCCACAGTAAGACAAATAAATATCCATGTGTAGTCCAAAAAGATATAAATCTTTAAAAAAATTATAATAATTCTTTATTATTATTTTCTTTTTCCGTAAATAATTATTTTTCTATATATCTCAAACCCTGCCAAACACCACATCTGTCTATCTGTAAATTTAAATGACTGTTCTTTCATACTTATCCTCTTCAACTACACATGGATATTTGTCTTACTGTGGAGAAGGAATTAGAAACAGTTTTATCAAAATTCACTGCTATTCGGGAACATACAAAGCGAACTTTGGGTGACATACCAACTTCTGTTGATAATATAAGGAAAGAAATCAGTGAAGGTATTTATTACATTTTGATTGCATTTTTATTACAACCACTAATACTTACTATTATACCGAGGGGCCCTGCCCGTTCGGGAAAGGCTCTACAGACACGGATTCCGGGACGGAAACCCCTTGGAAAAGAAATGTCCCAGATGCGTTTGCAACGAGGAAACTGTGGGGATATCGGCTTGTACAGGTAAGAGAAGAAGGGAGCACCCCCCTCTCTCTGTGCTCCCTGGCAGAAAGGTCGCACACTTTCTACGGGGGTGTGTGTGACCCCAAAAGGCTAATAAATCGCAAACAAACAAACAAAAAAGGGGCAAATAAAGAAATCTATGCCCCAGTGGCAAATAAATCTATATTTCTTTTAACGGCTAAAAAAAGGGGAATGTAAATTTGTTGGAATAGCCTCATACATTGAAGTAAGCAGCAACTACAGTAAGTAAGCGGCATTTAGGCCGCTAAAATTGGATATCGCCAATAACTGTTTCTACTTTTGGCACAAGGCCAGTAATTACTCAGTACATTACTGGTACTTTATTTTATCGATCCCGTAAGGATGAAAGGCAAAGTTAACCTCGGCGGGATTTGAACTCAGAATGGCAAGGGCCGTAACTCTATGCGTCAAAGCATGGCGTCCGACGCCTCTACCAATACTGCCAATCCACCGTCGGCCATCTTTGTTTATAGTTGCCTGAAAAAAACCATTCTGTGGAAACCAATCGTAGCGACGCATGCATGTTGAGGATATTAACTACAATATATAATTTTTTTTTTTCTCAATCGATTATTTTGAATTTATATTAATGATAAGCGTGAATGGCCCAGAAACAGTGCACGCCTAACAGGTCGGAGAAAATGAACAGTCACTGGCGATGCAAGCGGGCAGTTCTCACAGGCAGTACACATCTAACAGAATGACAGAGAGAACGAACACTGCATCTACAATCTAATTTCTTCTTCACGCTCATTAGAGTTTGTGTCGTTTAAAATTTCAATTAATTAATCCGGCACTTTCAACAGTCAATCACTCTTGGATAGTTCCATTTTTTAATCATTTAAAAAAATTATAAGTAAAGTTTTATTTACATTAGTAAAAACAATTTAATAGAAAATGAAAGAAAAAATTTAGATTGAGAAGAAAGAATGGAATGTAAAATAAGAAAATGAAAAAGAAAAAGGAAAAAGGAAGGGAAAGGCAAGGGCTCTAGTGCAACAGAAGAATGGGGAGGGGGAAGAGTGGTGGTGATTGGGCTTTTGGTAATGGGGCTGCACCCCGCGGACATGATCGCAAAAGCATTCTCGCGGACTGACCAGCGACACCCACTGCAACAGCCACCCCACCTCACGGAGCTCCTTCCTCAGACGGACCGCTGACGTTCCTATCTTGCGGAGTTCTTCTTCGCCCACTTATTCCTGTGAAGGTCGGGGTAAGGGTGGCAGAGTCCCCAAACACTCCTTCCAGCAGATTCTTTCAGAAGTAACCGTTTCCAACTGATCCGGCAGGATCCTCATAAATGTCCGTATAGAGCTTGTAAGCTATGACAGACTAGATGGAGTATCTAGTACTTACAGTTAAAAAAACACACACAAAACAAAAACAAACAGACGAGATAGACAGAGATAAATGAATATAAAAATAAAATTAAAAACAAAATTAAAATGTGAAAAGCCAACGGGAGGCAAAATAAGCATAAAAAAAGTAAACAGAAAGCAAAGTTGACTTCGAGTGGGTTTGAACTGAGAGATTAGAAAGCCAGAACCAATACTGCAAACTATCTGACCTTCCAACGACACTGCCAATTCGCCGCCTTTACATAATGTAATTTGGTGTAATTTTGGTTGTAATAAATGAACTCAATTACTCCTTAATAGGGCGGCGGATTGGCAGTACCGGTAGAGCGTCGGACACTATGCTTTGCGGCATAGAGTTATGACCCTATGAGTTCTGAGTGCAAATCCCGCCGCGGTTAGCTTTGTCTTTCATCCTTACGGGGTCGATAAAATAAAGCACCAGTAATGCACTGGTGTCGATTTAATTGACTTACTCCTCTCTCCAAATTGCTGGCCTTGTGCCTAAAGTAGAAATCACTATTACTCCTTAGTAAAGATACTATAAACATTTAGTACAAAACATTACTTCTTATCTCTCTTATTCTATACTTTTCTCTCTTATCCCACTCACTGTCTATCTCTCCTTCTTTTCACTCCTTATATTTTTGCTATCCCTCCGCCTTCCATTCTAAGTTCTTTCTAAGTTCGTTTGTTGACGTGTATATATTTACGGTGTTTTGTTCGTGTTTGTGTGTGTGTATATATATTTGTGTGTGTGTATGCGTTTAAATGTGTGTGTTATGTAAGTATGTCACATGCAGTGCTTTTGACAATAAGAAAGTCTTTAAATGAACAACAACCACAATAACGACGACGACGAGAAGAACAACAAAAAGAACGACAACAACAACAACAATAACGACAATAACAACAAAAACAACAAAAACAACAAAACAATAGAAAAAACAACAGCAGTAACAACAACAAAAACAACAACAGCAGTAACAACAACAACAACAACAACAAAACAACAACAACAGCAGTAACAACAACAACAACAACAAAAAACAACAACAACAGCAGTAACAACAACGACAACAACAACAACAGAAAACAACAACAGCAGTAACGACAGCAACAAAATAACAGAAAACAACAGTAGTAACAACGGCAACAACAACAACTACAACAACAACAACAACAACAACCCATGTCATGTAGTCACAGGGAAGCATTATAAATAATTGTTTCTACTTTAGGCACAAGGCCAGCAATTATTCCAGTACATTACTGGTACTTTATTTTATCGACCCCGTAAGGATGAAAGGCAAAGTTAACCTCGGCGGGATTTGAACTCAGATCATAAAGGGACGTAACTATGCTGGAAAGCATGGCATCCGACCCTCTACCGATACTGCCAATCCGCCGCCCTAGCATGGCGTCCGACCCTCTACCGATACTGCCAATCCGCCGCCCTAGCATGTCGTCCGACCCTCTACCGATACTGCCAATCCGCCGCCCTAGCATGTCGTCCGACCCTCTACCGATACTGCCAATCCGCCGCCCTAGCATGTCGTCCGACCCTCTACCGATACTGCCAATCCGCCGCCCTAGCATGTCGTCCGACCCTCTACCGATACTGCCAATCCGCCGCCCTAGGTGTTTGTTACTGAAATATAAACCTTGACAACCGGAGAAACATGTAACCGGAGCAGAATAAAGTATGACTGGCGATTTTACACCTGCTGTTGCTGATTATTATTATTATTATTATTATAGTTTGGCGCATAGAGTTACGGCCCTTGCCATTCTGAGTTCAAATCCCGCCGAGGTTAACTTTGCCTTTCATCCTTACGGGGTCGATAAAATAAAGTACCAGTAATACACTGGGTTATTGCTGGCCTTGTGCCTAACGTAGAAACAATTATTATTATTATTATTATTATTATTATTATTATTATCATTATTATTATTCGATAAAATAAAGTACCAGTAATGCACTGGGTAATTGCTGGCCCTGTGCCAAAAGTAGAAACAATTATTATTATTATTATTATTGTTCTTTGAGTCTCAGTCATTGATGTTCTTTAACTGGAAAGTTTGTTGAAATGAATATCAAGCCGCTACCTGCAGCCTCAGACATTCAGGACGTTCCCAGCAAGCATACCTTTTGAAGTGTTCCAAAAAGCGGGGCTGGACTAATCTTCTTTAACCATCGTTGGAAACTCTTTGAGATAGTACCTAGTGCGCCTATGACAATCGGGACGACCTTGATTTCATGGCAGTTCCAAATCCTTTTTAACTCCCACTTTAAATCCTGGTATCGGTTAATTTTCTCCGTCTCCTTTTCTTGCACTCTCGTGTCGAAGGGGCAGGCTACATCTACAATCAGGCACGATCTTTTTTTTCTTGTCCAAAACCACCAGGTCAGGCCTATTGCGTTCTAATTTCTTGTCCGTCTGTATCCTAAAATCCCATAGCACCTTCACCTGATCGTTTTCTATCACCGACTCTGGCTTATGCTCATACCACTTCTCAGAATGTGGTACATTGTTTACTTTGCATAGATGCCAGTGGATCACCCTGCCTCCAGCCTTTATAGTGAGTCTGGGCTAGGTGTTTACACTGGGATACAATGTGAGCCACAGTCTCCTCTCTCTCTCCACAGATCCTACACAGTGAGCTAGCCTCCTCCTTGTCAATATGGTGTTTCACCCACTTCGTTCTGAGGGCTTGCACTTGCACAGTCATTAGCATTCTTTCTGTAGTTTTTTTTTAAGGTCTCCTCTGTTTAACCAGTTCCATGACTGTGAATCTCTAAATTCCGTTTTCATAGCACCTTAAAGCAGGTGCTATGAAGGGATTTTTCATGAAGGTTGCTCTTCCTCCTTGGACATCCCCTGGTCTATTGTCTTCTCCTTCAGTACAATTTTGAGCATTGGCTCCCTACTGCCAGTTACATATTTGTGCAGGTTGTTTTTCTCCATCTGAACACAGTCTTCTATGCTGATAAGACCTCTTCCACCTTCAGATCTCTTTAAGTAGAGTCTATCGACATCACTCCTCTTGTGGAACATGTAGATAGGCAATAGCTTCCTAGTCTTCCTATCCATTTCTTTTTGTTCAACATTCCATTTCAGAATTCCCACACTGTACCTAATAATAGACACAGCTCGGGAATTTACTGCACTTATGACATTCCTACTATTTAGATGTGATTTTAATACGCTCGTTACTCTCCTTATGTACTCAGATCTTATCAGTTCCTTCATTTTTTTGTTCTTGATGTCATCTGCCTCCAGATCACCTAAATATTTGTATCCTTCTTCAGTGTCAATTTCCTTTATCATCTCACCTGTTGGTACCTGGATTCCGTTGCTTCTGCTCAATTTACCCCTCTTCATCACTAAGATTCCACATTTATTAATACCAAATTCCATACATATATCATTGCTGAAAATACGGACAGTGTCAACAAGTACATCCAACTCCTCACTCTTCCCAAAGAGTTTAAGATCATCGATGAAGAGGAGGTGGTTGATGGTAAGCTCTCCTCTTCTCAACTTGTATCCTGCTCTCACTTTTCGCAATATAACGGACAGGGGTATCGGGCAAGGACAAACAGTTAGAGGGGACAATCTATCTCCCTGGAATATACCTCTCTTGATCTTCACGCCTCCCAAGGATTCTCCACCTGATGTTAACTCTGTTTCCCAGGACTTCATACTTTTGCTCAACAACTGTCTGATGTTATCTGCCACCTTGAAGATCTCAAGGCTTTTGGTTATCCAAGAATGAGGTACCATGTCGAATGCCATTTTGTAATCTATCCATCCCATGGCAAGACCAGTTTGCCTCCTCTTGCAATTCCTCATTACCATCTTATCAATAAGTAACTGATCTTTTGTACCACGGGACTTCTTTTGGCATCCTTTCTGTTCGTCCGGTAACAAGTTGTTTATGTGGAGGTGATGGTAGATTTCCTCAGACACAATGGTTAACAGTTTCCACATTACGGACAGACATGTGATAGGCCTATAGTTGGTAACATCATTACCCTTGATTCGGTCTTTCATTACTAGAACTGTGGTACCTTTTATCAACCACTCTGGTACTTCACGCGACATCAAGCAGTCATTGAACATGGTTGACAGTTTCGGGTGTAGGGATGTCATATTTTTAATCCAATACCCTTGCACACCATCTGGGCCTGGTGATTTCCAGTTGGTTAGTTTTTTGGCCTACCCTTTAAGAGTTTCAACTGTGATACTCAAAACAGGTTGTTGGTGTGCTTGTTCACTAATCTCCTTTTGAACTCTCTCAATCCACACTGCCTGGTCATTATGTTTAACATCCTGCTCCCATATTCCTCTCCAGAATGTCTTAGTCTGTTCTGCCTCAGGGGTCACGTCGTTGCCTCTTTCTTTACCTTCAAGCTGTCCAAACAACATCTTCTGGTTGTTGTCAAACATGTGGTTCTGTCTATACTGACTAATTCTGTTCTCATACCGCCTAATCTTTGCACTTTTTGCTACAATGCGTTGCTTCAGTTCCTCTATGATAATATTTAGCTTTTTCCCCCTAGTTTTGTATTTTATTTTCAATCTATCTTTAGTGACTATGTTTTGTAATGTCCCATTCAGTAAGGACTCAAGCTTTCCAATGTCTTTTCTCATTCCCTTGATTTGACTATTCAGTCGTTTCTTCCACCAAGGTTCTTCTTCTTCTTCTTCTTCTTCTTCTTCTTCTTCTTCTTCTTCTTCTTCTTCTTCTTCTTCTTCTTCTTCTTCTTCTTCTTCTTCTTCACTGTGTGTGTCTAGTTTAGAATAGGTACACTGTATCCCTGGTTTAGAATAGGTACACTATATCCCTGGTTTAGAATAGGTACATCATATGGTTTAGAATAGGTACACTGTATCTCTGTTTTAGAATAGGTAACAACAGAAAACAACAGAAAACAACAGCAGTAACAACAGCAGTAACAACGACGACGACGGCAACAACAACAAGAACAACAGAAAACAACAACAGCAGTAACAACGACGACGACGGCAACAAGAACAAGAACAACAACAAGACAACAACAACAAGACAACAACAACAACAACAACAACAACCCATGTCATGTTGTCCCAAGGAAGCATTATAAGTAATATCCATTCTCCCACACAAAACAACTTGTTACCTGGACATGGTTCACTAAACTTAGGTGTTTGTTACTGAAATATAAACCTTGACAACCGGAGAAAGCGACATCTATTTTAAAAACATGTAACCGGAGCAGAATAAAGTATGACTGGCGATTTTAACACCTGCTGTTGCTGTGGATTGGCAGTATCGGTAGAGGGTCGGACAACATGCTTTGACGCATAGAGTTACGGCCCTTGCCATTCTGAGTTCAAATCCCGCCGAGGTTAACTTTGCCTTTCATCCTTACGGGGTCGATAAAATAAAGTACCAGTAATACACTGGGTTATTGCTGGCCTTGTGCCTAACGTAGAAACAATTATTATTATTATTATTATTATCATTATTATTATTCGATAAAATAAAGTACCAGTAATGCACTGGGTAATTGCTGGCCCTGTGCCAAAAGTAGAAACAATTATTATTATTATTATTATTGTTCTTTGAGTCTCAGTCATTGATGTTCTTTAACTGGAAAGTTTGTTGAAATGAATATCAAGCCGCTACCTGCAGCCTCAGACATTCAGGACGTTCCCAGCAAGCATACCTTTTGAAGTGTTCCAAAAAGCGGGGCTGGACTAATCTTCTTTAACCATCGTTGGAAACTCTTTGAGATAGTACCTAGTGCGCCTATGACAATCGGGACGACCTTGATTTCATGGCAGTTCCAAATCCTTTTTAACTCCCACTTTAAATCCTGGTATCGGTTAATTTTCTCCGTCTCCTTTTCTTGCACTCTCGTGTCGAAGGGGCAGGCTACATCTACAATCAGGCACGATCTTTTTTTTCTTGTCCAAAACCACCAGGTCAGGCCTATTGCGTTCTAATTTCTTGTCCGTCTGTATCCTAAAATCCCATAGCACCTTCACTTGATCGTTTTCTATCACCGACTCTGGCTTATGCTCATACCACTTCTCAGAATGTGGTACATTGTTTACTTTGCATAGATGCCAGTGGATCACCCTGCCTCCAGCCTTTATAGTGAGTCTAGGCTAGGTGTTTACACTGGGATACAATGTGAGCCACAGTCTCCTCTCTCTCTCCACAGATCCTACACAGTGAGCTAGCCTCCTCCTTGTCAATATGGTGTTTCACCCACTTCGTTCTGAGGGCTTGCTCTTGCACAGCCATTAGCATTCTTTCTGTAGTTTTTTTTTAAGGTCTCCTCTGTTTAACCAGTTCCATGAATGTGAATCTCTAAATTCCGTTTTCATAGCACCTTAAAGCAGGTGCTATGAAGGGATTTTTCATGAAGGTTGCTCTTCCTCCTTGGACATCCCCTGGTCTATTGTCTTCTCCTTCAGTACAATTTTGAGCATTGGCTCCCTACTGCCAGTTACATATTTGTGCAGGTTGTTTTTCTCCATCTGAACACAGTCTTCTATGCTGATAAGACCTCTTCCACCTTCAGATCTCTTTAAGTAGAGTCTATCGACATCACTCCTCTTGTGGAACATGTAGATAGGCAATAGCTTCCTAGTCTTCCTATCCATTTCTTTTTGTTCAACATTCCATTTCAGAATTCCCACACTGTACCTAATAATAGACACAGCTCGGGAATTTACTGCACTTATGACATTCCTACTATTTAGATGTGATTTTAATACGCTCGTTACTCTCCTTATGTACTCAGATCTTATCAGTTCCTTCATTTTTTTGTTCTTGATGTCATCTGCCTCCAGATCACCTAAATATTTGTATCCTTCTTCAGTGTCAATTTCCTTTATCATCTCACCTGTTGGTACCTGGATTCCGTTGCTTCTGCTCAATTTACCCCTCTTCATCACTAAGATTCCACACTTATTAATACCAAATTCCATACATATATCATTGCTGAAAATACGGACAGTGTCAACAAGTACATCCAACTCCTCACTCTTCCCAAAGAGTTTAAGATCATCGATGAAGAGGAGGTGGTTGATGGTAAGCTCTCCTCTTCTCAACTTGTATCCTGCTCTCACTTTTCGCAATATAACGGACAGGGGTATCGGGCAAGGACAAACAGTTAGAGGGGACAATCTATCTCCCTGGAATATACCTCTCTTGATCTTCACGCCTCCCAAGGATTCTCCACCTGATGTTAACTCTGTTTCCCAGGACTTCATACTTTTGCTCAACAACTGTCTGATGTTATCTGCCACCTTGAAGATCTCAAGGCTTTTGGTTATCCAAGAATGAGGTACCATGTCGAATGCCATTTTGTAATCTATCCATCCCATGGCAAGACCAGTTTGCCTCCTCTTGCAATTCCTCATTACCATCTTATCAATAAGTAACTGATCTTTTGTACCACGGGACTTCTTTTGGCATCCTTTCTGTTCGTCCGGTAACAAGTTGTTTATGTGGAGGTGATGGTAGATTTCCTCAGACACAATGGTTAACAGTTTCCACATTACGGACAGACATGTGATAGGCCTATAGTTGGTAACATCATTACCCTTGATTCGGTCTTTCATTACTAGAACTGTGGTACCTTTTATCAACCACTCTGGTACTTCACGCGACATCAAGCAGTCATTGAACATGGTTGACAGTTTCGGGTGTAGGGATGTCATATTTTTAATCCAATACCCTTGCACACCATCTGGGCCTGGTGATTTCCAGTTGGTTAGTTTTTTGGCCTACCCTTTAAGAGTTTCAACTGTGATACTCAAAACAGGTTGTTGGTGTGCTTGTTCACTAATCTCCTTTTGAACTCTCTCAATCCACACTGCCTGGTCATTATGTTTAACATCCTGCTCCCATATTCCTCTCCAGAATGTCTTAGTCTGTTCTGCCTCAGGGGTCACGTCGTTGCCTCTTTCTTTACCTTCAAGCTGTCCAAACAACATCTTCTGGTTGTTGTCAAACATGTGGTTCTGTCTATACTGACTAATTCTGTTCTCATACCGCCTAATCTTTGCACTTTTTGCTACAATGCGTTGCTTCAGTTCCTCTATGATAATATTTAGCTTTTTCCCCCTAGTTTTGTATTTTATTTTCAATCTATCTTTAGTGACTATGTTTTGTAATGTCCCATTCAGTAAGGACTCAAGCTTTCCAATGTCTTTTCTCATTCCCTTGATTTGACTATTCAGTCCCGCCGTTCAAATCCCGCCGAGGTTAACTTTGCCTTTCATCCTTACGGGGTCGATAAATTAAAGTACCAGTAATGCATTGGGTAATTGCTGGCCTTGTGCCAAAAGTAGAAACAATTATTATTATTATTATTGTTCTTTGAGTCTCAGTCATTGATGTTATTTAACTGGAAAGTTTGTTGAAATGAATATCAAGCCACTCCCTGCAGCCTCAGATATTTGTTACTGAAATATAAACATTGATTGCCAGCTAAATTAACTATAGGGATATAAAATATACAGAAGCGAAAACCAATCCAAACCAAACAGTGAGTGTGTTTTATTATTATTTTTGGCAATAAGGCGGTGAATTGGCAGTATCGGTAGAGGGTCGGACGCCATGCTTTCCAGCATAGTTACGTCCCTTTACGATCTGAGTTCAAATCCCGCCGAGGTTGACTTTGCCTTTCATCCTTACGGGGTCGATAAAATAAAGTACCAGTAATGAACTGGGTAATTGCTGGCCTTGTGCCTAAAGTAGAAACAATTATTATTTCTGGCAATATTATAACAATATGACCCTCCCCATATATATATATATATATGATAGAATCGAACGATCATTATACTGCAACCACAAACTGAAGGCTAAATTCTCTCACTATAAAATAACTTAACATTCGAACCCGTAACTATAACATTGCTTTCTAGCTAACCACTTTCTCTTCCCCCACACTACAAGACAATACCCTGCTTATCACTATAAATGGAAACTTAGTGCAATTTGTAGACTACTATTATGAATTCAATGTACACCCTTCCCATAGCTTTCGTCTGTCCCTCTCTATCTCTATCCATTCCCCTCTCTCTCTCTCTCTCTCTCTCTCTCGCCCTAGGTTCACCTCCCTCCCTCTCCACATCTATAAACCTGCCCTCTGTGGCAATAAATAATTCCAACCTTGACTATCAACGCATCGCTTAAGGTGGTCGCTTTAAGAGTAACCAGTATAATAAAACCTCTACCACAACATTTTGATTAAGATATCTACAAACCACTGTCTCCCATTTCTCCAACCCATGCATATCTCTCTCTCTTTCTCCCCCCCCCTTCTTTTCTCTCTTCCGTTTCTACTCTATCTTCCCCAATAACCTCACTTAAGGGTATTTACATTGTACATTTTAACCATTCTGCCCTGATGATACAGTGGTCACAGCATTTGATAATTGAGTTTTGCAAATAGTTATAAATTTGCACATAGCATAACTAGGCTGTATAACCACCGTGGAAACATTTGTAAGCACACAGAATAAATTACATTTTTATGATGTCTACCTGTTATTATTCATTCTTTATATATATATATATATATATATATATATTGTTATATTTGGGGAGGGTCATATTGGTGTAATAATATTGCCAGAAATAATAACAGAACACACTCACTGTTTGGTTGGTTTTCGCTTCTGTATCTTTTATAACTCCATAGTTAATTCATTTGGTCTTCACTGTTTATCTGCAACATCATCAGTGGTACTATTATGTTCATAATAGTACCACTGATGATGTTGCAGATGTGCAACGAAAGAACTTTGTCAGATTATATATATGTATTTGTATCTATATTATCTCTGTATTTTTGACCGTTGGTCAGTCAATGATAAACATTGAGGACCAAATGAATTAACTGTGGAGTTATAAAAGATACAGAAGCGAAAACCAACCAAACAGTGAATGTGTTCTGTTATTATTTCTGGCAATATTATTACAACAATATGACCCTCCCCAAGTATAACAATATTTGTTTCGACACACGATTCATATAAAAAACCTCACAAAACAAATTCATCGCCGTCATATATATATATATATATATATATATATATATATATATATATATATATATATATATATATATATACCTGAGATGAGGTGATAAAAGCCGAGCTTACCCAATTGCACCTCTCGAAGGTGATGGCATACAACCGTGACCTCTGGCATCACGCAGTAATACAGAAGACCTGACTTGCACGGGTACAAGCCGAAGTTGAAGCATATAGACAATATACCCCCCCCCCCCCACTGCAAAGTGGTCGTGGAGGTGCCACGGCAAAAAAGCACCCAGCCCACACTGTAAAGTGGACGTGTAGGCGCAACGGAAAAAAGCTCCCACCATTCACTGTAAATGAGGTTGGTGTTAGGAAGGGCATCCAGTTGTAGAAATCAAGCCAGAATCAGTTCCCGTATGAGGAAGACAAGGTCAACCGACCGGACACTGCCTACAACAGGACAACCCGTCTAACCCATGCTAGCGAGGAAGAACGGACGTAAAACGGTGATGATGATGATGATATATATATATATATATATATATATATATAAATAAGAGGGTGTTAAAGTTTGCTTGAAGCATTGTGAAATGTGTAAAATACGTAGTTTAGAAAGCCACAACAATGCAGAGGGAAATCTCGAGGTAGGAAGTGAATGATAGATAGGAGAAATAGGAGAAAGTGAAAGTTGAGAGAGACAAAGATGAAAACAAAACAAAGGTAGAAGGGTTACCGTAGTGGAGATTTAATCCCAATATTTCGGGCTCACGCCCATCAACGGGGGAAAAGTTCCAAAAAGGGGGGAACAGGCTAAGCCGGAGAAAGTTGTGATGTCGTTAAAACAGGAATGCCGTTATGGGGAGAAAATTTAAATGAGGGAAAGAATGCGCGTGTGCGTGATAGGCTGTGGCAAAAGCTACTGACCAAATAGGTTAAATCAAGAGGGTGCGCTAGCGTGTGAAAGCCGTAAAATATGTGTGTGTAAATATATATGTGTGTGTAACTGTGTGTGTATATGTGTAAGTGTGTATATGTGTGAGTGTGTGTGCGTGTGAAAGATAGTGGGCTGTAGAAGCTGGAAAACAAAGGGTGTGAAAGGTGGTAGGTTGTAAAACATGTGTGCGTGTATAAATATAGATGTGTGTGTGTATGCGTATGGGTATATATGTGTGTGTAACTGTGTGTGTATATGTGTAAGTGTGTATATGTGTGAGTGCGTGTGTGTGTGTGAAAGGTAGTGGGCTGTAGAAGCTGGAAATCAAAGGGTGTGAAAGGTGGTAGGTTGTAAAAACATGTGTGCGTGTATAAATATAGATGTGTGTGTGTATGCGTATGGGTATGCATATACGTGCGTGTGTGTGAAAATAGCAGGCCGTAAGGGCTGTGAATGGTCACTATGGTTAAATTAGCCATGTCAGCTTATTTCTCTCAGCCCGGTTGTTAAGTGGGGGTCTGAGGTTCTTAATAACAAGTGCTTCCTTTATCCTTAAGGATCCGATGCTGCGTTCAGTCGCTAGGACTGTGACCAAGGGTCTACCCTGTGTGTTGGGAAACATACACACACACACAATAAACGCAACCTCACCAATGCACAATTTAATACTCTCACCAACCTAAGATCCAGGAACCTTGTGTACCTTCCCTCTGACAAGGGGAAAGAATTCTGTGTCATCTCGAGAGTGACCTACAACAACTTAGCTCTCCAACATCTTAATGACGACAGCCTCTACTCGAAAGTCACAGGGACCTCCTCGACTCTAATCGAGGAAGGCATTAACACCATATGGACTAACATCTGTGTCCAACGAAAACTGCCAAAGAATGACTCGAAACAGCAAACTACCCACCTTCTACCACCTGGTTAAAACACATAAACAAGGACCCGATTTGAAAATCAGGCCCATTGTCTCTAGCGTGGAGGGCCCACTCTACAAAATATCGTGGCTGCTCTCCACACTACTGAAACCCATTCTACACACACTACCAGCCCACGTCTGCAGCTCAAAGGAGGTCTTGGAGCGACTACACCATCTGGCGCCCAACACCAGAAAGGACAACGGTTATGCCTTCAGTCTTGATGTGGTCGCCCTTTATACCTCCGTACCAGCATCCCCAGCCGTCGACCTGTTGACCGAACGAGTCCGAGCATCTAACTTACACTGCTTCGGACTCACACACACGGACATCCACCAACTCCTCTCCTTCGTTGTGGATAATGCACTCTTCAATTTCCTCGGCCACACGTACAAACAAATCTCTGGGCTACCTATGGGCTCTAGTCTGTCCGGCATACTTGCGATCTCGTACATGGACCACCTGGAACGCAAGGCACTCAATACCTGCCAACCCAACGCCGTCGCCTTCTACTCCAGATACGTTGATGACATCCTGATACTTACTTCTTCCCGGGAGATGGCGAATGAAATTCACCAAATCTTCAACGATACTGACCATCACGTCGATTTCACCATCGAACACCCAGGAGAAGACGGGTCACTCGCCCTCCTCGACTTCCGTATCAACATCTCGGAAGAAGGAGACATAAACACCACCTTCTACCGCAAAGCAGCGTGCAAGGACTTATTTGTGCATTACAACTCAGCCCTCCCCAACAACGCTAAGAGAGGCTATGTCCTAAATGAACTGACACGGATCACTAACAGATGCAGCGACCCGATGGGTGGTCTCACCCATACCACGCAATTCCGTAATCTACTCAAGTCTAATGGATATCCCAAGCGACTGATTAACGGAATTAGAGACCCCAGACCCAATAGACAGACACCCACTAGAAACTTAAATAAAAGCAGGTGCTTCTTTAAAATCCCCCACCTGAGTGAATATACCACGAACGCCATCCGCAGGGCCATACGGACGGAGGGACTTGACATACATTTGGCCCACACAGGACCTTCGCTGCGAAGATGCCTCTCCAACAAACCCGACGAGTCAGATGGGACGTGTTCCCTCAGCAACTGCCCGATACGGGGGGCAGATTGCCTACGCACCTATGTCGTATATAAGATTCAATGCGATAAATGTAACAAGTTTTACATAGGTAGCACCATCCGACCCCTACATGTTCGTATCAAGGAACATATCAACACCAACGCATCTTCCTTCCGTAAACACATCCTTAAATGCGGAAACCCACAGGGTAGACCCTTGGTCACAGTCCTAGCGACTGAACGCAGCATCGGATCCTTAAGGATAAAGGAAGCACTTGTTATTAAGAACCTCAGACCCCCACTTAACAACCGGGCTGAGAGAAATGAGCTGACATGGCTAATTTAACCATAGTGACCATTCACAGCCCTTACGGCCTGCTATTTTCACACACACGCACGTATATGCATACCCATACGCATACACACACACATCTATATTTATACACGCACACATGTTTTTACAACCTACCACCTTTCACACCCTTTGATTTCCAGCTTCTACAGCCCACTATCTTTCACACACACACGCACTCACACATATACACACTTACACATATACACACACAGTTACACACACATATATACCCATACGCATACACACACACATCTATATTTATACACGCACACATGTTTTACAACCTACCACCTTTCACACCCTTTGTTTTCCAGCTTCTACAGCCCACTATCTTTCACACGCACACACACTCACACATATACACACTTACACATATACACACACAGTTACACACACATATATATTTACACACACATATTTTACGGCTTTCACACGCTAGCGCACCCTCTTGATTTAACCTATTTGGTCAGTAGCTTTTGCCACAGCCTATCACGCACACGCGCATTCTTTCCCTCATTTAAATTTTCTCCCCATAACGGCATTCCTGTTTTAACGACATCACAACTTTCTCCGGCTTAGCCTGTTCCCCCCTTTTTGGAACTTTTCCCCCGTTGATGGGCGTGAGCCCGAAATATTGGGATTAAATCTCCACTACGGTAACCCTTCTACCTTTGTTTTGTTTTCATCTTTGTCTCTCTCAACTTTCACTTTCTCCTATTTCTCCTATCTATCATTCACTTCTTACCTCGAGATTTCCCTCTGCATTGTTGTGGCTTTCTAAACTACGTATTTTATATATATAAATATAATTTCAGCGAGATCGTATTTCGGCGGTGACCAAAACAAAACGAAACGTAATCTTCGAGATACGCCGGCAAGCTAGAAGAAGCCAGAGCAATTAACATGTGTTATAAGGCCAGACAAAATGAAAACAGTGGTTGTGAAGTCAACAGCCACCGTAGCCGAAAAACCGAACAAGCTAAACAGGTTAACAAATAATTCCCGGAAAGTGTTGTTCTGTGACTTCTAAATACTGTCTGCTTTCGTTGTAAGCTTTTGGTATAACGATCGAACAAGGTAGCCATTTCATCAACAGGTTTTCTGTTCTCAGCCGCCTACCGGGTTCCAATGAAGTAGCAGTGAAGTGACTACCCCACGTGGTTACCTTGCAGGGGAGGTAATCCCGATTTTTGGCGCGTGCATTCCAAATGTGTAAAGGAATTGCAAAAAATTGCAAAGAAACTGTACAAATCGACTCGACCGGGTTGTTTTTAAATAAACTTAAGCAATTAATCAGTCAATAGGATTGCTTAATTGAATTAAGTAATTAATTGCTAGGCATGGGAGATTAATACAATTATAATTTCAGTGAGATCGTATTTCGGCGGTGGCCAAAACAAAACGAAATGCAATCTTCAAGATAATCCGGCAAGCACTCAATGAACTAAGAAGAAACCATAGCAATTAACATGTGTTATAACAAGTGAATCTTAAAATAAGCAATCATTATGTATAAGAATATTTATGTTTAATCAACAGCCACGAAATTTAGTACTAACATTATGTAATATTCATTCATTATTTATTCAAAGCGTAGAGTTACGGCCCCTGCCATTCTGAGTTGAAATCCCGCCGAGGTTAACTTTGCCTTTCATCCTTACGGGGTCGATAAAATAAAGTAGCAGTAATACACTGGGATAAATGCTGGCCTTGTGCCTAACGTAGAAACAATTATTTATTCAAAGCGGTGGATTGGCAGTATCGGTAGAGGGTCGGACGCCATGCTTAGAGTTACGGCCCTTTAGGTCTGAGTTCAAATCCCGCCGAGGTTAACTTTACCTTTCATCCTTACGTGGTCTTGTGCCAAAAGTAGAAACAATTATTTATTCAAAGTAATCTAACTTATTTTACTAACGGGATAAAAAATATATATTCGGAACGCAGTCCCGCTTTATTATAGTTATAATTAGTAACCTTAAAATGCGCTTCAAACCCATTTGAAATGTCTCAAGCAAAATTAGTAAATGGTAATAAGGACTTGGGAACGACAGGTAAACAGGTCTGGATTGGCAGGTACTCCAGTACTCTGTAGGCTGGGCCCAGTCCATTATCGTACTACTGTGGTCAACACAAAAGAGTAAATACACTATGAAACTTGTTTGCTAGAATGTGCGTACACTAGTGGACGACAACTTGATTCAAAGTATTGATTGCTCATAAATTGAACAATATTCATTTGATATAGGGGCTCTCTCTCTGAGACACGCCTACATGGAGATAGTCAGCTGAGTGAGCGGAGAAAGGTATAGCAGAAGGTCAAATGAGAGAATCAGGTGTTGGCTTAACTGTTAGAAACTCTCTCAACTCATCTTTTGAAAAATTATCATAGTGGTCCGTCAGAACGTATTATACGTGATGTCCACACTCTCAGGTGGGCGGAAATCCGGGCAATCACTTAGTGTGTGTTCTGCAGCCTGCTCTGGTGAGCCACATTAGCAAGTTTCTGATGGACGCAGACACCCCAGTGGTACATTGCTGCATTAAATGTACATTACATGTGTTTAACCGATTTAGGGACACACTCCTTCCGAGTGAGGTTGGCACCTGTGGGGAGGGCTGTATTGGGGTTGACATAACCTGGTGCTAAACAACAACAACAACAATAACAACAGTTGGAATGTCATTGTGAGAAATATTCCAAATTTGAACCATAACCGGAACGTGATGAGTGACATATCTAACCCTCTCATAGCCATATTTTTAATGAAAGACACTCAGTGTGCTTTTCAAACCATTCAAATAGTTTCAAGAATATGGAGAGAATTAGTATTATTTTAATTTTTTATTTGTTACAGTTATAAGGTAGCGGCAAAGCTGGAGTACTGCAACGAAAGGGGTTTAGTTGACACTAGCAAAATGGTCCGGCGTTGCTCGGGATTTGCTCTAGGGTTCTTATATATTTGATATATATTTATCCTTCTCGAGCCTCGTGAAGTAAATACTTTTGTTTATATTTTGTTATTGTGTATGCAAAAATATCTGTACACGAATATATAAATAACAGTACAGAGAAGTACGGAATACTTCGGCCTCGGGTTGGTGTCTACATTTTGTGCTTATAAAATAAGTTCGTCGTACATTACCAGGTATTTTTCCCGTTCGAAGAAAATCAATATTTTATCGCGAAATAAATACTTTTGTTTATATGTGTATGCAAAAATATCTGTACACGAATATATATATATATATATATATATATATATATATATATATATATATATATATATATATATATAGCGGAAGGTCTATTTCTTACTCGCTCATATATTCACCCAGCTTATACTGATAGAATAACCATGTAGCTTGTGTTTCTTTCTATCTTCGGTTAGCTTTCCCCTGTGTTGTTTACTTGTCTCACTCGCTTTACGCGTTTCAATTGTCCTAATAACTTATTTTAGTTATT
>OZ024742.1:311619175-311669175 GCA_964016885.1 Eledone cirrhosa
ACCCAAAACAACTGTACACGTAGATCCTAAAATAATTAATTTATCTAAAAGAGATCTTGACAATGATGAAATGCAAATTCTGTCAAAAGGACTGAAATTCACACCGACTCCAACAATCAACCTCCAAGAACTGAAGGAGGATACCCAAGAATTCTGTCGAAAATTACGTCTTGTAGAATTCTTCGCTGATAAAAGTAATGAGAGTGATGAATCACTAGTAAAGAATAAATCAAATTTCACTCCGCCAAAAGGAAGAAATATCTATCTCGACCAATACATTGAAATCCTGTCTAAATTTCCTCTTAAACGTAATACTAATGTCAGGCCAAACATTAACAATTCAGAAATGTCTGCACTTAAACGTATACAAAATGATAAAACAATAATAATTAAACAAGCAGATAAAGGGGTGCAGTTGTTATAATGGATGCTGAATACTACAAAGATGTGGTTGAGGAACAACTGAAAGACACAACATTCTATCATGAAATACTGTCAAATATAGACCACAACATCATGAAGATCAACAACCTGGCTTCAAAATACCACAACTCACTTACTGATAAGGAAAGAGACTACATCACCAATTTTGAGCCAAAACCCAGCAACCTGTATGGCCTACCGAATGTTCATAAGTCAAAAGAAATACAACTGGCAGTAAAAGAACAAAACAGTGAGTACATTAAATTACTACACCCAAAAGACTTAAAACTTATACCTATTATAGCTAGTCCAACATGCCCCACCCACCGTCTAAGCACATACCCAGTTTCATCCGGGATGATATCGACTTCCTGTCCCATCTTCCCCAAACCACGGAAACGAATTCACTTCTACTTAGTTTTGATGTGGTAAGCCTTTACACCAACATTACACATGATTTAGGAATAAAGGCGGTTAAATACTGGGTGGAAAAACATAGAGAAGTGATTCCCATCAGATTCACAGCGCCATTTATATTAGACGCAGTCAAACTTATTCTGGAAAACAACATTTTCTTCTTCAATGGAAAGAATTACATCCAAATTAGAGGCACAGCGATGGGAACGAAGTTTGCTCCCGTTTACGCGAACTCTGTAATGGGATACTTAAAACAACAACTCTACCAAGAAATAGAGGAAAAATATAGTACTGACTTTAGAAAGTACATTGAAAAATCTTGGAAGAGATACCTTCATGACTGTTTCATCATCTGGACAGAATCTCTAGATACTCTGGATGAGTTCAATATCCTCCTGAATAACCTACACCCATCTCTCCAATTCACAAAAGAGATGAGTAGTACCAAATTACCATTCCCAGATATAATGTAATAAAAAACGACACCACCATTACCACGGATATATATTATAAACACACAGAAACCCATCAATATCTGAATTTTAAGTCGTGCCATCCACCTCATACAAAACGCAACATCCCATACTGCCTTGCCAGAAGAATTTGTACCATTGTAGAAGATACGAATACCAGGAACAAACGCCTAACAGAACTAAGAGAATTTTTGCTCAAACAAAAATACCCATCTCTACTTATAGAAAATGGCATACAGCGGGCTATAAAAATACCTATACAACAACTCAGGACAACCCAAGGAAGAAGAAACCAAGAACTGGTCATACCATTTATAATGACACACAATCTATGTCACCAGAATATCTTCAACACTGCCAAAGCGATACCTACCGATCATTGTTCAAAGTAATGAATTAAAAGGCTTAATCACATGTCGATCTTTGACTCTTAGTAAAAGACAGCCGAAAAATTTGAAGCAATTACTAACAAAAGCAAAGTTTGACCTTAACAACAAAGACCAATCATTCACTGTATCTAAATGCAATGATAATCGATGTGGCACATGTCAATCCATACACACCGGTCAATATATGAAAACAAAAACTGTAAACATATTCCCAAATGCAAATATGAACTGCAAAAGCAGAAATCTAATTAACTGCATTAAATGCCCGAATTGTGAAGAACTATATGTCGGTCAAACTGGAAATGCACTATCGGAACGTGCACGGGTACACCGACAGCAAATCAGAGACCCAAATGTCCGTCAGATACCCCTGAGTAATCATCTATCAACATGTGGTCAGAGAATATTTATAATATTTCCATTCTACAAATTACACAACCCAAGTGAAATCAAGAGAAAAATCAAAGAAAAGAATTTTATTGATAAATTCCAACCCAAGCTAAATGAACAATAATAATGGAGTATTAATCCTACTATGACTATGACTACGACCACTAACAACAATAATAATAATAAAAGTGATGTTGATGGTGATGATTACTAGAAAATGCTATTTTCATCATTTCTAAAAATAGCAAAACAATTGATGCTTTGGATAGGGTCAAATAGTAGTCGTTTGACATGCTCAACCAACCGTGACGCCTAAATCAATCAGCTTTAGTAATCCAGTGAAACTACACACCGATTGGTCGAAATACAGTTTGCAAGATTTAGCATTCTGTAGCCACTTTTCACTGTATATAAGGCACAAAATTTACCCATCTCATTACAGTTGAAAATTGCAAACTTGACTGTCACCACACATTATGCACCTGAAGATTGCGAAAGCATGAAAGTACTTGTTCAATTAACACTTAACATTTAATATTCTACCATACTATTTCATTCTAATACCATTATAAATTTTAAAGGATTGTAAATAAAACGAGTAAATCAGACAAAGCTGGAATTCCTTTTATTAATATATATATATATATATATATATATATGCAGAATGGAATGTAACACATTCCAGAAATTCAGCATGTGATAGCTGCATACATACGTATATATATATATATATATATATATATAAAAGATATCGTTTATTACAAAAGCAATATTAAGAAATTGGAAACATAGGTGTAGAATTAAAACACCTCAAAATACAGTAATTTATTAATAAACAGTTCAAAAGACTGTTTCATGCTTGTTTGAAAAATCTTTTCCAACAAGGATGTGTACAAAATCATAATTACGCATGAAGCAAATTATTCATTATATACACACACACACACACACACACACACACACACATATATATATATATATATATATATATATATATATATATATGTGTGTGTGTGTGTGTGTGTGTGTGTGTGTGTGTGTGTGTGTGTGTGTGTGTGTGTGTATGTGTGTGTGTGTGTGTGAGTCTAAGGTTATATTAGAGTCGACCAATATATATCTTGGTGAAGATTATAGAAGCTCGATCTCGATGCTAATCAGTATCCTTGGTCAATTGGTAATCCAAAAGGCTGATATAGACATGGTGGCTACCAACTCGTTTTCGAGTACGACCACTACTTTATATCCATGTAGGAGAACCCCTACCGATGCGCTGAACGAGTGTGACGTTTTAGTCCAGCCAGCGACTTGAAAACTCTGGTACAAACACTACACTTGTAGCAATTATTGACACATATTACTGGGCCCATGGTACCCTGTGACGACAAGTGCAGAGAGATCTCCAGATATGAAGCAATGCCTGTGCCGTGAACTTTTATAGTGAGCAAAGGCACTGCACAAAGCCAGTCCCACTCTCTTAACCAAGATGATATTTACCAAAAAGAAGAACAAGTCAACATCATTGGATACCATCAGGGTTGCAGGTGTTATATCAGAGTTTTCCTTCTCTTAGAATTTTGCCTTGACAAAGGCTAAGGGGTCATCTCTCCCGGTGATTTTGGATGGCCATTGACTCTTAAGAGCTCCTTTGCCCTTTGATAGGTTTTGTTTTTAGTCCTGCAGGATGTCTAAAGTCACCCTCCTCACCAAGAAACCTTGGTGGGGTTGCCAGTTTAGTCGCCAACGACCCGACCACGAGACAGGTTGTATTGGGATACATGTTACCAGTAGCACCAATGATATTGTATACATGTTACCAGTAGCAAAATGTAATAGACATACATACCTACATACATATATATATACATATATATATACATACATATATATATATATACATATATATATATATATATATATATATATATATATATATATATATATATATATATATATATATATATATATTCCGAGTGGTCGTTTCCGCTCGCGCGGGTACCACTCGGCAACTGCGCGGGTCCACCGATTATTGGTGAACCGGGCGACATGTCCAGCCAATCTGAACTTGCTGCGCATATATTCCGTGATGACGTCCCTCACGCCGGACTTCTGTCTGATGACTTCGCTCTTGATGTGCTCTCTCAACCAGATTCCTAGCATTGATCTCTCCATGGCTCTTTGAGCCGTTACCAGCCTCTGCTCCTCTCTCTTCGTTGTAGCCCAAGTTTCACTGCCATATAACATTGCAGGTAAAACTGTGCTATTGAAGAGGTTGGCGCGAGTGGTCTTGTCCAACCTCCCCTTGAGCACATCCCTTATGCCGTTGAACGCCTTTCCTCCGGCCCTTATTCTCCGCGAGATCTCCCTCTCAATGTCTCGGCGCATGTTCACTTCTTGTCCCAGGTAGACGTATTCCTCCACCTCCTCTACTTCATCACCGCCAACCTCCATTCGACCTGTTGGTACGTTGTCGGACCGCATGAACTTCGTTTTCATGCGTTTCATCTTGAGGCCTACTGCAGAACTTTTGATGTCGAGCTCCGTCAGCATGGTCTGAAGCTAATCCGTGGTTTCAGCGATGAGTACGATGTCATCAGCGAAACAGAGGTGGGTAAGTATCTCACCGTTGATGTTGACACCGCCTTGCCAGTCAATGCCTCTGATGATCTGCTCGAGACACGCGGTGAAAAGTTTTGGAGAGATTGTATCTCCTTGCTTCACTCCCTTCTCGACCGGGACTCGTACGGGTGATGACAGCAGAGCTATGTCGGTGGTGCATCCGGAACTCGCCTATCTGAGGAAGGCCTCCACGAGAATACGATTGGGAATACATGGATGAGGAAAGCACGATCCAGAAAGGAATGGACGGCGTGCTGTGACCAGCCGCGCTGAATGGACGCCCAACAGACTGGTCGGTCAAGGTGATCAAGGTGATATATATATATATATATATAGTGTACTCCCGGCATTCGCGGTCCCGGTTATTCGTGGCATTTTCTTTAGAACCTAACTAATGATTATGCGTGGAAACCACTGCATATTCGCGGAATCATAAATATCTTGCGCTAATTTTTTATGGCTTTTTTCGTGGCACTATATATTTTTTCACGCTTTTTAACGCTAAATTATTAATAACAATATACCGTCTTTGCCGGCCTATATTTTACGTTATATTTTGACGTTTATAGGCATTTTTATGGACCACATCCAATATTCACGGTTTCCCACTCTTTGCGGGTACTCTATGGACGTAACCTCCACGAATACCTGTATACGCGTATATATGTATACACTCCAGATTGTAATTTACCGCACATCATTACAAAACAACACAAAAACAAACATACAGAACATCAACACAAAAACCAAAGCCAGCCCCAAGTGAAATATAGTCTCAAACATACCAACACCTATAACAAAATGGATAACGGCATTCGAAGTATAATAAAAGATAATATTGACACATTACAGATAACTAGGATACGGGGAGCGAATAGGAATACGAAACACCTCACCAATAGTTCAAAGCACACAAACTCAACTTAGTCGACCTGCCATAATAACCTTTTCAAGGAATCTAGGAAAGGAGGACAAAATTTAGAACCGAAAAGATCAAACGACCCAAAAGAGCACAACATAAAGCACATACACGACAAATAACACACGATCCAAAAGGATGGAAGATAAACCTAATGCAATAGCAAACACGAATGTAGGAAGTCATAAGATGGCTCAACAAAAAAGAGAGCCAGATCAAGGGAAATAACATGGTATAGCCCACCGACATTAGCAAATTTAAAAACCAATATAGCCTACCTGGTTTTCAAAGCCATAAATAAATACTTTACTAAATAACACAGGTACCATAGAATCTTTAATAGGCATTCAGTGGAATTACCTTACGCCACAACTAAAAACTTAGCAAGAAACATAGCAAAAATAAATAATAATAGATTAGCAAGGAAGATAACAGGGATGAAAAGACACAAACAACCGATACCACAACACCAAACGAAACCTAAGGGGGACCCATAAATGAACATACAAAAGCAGATGGGGCCTGAGTACACGCTAGTAACAGCAGAGCAGCCACACAACAAACTAGAATATGTATAACAGAATTTAACTGTAGAGACAAAAGAAATTGTCTCCTGCAGAACAGATGCCTGAGGAAAAATACAGTATATCAATGCACTGCAACAAAATTCAAGGAGAGATTGTATAACCATAAACATACTTTTAACAGAATAGACAAGAAGAAAAGTACTGCCTTATCCGAATTGATCTGGCACATCATGAATGAGAACATTAAACATATGCTATCCTGGACTGTATTAAAAACAGTACACCAATACAAGGGAGGGGAACTGGGTGACACGTGTGATTTATGTACGACTGAAACTATGGAAATTATTAGGGTAGGAGATAAAGTTATCAACAGAAGAGCAAACATATTCGATACATGTACACGTAAATTATATAAGACATTTCTAAGATTATATGGGTAAACTTATGATAACTCTGCAACATAAATAAAATAGTTATATATGAAAAGTTAAACCCAAACATAATTACGTATAGGGCTATAAGTAAAATAATTAAATTAATTACATTGATTAAACTAATGACAGTTACAGAACTAGAGAGAGCCACAAAGAACAAGGTAGTTCTTACACAGCGAAACTGCAGTCGGGACCTGCTTATTTCAGAGCGTTTGCTTGAATAAAAAAAAAGACGCATTAACTCATGAAAGAAGAGCTTTTATCTAAGTAAAAATTGACATCTTGGAATTATTCTTGGCGTACTTACTTCATGAATCGTTAGCGTCGATGACTGCTTCAATACAAGGTTTGAAACGACGTCATGCTAGAATTAATTGAAAAGTAAAGCTAACGTCGGTGGGATTTGAAATCAGAACGTAAAAGAACTTAATTGTAGGTCGTAAAGTTTGATGCCCGACGCTCTACCGATACTGCTAATCCACCTCCCTCACGAATACAGTGAAATTCCGTTATAACAAAATTCACCGGGTATAAAAAATTCGTTGTAACGAAACATTCTTTATTACAAGATCGACCGAAAGAAATCGAGTGTTTGTTTGGGGATTGAAAAAAAATCGTTATAATGGTAAGTTATAACGGAATTTTACCCGTAACAATAATATAAAGCCAACCAACAACAGTATCGTTACCAACAACAGCGACATCAGTTACGTGTTCTTTCCATTCCTAATCACGGCACCATTCAAATTAAAGCCACTTCATCAACTCCATTTTCTCCACTGTCGCCATCACCCACCGCCCACCGCCGCCGCCGCCCCCGCTGCGACCACCATTACTGCCGCCGCTGCCACCACCATTACTACAACCGCAACTATTACCATCGCCGTCGCCACCATCACCACCGCTTACCATTATCGTCAGTACCTCTACTACCACTACCAAGCACAAACAACGTTGTGTACCATCTCGATAACAACCTAGCTTTCCCCTGATTAGTTTGTATGTCTGACCTTTTCAGTGTTCGGTTTCCCGCCGCTGCACCACAAATCTTAATCAATTTGCTTATGGACGCCATATTGTTAATGATTCAGTGCAGAGATTTCTACAACGATGAATGCATACGGGTGGTGGGAGGTGGTGGTGGTGTTGGATATGATAACGGGTGGGGATGGGAGAATGGTGAAATTCGAGAGAGAAGAAGGAAAAGTAAGCACCGAATAAATAAATAAATAAATGAATAAATAAGATACAGAAGAGAAATAACAAAGAAAAAACTAGAAAAGAAAGGAAGACAGAAAGAAAATGAGAAGAAGAAATAAGGAAAGGAGTTGGTTGTCAGACCGGACCAAGGAAACTATCTAGTGCGGATGCTGTCTGCTGGTTGTAAACTCTGGCAGAAGTGTCACCGCTTTTCCGGTGATAAAAGGAGGCCTGATTTAATCTAAGAACGCACAAAGCCATCCAGACTTTAACAATCCACGTTCTCTGGATTGATACTTTGTTTATTGAATCGGAAAAGATGGAAAGCAAAGTTAACCTCGGTGGGATTGAGACTGAAACTCAGGGTGCAGAGAGACAGAACAAACACCACGGTATTAAATCCGATGATCTCACGATTTTACCTGCCGAAATAAAGGAAAATAAAATATAGCAGAACTATGGCAACGAGTTGACAGAGTCGTTAGAAAATCAGATAGAATTGTTTGCGGTATTTATTCTGACTTCCTGCAAAATACAAAGGGGACAAACTCTCTTCCTGTACTTATCATAATACCTTTTAGGGCTTTCACCAAATTAGCACAAATTTGTATTTCATGTATTCATAAACACTCGTTACAATAATCTTACTTTTATGCTTTGCACGCTAATCTACATTATCTAAACATTATATTATTCGGAAATAAGGAATGAAATTATATCATTGCCCTATTTATAATCTATAGATGCCATTGTGGGATTTGTATGTCGCTTCATGCAACCCGGAAGTAATGATTAGTTTCTCAGTAATTGGTGAGTAATAACTTGACTTTCCCTTCGGCATCCTTTCTTTGAGTTGGATTTTTTGCCGTTTTATTTATAGAAGATATTGTAAAAGACATTGTCAACATCTCTTGAAATTTTCTATAACTGGAAATACAAATATAACCGCTTATCGTCTGCTCAGCTAACACAAAATATTTCACTAATGTGGACATCACTGTTGACAGATAAAAAGAGAGGTAATCACGAGAGAGGTAATAGTGACGTTATTCTGGATATCAGCTGCCTTAATGAGTTTGATTGTGGAGATGTGGAAAAAGAAAACTCTCTAGAACCCCCCCCCCCCCCCCAAATGAAACCAATAAATTTGTATTGAATTTACTACCTCATGACTGAGCCAGCGAGGTAACACCCAAATCTCGCCCAAAACTGCACCTTACTGCCTTAGAAAAGAAGGATATATTGTAGATCTAGATTCACTATACCTAGAAAAATAGAGGATGATTACGACTGGAAAGTCTTGATCATACGTCTGTTTAATTAGGGGATAAGCAATGAAAACAACAGTCTAGTAACGAGAGAAGACAACTCTCCTTAGACGACGGGGATCTCTGAACTTCATCATCGTCGTCATTATCCTCATCCACTTCATTTTATATTAGGTGGATTGGCAGTATTAGTAAAGCGTCGGCCACCATGTTTTGCAGCATAGAGTTACGGCCATTTACTTTTTGAGTTCAAATTCCGCCGAGGTTAACTTTGCATTTCGTCCTTACGGGGTTGATTTAATAGATTTCCTCCTCCCTAAAATTCTTGGCCTTGTGCCTAAATCAGAAACCATCATTATCACTAGTACTACTACTATTACAACTACTACTACTACTACTACTACTACTACTACTACTACTACTACTACTACTACTACTACTACTACTACTATAACTACTACTACTACTACTACTACTACTACTACTACTACTACTACAACAACAACTACTACTACTACTACTACTACTACTACTACTACTACTACTGCCATCACCACCCCGCTCCATTATAAAAATCTCCATCGTCGCAACCCCCAGCGTGATTCTTATATTTCATATAACTGCTCTGTAAATCATCTGATGTTTTTACATTGAGCTACTTAACTTACTGGTAATAAGGTAGTAATATATTACTGCCTACCACTATTTAGGGTTTGTATAAAAATATATATAACTGCAAAAGGTTTTTGTATTTACATAACCATAAATAGTATAATTAATACTATTAACTGCTCCATATTGTTGAGCTGACATATAATATTACCAATATGCTAATCAAAGACCAACTCCCCATGTCAACCAAGAACATACCAATACCATCCAGGAATACATATGAGAATTGCTGATCAACAGTGTAAATTCATTTATCAATAGAGTGAGATGGAGGACATTCCATTATGATAGAAACAGATCTAACAATGTGAATAATACTAACAAATTTGACTCCTTCGGCTTTAAAACCTTTAAAAGCCCCCCTCATAACACACTACTTAACTCCTTTGAAAATGATCTAGTTAAACTAGTTAAGAACATTAAATACAATAAGCACCATAATAGAAGCAATACCTTCTTAAACAAACTTAACACCTCTATTAATGGATTCAAAACTAGTAATAAAATTATTGTACACGCAGATAAAACTAATAACATATACAGCCTAGATTATAATACTTATAGAAAGTTTATATATAATGAACTACATAAAAGCTACAAGAAGACCACCTTGAAAAACTTAGAAGATATTAATATAGAGGGATATAATATAGTGTCTAAACTAGGACTTCAGAGGCATACACAACCATTCACCCCAAACCCCCCTAGATTCTCTCTGAAGGATCATAAGGAGGACTTCATCAGCAACCCCTCGATAAGACTTATCTGCCCTTCCAAGTCCGACATTGGTATTATCAGCAAGAAAATTTTAGATAAAATCATCCCACAAATTAAACACAAGATACACCTTAAACAATGGGGAAATACGGGTGAAGTGATTGAATGGTTCAAAGATATCAAGAATAATAAGGACAAAAAATTCATTCAATTTGATATCAATTCATACTACATCTCTATTTCCCCTATCCTATTAAATAAGGCACTAATTATGGCCATGAACAATAGCGACCTGACTAGAGCCCAGATTGATGTCATCCTTGCGGCCCGTAAAACCATAATCAACTTCGAGGACCAACTATGGACACGCAAGGATACGCACAACAACTTCGACATAACCATGGGATCTAGTGACTCGGCGCAGGTCACTGATTTGGTCGGCCTATACCTTCTTAATAAAATCCATAAGGATCTCCCTTACCTCAACGGTGGTTTGTACCGCGATGATGCACTTCTACTTATAGAATATAAAAAATTTAATATAGAAAGAACTAGAAAACTATTGCACAAGACATTCAAAAACTTTAACCTTAGTATCACCATGGACAAAAACACTAAAAATGTTAACTTCCTAGACGCCACACTATACCTAGACTCAAAAATATATACACCTTTCCATAAGCCTAACGAAAAACTCATTTACGTAGATACCAAGTCTAATCACCCTAGATCAATATTAAACTCTATCTCTAAGGGCGTATCCAATAGAATCTCTAATCTATCCTATGACGCAAACATATTTAGCAAAAACTCACAATATTATAATCAAGCATTAGCTAGATCCGGCCATAATATAGAAATTGAGTTCCTACCCAAGAAAGCACATAGCTACAACATCATCTCGCACAACATGTCCATGAGGAAACCTAATAATAGGAATAGCAACCACAAGTACACCAAAGCGGAGGGTGCCACCGGAAGTAACCATTACCACGGAAACTACCGTAGTGCCTTAGGAAGAAACAACACACCAAACACTAAAAACAAAAATAGAAGAAGAAATAATACATTTTTCAACCCTCCTTTCAACCTAAATGTCTCCACCAACATACCTAGGGTCTTCTTCTCACTACTAGATAAAAACTTCCCTCTAGGACACAAGTACCACAACCTTTTAAACAAAAACACCATTAAAATCTCATACTCTACGACGCCTAACTTAGCATACCACATAGCTAGCAGCAATAAAAGTAAAATTAATTCTTACTTCCAACAAACGAAATCACAACAGAATGTAAATCTTCTAAATACCTCTGTAGCAAGCGACCATAGTAACGGCAGTAACAATAGAAATAACACTAGTATAAGAAATAACACCGGGGTCGACAACCCGAATGTCCAAAATCCTATAGCTACCACCCAGACGTCTGCACTGCATTATAACCAGCGGACTAACACACAGGATAATTGTAACTGTAGAGCCAATAGAACCTGCCCTTTAGATAAAAAATGCCTAACCAAGGATATCATATACTCATGCACCGTCACAACTAGCAACTCTTCAGAAACCTATGTAGGCTCCACTTCTAACTGCTTCAAAATCAGATATAATTCGCACATCCACTCGTTAAAAAAGCACAGTCTAGCCAACTCCACCTCACTATCTAGCTACATACACTATCTAAAAACTAAAAATAAACCTTACACACTCAAATGGGAAGTGATAGGTAGCGCGACTTCGTACAAACCACTTAATAAATTTTGTAACCTCTGTATACTAGAGACCCACAATATTATCTTCTCTAACCGTAACTTAACAAAAAATCTGAAGTGTTTGCAACTTGCCAGCACCGCTTCAGACATTCCTTCCAAAACTTTAAGCCCAATATATAGCAATGTCGGACTTGAACCAAACACCACCTCTAGCATCATACACCAGGGGCACACCTTATACCACATACCCAACACTAACTGATCTAATATAACACAAACAGCGACATCCCTCTAGAAACCTTCGCAGGGCGAATACCCATTTGTACCTCTACTTTAGGTGTGACAACATCCACCCACTTGAACTGCACTACACCGCTCTATAGGTAATTTAAGCATGAATTGATTGTCCTGTTGGTGTTGTGCGGAGGAGGTGCCTTCGTTGGACAGATGAAAAACGAATTAATCTAGTAACGCTGTTGAGCAGTATGACCGGTACGCTGAGTGCAGGGAATGAATGTATTGCAACTGGCGTGCGGGTTGTACATATATGGATGATTTGATGGTCAGAGTGGGGTCATGAGGACTGCGGATTGACCTTTGGTCGGCCCTGGTGATGATCATCTTTCGACATCCAATGTAGCAAGCGATGATCCGGAACTTACCAGAGATCATTGTGTGTTGAAGTGATTCTGCAATCACCGCGCCTGGTCCTTTGAGTAGACTACAACCACAGAGATCATTAATTTAGAAGCCTCGCTCGTCGTCTATAATATTCATTTGTGGCACTCTACGATGGGGGTTAATTCACCATAATAATACGAACCCCTTCAGCACAACTTAATAGACTACTCTATAGTTAAAACACTTTAAGCTTTAGAAGTTTTTAGAAATTGCGCATAACCATACAAGTTAGGGTCTATTTTGAGACACATTTCAATAATTAGTAATAGAAACCTCGGAGTTACCTCCCCTCATGCATTAACTCCCCTTAGCCACACACACACTTCCGGGTAGTATTTCAATGTCGATTTTCGAAACGTAACATCCTTCTGTATTGAACTAAAGAACATCAGACTACGATTCTCTAACTGGATTGTCAAACGCTCAATATCGAATTGTCGTGGATTATGTGAGGGGCATATAATCTGAAAAATAAACTCCCCAGACTATGAAAATGTCGAAGTACATGAAGTCCATAACATCCCTTCGCTGTGCATTTCCAATATTTTTAATATTTTTAATGCTTGCACTATTTTTAATGTTTATATTATTTCTCTATACACAGACTATAACAATCATATAAAGAATTTGCCACCAGATCAACCAACCTAACACTCTTGTTTACCTACTTAAGTGCTTCTACTACACGTAACTCTCTGCCACACTATATAAACAAGACGCACGTGCTTGCCACACATATAACACTTGCACTATATAACCGCTTATTTTCATGTTGTATTTTAACCTGTATTTTTGATTGTATCTTTTAATATGAATGTAATCTCTAAGTGTGTACTGCCACTCTAAATGCTGTAATGACTGTTGACCCACAATATTTGCATATGTATCTGTATGTCTCTTGGGTGAAAAGGAGGTCATATAAGTGTTCATTCAATAATAAATTGCTCCGAAGAATCCAAACCTCGGTTTGGAGGAAACAGTTGTAAGCATAAAAATGTTTTGAACAGTTCTTTGATTCTTATATTTCATATATATATATATATATATATATATATATATATATATATATATATATATATATATGTGTGTGTCTAATGATAGCTAAGATGCTTCCATAGGCGGTATGCCGGCTGAGCACTCTATGCGCCTACGGAGCAGAGTATGATATAGTGGAAAACGAAAACAGTGATGCATCGGAACTCAATTTATTGTGTTACAATTGTTTCCCCGGCGAACAGCTCGAGGTGCGATCTGTGTGTGGATCGACCTGCGAGTCTAGAGTCAGGTCGATCGACGGCGAAAGAAGGGAGAGAAGCTAACAGTCTGTGTCACGCTGTTGGCGATCATCACTCCCTGCTTTCGTCGAAAATTATAGAAGCTGGATTCTTCCAACAGCGTGAAATAGACTGTTAGCTTCTCTCCCTTCTTTCGCCGAAAAGAAGTAAGTGACATGGTCACTACTTTAAAACCGATAACGTATGGTCTTCAAAATGTTTTTAATTAAACATACGGTATATTGCCAAATATACTATACATACATTCATGTATACATCGCTATTTCAGAGCACCAATCCTATATATGTATAAATCTACATACATACATACATATGTACATACATACATTTACCTATGTATATAGCTATGCATTTATACATTTGTATATATACATGCATTTATATTTAAGTGTGTAAGGATGTTGAGATGATTTATATTTTTTTGGTAAGGAGAGAATTTTGCCTCCAGATTTTATTACCTTGGGAGATTAAATACCACCGCATTTCAACCTCATCAAACACTAACGCCGGCCTGTGTGTGTATGTATGTATGTATGTATGTATGTATGTATGTATGTATGTATGTATGTATGTATGTATGTATGTATGTATGTATGTATGTATGTATGTATGCATGTGTGTATATGATTGTATGTATATGTATACACCCACACCTTTCATCCCATTGCTTCTCTTTCTTGTCGTTTCTGTTGTTCTTGTAACTGTTGTCATAGTTTATGTTGTCCTTATTTTCATTTTCTTTGATTTCTTTTGTTTTTCTTTCATCTCCCTAGGGAATTCGTTGGCAAGCTTCTTTTATTTATTTTCTTCGTTTTCTTCATTCAAATGCATTCACACTGGCTGTCTCAGAGACGTACAAATATGGCTTATAAAACTTATCTAAGTAAATAGCCTTCCAGCCCCCCCCCCCCCCTAGCGTCCACCAAAGCTTCAAACACCCCCCTGGAGTTCCGAAACGCTCCCGGGGGGAGGGGGGCATATACCCCTCGTTGAGAACCTTTGAGCTATATTATGATCTTAGCTATGTTCTTATGACCTCAGAGAACCAACTGACTGTTATTTAATAAATGATATATAATTCAGTGTTTCATAGAGTCGCAGGTATCTCAAGATTTGATTACTGATAATTCTGTCACCGTTGCTGCATTATGTTTGTAATAAAGATATTTGACAATAATCCGCCTCTCAGGCCTGACATAAGGGTAAACAACATGTATTATTAATAGGGCGATCGGGCGGTGGATTAGCAGCATCGGTAGAGAGTCGAACACCATGCTTTGCAGCATAGAGTTACGTCTCTTTACGGTCTGAGTTCAAATCCTGTCGAGGTTAACTTTGCCTTTCATCCTTACGGGGTCGATAAAATAAAGTACCAGTAACGTACTGGAATCGATTTAATTGACTTTCCCCTTCCCCCAAATCACTGGCCTTGTGCTTATAGTAGAAATCGTTATTAATTGGGCGATAGATTGACAAAATATGTTGAGGGTCGGACAAAATATCCTGTGCGTATTTGGTTTGGGCACATTCAGGAAGCCAAACGGGCTGCAGTTTGTCCATGATTAGTGAAAAATATGACGTGAGAAGGAAAGTTAAACGTGTCAACTTCTATTTAACTAATACTCTAGTGCTGTTACAATCTTTAGCGGAAGCCATTGCCCTTTACGTTGAAGATGTCATGCATTCAGTATTTTATCATGACACTGACGACGGTTACTGTTGTTATAATCATTGAAACGTTGTCATAGGGATGGTGGTGATCCATGTAATATATATTCATAAATATATACAGTTGTACCCCGGTATTCGCGGGAGTCACGTTCCTAGAGCATCCCCCAAGTGTGAAAAACCGCGAATATTGGACGTGGTCCATAAAAATGCCTATATACGACAAAACATAACGTAAAATATAAGCCGGCAAATATGGTATATCGTTATTAATAATTTAACGTTAAAAAGTGTGAAAAATTACATATGAAAAAAGCCATTAAAAAATCGCAGAAGATATTTACGATTCTGCGAATATGCGGTGGTTTAGATAAACCAACAGATTCCCACTCTTACCCCGACTTCACCTCGTCTCACCCAACCCACATCAGACACTCCATACCCTATTTCCAATTCCTCCATCTTTATCGGCTCTGAAGCCAGTACGACGATTTCGAAACCCATTCTCTTCACATGGCTTCCCGCTTCATCCAGCGTGGATATTGTCCCACCCTGATCCAACCTGCTCTCACCCGCGCCTGCGCCACAACATTCCCACCTCACCAGCGCCCTCCTAACACCCACCTCCCTTTCCCTCTCACCTACCACCTCATACCCTACCACTCCGGCGACATATCCTCTGTTCCTTCCGCACCCTCTCTTCTGAACCCGTCACTTCTCGCTTTTTTCCAAACCCACCCATTACTGCATTTAAGCGCGCCCGCAACTCCCGCGACCTCCTGGTCGCAGTTCCTTCTCGTCTTCTCCCATGACTTTACCCGGCTCTCATCCTTGTTCTCGTTCCCGCTGCAACACTTGTCCCTTCATTCCCACCCTCACCACTCTCACAGGCCCTAACGGGTCATTCCGTATCCGCCACTCTTTCACCTGCACATCCACCCAAGTTGTCTATGCCCTCCGGTGTTCCCTTTGCGGGTCTTTATACATCGGACAAACGGGACGCCGTATGACGGACCGTTTTGCTGAGCATTTGAGGGACATACAACTCGGTTTGGATACTCCTATCGCCCGTCTTTTCTGTTCTCCTGGTCATTCTTCCCAACATATCTCAGTCCTGGGTGTCCTTTTACATCATGGATCACAGGCTGCGCGCACCAGGACTGAATAAAGTCTGATTCACCGCCTTGGGTCCTATTTCCCTCATGGACTCAACTCACCTCCCCAATTTCTTTAATACCACGTCTATTATCACACGCGCTTGTACATTCACCCCTAGATTCCTATCGCTACTCTTGATCATTATCATCTTCTCTTACCACTAATACAAACCGACTAAATATGCTCACTCCACTTTTCCCTTCACTGCTCTGTATACACACATATACACCCTTATATTAACACACTTTTACTCATAGCTTTGTACTTACAAGCACACACACTCTTTTACTTACATATACACACACATTTCTTCTTAGCTTCGTACGGACGTATAATAACACACACACACACACACACACACACACACACACACACACACACACACACACACACACACACACACACACACACACACACACACACACACACACACACACACACACACACACACATGCTTACGCACGTGCACAAGTATAGGTCTTTTTACAAAACGTTTTTTTTTCCATTTCAGGTAGACGCACTCCATCATCCACTTTTCTAAAGATAAATCATACTCAAAACGCCAGCACCAGCAGTTTTCCAAGAGATGTCAACATGAATGGATCTATTATTTTTATCTAAAGACATTTTTTTCCAATTCAATCCCGCCCGTCCCGTCAATCTATCTTATTTCTCATTCTTTCTTCTGATGAAAGACTAGCGTCAGAAACGTTAAGACCCTCTTCCTGCTATATCAAGCGTTAACCTAATATATTCCTTCCATATATACCGATTGTGTTGTTATTTCTGTTTACCTTTTACACACACACACACACACATATATATATATATATACATATACATATATATATTGCATAGTGACCAGAGAAAATGTAAAGTCGAGACGAAGAAAAAATAGGTATATTGTGTCTATTATGCCTTCTTATTTTATAATATTTTACATAGCTCTGATATTGAGTCAATTTAATTATTTCGATTATCTTGTCTCTAATAATCAAAGAGCAACACTGGTTAAGGTCGACAACATACAATCTCACATACTTGTGAAAAATATATGTTTATATATACATGTATATGTATGTATGCACATATATCTGTATACCTCTCGGTGGATTGGCAGTATCGGTAGAGGGTCGGACGCCATGCTTTGCAGCATAGAGTTATGGCCCTTTATGATCTGAGTTCAAATCCCGCCGAGGTTAACTTTGCCTTTCATCCTTACGGGATAGATAACATAAAGTACCAGTAATACACTGGAATAATTGCTGGCCTTGTGCTAAAAGTAGAAACAATTATTGTCTCTAACTCCCTCACGGTAGAGTAACCACGGAAGTATAGTGACTGCTTTCAAGCAAACACTATATACCCTTCTAGTCAACCTTACAACCCCTCTGTAGCCTCTGTATCATATCCCCCTCCGCCTTCTGAGATATTTTTCACTGCTACAAGGGGTTAATCCCCTTTCTTGACCGGTGTATCACGTGATAGAGTCTCCCTCCGCCTTTTTGAGATTTTCTCGCTTGCTACGGACGTATGTAGTTAGGGCCCTTCCCTGAGGTGCTCCCTTGATAAGCTGGCTTACCTCACAACAATGTTACATATCTATGATATAACATTTTTGCATAGTGACCAGCGAAACTGCGGTGGATTGGCAGTATCGGTAGAGGGTCAGACGCCATGCTTTGAAGCATAGAGTTACCTCCCTTTATGATCTGAGTTCAAATCCCGCCGAGGTTAACTTTGCTTTTCATCCTTACAGGGTCGATAAAATAAAGTACCAGTAATGCACTAGGATAATTGCTAGCCTTGTGCCAAAAGTAGAAACAATTATTGTATATATACAAAGGGCGGTGGATTGGCAGTGTCGGTAGAGGGTCGGACGCCATGCTTTCCAGCATAGTTACGTCCCTTTACGATCTGAGTTCAAATCTCGCCGAGGTTGACTTTGCCTTTCATCCTTACGGGGTCGATAAATTAAAGTACCAGTAATGCACTGGGTTATTGCTGGCCTTGTGCCTAAAGTAGAAACAATTATTGTATATATATATATCATCATCATCATCATCATTCGTCGACTACTGTTGAGATGATGGATCTCACTCTCATGCCCCAGAATTCCCTGTCCCCCATCGCTGCCCCCAGGTCCTGTCTACTGATTCCCGTATCCCTAGAGATAACGTCAGGGAATGACAGCTTCCTACTCCTAGTCAGGCTGGAGTCAGGGTTCCAGAGCAAGAGAGCGGATATGATTTCATTGCTGGCACGGTGACAGTGGCCAGCAAATTGAGCTCTCCGGGATTTTAGAAGGGCAGAGGCTCGAGGGAGTTTGCCATAGATTTTAGACAAGGTGGGATGTCGTTTCCAGGATAGGTTTTGCACTCTCATTAAGAGGCGGGTATATATCAAGTTGTGATGTTAGTGTCCAAGTTTCGGATCCATAAAGTAATATGGGCTTAATGGTTGCTTGGAATATTTCCAGTTTTAGCTTGTTGGTAAGTTGAGATGTCCATATGGCGTGCATGTCATTGCACGCTGACCATCCCATACCCTTCCTGGTTAGAAAATCTTTTTTGGAGGAGGAGATATATGAGCCAAGATACTTGTAATCTTCCACCTGCTTAAGGGTGGTACCATTAAGGGTTCTGATGGGGTAGTTTGGGCTGTTTGCGCATCTGTTCACATACTCAGTCTTGGATTCGTTGAGGTACAGTCCAACACAGTTGGACGCTTGCTCTAATGACTTCAAAAGACTCTCAGCATTTTCCAGTGACCGACTGATCAATGCGATGTCATCAGCAAAGTCGGTGTCGGTCAAGTATTTTGCTTGGTAGTGTGAGCTTCTCCTAGGCTGTAGTTGGTATCCCTTATCCTGAATCCTATCCACAGACATGCGCAAAACATAATCCACAACAATGATAAATAGATACGGAGCAAGGGTATCGCTCTGTAAAATTTCAGCGAGGATTGAGAAAGGTGGTGTTTCCCCATCTGGGGTCAGGACAGTTGATTTGGTATCTGTATACATTACACGTATGGCCGCGATGATTTTATCAGGAATCCCATAGAGTTGTAGAATTTCAAACATCCCCGACCTGTCAACTGAGTCGAAGGCTTTTGAAAAATCAACAAAGATGAGTGCAAGGTCTAGATTGCGGTTTTGGGACTCCTCTATAAGTCGGCGAAGGAAGAGAATCTGGCTAAGTGTTGATCTACCTCTCCTAAATCCATTCTGGTTGTTGCGAAGGATTGGCTCAAGAATGGGATGAAGCGGTTAAGAAGAAGCTTGTTGTATATTTTTGCAGCAATTGCCATGAGAGAAATTCCTCTATAGTTGGTGGCTAAAGAAAGATCTCCTTTTTGGGGCATGGGGATAATTTGAGCTGCATGCCAGACGCTAGGTGGTTTATTGGTCTCGAAAGTATGGTTACATAAGTTGAGCAAAAGGATGTGGAAACGCTCATCCCTCCAAATCAGGGTAGGTATATTATCCGGCCAAAAGGCTTTTGAGGCTTTGAGCTGTTTGATGGCTTCTTTGAGCTCAGGCATGGTGAAAGGAGAGATGTTGATTCCTAAAGGCTCTGAAACCTGAACGGATGGCAGTTGATAGTTATCAGGGAGTCTGGCCTTTTTCCCTAGAAGGTTTTTAAAATGAGCAGACCAATTTTCAAGACGTTTTTTGGCAGAGCCTCCTTTGATTCTAACTGCAGAGTTTGAGTTTTTGCCTGAAAGATCTTTGACAACCTTCCAAGCAAGATGATGGTGTTTGCTGATGTGATGTTGCGATAGCTGATCAATCCTACCTGAGATATAGTCGGCTTCAGCATTAAGATAAGCGTCGTCTAGTGATTTTTTGGCCATGATAAGCTGTATCTTTTTCCCTTGAGATGGTGATTGATGGTGAGATTGGGATATTGACCTAAGATGGGCCCTTGCCTCAACCACCTTCTCTGAGGCACTAGGTTTCATTTGGCTTTGGCTTTTCTTTTTAGGTAGGGTGGCAAGTGCAACTTCCTCTGTTGATTGCTTAAGACAGTCATACACATCTTCAATATTATCGTCATTGATGTCAGAAGTTGAGAGAGATTGAAATCTGTTATAGACTTGAAGCATGAAGCTATTGGATAGTTGTTTGTTGGAAGAAACGGCTTTCCAGTCTATTCTTTTCATGGGATGAGGTTCGGCCCTCTTTGATATCCTAAGGCTAAGTTTGATTGTTGCCGAGATGACTCGATGATCTGAGCCAACAGAGCTAAAGGAGGAATAAGATCTAGAATTTTTTTATTGAGTTTCTCCATTTCTTGCGAAATATCAAATAGTCAATCTGAGCTCGTTTTTGGTTTGGGTATTCGAAGGTCCAATATATATATGAAAAGAGTCAGGACCCCGACGGCTGAGCTCCGGCCGTTTCGACAGCTAGATCCGAACTAACCCACCAGTATTAGAACAGCGGGAATCTAGCTGAACTTATCAAGGGGCACACTCCATATATGGGCATGCAGTCAAAGTCCCCCAAAAGCAAAAGAATCTAAGCAAAAAATCCTAAGTTTGTTGTTTTTCTTGTCTGTCGCGGGGAGTGGTCAATGATCTGGGATGTCGTGTACATAGTTTATTACCTTCATGGTGGTGGGGGTCTAAACAGGCCGAAATACAAGGGGGAAGGGGGAAGAAGGCAGACTGACCCGAGGATGCTATATCAGTCAGACGTGTACGCACAGCATTAAGAGAGATTTTATCCTATACAACTATCTATAATCTGTAGAAACGGTAATCAATCGTCAATGGGATAAAAAACAAACAAACGAGAGAAAGAATATATTTTCGGCGTGTATCAATCAAAGAGGGTAGCTTAGTGGAGTGTTTAAGTTAAGTATGCCTAAACTAACACTTGGCTAAAAATCCAAGCATTTATATTTTATTACTAATTCTGCTCCTGATAAAAAAATGTAGTTATCAATTACTCTGAGGCACAAGAAGGGCACCTCATACACTAATTTACTTGTTTTTTCTTTTATATTCAAACACCCCCCAAAAATCCACCCCGCCGGGGCTGTGAGTAGGCCACCAATATGATTGACTGACTTGTCATTCTATTAGTTATGTATTTGTTGGTCTTAAACGATATCAGCTGAATGTCTAGTAAGGTATCATAGCTATTTGTTCGGCCGGTTCTATAGGGCTGTATGTATGTTTTAGTAAGAGTGAAAATATTCCGGGTTTACCAAAGGAAGATTAGGAATTGTTTATAATAGTGTAAGTATGCAAGGATCCACCTAAGTGTATTTAGAAAGTGTAAATAACAAAATTCTATTTCTACCTAAGGATGCTTTGGGTTTCCTCTATTTTAGTTTGTAATTGGGAGGGAAATAAAGCCGAGATCTACCCACCTGGGTCGTGAGAGGGTTTGAAAGTAAGATATGTCCTATATATTCTGTGTTTACACGAGGTAACGAGTTCATTCTTATATATATAGTCTAAAGTCTGTCTTAAGCCAGAAGGCTCATTTGGCCGGTGCTTATCCCGGTTTCATGGCGTGAAGCGACTGAGAGTACAACCCCCCCCCCCCTGGACAAGACACCAGTTCATCGCAGGGTTAAACCTCCAGCTATTGCTGGTACACTATTTTAGTTAGTATTTTCTTCACCCTGGCGGTTCCTGTCCCTTGTGTTCGTCTCTCCTTACTGTATTATAAGGCTCAGAAAATGTTTTCCATGACCTATTTTGATTTTAGGGGACTATTGTGAGTTTTTAATTCAATATATACTTTTGATGAATTGAGCTCCTTTGCTTTTGTAGTTTTTAATATATCGGATGGTTCTGGCTGCTATTTTTTCTAGTAGCCTTACGTTCTATTCGATCCACCCGGCACATGATAACCATGTGCTTTCTCTCTTAACACACATGTGTTATTTAGTCTTCTAAGAAATTTACTAGTGAGGAGGTTACTGGTCGTGAGTATCCGTTGAAAAACATTGCACCCGTAAATCTCTTCACTCAATTTTGCTAAACAGTTCTACTTGTAAGCTGTCCGGATACGAGATAGTTGTCATTGTAAGTTTGTATATCTCAATTTATCCTTTTGATTTTAATATATTGTTTATATGAGTGTGTGTGTTTAGCTGTGTCTATGTCATGTGACCTAGCAATTCAACAAACCAGATATAGATAAAAGGCACAGATCCTTTGGTCGTCTAAAAACATCTGACTGATAAAATGACAAGTTAGTCAATCATATTGGCAGCCTCCCCACATTCCCGGCGGACAGAACAGAGAAGGTGTTTCCCCGGAGGACGGCAAGGGAGACGCACTGGAAAAGCCACTCCAGCTCGCGGGGCTCACAGCTGCGGCTAGCCAGCTCAGCGCCTATGGTGGTGAGTAGGGAGGTAACTCTAGGGCCGAGGACACCAGAAGTCTCCACTGCCAAGAGTACAACCGCAAACCTGTCGAAGAGCGTCCGGTATTTGAAGAGTTTGGCCTCAGTTCGACGTGCAGCAGAACCTGGGTTAGTCGCAGACTGCACAAGGTTGCGGCTGCAGAAAGTGTCAGTGTAAGTGGCATCCCAGACGAGGAGTTTGCCACCGCGGAACGGGAAGATGGTCATGCCATCTGGCCTTTTGCTATCCCCTCGGTCCAGCCCCACCGGCTCGAGCTGGGAAGGGAAGCCTGCAGCGTCCAAGCCATGCTTTATGACCTCGTTGAGGGGAGCATGGCGTGGAAGGCGGCCAGCACTGTGGCGACAGGAAAGCGGGGGGAGGCCGAAAGAGTCCACCGTGGATCCACAACGACATTGGTGTGGCTCGCAGATCCGGAGACCGAGCCTCAAGGAAACGCCGGTGCGCAGGCTATTGTTAGCTAGCTACGTGCCAGTGGAGAAGGAGGGCAAGGCATGGAGCCAAGCACCACTGTGGAGTTTGGAGGCCAAACGAAAACAAGCAAGGCAGTGCTGGTCGAGCTGGCGCATGAGCCTGTCTGAAGCCAGGTTGCACTGGATGGCATCCCAAATGCTTTGGGGGGACTTGACGTCAGCAGGGGGAGAAGGAGGAGGGACGTCTACTGGGCTAAGTCCCAGCCGGTTCCACGTCTCACAGGAGGCCTCACGTTCCCTGAACACAGAGGATTCTATTGTGTTTTGGAGAACCTTGCTGACGAGGACGCGACATGAGGTTACAGACGAAAGAAACGCCGGCAAAGCCAGTGAGATCGGGGACCGGAGGCCAAGGCCGCCATACCTGATAGGTAAAGTGGCCTGTTGCCATCCAATGTCGTCAAACCTGACGTTGCATATCTCCTCGGCTGCTGCTCGGATACAAGTATCGAGGTCAGCGAGGAGAGATGCGTGGGTGTAGCACGGAGCACTGCGGAGGGTAGAGAGGAGCTTCGGCATGGCGAAGCAGCTCCTCAACAAAAAGAGAGTGGGTGGCCGTCGATCAGGCCCAGTCGGCTCGTGAGGGTCTGGAGTTTTTGGAGCCTGGATCTGATGGTGGAGCGGATGGCCGGTGGGAGGATTGGTGACTCGAAGATGAGGACATCCTCTTTGGGGATCACCTGTACCTGGTGGAGAATGGACCGCACGTCCGAGACGGCGGCTGCCAAGCTTTCAGCATCGTGGCTGACATTCACAACCTCCGACTTGGAGGAGTTGACCTGGAGGCCGATTCCCGTCAGGGCAGGAACCACCGATTGTAGGTCATGGCAGACAGTCTGTACGGGCTCACCCAACGTAGCACCATCCAGATACCAAACGTTGAGAGGCGCCGTGATACTCCGGGCGATGTAGTCGCCCTGTTGGACCCCAGTAGCCGAAGGTATGACCGTATCAGCAGAAAAGAGCATGTTCGGGCTCCATGCGACAGGTAGGCCAGCAGGTAGGCAGAGGGGGCTCGGCTGAGGCAGGCATCGAGCAGATGGTCCCGGCGTATGCAGTTAAAGGCATCCCTCATGTCAAGCTTGACAATGAGGTGCCTGGAGTCCCTGGAGACCACCTTGGCAGCCAGCCCCCGGAAGACATTGCCCAAAGCGATAGGGCGTATTCCACCTTCTTTCTTCCTGAGAGCGGTCAGGCTAGACGAAAAAAAAGGGCCTCGGGCGTGAGGCTCCAGGGCACCATGGATAATAAAGGGCGTCATTTGATTGAGTTCTGTGAACCATACTATCTTAGTATTTTCTTCATGCTGGCGGTTTCTATCCCTTATGATTTGAACACATATAGTCAGTGGCGGACTGGCCAGGTTGCCAGGTTGCCAGGTTGCCAGGTTGCCAGGTTGCCAGGTTGCCAGGTTGCCCATGGCAAGTGGGCCCCAGGGAGCCCACGGTAGCATTGCAAGAGCCCACAGTAGCATTGCAGGGCCCACTGTAGTATTTTAGGGGTCAATGCTTTGCTTTCAAAAAATACCTGAAATCTAAGAGAAAGAATAAAAAGTTTTAAAAATAAATAAAGCAATTAAGCAAACTCAACCAGTTCCCCAGGGAATTACTAGAAACCAAAACATATGATAGTGCAAACCAAATATTTGGTATCAATGGGTTAAAGACATCTGTCAAATCAATTAGTGGTGAAGGTGGTGTGTATATATATATATATATATATATATATATAAATGGTGTGCTGCGTGGTTGCAAATGGGTTACATATGAATAAAATTAGTCCTTCATCAGTGATCTTCCAGCCTTCATTGGTATTTCATCGCTTTAAAGATCATAAATCCTTTCCTCGCTCACATTTCAACCAGGTTGGATGGTCTTTTTTCTCTCGTCTACGATTTCACAGAACTTATGTTCATCGATTTCAGGGACTTGATTCCTTATTCCTCACTTTTCGTTGCATTACCATCTTTGTTTGTTTGTTTACTGTCTCGCTCGTTCCCCCTATTTACGTGTCCCAACGACTTTCTTTAGCTGTTGCTCGCACCAACCAGAGGTATATGATCTTTAAAGCGATGAAATACCAATGAAGGCTGGAAGATCACTGATGAAGGACTAATTTTATTCATATATATATATATATATATATATATATATATATATATATATATATATATATATATATATATATAACAGATTAAAGTTTAAGCAAAGAATCGCTCTTTCGCCCTTAACGGGATCTTCTGAAACTAAAACAATCAATCTGTGAACGCAGAGGTAAATATTTCAAAAAACGTTGCAACCGAAGGAAGACAGGAAGACGATACTTTGGTTCGTGGAAACGTTCCCTGGCAAAGAACGGATAAAGACAAAGATAATACGTCATAATTTGGAGCGGTGAAAACAATTACACGAAAAGACAAAACCACTCGTATGGTATAAATGAAATCGTAGACTAATATTCTATTAGATGGTTCATAGAGACGTTCTCTGGCAATGAAGGGAAAAACAAAGATAATACCTCATTATGTGGGGCGGTGAGAACAATTGCACGCAAAGACAAAACCACGTTTATGGTATAACTGAAGTCGTAGACTAAAATTCTATTAGGAAACCGAATGATTCCCGGCTTCAGAGTGAAGAATAAAGTAAATAAATTACAAAGGTATTGAAATTAAATAGATACATGCACGCAACCATATACGTACATACACAAGCATGAGTGAGTGTGAAAGACCAAAGGTCATTATTGAATGAAAATAACTGGATTTCGCAAATTACATAATATTTTTTATTGGGGAAGGTAAGATATTTTTCCGCAAATATTTGATTGCACTGTTTTGTTTCCACTTACGTATTTTTTGAAAGTGTCATTTATTCATTATAAAAATTAAATGATAGCATTCTATATGTAGATGGGCCCCCTTCGTCTGGCAACCAATATTTTTAGACCTAGTTCCCCACTGTATATATATATATATATATATATATATATATATATATATATATATATATATATATATATATATATAACGAAGGAATTGTGGTAAGGAACCAGATGGACCATAACACACCAAAGTACTCAATACTTAGGGTAGTAGAGTGGGTAATAGGAGCAGGTAAGACCCCGACGGGGTCGTACTTGCTCCTATATATATATATATATATATATATATATATATATATATATATATATATATATATATATATATATATATATATATATATATATATATATTATATATATATATATATACATATATATACATACATATGTATATATATACATATATATATATGTATATATATATATTTCGTTTCTGAATTTGTTTAGCAAGATTCTTTATCTGAAATCGTGTGTTGAAACCGATATTGTTATACTTTGGGAGGGTCATGTTGCCAATAAGAAACACACGCACCAGTTGCTTTCACTTCAATTTATTATATATTTATAAATTTATAAATTTACAAATTTACAAACTTATAAATTTCTGGTTGGTTGGTTGGTTCCACAACCAGATAGTTGTTTATATATAGTCATAGTCCTTTCGTCACACACTCTGTGACCTCTTCAGTGACTGGGGATTCCTTTCTTTGTTTCTGTGCCTTTCCTTTCTTCTATCCTACGCCATTTTGTTTCTGTGTGTGTGTTGTGTGCTCAGTTTGCGCATGCGCCACATCCGGGTGTCTGTGTGTGTTTGTGTTCATTTATCTATTTGTTTATTTATTTATTTATTGTTGGTTGGTTGTTTGTTCTATGTGTGTGTGTGTTTTCATTTTGTCCTGTGTGTGTTTTCATTTTGTCCTTAATTGTAAGTTGTTTGTTCTATGTGTGTGTGTGTTTTCATTTTGTCCTTAATTGTAAGTTGTGATGTTGCTGTTCCACTCATATTTTCTATTTAATTTTGGTTTTAATTCTTTTATGCTTACCGCCTCTGTAATTTGCCTAAACATTGCGTCTTTTCTGTGTGTGGATTCTATTTTTATTTCTATGTTCTCTAATCTACCCCTGTGTTCTATCTTAGCATGTTGGTAGAGCACAGATGATTCTTTATTATCTTGGAGGTCTCGCCAGTGTTCATCTATTCGTTCCCCTATACTACGAGCTGTCTCACCTATGTACACTATATTTTTGTTTCTACATTGTCCTTCAGTACATCTTATGCTATGCACTACATTTCTAGTTTTACAGTTAATATGGGGGCTTATTTTACAGGTTATACATTTCTTATCTATACATGAGGGTCTTTGGAACGGGTATGTCTTGCTAATAAGTGTTTTTACGGAGGTACCTGGTCTTTCTACTATCTTAATATTGAGATTATGTTTATTTAGGGCCCTTCTAAATTTGTAGGCTAGTTCGCCTCTAGGGGTTGTATTGATGAACATTACACTCTGGTATTTATTGCTATCATACCATGAGTTTATTCTATTGGCCTTGTTCCTAGTTCTTTCTATTCTATTCCAAAATTTGCTCCTATACAAGGGGCAGGTCCCATTTATGTCATTATTTACCATTTTTTCCCATTTGGTTCTGGCTCCTTTATACACTCTGATTCTATCTCTCTGATTGTAGCCAGAGAACTGCATACGGTGGATGAAGTGTTGTATGTGTCTCTCTAGTTCTTCGGGGTTGCACATGCGGGACACATTTCTCATCACCCGTACCAAATCCGCAATCAGTATGTTGATTTTGGTATGGTCCGAAATGGCCGAGTTTCGGTGGATCAGATGTTTGGAAGTCATGGGTTTGGCATAATGGGAATGGAGGATTTGTTTTTGGTTGTTAATAGTATCTAACCAGAGCTCTGTGTCTAGTACAGGTAATCGATGGTTGGGGTGTCTACTTGGGTAGTCTATAGTAACTCTAATGCTCTGGTGGATGGAGTTTGCTATTTGCTGGATGCTTTCCATTGTGTTTTTCTCTAGTTCCTGACTGTTCTTTAGTGGGGGTGTCTTAACTACGATGTTTATATCATCTACGTAGCGGGAGTACATTATCAGGGTTAAGCTGTCTTCTAATTGTTCTTTAAGTTTTTGTTTAAGTCTATTGTCCCACCATACCATGAATAAGTTAGCTATGTCGCCTGCAATGCTAACACCAATGGCTGCTCCTTCCTCTTGGGCATATGTTTTACCATTAAATTTGAACATATGTTCCTTAAGGGTTAATTTTATGCTGGCCCCTGCCGCATGTGCAATCATTTTCTTCAGTTCATCGTGGTTTTCGGGTGTCCGTATGGCTCTGGTCCACCCGTTCCATCTATCTGTGTGGGTTTTCTTGGCCATTGAGGTAATGGTAGGTGGTCTGCCTCTTGCTGGTCTTGTAGGGCACAGGTTGCTAAGGTCATAAGTGTCTAGGTAACTATTACTATGGGTAAGCTTAAGTAGAAGTCCCAGCTCACTGGTATCAATCCCACGGAACTCAACCTTGCTCTCGCTGATAATTTCTACGCATTTCTCCACAGCAAAATCCACGTCAATAGATGGATACAGGGACACAACATCCATACTGCCTATTATGCAGTTTGTTAGGTCCCCAGATCGGTTACCCGCGCCGATTCTGCTGAGGAGGTCCTCCGTGCTGTCACACACATCTGGGGACATCTCAATGATGGGGCGTATGATCAGGGAGAGGAAGTAGGACAGTCTGTAGTTACTAGCAATGTTAGCCCCACAGACTGGCCGTGTTGGTGGTCCCGCGACAGGGTCCCAGCCCGTTTTATGGTCTTTTCGAAGCCCATACAACGCCGGCACGTCATTGTTCCAGGCCTGGAAGTTGTTGGCAGTCCTTTTGTTGGGCTGCATTATATTCGTCCACATCACCATATGGGCATTGAGGGCTTTTTCTCTATCCTCATGCTCCTGTGGTGTTACCTCTCTTGTGTTAGTGATGTGGGGTTGCATTGCCTGGATGTAGTTTGGCAGGCTGTCAACCGACATTCTGCCAGACTTGTCTGTTGGAAAACATGCTATCTCTCCATTACGCGAGCGCTGCATGAGCTTACGCAAGCCATTTGCAGATTTTTCTCCCAGTTGCTGGGCCTCTATTCTATTATGCTTCTTGCTATACTGTTCTATAATATTTCTAAGTTCGGATTTAGCTATACTAAATTGTGCTTCTGTTTGTTCATCGACCTGCGACGGCAACTGCGTGCGTTTGTTAAATGGCAAAGTCGTGGCGTGGACTCGTCGTAGGTCGAATGATTTATCGGAGGGGTTATAAAACGGAGAGTTCCAGGCTGCTGCTTTATGTTTACTAGTGCTATTATTATTGTTAGTTGTGTTATTTCTATTTCTATTTCCACCAACATCTCATGGTTGTTTCTATGTCTCTCATAATTACTCCTGTCTCTTTCCACTGGCTCAATGTTGTTATCTACCCTATTTTGTGTGTCTGTGTGTTCGTCTTGGTTATTCTCTTTGTCCTTACTCTCCCATCTCCTTTTCCTTTTAATCCTATTACTTTCTCTTATTTCTCTGATTTCTGTGCTACTGTCATTACTTGTTTTCTGTGTCTGTGTGTTTGTTAAGATTGTGGTGGTGGTGAGAGGCATTGAATGCGTGTGTGTTGTTGTTGTTGATGTGTGTTGTTGTTGATGTGTGTTGTTGTTGTCTCCGTGTGTGTTATCGTTGTTGTGTGTGTTGTTATTGTTGTTTGTCTGCGTGTCTGTTGTTGTTGTATCTGGGTATGTTGCTATTGTTGTTGTTGTTGATGTGTGTGTTGTTGTTATTGTTGTCTCCGTGTGTGTTATCGTTGTTGTGTGTGTTGTTATTGTTGTTTGTGTCTGCGTGTCTGTTGTTGTTGTATCTGGGTATGTTGCTATTGTTGTTGTTGTTGATGTGTGTGTTGTTATTGTTGTTTGTGTCTGTGTGTCTGTTGTTGTTGGGATGTGTGTTGTATATGTGTGTGCGTATATTGTTGCTTTTGTTTTTGATGCTCCAGCGTAGTTTTGTAAATGATTTTTCTATTTCTGACAGACAACTAATCATATTTACCTTCTTGAATATCGCAAATTTGGGCGGCAGACATAACACAGACATTTCATTATTATCTATTTCCGTGTTTCCATAAATGTTGGTATTTTCATTGTTGAATTCTTCTGATAATGAGGTGTCGGCCATGTTGATACCGTCAATTTTGTCGGGATATCTATTGGTATACTCTATAGTATCCCGATTTAGCTTTGCCTGTTTAAGCCACTTTAGTTTCCTGTTAAAGTGCCTATCACATTCTTGAGTAATGTACTGTTCTTCGGGGCGTATAAGGCTTATAAATATTAGTTTTTCTGTTGGTGTGGTGATTTTAGCTATTTCTTGTATTAGGTTACGCTTTTGTTTTTCTTGATGACTTAATTCTCTATAGATCTTCTTTTTTATGTTTAGAATTAAAGTTCGTTTTAGCCTATCTGCTTGTTTTTTGGTGAGTTGTAATCTTCTAACTTCGGTATTGATGGTGTTGGTGTAGATTCTAGAAGTGGTGCACAGTTTTATGAAGTGTAGTTGTCGAGATGTTATGGTTTTTCGTAGACAACAGAACATGGTGGTTTTCAGTATCTTGTTAGCCTGGCTAAGGCTTACGATATTTCGTTTCTGAATTTGTTTAGCAAGATTCTTTATCTGAAATCGTGTGTTGAAACCGATATTGTTATACTTTGGGAGGGTCATGTTGCCAATAAGAAACATACGCACCAGTTGCTTTCACTTCAATTTATTATATATTTATAAATTTATAAATTTACAAATTTACAAACTTATACATTTCTGGTTGGTTGGTTGGTTCCACAACCAGATAGTTGTTTATATATAGTCATAGTCCTTTCGTCACACACTCTGTGACCTCTTCAGTGACTGGGGATTCCTTTCTTTGTTTCTGTGCCTTTCCTTTCTTCTATCCTACGCCATTTTGTTTCTGTGTGTGTGTTGTGTGCTCAGTTTGCGCATGCGCCACATCCGGGTGTCTGTGTGTGTTTGTGTTCATTTATCTATTTGTTTATTTATTTATTTATTTATTGTTGGTTGGTTGTTTGTTCTATGTGTGTGTGTGTTTTCATTTTGTCCTGTGTGTGTTTTCATTTTGTCCTTAATTGTAAGTTGTTTGTTCTATGTGTGTGTGTGTTTTCATTTTGTCCTGTGTGTGTTTTCATTTTGTCCTTAATTGTAAGTTGTGATGTTGCTGTTCCACTCATATTTTCTATTTAATTTTGGTTTTAATTCTTTTATGCTTACTGCCTCTGTAATTTGCCTAAACAACTTAGAAATATTATAGAACAGTATAGCAAGAAGCATAATAGAATAGAGGCCCAGCAACTGGGAGAAAAATCTGCAAATGGCTTGCGTAAGCTCATGCAGCGCTCGCGTAATGGAGAGATAGCATGTTTTCCAACAGACAAGTCTGGCAGAATGTCGGTTGACAGCCTGCCAAACTACATCCAGGCAATGCAACCCCACATCACTAACACAAGAGAGGTAACACCACAGGAGCATGAGGATAGAGAAAAAGCCCTCAATGCCCATATGGTGATGTGGACGAATATAATGCAGCCCAACAAAAGGACTGCCAACAACTTCCAGGCCTGGAACAATGACGTGCCGGCGTTGTATGGGCTTCGAAAAGACCATAAAACGGGCTGGGACCCTGTCGCGGGACCACCAACACGGCCAGTCTGTGGGGCTAACATTGCTAGTAACTACAGACTGTCCTACTTCCTCTCCCTGATCATACGCCCCATCATTGAGATGTCCCCAGATGTGTGTGACAGCACGGAGGACCTCCTCAGCAGAATCGGCGCGGGTAACCGATCTGGGGACCTAACAAACTGCATAATAGGCAGTATGGATGTTGTGTCCCTGTATCCATCTATTGACGTGGATTTTGCTGTGGAGAAATGCGTAGAAATTATCAGCGAGAGCAAGGTTGAGTTCCGTGGGATTGATACCAGTGAGCTGGGACTTCTACTTAAGCTTACCCATAGTAATAGTTACCTAGACACTTATGACCTTAGCAACCTGTGCCCTACAAGACCAGCAAGAGGCAGACCACCTACCATTACCTCAATGGCCAAGAAAACCCACACAGATAGATGGAACGGGTGGACCAGAGCCATACGGACACCCGAAAACCACGATGAACTGAAGAAAATGATTGCACATGCGGCAGGGGCCAGCATAAAATTAACCCTTAAGGAACATATGTTCAAATTTAATGGTAAAACATATGCCCAAGAGGAAGGAGCAGCCATTGGTGTTAGCATTGCAGGCGACATAGCTAACTTATTCATGGTATGGTGGGACAATAGACTTAAACAAAAACTTAAAGAACAATTAGAAGACAGCTTAACCCTGATAATGTACTCCCGCTACGTAGATGATATAAACATCGTAGTTAAGACACCCCCACTAAAGAACAGTCAGGAACTAGAGAAAAACACAATGGAAAGCATCCAGCAAATAGCAAACTCCATCCACCAGAGCATTAGAGTTACTATAGACTACCCAAGTAGACACCCCAACCATCGATTACCTGTACTAGACACAGAGCTCTGGTTAGATACTATTAACAACCAAAAACAAATCCTCCATTCCCATTATGCCAAACCCATGACTTCCAAACATCTGATCCACCGAAACTCGGCCATTTCGGACCATACCAAAATCAACATACTGATTGCGGATTTGGTACGGGTGATGAGAAATGTGTCCCGCATGTGCAACCCCGAAGAACTAGAGAGACACATACAACACTTCATCCACCGTATGCAGTTCTCTGGCTACAATCAGAGAGATAGAATCAGAGTGTATAAAGGAGCCAGAACCAAATGGGAAAAAATGGTAAATAATGACATAAATGGGACCTGCCCCTTGTATAGGAGCAAATTTTGGAATAGAATAGAAAGAACTAGGAACAAGGCCAATAGAATAAACTCATGGTATGATAGCAATAAATACCAGAGTGTAATGTTCATCAATACAACCCCTAGAGGCGAACTAGCCTACAAATTTAGAAGGGCCCTAAATAAACATAATCTCAATATTAAGATAGTAGAAAGACCAGGTACCTCCGTAAAAACACTTATTAGCAAGACATACCCGTTCCAAAGACCCTCATGTATAGATAAGAAATGTATAACCTGTAAAATAAGCCCCCATATTAACTGTAAAACTAGAAATGTAGTGCATAGCATAAGATGTACTGAAGGACAATGTAGAAACAAAAATATAGTGTACATAGGTGAGACAGCTCGTAGTATAGGGGAACGAATAGATGAACACTGGCGAGACCTCCAAGATAATAAAGAATCATCTGTGCTCTACCAACATGCTAAGATAGAACACAGGGGTAGATTAGAGAACATAGAAATAAAAATAGAATCCACACACAGAAAAGACGCAATGTTTAGGCAAATTACAGAGGCAGTAAGCATAAAAGAATTAAAACCAAAATTAAATAGAAAATATGAGTGGAACAGCAACATCACAACTTACAATTAAGGACAAAATGAAAACACACACACACATAGAACAAACAACTTACAATTAAGGACAAAATGAAAACACACACAGGACAAAATGAAAACACACACACACATAGAACAAACAACCAACCAACCAACAATAAATAAATAAATAAATAAACAAATAGATAAATGAACACAAACACACACAGACACCCGGATGTGGCGCATGCGCAAACTGAGCACACAACACACACACAGAAACAAAATGGCGTAGGATAGAAGAAAGGAAAGGCACAGAAACAAAGAAAGGAATCCCCAGTCACTGAAGAGGTCACAGAGTGTGTGACGAAAGGACTATGACTATATATAAACAACTATCTGGTTGTGGAACCAACCAACCAACCAGAAATTTATAAGTTTGTAAATTTGTAAATTTATAAATTTATAAATATATAATAAATTGAAGTGAAAGCAACTGGTGCGTGTGTTTCTTATTGGCAACATGACCCTCCCAAAGTATAACAATATATATATATATATATATATATATATATATATATATATATATATATATATATATATATATATATATAATCATGGTTTAGCAAATAAGAAAAAGTTTCAAAATAAATTTTAAAAAATTAACTTTACTCACTATGGTTACCTTTACCGAATCGGTTTCGAGTCTCAAAAATAAATGGACAGTCCTTACGGCATCCATTGCAAAGATAAACTCTCGTCAGAAGGATCTTTTTACTCGGAGAATATAAAATTCCCGAGTTCAAATTACGAACTGGTGCTATTCAAAATTGTTCCCGAGATGAGAATAAATGATGTGGAAGCAATTCCGTCAAGTGCCGTGTGTAAAGATAGAAGCAAAGGCAGGGAGGTCAGTCTACTACCACTATAACTAGCAGCAGTCAGAACGACCAAATTTTTTCTCGACCAAGAGGAGTATAATAATAAAGTATATATCCCTACACGCACAAAGCGCTTAGGGACACATGTAACGTCCAACCATATGGTAATGTAGTTCAATGGCAGGTTAATAAATTAACGAGCCAGAACATATATAATCAAGGTTTAGCAAATAAGAAAAAGTTTCAAAATAAATAAAAAAAAATTAACTTTACTCACTATGGATACCTTTACCGAATCGGTTTCGAGTCTCAAAAATAAATGGACAGTCCTTACGGCATCCATTGCAAAGATAAACTCTCGTCAGAAGGATTTTTTCACTCGGAGATTATAAAATTCCCGAGTTCAAATTACGAACTGGCGCTATTCAAAATTGCTCCCGAGATGAGAATAGATGATGTGGTAGCAATTCCGTCAAGTGCCGTGTGTAAAGATAGAAGCAATATATATATATATATATATATATATATATATATATATATATATATATATATATATATATATAAAGGGATGAAGGACATTGTTTAGTGTACCGAACTTGCATGCTACACCGTTCATCCAATTTTCATGAAACCTCACACATATATAAAACTCAACGCGTAGAGTGGAATAGGCTACTTGAAATTTTCGAAAAATCGATAATCGGGCCCTATGACAGAATGTTTTTCGATTCCAATGAAATTTTATGTGAATTCGAACACAAGAACTCTTAGTTTACATCTGGCGCAATAAAAATAAATTTCATATGCCCATATAAGGACGTGCGTTATTGATTGGACGGCCAGCTGCATGTCTTCCCAGCTGTCTCAGTAAAGAGTTTATCTTTTCATATTCCACCTTATTCAAGTGGAAATACAGTATTATCCCTATCTGAAAAGGGAACCAAATTTAATGGTGTCTTTTGTGAACCTAAAAGCTGTGAGTAAATTTTCAAACAGTCTTAAATAATCATGCTTTTTGAAAAAAAAATTAATAAATAATACGTTGACCAAGTTGTGTTGTACACATACAATACAAGTAAAAAAATTTACGTCGTACCAATGTTTTTCTTTTTTAAACAAAAGATTCTAAAAAATTACTTAATTTATAATACAGTCTTTTGCACAGGAAGTGAGTAACTTTTCGGGTGTTTAAACGTAAGTTCAGCAGGGTTTGTGTCTTCATTATTAGCCCACCTCTAATGGCATTTTTTGTTCTGCTTACGACTAAATGTTATGAGCGTATTTGCAATTAATTGCTCACAGGTGCACACCTGCATGCAGATAGACACTGACAGCCAATAAAAAATCGATAACTTGCTTATTAAGATATCGGTCAAAAAGAGAGATTGAATGTACTTTAGAACATTTTTTTAATATATTGTTCTTTTTGGCATATGTCAGAAATATAGCTACTATACACTTTGGTTATTTTTTGTAACTAAAAAACGGTTCCTTTTGGGTGGATACTTAACGAGAAAAATCCTAGGGTTTTGGACAAGTTTGTTTCAGGCGCTGTATAGACGCCTATTTTGTCACACCTTGGTCATGAATTCGTATTCTTTTCCAATAGATATTTTCCGCTCTATAAGGCTCACCAGGATATAAGGCGTATCATTTAAAATCACGTCCGTGCAACGGCGTGTAAGGCCAACCAGAAAATGCTATCTTCTTTACTTTTAGTCTAGATCTATTACTTCTGTTAGAGCCGTGATTGATTACCATTGTATTATTTATACATAAGGCTCACCGGAGTATAAAGCGCAGAGCTGTTTTTTGATTAAATTTAATTATTTTAAGTGCAATTTATAGACGGGAAAATTCGGTAAGTTATTGTAATCATATTTCCAAACCTTCCCATTCACCAGTAACCATGCTAACGAATCTGGTGTCATCTCTCTCTGTATTTAATCACCTCTCTCTAACCTAACAGCTTCGTTACACGTCGTTATGCCCACACGGAAACGTTCAAGACTTACCTCCAAAAAAGGTACAGCTATTGCTTTGAGACAACGAATTAGGCGTTCTCAGGTATGAGTTCATTCACAATTGATTAATCCTTTATGCAATATTCTCCCTTAATGTTAGCAAGTACTGCGTTTATCCTAACTGTCACCACTTTTAAGCAACTACAACATTCTAATCGTAGTTATATTAAATTTATTGTCTTACCTTGATTCCCTTTTGTTCATGTTAGACTTTTCTCATTTACTATTGACACGGCCATTGGCTTAGCTAACCAGTAGAATTAATTAATTTTCTCTAGGAAACACCTGCTGAGCGCGAATCTCGACTCGCTGATAGACGTCTTCCCCGGCTGGCTGAGTCACCAACATCACGTACGACAAGGCTTGCTGATGTTCGCCTTCGTCGCCAACAAGCGCTGACGGAGGAATCACCAACATCCCGTCAGACGAGGCTTAAGGCTGTGGCAAAGGGCAATAACCCTAGATACAATTTTGATCAACTTTTTTTCACCTATAGCAAATTTACCGGGACAGGTTTTTAGCTACTCAAATCTACTTCAGAGATCACGCATTGATGTAAAAAATCAATAAAACTGAAGCGGGGCTCGACTTTGCGCAAAAAAACAAGGCAAAGTTACACATGGGAAAACTTTTTACAGGAACGTCCTATATTCTTGAAAACTGTTACAAAAGACTCGCCATTATGCCGCGGTTAAGATAAAGGCCCTTTTAATTCTTCTTCTGCACATGTGAGCGCAAAAATTGTAAAAAAAAAACCCCTGAAAGTAATCGACATTTTCACCCTGCTTTAAATTAACTGAACATTCAATATCAAGCGATTTTGACTTCCGTCAGTCGTGCAGAGAACAATTTCAACGATACACTGTGTAACTACAATTAATAAATTACACACCTGTGTCTACTAACCTATTTTTTTCCATTGAAGTTCGAAGTTTTGAACCTGTGATGCGCGGGAAGTAACTTTCACATATTCTAACAGACCAAAGGTCGACTTACACCCGGGCAACGCCGGGTACTTCTGCTAGTATATATATATATATGTATATATATATACGTATATATATATACGTATATAATGCTAATATATATATATATATATAGTAATAATAATAAATTTGAAGACTAAAATCCAAAGAGGGCTCGATAAGGATAAATATATATCAAATATATAAGAGAACCGTAGAGCAAATATTTATTAAAATAACAGATTAAAGTTTAAGCAAAGAATCGCTGCTTTCACCCTTAACGGGATCTTCTGAAACTAACAAAGTCAATCTGTGAACGCAGAAGTGAATATTTCAAAAAACCTTGCAACCGAAGGAAGACAGGAAGACGATACTTTGGTTCGTGGAAACGTTCCCTGGCAAAGAACGGATAAAGACAAAGATAATACGTCATAATTTGGAGCGGTGAAACTAATTACACGCAAAGACAAAACCACTCGTATGGTATAAATGAAATCGTAGACTAATATTCTATTAGGTGGTTCATAGAGACGTTCTCTGGCAATGAAGGAAAAAAACGAAGATAATACCTCATTATGTGGGGCGTTGAGAACAATTGCACGCAAAGGCAAAACCACGTTTATGGTATGACTGAAGTCGTAGACTAACATTCTATTAGGAAACCGAATGATTCCCGGCTTCAGAGTTAAGAATAAAGTAAATAAATTACAAAGGTATTGAAATTAAATAGATACATGCACGCAACCATATACGTACATACACAAGCATGAGTGAGTGTGAAAGACCAAAGGTCATTATTGAATGAAAATAACTGGATTTCGCAAATTACATAATATTTTTTATTGGGGAAGGTAAGATATTTTTCCGCAAATATTTGATTGCACTGTTTTGTTTCCACTTACGTATTTTTTGAAAATGTCATTTATTCATTATAAAAATTAAATGATAGCATTCTATATGTAGATGGGCCCCCTTCGTCTGGCAACCAATATTTTTAGACCTAGTTCCCCACTGTATATATATATATATATATATATATATATATATATATATATATATATATATATATATATATATATATATATATATATATAACGAAGGAATTGTGGTAAGGAACCAGATGAACCATAACGCACCAAAGTACTCAATACTTAGGGTAGTAGAGTGGGTAATAGGAGCAGGTAAGACCCCGACGGAGTCGTACTTGCTCCTATATCGTAAACGGACGGTAGTCCGTTTAGTAATATTGTTGTGGTCGTGTTTTCGTTGGAAATCGTCTGTTTACGACAGTACAGCGCGGCTCTACTTTATTTAACTGAGATAAAACTTATATGAGCATGAACAGTAGATCATTACGCATCTTTTGGCTTAAAAATCTAGAAATTTGGTCCAGCGGGAAAAAGTTTATAATCAAAGTTTGCTGATAAATCTTGTGTTCAAGTGAGTGAGTAGTAAGCGTGACGCTAGGGGAGGTAATTACAAGGTAATTACAAGGGGAGGTAATCTAATATATTTCAAATTGTATTTTTAACTAAATTCCTTTATCATAGTCTAATATTTTAAAAATAGGTGTGTGCTCCACGATGATGACCCATGTCCCCGCCATGTGGAGGGGATGCTTAGGAGCCATCCAGATATCATGTGACCATTTTTGGTTCGCGGTGTCCACATGATATCTGGATGGCCCTTTATACTAATTAGTCATTTATCTGCATAAAAATTATACCAGATCATTCTGATTATTGGCTTGAAATCTTTTACAAAATTAGTATGAGCAACTAAGAGGTCATCAATAGAAATAGAATTACTTTTTGAAGTTTTCCTGCACAGCATTTTTTGGGATTTTAAATAAAAGTTAATATCATAATTCTTATTTTGTATACCCTCATTGCAGATACAGAGAAACATGACAATCCTATATAAAGGTCGTAGACAGCAGCATCAGTTTTTATCCGTAACACCATTGAAATGCACAAGTCTCACCAATTCACTATTATGCACTAATCAACTCAAATGCATTCATGATTTACTAGCTTTGTCATTAAACCAGTTGCCTCAACTAGATTGCAATTATACTCAAAAGAACTTTAAAATGTCAATCACTTGTCAGTAATTCACTATGATCTTTTAATTATTAGATAGTTGTTGCTTGCATTGCCTTAAAAAATAGTAGACCAGATAGAAAAATGCGTACAGCAAAAAAAGTAATATTGTTGGAATATAAACCTTTAAGCACGTGGGCCGCACTTAGTCATGGTCAAAAGACCATCATCATGGTACAAACCACCGCCCACGTTGGGAATACATCCTTGATAGAGAAAAGAAGGAAAAGGCTGATAAGATCAGTAACCTCCGCAGAATCGCTGGCGCCCATACTCACGTCGAATGGGGTACTATTGGATTTTTTAATCCAAATAGAGTCGTCGAAATTAATCACCGATATACGGACATTGAGGATGACATCAACTTTGAAATCCTTAACGACTGTGAGTATTTTAGCGAAATTGATAGCTCTAAGGAGAAGTGGTAAAGTGATGGAGGAGTAGTAATTATTGATGTCGAATTGGATAAAACGGCAATGTTCCTTGTTGCATATTCCGTTGAACCAATCGATCACCGCGAAAGAATTGTTCCACTATCAAGAATCCTTTTACTAAGTCTACCTATATCAGACTTCGTAGGGTTAATAAGCCGAATAGAAGGGTTGTTCGGAAAATTGGATTTGTGATCCTTCAGGGTAAAGTGGGGAGAAATAGGGTCCAGAGGTTCAGTCCGGTCCAGGATGTCGAGATCAGAGGTGATTTTAAACCCAGCATCGTTGATTTCATTAATGACGCCCCGATTAGTTTTACGGTAATCCTTAGTTACAGCATTATGTAGCAGTTGATGGTAAGTACTGCGTTCTACTTCATATAGATTGTCAGTTTTGTCGGAAAGGACGTGTACGGCATTAGAATCCTAGTTAGAATTTTAGTCTACGACTTCAGTTATACCATCTACGTGGTTTTGTCTTTGCGTGCAATTGTTCTCGCCGCTCCACATATGACGTATTATCTTCGTTTTTTCCGTTCATTGCCAGAGAACGTCTCTATGAACCACCTAATAGAATATTAGTCTACGACTTCTTTTATACCATAAACGTGGTTTTGTCTTTGCGTGTAACTGTTTTTCACCGCTCCAAATAATGACGTATTATATTCGTTTTTTCCCGTTCTTTGCCAGGGAACGTTTCCACGAACCAAAGTATCGTCTTCCTGTCTTCCTCCGGTTGCAACATCTTTTGAAATATTCACTTCTGCGTTCACAGATTGACTTTGTTAGTTTCAGAAGATCCTGTTAAGGGTGAAAGCAGCGATTCTTTGTTTAAACTTTAATCTGTTATTTTAATAAATATATATATATATATATATATACGTATATAATGCTAATCATTGAAAGTTAGAACCTGACATGCAAAAACATATATATATGAATAAAGTAAGGCCAAATCATAGTAGATTCAAATATCACAGAGAGAGAGAGAGAGAGAGAGAGAGAGAGAGAGAGAGAGAGAGAGGGGGGGGGGGGATGAGGTGGAATAGAAATGAAACATGGATTGTAGGTTAAAATGTAGTCTAGATCGATGAGAAACACTCAAATGATTTAGAAGTCGACATTAAGTAGGAGCAATAACATTAAGAAAGACATGAACGACACCTCAATACTTTTTTTTTTAAATTTTGCAAGTAGGTTTATAAGCATCAATTTTCATAAGAACTTCGTAGTTGTCTCTGTGGCCTAGCGGTAGGTGCTAGAGACGGTGGAGATCCTGGCCTTGGGTTCAATGCTGGTCAAGAGGTACATGTAACCTTTTTCAGTAGACATACAATTCAATAGGGGGAAGATAATAGTACCACATGATGATGTTGCAGATGTGCAACGAAAGAAGTTTGTTAGACTATATATATGTGTTTATATCTGTATTTTTGACCGTTGGTCAGTCAATGTTAAACATTGAGGACCAAATGAATTAACTGTGCAGATATAGAAGATACAGAAGCGAAAACCAAGCAAACAGTGAGTGTGTTCTGTTATTATTTCTGGCAATATTATTACAACAATATGACCCTCCCCAAGTATAACAATATATATATATTCATTTTTCCATTACCATTACAATGATTTGACGAGCCGCGGCGGATTACAGAGTCGGGTTAGATCGATACAGATCGAACCTTGAGCTGATCAGTGGCGAAACGCGCGTCGCCAATCAATAAACGTAATAAAGGAGTAACCAATCGTCCTTGTTGTTTTATTTCACTATAATACACTCTCTCTAGCTCTACATCTCGACACTGAAGTGAACCTAAACATCGAGTGCTCACCCAGGTGAACCTACAGTAACTCCAAGTTACACTCCCTGGATATATATATATATATATATATATATATATATATAGATAGATAGATAGATAGATAGATACACACACACATATATATATATTGAGTGAGTATGAAAGACCAAGGGTAATTATTAAATGTCTCTGGATTTCGCAAAATACATAGTATTTTTTATTGGAGAGGGTAAGATATTTTTCCGCAAATATTTGATTGCACTGTTTTGTTATCACTTATGTATTTTTTGAAAATGTTATTTATTCATTATAAAAATTAAATAGCATTCTATATGTAGCTGGGCCCCCTTAATCTAGCAACCAATATTTTTAGACCGAGTCCGCCACTGTATATATATATATATATATATATATATATATATATATATATATATATATATATATATATATATATATATATAATGCCAATCATTGTAAGTTTGAATCTAACTGACATACAATAACATATATATAGAAATAAAGTAAGCCCAAATCATAGATTCAAATATCACAGAGAGAAAGAGAGAGTGAGAGAAAGAAAGAAAGAGAGAGAGAGAGAAAGAAAGAGAGAGGGAGAGAGAGAGAGAGAGAGAGAGAGAGTGAGAGAGAAATGAGGTGGAATAGAAATGAAACATGGATTGTAGGTTAAAATGTAGTCTAGTTCGATGAGAAACACTCAAATGATTTAGAAGTCGACATTAAGTAGGAGCAATAACATTAAGAAAGACATGAACGACACCACAATACTTTTTTTTTTAAATTTTGCAAGTAGGTTTATAAGCATGAATTTTCATAAGAACTTCGTAGTTGTCTCTGTGGCCTAGCGGTAGGTGCTAGAGACGGTGGAGATCCTGGCCTTGGGTTCAATGCTGGTCAAGAGGTACATGTAACCTTTTTCAGTTTTTATTTTCCAGCCAATAGAAAAAAACTGAAAAGGTTTTCCGGGAACCCTTCTCCCGACCAGGATCGAACTTCAGATCATGATCATCACCGTCTATGATTCCTCCAACTAGGCCACCGAGAAAGCTACGAAAGTATAATGAAAATTGATAATTATAAATCTACATTCAAAATCAAAGTTAAAAAGATGTGGTCTCGTTCATTGCTTTCCTAGAGTTATTAGTAATATTTAGGGTCGACTTCTGGTCATTATTGAAAGTCTCTGGATTTCGCAAAATACATAATATTTTTTATTGGTAAAGGTAAGATATTTTCCCGCAAAAATTTGACTGCACTGTTTTGTTTCCACTTATGTATTTTACGAAAATGTTATTTATTCATCATATGATAGCATTCGAGATATAGATGGGCCCCCTTCAATTGGTAGCAAATATCTTTAGACCTAGTCTCCCCCTCTCTCTCTCTCTCTCTCTCTCTCTCTCTCTCTCTATATATATATATATATATATATATATATATATATATATATATATATATATAAAATTAAGTCCATTGAATCATTAGATAAAATATATACAGTATTTCTTCTCCGAATCAGCATAAATCAACCACACAAAAAAATCATTTAAACGAGGCTATAAGTTTAAAATATACTTATGAAGAAACAATAGATAAATGATATAGCTTCTTATTTGCGACTTATAGCTACCAAAAATTTACCTAGCATTTCTAACAGCCTGTAGAAATTGACTGGATATATAGTTAACCACATTAGGTACAAAATCAAAGTTAGAAGAAAAAATGTTCATAAACCTTACCAAAATCATCAAAATATCTCTACCCCCGACGATTTCATTCCATTTTTGGATATATCCGATCTTGGATAAAACAACGAGGTTTGGAAATCATCAATCGGACAAAGATTTTTCTTACATGATCCCCGCCAGAAACGAATTCAAAATGACTAAGAATCATCACGTGGCTAGTGGTCAAGGCAGAAAGTTTGTGATTGGTGCCTGTTGGCGAGTAGGCTGGTTGCTAGAAAGCGCATCCGAATACTGCCTAAAGTTTTACTCAACCTTACGGGAGTATATAAAATTTAAAGGGTATATACATATAAACTAGACGAAGTCATAGATATATATACATGTTTTTGACAACCATTCACGGTGTGGCTCAATGAAGAATTAATTAAATAATTAATAACACCGTGTAATATATTTTTTGCTCCCCGGTTCTAAGTGTCATTTCATGGTTTGTTATATCACATTATTATAAAAAAACACTATTATTTAATCAGAAGTTTGGGTTTGTGGTCAGGAGTTTGATATTTCGAAATTTTCATATTTTTCAAGAAAAAACACATTTAAAAAAAATTTATCAGTTCATATAATTAAATCAATAGAGTTTATATTTATTTTATTACACAAGCTTATCAAAAGCAAACAAGTAAAAACAAATAACACTTATAAAGCAACTTATACACGTCAGAAATGACTGTATTTCCTGGATTTGCGGTTGTAGTCCAGGTCGTATTCCCGCACTGGCTCCCAGATACAGTCCCCCATCATATTTTCATTGTAGTGGCCCTGGTACCTCCGCTCTATCTCTTTCACATATTGGTGGAATCGTTCGCCTTGTTCTTCTGAGTAGGCGCCCATATTGTCCTTAAATTTTTCCAGGTGAGCGTCCAGCATATGGAGTTTAAGCGACATCCTGCATCCCATGGCGCCAAAAGCCTTTATCAGATCCTGCACCAGTTGCTGGTAGTTTTCAGCTCTGTAGTTGCCCAGGAAGCCCTTAACAACTGCCTTGAAACAGTTCCATGTTGTTCTCTCAATCCTATTGAGCTTATTGGAGAACTCGGTAGACTCAAACACCTTCTTTATCTGAGGTCCAACAAAAATTCCACCTTTGATTTTGGCCTCAGATAACTTGGGGAAGAACTCAAGAAGGTACTTAAAAGCGGCTGATTCGTGGTTGAGAGCCTTCACAAACTGCTTCATCAACCCCAACTTAATGTGCAATGGCGTCATGAGCACAATCCTGGGATCAACCAGTGGCTCTCACATGACGTTCCGGGTCCCAACTACAAATTTTGTTCGCTGCTCCCAGTTCTTTCTTTTGTAGTGGTCAGAGGTGACTCTGCTGTCCCAAAGGCAGAGGAAGCATTGGAATTTGATAAAGCCTCCTTGGAGTCCAAGCAGGAAAGCCACCATCTTGAAGTCTCCAATGATTTCCCAATTGTACTGGTTGTATTGCAGAGCTTCCAAGAGGACTTTCACACTGTAGTAATCTTCCTTCAGGCAGACTGAATGAGTTAGGGGAAGTGTCGGGAACTTGTTTCCATTGTGGAGGAGGACAGCCTTCAAACTTGTAGTGGAGCTGTCTATAAATAGCCGCCACTCCTTGGGCACAAACGGCACCCCAATAACGTCAAACAGTCCAGGCACGTCATGGCAGAAGCAAAGGCCATCCCTAAGAGTGTAAAAGCCTGAGAAAGGTTCGTGTCGTCTTCTCTGACTTGTCACCTGCACTTCCTCCTTGACCAAGTTCCACTGCTTCATCCTGGAGACGAATGCTTAAAACACAACTTACCCTTTATTCAGGGTGCGAAAATCCAGTATCAATAAATCTCTTTAATCCACTTTTTAACAATTTTCTACTTTATTGCATTTTTATAATTTTCTTTATTTTATAATTTTAATTTAACCCGAAACATATATTAAAAAAATCATTTAACATAAGCAAATTAAACTTACATACAACGTAAAATCCAGCATACAAATAATTCTAGTGAATAGCTTAGAATTTTTACAAACCCAAACTTTTAACTGTTTAATAGCACTTTTTTATTTTTTTTATTTATTTGGGACCTAAGCAACACAAAAAAGTGATTAGAAGCCAGGAACAGAGAAAATATTTTTTTTTGTTACACGGTGTAATCAGAGCAATATATAAAAAATTAAGTCCATAGAATCATTAGATAAAATATATACAGTATTTCTTCTCCCAATATATATATATATATATATATAACGAAGGAAGTATGGTAAGGAACCAGATGGACCATAACGCACCAGAGTACTCAATACTTAGGGTAGTAGAGTGGGTAATAGGAAAAGAGTCAGGACCCCGACGGCTGAGCTCCGGCCGTTTCGACAGCTAGATCTGAACTATCTGAACTATATATAAGGAATACGAAAGGTTCACAGCAGCGAAGCTGAACCGGGACAAATCAGTCGGTTTGCAACTCGGAACGTGGAGAGGCAAACTGATGCCTTCCAATGGCGTCGTCGGACGCTAGACGGAAGGACCGGTAAAGCTGCTCGGGGTCTGGTTTGGTCCGGACCTCCAGGTGGAGAAGAACTGGAACGAGGTGTCGGCCAAGGTGTTTGCGCTCACCCAGAAGTGGGCCGAGTGCAAAAAATCCTTGAAAGGTCGAGCGGAGGTGGCGAACACTTTTATAGCGTCCGTCATCTACTACCGCTTGACCGTCGTGCCTTGTCCAGCCAAAACGCTCACCAAAATGAAGCGCGCGCTCTTCCAATTCCTTTGGAAGAAGCGGGCTACTTTGGTGAGAAGATGCATCTGCTGCCAACACCCTTCAAACGGAGGGCTGGGGATGCCGTGGCTGACGATGCGCAAACACGCGCTCAGGCTGCGGCACCTCCACGTATTCCTCACCAGACAACCGGTGTGGGCCCCGTTCCTGAGGCGAGCCTTCCCACGACTCGTCTCGCTGACCGAGCTGCAGTCTTGGGTCAAGCAAAGACCGAGGAATATGTGCGACTGGCACATCGAATGTGCTCAGGCGCTCACAGTCCTCTGGCAAACAGACCCGGCGATCAGTGGAAACTCCACTTCGACATTCTATAGAGGGTTGGTCCGCAGCAAGTGCGACGACACGCTCGGAGAACCTCTAGGCGTAGAGGAGGACGAACTGGCCAGTCTGTTCGGTAGGACCTTCCGCCCGGGACCAATGGACAACTTCCAAAAGTCCCTAGCCTGGCAGTGCTACCGAGGAGCTCTACCATTTCGAGACAAGCTCTACAGACACAGGCGCCCGGGTAGGGACCTTCGAAAAAGATCTGTCCGAGATGCGTGCGCGACGAGGAAACCGTCGCGCACGCATTTGTACACTGCCCGGGCGTTACCGACCTGTGGGGCTATGTAGAACGACTATTGTCGCGGGTGGGACCAATCCGGTTGACCACCGAGTCCATTGTCATGATCAAACCGCCACCCTCCTTCAAAAACGAGGGTAAGGCGGTTTTCCTATGTGTTATGGCTATGGTGAAAGAGGTTATATGGTGGACGAGGTTAAAAGGGCTGAGGTCAAACACCTTTCTCTCTTCTGGAAGAAGAATCAGGATGGAGAGAGAGGTGCTGTACCCCAGCCAATTTTATAAAAGGTGGGTGAATGTGGCAAAGATGGCCCGAGTGGTTGGGCCTTCTCTCTATATAAGCCTATAGGTTGAGGAAAAAGAGGAAGAGAGGAGGAGAGTACTCACTCTTGGTGCTCCTGGAGATGAGGGTTGTACATTTTTTCGGGATTTCAATTGTTATTTGTTATTTTATTAATAGTTTTATTTTCATATACCTCTATGTAAACTCCCCATTTGTATTTGTCCCCTTCTTTTGTGCCCTTCTTTTGTGCCCTTGTGGCTAATAAAGAAATTTATCTATCTATTTATCTCTCTCTCTCTCTCTCTCTCTCTCTCTCTCTCTCTCTCTCTATATATATATATATATATATATATATATATATATATGTGTGTGTGTGTGTGTGTGTGTGTGTGTGAATATGAAAACAAGACGTGCTGCGTGGTTGCAAATGGGTTACATATGGTATTTCATCGCTTTAAAGACCATATACCTCCGGTTGGTGCGAGCAACGGCTAAAGAAAGTCGTTGGGACACGTAAATAAGGGGAACGAGCGAGACTGTAAACAATCAAAGATGGTAATGCAACGAAAAGTGAGGAAGAAGGAGTCAAGTCCCAGAATTCTATGAATATAAGTTCTGTGAAATCGTGGACGAGAGAGAATAAGACCATCAAACCTGGTCGAAATGTGAGCAAGGAAAGAATTTCGCACAGGTCAAACGGGAGGAAGAAAGAGTCTACTCCCTGAATTCGGTGAACACAAGTGTGCGCGAGGAAAGAATTTCGCACAGGTCAAACGGGATGAAGTAGGAGAGGGAGTCGCAGAGAGTGAGTGAGTGAAGGGTGAGGAAGAGGCTAACAGAGAGAGTGACTGTTAGAGAGGGTAAAGGGAGGTGAAAGATACAGAGAAAGAGGATGCAGTAAGAATGGAAACGACGGGTCACAGCGGAGGAAAATATATGTGTGAATATGAAAACAAGACGTGCTGCGTGGTTGCAAATGGGTTACATATGAATAAAGTTAGTCCTTCATCAGTGATATATATATATATATATATATATATATAGTGTGTCCACTAAAAATGTATACACACTTCAGCAGTACAACAGTACTCTAATAACTATGTGTATATGTAGCGAAATCTGTTCGCGCCTTGAACCTTGGGTGACACCTAAAGGTCAAATTCTAGGTCAACACCCTTTTGGTGTAGACAGGTTGATGTGTTGACTATCCCCTCAAGGTGGGAGACAGGAAGCGACAGCTATATATAGAGCCTGTACCATCCTACTTTAGCTAGATACATCGGAGAATTACACCTATAAGAAACTATGTAAGGATTCACTGCTATCAATAGACCCCAGTGGTCTACAGCCAGAAACATCGGAGTATTACGCTAGCAACTAACTATGTAAGGATTCACTGCTATCAACAGACCCCAGTGGTCTACAGAAATACCCAGAGCGATTGGAGCCCTATTACTACAGAACACAAATGTGGAAGATTTACCGCTGTCTGCAGGCCACGGTGGTTCACAGTTACGACAGACCATAACAGAGGTATACAAACCATCTCTCTCTCTCTTACTAACTACGGTCTCACAACTACTACCACGGACTCCAAATTCCAACTACAACAACAATTATCTGTTTGCTCGGTGTTTTCATATCAACAATAATAACAAAATTAACTACTCTTGGTAACTGTTTTATATGTACTTTATAATTGATTCACGTGAAGTAAACCATATATAACCAAATCATTTATTCTTTATATTCTCGTTATTACATTTATACTTTTGCCTTTCATCCTTACGGGGTCGATAAAATAAAGTACCAGTAATACACTGGGTAAATGCTGGCCTTGAGCCAAAAGTAGAAACAATTATTATAGTTATTTCAAATTTGTTATTATCATTTCTAATAACTACATATAACCATTCAATATAAATTACTTATATATCCTTCGTTAAATGTATATTTATATATTTTTTGGAACACCCTGTATATATATATATATATATATATATATATATATATATATATATATATATATATATATATTCATTCAAAATATTAACAAAAATAGAACTTCATTGTGCTCAAGTATATTTTATTATACATATTTCAGAAGTACTGAGCTAACTTTAACAGTACGTCCTCATCAGATAAAATAAGATGATGCATGACATACTCTGACATAGTAGATGGTTAAGA
>OZ024742.1:311671675-311694175 GCA_964016885.1 Eledone cirrhosa
CCTACTGTCTTAAATTTAGAAAACATATCCTCTATGAGGTCACTAAACCTGCTAGAAACAGCAGCTAACTCTCCCCCATATTCAAAAGCAACGATAAATTTATTCAACAAAAAAAAAAAAATAGCGATAAATCTTTTTAAAAACATCTATCAACGAACGTGGAAGAAAGAAGTATCAGTTCATTTACTATACACAATAATATCCTCTATGTGGTCACTAAACCTGCTAGAAACAGCAGCTAACTCTCCCCCATATCACATCACTCCCTACTGTCTTAAATTTAGAAAACATATTCCCTATGAGGTCACTAAACCTGCTAGAAACAGCAGCTAACTCTCCCCCCATATAACACCCCTCCCTACTGTCTTAAATTTTAGAAAACACACGTTAGACAACCATGCAGAACAACTCCATCGCAGCTCTGTTGTTCGGCTGGCATATTATACGCGCGTGTTGCGCAAGTACTGTGAAACAATAAATTTCAACACTTCTTTGCACAGAGATAATATCCATAGGCGCAACTACAATTGTCACTGCTGGCGCAACTCCTGCTTCGGCAGTTCAGGTCTGCAATTCATTCACCCAGTGCCTGGCAGACAAAAAAGTGCTGCAATAAAATGGGTGGTGCAACCTAACTTTGGTAACTTACTGACCCCGAACAACGATGGGCTTTAATGCTAGTATATATATAAAACAAAATTTAATGTATCTTCGAATGAAACAGTTCTAGTCCTGTAGAAGCCATCTCTATATTAAATTTTGTTGTATTTACTCTACTAATGTACTGAATACTTGCTATGGTTACCTCCGATTGATGGCGACACACACACACATACACACACACACACACACACGCACACACACACATATATATGTATATAATCTAAACTATAATAAAATAAGAAGCGCGGGACTGCGTACGTTTTATAATTTGTTATCCCCTTAGTAAAATAAGTTGGATTACTTTGAATAAATAATGAATGAATATTACATAATTTATCTACTAAATTTCGTGGCTGTTCATTAAATATATTTTATTACTTATTTAAAGATTCACTTCTTTAAAATTTTCAAATGTCAACACTTCCGGTTAGCGATCGTTTAAATAAATATTCATATATTTCCGTCACTAATTTTCTCCTAATGCAGTTTATATATAATATCGTCTTTTTTTTTAATGTATCATGGATTACGTTACTGATTACATAAGACAGTGTAACACAGTCTTCGTTCAATTTGTGTGTATATTGTCAATTACGATTGTATTTGATAATATCTACATGCATATATACTTGCGTATAATATCAATATACACACTACACATGCTAGCAGATACATAATATATATATTTTTTTAAATATATCATGGATTACATTACTGATTACATAAGAGAGTGTAACACGGTCTTCGTTCAATTTCTGTGTATATTGTCAATTACGATTTTATTTGATGTATCATATCTACATGCATATGCATTTGCGTATAATATCAATGTACACACTACACATGCTAGCAGAAAAACCACCCTTCGGGTGGTTTTTCTGCTAGTATATATAATATATATACTATCTATGTTCGGCTGTTTTCCAATGGGTAGATCTGGTGGTTCGTGTTGGTAAATGATGATGCAATAAATTAATTAAAGCACTCAACATTATGCAAATCATCCATCGTAGATGCGGTATCCCGTGGTTGGTGCAAGAACTGAGATAAGTATTAATTGAACAACAACAGAAGGCCGAACTTTATAAATTTAATTCAGCGAAATACCGTATTTCCCAGCGTCGAAGACGCTACTTTTTTCCTTAAAATATATATATACATATATATATATATTCTTAAACTCCGGAGCTGAGAATTCATTTGGTTATTCTAAATAGAATATTAGTATAATGACTCCATTTATACCATAAACGCGGTTTTGTTTTTTTGTCTTTGCAAGAAATCGTTCTCCTCGCACAACATAATAACGTATTATCCTCTATCCTCGTTTTTCCCCCCGTTCTTTGCCAGGGAACGTCTTCACGAACCAAAGTATCGTCTTCCTGTTTTCCTTCGGTTGCAACGTTTTTCGAAATATTTACTTCTGCGTTCACAGATTGATTTTTTTAAGTTTCAGAAGATCCCGTTAAGGGTGAAAGCAGCGATTCTTTGCTTAAACTTTAATCTGTTATCTTAATAAATATTTGCTTTAGGGTTCTTATATATTTGATATACATATTATCCTGATCGAGCCCTCTTCACATTTATTATTATTACTATATATATATATATATATATATATATATATATATATATATATATATATATATATATATATATATATATATATATATATATTAAAATAACAGATTAAAGTTTAAGCAAAGAATCGCTGCTTTCACCCTTAACGGGATCTTCTGAAACTAACAAAGTCAATCTGTGAACGCAGAAGTGAATATTTATGGTTCTCGTTGATGGCACTGGCAAACCTGACTTCCCTCTATAAGGTTCCACCCGCTGACATTCTGAGTTTTACGATCACCTCGGTACTAGATTTACTGACCTTTGATTTAACCCGATGCCAATAAAATACACCTCACACCATCTGGGAGACGTTTACTAACATGGAATTGCCTTAGCTCAATTAACCTCAAAATAAAATTAGTGTAAAAGATATTTACACTCAGGTCTTTTGTTCACCTCTCCCTTATTTTGAATATACATTACTCTGAATTTAGTTTAGTTTTGTAACTATTCATAGAGCCATCCATAGTACATTTGGACTTTTTTGTCTATATTTCTGATTGTTTTATACTCAATTTTTGGAATTGACAGATTAGTTGGTGAGCTATTTTTAGCGTTCCTACGAACCTGTCACCTGACCTCTTGTTGCCAATTTCATCCATGCCATTGCGTATGCATCTTTTTTAAGAAAACACATGTATTGGCTTGATGAAAAAAAAAAAATTACTTTATTGTCCGAGACTTTCCTCTGATGAAAAACGTGTCTATCAATGTTGATTGTTTTCATTAACAAAGATAATTAATTGTTTCTACTTTAGGCACAAGGCCAGCAATTACCAGTGCATTACTGGTACTTTATTTTATCGACCCCGTAAGGATGAAAGGCAAAGTCAACCTCGGCGGGATTTGAACTCAGATGGTAAAGGGACGTAACTATGCTGGAAAGCATGGCGTCCGACCCTCTACCGATACTGCCAATCCGCCGCCCTTATTAACAATTAACAATTAACAAAGATAATTAATATTGTTCTTGCATTTTGAATCTGCAGTGACGGAAAATCGACGTGAGTGTAAATATCTTTTACTCTAAATTTATTTTGCTGGCGTTTCACTTGTTCTGAACATTATATATATATATATATATATATATATATATAAACCTTCAGTAGGGAAATGTGAAGTGGAGTGAGCTAATACATTAAATTGCCCCTCCAGCAACTATATATATATATATATATATATATATATATATATGTGTGTGTGTGTGAAAGCAGCGATTCTTTGCTTAAACTTTAATCTGTTCTTGTATATATATATATATATATATATATATATATATATATATATATATGAAAAAGTATGACCCCGACGGCAGAGCTCAAGCCGTGTCGACGGCTATTTCTGAAATAGCCGTCGAAACGGTTTGAGCTCTGCCGTCGGGGTCATACTTTTTCCTATATATATATATAGTGGAGGCACGTGGCCTAGTGGTAAGAGTGTTGGACTTACGATCATAATGTCGTGGGCTCGATTCCTGGGTTGCGTGTTGTGTTCTTGAGCAAAACACTTCATTTCACGTTGCTCCAATATACTCAGCTGAAAATGAGTACCTGGAGGTTTAACCCTGCGATGGGCTGGCGTCCTGTCCAGGGGGGAGTCTTGTACTCTCAATCGCTTCACGCCATGAAACCGGGATAAGCACCGGCCAAATGAGCCTTGTGGCTTAAGACAGACTTTAGACAATATATATATATATATATAAGAACAGATTAAAGTTTAAGCAAAGAATCGCTGCTTTCACCCTGAAGGTTTCAGTCGTGAACTTATTTGCATGGGATGTAACACTGTCTTTGTTCAATTTCTGTGTATATTGTCAATTACGATTTTATTTGATGTATATCTACATGCATATATTTTTTTATTTTATTAAATAACGTTACAAATGGGAGTGGAAATATAAACACATTTAATATCTATAAAGCATATAAATAAATTTACAGTAGAATAACATAACAAATATGTTTTAAATATATACATAAATAACATTAAAAATGCTTAGATAACATTATAAATTGCTCGCGATTCTGTCAGAAGGATATGTTCATTTAATGTTGCAATATTAAAGAAAATGTAAAGGAAGAGGTGAACAACCGAGCCACCACCTTAGCAAAAGACAGCAGCGAGGAGTACTGGGCAACCTCTCTAATGATTTTTGAGGCAAGCCAGCACACTCGCAGTGTTACCTCGGGTGATAGCGATGTGCGCACAACATATGCTAGCAGAAAACCACCCGGCAGGGTGGTTTTTCTGCCAGTATTTATAATACATACTAGCAGTGTATCCCGGCGTTGCACGGGTAAGAACATTGGTATTATCACCTCCAATGAGAAACGTTTATTTGTGAGTGGCTGTTAAAAACTCACGAAAATATACCGACAGGAAACTTGTTTTATTTGGAGAAAATTAAGAAGTTGAAAGTACAGTTTAGCTGTCTACGTGCATTGTTCATAGAAATATTGTTGAGCCCCTTCTTTTCATACTCCTCTGTTTTGGCCTTTTGGAGTAAATGTGAAAGAGAAAGTCACAGGTTAAGTTGGCAGAAGGTTCTAGTGTCATAGCAATAAGGCGTAGGCTACTTACCTCAAAAGTTCATTTGCACTCTTTCCACTAAGTTACTCTTTCTCTCTATCCTTGTCGGTGCAGTCCCTTGCGAATTTCTCGCGTAGGCCTGGTGTAGATTTGCACCCGATCCATCTACCTGATGCACATGTCCACTTTGTACGGCTTTTGGAGGAAGGAGTGACCAGCAGTACGTTGTTCGGTATTATTACTAAAAGATGTAGCAGAGAATCCCGCGTGAACTAACAGCTCGAGAGGAAACTGTTTACCTCGAAGATTCACTCGCCCTCGTTCTTGTCAATGCTCCGTTTAGTAGGTATTTGTTGGTCTACAGTTAGATGAATGGCGCACAAAGGGTTAATGTTTATTAACAAGAAGTGCAGCTGGGCTGGCTTGCCTCGCTTATATTATATATTAAAATAACAGATTAAAGTTTAAGCAAAAAATCGCTGCTTTCACCCTTAACGGGATCTTCTGAAACTAAAAAAATCAATCTGTGAACGCAGAAGTAAATATTTCGAAAAGGTTGCAACCGAAGGAAAACATGAAGACGATACTTTGGTTCGTGAAGATGTTCCCTGGCAATGAACGGAAAATAGCGAACATAATACGTCATCAATGTTTGTCAGAATGTCGTAATGCAGACAGCCAGGCATACAGACAGATATTATAAGAGCGCGACGGAGATGGATAACCGGCGCCTAACACCCCTTTAACAACAGAAAATTGAAAAATAAAAGACCGCAAGGAATATATAAATGCAAGTTTGAAGTCAATCGGAGTAGAAATGTGGATTTGTATAGACTTTGCAAGAATGAGGACACACACAGACAACTGCAGTTTTATATATATAGATAGCTAGTTTTTGTTTGTTTGTATGTCTGTTTGCGCGCGCGTGTGTGTGTATTTCTCTGTGTATGTGTGTGTATATCCTTCAACATATAGGCAACGCAACATAACTTTAAAAAAAACACTTTCACTATAATGACAGGTTGTTGAGAACATTCAAAAACTGACGCCAAAATAGTTTAAAATATTCCTTTATTTACAGCTGAGGTTCACAAACGTTTTGGGCCACCGTCCCCCTCACGGCTACGTAATACCCTCAGCGCTTCCCACCCCTATATCCAGAGAGACCTACCTTTATGCAAATTGTAAATAATATATAATAAATAAAAAAATTAATTTATTTGTAATAAATAATATAATATATACTATGTATAAATAAATATTATATATTTTTTATTCTACTATGTTTATATATAATATGTATTATTTGATATTATAATATAGTATTATATCATCTCAACTCCCCACCGCCCCTTTAGGCTCCAGCCCCCCCCCCCGCGGACTTTGAGAACATCTGATTTACAGTATGTTAATGTTTTACACGGAAAAAGAACTCCCACGAAGCTACTAGATAGCAACCTGTTGATTTCAGAAATCCTCCAATCTATATATATAAAACTGTGGTTGTCTGTCTGTCTATCGATTTTTGGCACACATCTCCTCTTAGAATCTCTCACGGAATTGCAGCGAAATTGCTATACTTGTACATTGAGCCCTAGCGAAGACATCGGAAAAAAAATAATTTCAAATTGACCCACCCTATGTGACGAAATCGAATATAATGTATCGATTTTTGAGCGTAAGTTATCAGTTATTTCCCTTTGTTCTGTTTACATTGAGCGTCTTACGTAAAAAATTACGCTGGCTTTCTCAGCGTTTAAAATGACATTAACACAATACACGAACGAACAGTTGTCGAGCCAGCAAAATATTGACCTGCAAAATTCATCAGTTCGAACACTAAGCTTCCGTTTTGCTTCATTTCCATTTAAAAGCATTTTAAAACAATATTTTTACTTGAAAACAAGCCTATTTAAAGACTACGTAAAACAAGCAAATATTTCGTCGTTAGGCGTGCAGACAGACAGTCGTGCAGACAGACAGTCGTGCAGAGAGGTGATATACGCGTGCAGACAGATAGTCGTGCAGAGAGGTGATATAGGCGTGCAGACAGACAGTCGTGCAGAGAGGTGATATAGGCGTGCAGACAGACAGTCGTGCAGAGAGGTGATATAGGCGTGCAGACAGACATAACTGATAATTTGGTTACGCTAATGTTTTTCTCTGCGTTGCAGTGTTTACATATTCGATCTTTGTTAATAAATAACCAGTGCAGTTTTTATCCCCAGCATCCTCTTCTGTTATAACATTCGGGTTATCGTTATGTTTTCTTAACTTCATAAGGCATATTGTTGGTTGAGGGAATATTAATCAAAAACACCACATGCAAGTCTGCACAGTAGACACTACAGTTTTTAAGCCAAAAAAGAAACTTAACATTGTAACTTTAACACAGCTACTGAGCGACCCCGAGCAACGCCGGGCTTTACTGCTAGTAAACAATAAAACTTACTAACTAAATAATACACATAATGTGATTGTTGTAAATATATAGAACATGTCGAGACAAATAAGTGCACAACTAACAAATACATTGTTATATTTGGGAATGGTCATGTTGTTCTAATATTGTAAAAAATAGTAAAACATACTCATTGTTTGGTTTGTTTTTCGCTTCATTATATTTTTATATTTTTTATAAATAACTAACAAAAGAGTCCGTCGTTGCCGGACACACCTTTCGCCACTTTAAATACCCCCTCCCCAACTCTCTCCTCAACATGGCTGTCTTTAAATCGCCCCCAGAACTCTGCTATTTTAGGAGAAAGCAAGATTTAAAGTATATGCTGACATGCTTCGGGAGCTAAATAACTATGTATTAAATTTAAACAAAATCGGACGGAAACTGTCTGCATGCAGACAGATATTTTCGTTTATATATATATATATATATATATATATATATATATATATATATATATATATATATATATAGAGAGAGAGAGAGAGAGAGAGAGAGATTTAGCTGCCAATCAATGTTTATCATTGATTGAAAGTTAAAAATATTAATATAAATATAATTTCTCAAAGTTCTTTCTCACACATTTCTGTGACATCTTCAGTTTTCTTATTTATTACGTAAATAAATACATTTAGCGCGTAAATATTATGATAATGTACAAACAAAAAGTAAACAAACGAGCCAAAAATATAGCAAAACACAATGGGAATACATACAGAAATTAGTAAAAGTTTGGTGGAACATTCAAACTGTAACATGACTAAATATAACATAAGGCAGTAAATGAGATCTAAGCAAGCGTGTTGTTTTGAAGATGGCGACTGAAGTTTGAAATTGAGTTAGAAATAGTAGCTTTCGCGGCATTTTGACAAGAGAAAATTAGCCTGATAGTGGGGTTTAAAACTCTCTAAATCAGCGGTCGCCAACCTTTCGGACCTCACGAACCACTAAATTCATAATTTTAAATCCCGCGGACCACTAATATGAATTAATGTCCAATGGTCGAAACAATCCTGAAGCCTACGTGCGTCATATTTTCGATAGATGATACATATGTGTAACATTCTTTCATGGATGTTAGTTCTTTATTGAGGAGAAACATTTTTTAGGGATGTTATAAAATATATTTTAACCGAATATCATTTTTGTTTTATTATTAATTTAACATAAAAATTGCAAATAATGTCCACATTTTTATGTGGACCACCAAAATTTCCTTTCACCACCAGTGGTCCGTTGACCACCGGTTGGTGACCACTGCTCTAAATGGAAAAAGGGTGGGTTTTGAGAGGGTCTTAAACCACACTATCAGGCTAATTTTCTTTAGTAAAAATGCGGCGATACCTTCTATTTCTAACTCAGTAAATAATATGTTCATAAAGGTAAAGTTGTTGTGCCAAAATGTGTGTGAGTTTGTGTTGCGCTAGCGACTGTTCCGATGACAAATGCTCCAGCTTGGTCAACAGAACAGCGCATTCATGAAATAAATGTGCATTCTGAGCATTCAATATACACGTGCACCTATAGCACAATTCTCGGGGAGATACAGCGTGACACAGTGTGTGATAAGGCTGGACCACTGACTTACAGCTACAACTTATTTTCCCCAGCTGAATGCACTGGAAACTGGAGAAATGTATTTCCGGGAATCGAACCCACGTTCGTACGATCGAGAGCTGAACAACCTAACCACTAACCCACACGCCTCCACAGTGTCAAAATAATAGAGAAAAAATTACACTAAATAAGCAAAAGGAAAATTCTAGAACGAGAATGTGTTGGTCAGCCAGAAGTCAAATCGAGGCAATGTATGAATAACATGAGTTTCTATAATGTTGGGTAGGCTCAAACCGAAGCACAGTGCTTAGAGATGTACTAAGATCTTAAACGCTCTTCAAGCCGTTAAGTAATGATTAGTTAAAATAGTGTTAAACATAGCCACCTAATATGCAAAATAAGACAGGTCGATTTTGTGAATCTGATAGTGTAAGTGCGATACGTTAACTGATATATAAAACAAAACATTTTTGGAACAGCTTTTTCGTGTCAAATTTCTACAAAATGAAATCCCAGTATATATATATATATACATATATATATACTGTATATATATATATATATATATATATATATATATATATATGTGTGTGTGTGTGTGTGTGTGTGTGTGTGTGTGCGCGTGTGTATATATGCAAAAAGTTAATGAGGAAAAACAATACAGTACAATGATGATGTATATTAGTTTAACGCTTGATATAGTAGGAAAAGTGTCTAAACAATTCGGAGGTTAGTCCTTTGTCGGAAGCTAGAATGTGAAATAGCAGAAATAGAGTAAGAAAAGAAAGAATATACCCATATATATATATATATATATATATATATATATATATATATTAATTCAAAATATTAATAAAATAGATATTCTTGTGATCAATTATATTTTATTATACATATTTCCGAGGTACTGAGTTAAGTTCAACAGTACGTCCTCATCAGATAAAATAAATGATACATGACATACCCTGACATAGTAGATGGTTAAGATTTAATCATGGTAGTGATTAACTTATGACAAAACTCAATATTTATACCCTAATATTGAGAACAGGAGATAACATAATACAAATAATAGAGAGGGTGCGTGTAATAGAGTTTAAGAAATACATGGCATCAATATAACAGTTATAAACATTTTTTTAATTTTTAAAAACTACTGGAGAAAGAGGAGGGATAGGAAAGCATAGAGGAAGAAACAGCTGATGTGATAATATATTATTAGATGAAAGATGATTAAAGAGAGAGAGAGACAAAGGGGAGTAATTTATGTTCAAGTTTATATACACAGATCTCCATATAAGCAATACATGTCCAAAATAATATAGTTGGCGGTTAATTTTCAAAATATTTATGTTCTCAATATTAGGGTATAAATATTGAGTTTTGTCATGAGTTAATCACTACCATGACTAAATCTTAACCATCTACTATTTCAAGGTATGCCATGTATCATTTATTTTATCTGATGAGGACGTACTGTTGAACTTAACTCAGTACCTCTGAAATATGTATAATAAAAGATCACAAGGATATATATTTTGCTAATATTTTGAATCAATATTAATAACTGTGGAAAACATTTTTTGTTGAGTGCTTCCAATCTATTATATAACTCATTCTTTGATGTATTCATTGAACCTTGTTTAACTTTTAAATATATAATATATATATATATATATATATATATATATATATATATATATATATATATATATATATATATATATATATATATATATATATATATAGGAAAATGTTCAAGACTGACTCTACTACCCAAAGTACTGAGTACTCTGGTGCGTTATGGTCCACCTGATTCCTTACCACACTCCTTCGTTATATATATATATATATATATATATATATATATATATATATATATATATATATAGGTAGAACACCGGAAGGTAATGTCCATAGTGGGAGAGCACTCAGTCCATGGGACGAGTTTTGTAGAAGAAGTAACACAACAGTTAGTTCACCATACCGAGAACAATTGTTTCACCTTATGCGGATCTTCAGCTCGAATTTCGAGCTGTCCGAGCTGAAGATCCGCATAAGGTGAAACAATTGTTCCCGGTGTGATGAACTAACTGTTGTATTACTACTTCTATCTCCCCCCCTCTCTCTCTCTCTCTCTCTCTCTCTCTCTCTCTATATATATATATATATATATATATATATATATATATATATATATAATTGGTGGGGGATGCTTAAAGCGTCCGTAAACGGTATGCCGTTTGAGCAATCGATGCCCTTACAGAGCAGAGTATAATATCACATAAGAAACGAAGAATCAGTGGTGCGACGAATAAAAGTTAATAGACATATTACAATCGTTTCTCTGGCGACCAGCTCGAGGAAACCCTGCTTCGTAGAATCGAGACATATCTGAGGATCTTGCGATTTCAGAGTCAGTTGTGATCATTGCATCGATCGTGCCTCGAGCTGGTCGTCAGAGAAACGATTGTAATATGTCTATTAAATTTTATTCGTCGCACCACTGATTCTCCTTTTCTTATGTGATATATATATATATATATATATATATATATATATATATATATATATATATATATATATATATATATATATATATATATAATATATATATATATATATATATATATATATATGAGAAAATTCAACTGATAAGGTATGGTTTCCTTAGCTATGTCAACATTTATAAAACACTATTTGTATTTTATCTGATGAAAGCGTACCAAAGTTTTTGGTACCCTTGAAATATATATAATAGAATAAATATGGTTTTATAAATATATTTAATATCATTGACTATTTACTCCAGAAACTGTCGAGTGCTCTGAATCAGTTATAAACATTTATATTTGTTGAATTTCCAATAAATTAAATATCCCTTCTACTTATATATATATATATATATATATATATATATATATATATATATATATATATATATATATATATATATATAATTAAGTTAAAAATGTACATCTACATATGCATACTGAAATACTAGTATGCATATGAATACACACACGTATACATATGTAGATGTACCAAGTCTTTCACTGGTTACTTTACTGTGAGTATCCAGCTATTCTGTATGTAAACACACAGACAAACCGGTTTTTAGAGTCATACTGGTTTTTGAGGAAACACCTTTCCTCTATTCTCCAGAAAGCCAGACAAGGAATATTGAACTAGTTTCGTTGTTGTTACAACTCATCAGCAATATTTACCTATCTACCGGCCTTTCTGGAGAATCGTAAAAGCACATATCGTTATATGCTTTTTCTATGAAAATTAGTAGTGGGCAGACTAATTTGCATAGAGTGTGAGTACGTACCGGTTCAACGGAGACGATAAAAACAAATAACGAAACGAAATTAAATTTCGTTTCGTTTGTAACTCACTTTTGTATGACTGACGCTTAAACAATTAAGTTAAAAATGTACATCTACATATGCATACTGAAATACTTGTATGCATATGAATACACACACGTATACATATGTAGATGTACCAAGTCTTTCACTGGTTACTTTACTGTGAGTATCCAGCTATTCTGTATGTAAACACACAGACAAACCGGTTTTTAGAGTCATACTGGTTTTTGAGGAAACACCTTTCATCTATTCTCCAGAAAGCCAGACAAGGAATATTGAACTAGTTTCGTTGTTGTTACAAATCATCAGCAATATTTACCTATCTACCGGCCTTTCTGGAGAATCGTAAAAGCACATATCGTTATATGCTTTTTCTATGAAAATTAGTAGTGGGCAGACTAATTTGCATAGAGTGTGAGTACGTACCGGTTCAACGGAGACGATAAAAACAAATAACGAAACGAAATTAAATTTCGTTTCGTTTGTAACTCACTTTTGTATGACTGACGCTTAAACAATTAAGTTAAAAATGTACATCTACATATGCATACTGAAATACTAGTATGCATATGAATACACACTGCCCACTACTAATTTTCATAGAAAAAGCATATAACGATATGTGCTTTTACGATTCTCCAGAAAGGCCGGTAGATAGGTAAATATTTCTGATGAGTTGTAACAACAACGAAACTAGTTCAATATTCCTTGTCTGGCTTTCTGGAGAATAGAGGAAAGGTGTTTCCTCAAAAACCAGTATGACTCTAAAAACCGGGTTGTCTGTGTGTTTACATACAGAATAGCTGGATACTCAAAGTAAAGTAACCAGTGAAAGACTTGGTACATCTACATATGTATACGTGTGTGTATTCATATGCATACTAGTATTTCAGTATGCATATGTAGATGTACATTTTTAACTTAATTGTTTAAGCGTCAGTCATACAAAAGTGAGTTACAAACGAAACGAAATTTAATTTCGTTTCGTTATTTGTTTATATATATATATATATATATATATATATATATATATATATATATATATATATATATATATATATATATATATATATATATATATATATATATATATATATATATATATAATATATAAGATCAAAAGATGGTTAAATGAGTTCCATGTATTTTATTATGCGCATTTCAAAAACAAATATCATCATGCAATAACATTTGTGTTTTCATCAGATAAAATAGGAGGACATGATATCTGATGAAAACACAAATGTTATTGCATGATGATATTTGTTTTTGAAATGTGCCTAATAAAATACAGGGAACTCATTTAACCATCTTTTGATCTTATATATTATGTATACTCCAGTCCTACAAACTGTAGAGTGCTTCTTATCCGATATCTGCATTGCTTTATTGTACTACAATAAAACTCACCTCTAATATATATATATATATATATATATATATATATATATATATATATATATATATATATATATATATATATATATATATTAGAAAGTGAGGTTTTTTTTACAAAATGAAAAATAACCGAGGTGTCCTACACGAGTGAAAGTATAAAGAAAAAGAGATGAAATCGAAAATGCAACTGGAGTCTTATTTTTTTAAAAAATATATATATTTATTTTGTTCCTTTACCGGTTTCGCAGTTCTTCTACTTTTCAGATGTGAGAAAAACCACAGACCCTCCATCTCAACTCACCTTTTGAAAAGCAGAAGAACTGCGAAACCGGCAAAGAAACCAAATAAATATATATATTTAAAAAAAAAATAAGACTCCAGTTGCATTTTCGATTTTATCTCTTTTTCTTTATATATATATATATATATATATATATATATATATATATATATATATATATATATATATATATATATAAGAAAAATGGAGTGCTGCGTGGTTGCACATGGGTTACATATGAATAAAATTAGTCCTTCATCAGTGATCTTCCAACCTTCATTGGTATTTCATCGCTTTAAAAATCATATACCTCTGGTTGGTGAGAGCAATAACTAAATAAAGTTATTGGGACAAGTAAAATAGGGTGAAACGAGCGAGAAATGTAAACAAACAACGATGGTATTGCAACGGAAAGATTTTATTTATATATATATATATATAGATATATATATATATATATATATAGATATAAAGGTATATAAAGTTATAAATATATATGTTTTGCATCGGGTCACTTTGTGGCTCAATGAAGAATTAATAAATTAAATAATCAGAGCTATATATCATAAAACATGTCCATAGAATCACCAGATAAAATATATACCGTTTCCTCTCCCAATTAGCATAATTAACCATATAAAAAATCAATTAGACCAAGCTATAAAAATAAAGGCTCCTATGAAGAAATCTCCGACAAATAACCGAAAGCAGCCCCTTCGCGGCGGCTACGACGGATCATTTATCGAATATTTCGACAGCATGTATGAATCGACCTGATATACAGTCAACTACACAGAATTAGGTGTAAAATAAACTAGAAGAAAAGGGTACATATTTAATTACCTCTACCATGGTTTCATCCGCATTTTAAGACATGCGATAACATTGGATATCTAGAGCTTCGGATTCTTCAGGAAGTTAGCTCAAATTTAGACAATTAATTTTCCAAAGTGATCGCGCCAAGAATACATTCAAAAATGGCTAAGAATCGTGACGTGAAGCGGTCAAGTTAGAAAGGATGTGATTAGTTGCTTACGGCTGGTAGGCTTTTTGCTAGAAAGCGCAGCCCAATACAGCCAAAATTGTATCTCAACCTAACGGGAGATTATTACATATATAATAATCTCCCGTTAGGTTGAGATACAATTTTGAGATACAATTTTGGCTGTATTGGGCTGCGCTTTCTAGCAAAAAACCTACCAGCCGTAAGCAACTAATCACATCCTTTCTAACTTGACCGCTTCACGTCACGATTCTTAGCCATTTTTGAATGTATTCTTGGCGCGATCACTTTGGAAAATTAATTGTCTAAATTTGAGCTAACTTCCTGAAGAATCCGAAGCTCTAGATATCCAATGTTATCGGATGTCTTAAAATGCGGATGAAACCATGGTAGAGGTAATTAAATATGTACCCTTTTCTTCTAGTATATTTTACACCTAATTCTGTGTAGTTGACTGTATATCTGGTCGATTCATACATGCTGTCGAAATATTCGATAAATGATCCGTCGTAGCCGCCGCGAAGGGGCTGCTTTCGGTTATTTGTCGGAGATTTCATCATAGGAGCCTTTATTCTTATAGCTTGGTCTAATTGATTTTTTATATGGTTAATTATGCTAATTGGGAGAGGAAACGGTATATATTTTATCTGGTGATTCTATGGACATGTTTTATGATATATATATATATATATATATATATATATATATTTATATATTTCGAAATATTTACTTCTGCGTTCACAGATTGATTTTTTTTTAGTTTCAGAAGATCCCGTTAAGGGTGAAAGCAGCGATTCTTTGCTTAAACTTTAATCTGTTATTCTAATAAATATTTTCTCTAGGGTTCTCATATATTTGATATATATTTATCCTTATCAAGCCCTCTTTGGATTTTAGTCTTCACATTTATTATTATTACTATTATTATTAATATATATCTATATATCTATATATATATAACTGTTGTGTTACTACTTATATATATATATATATATATATATATATATATATATATATATATATATATATATATATATATATATATATATATATATATATATGTAGGAGGTGAGTTTTATTGTAGTACAATAAAGCAATGCAGATATCGGATAAGAAGCACTCTACAGTTTGTAGGACTGGAGTATACATAATATAAGATCAAAAGATGGTTAAAGGAGTTCCATGTATTTTATTATGCGCATTTCAAAAACAAACATCATCATGCAATAATATTTGTGTTTTCATCAGATAAAACAGGAGAACATGATATGAAGGCTAAAAAACACTTGTGGATAGTGCAGTTGATTTAAAACTGCACTATCCACAAGTGTTTTTTAGCCTTCATATCATGTTCTCCTGTTTTATCTGATGAAAACACAAATATTATTGCATGATGATGTTTGTTTTTGAAATGCGCATAATAAAATACATGGAACTCCTTTAACCATCTTTTGATCTTATATTATATATATATATATATATATATATATATATATATGTGTGTGTGTGTGTGTGTGTTTGTATATATATATATATATATATATATATATATATATATATATATATATATATATATATATATATATATATATATATATATATATATATATATATATATATATATATAGATAGATAGATAGATAAATATACACGGGTGTGTATGATTGTGTATAGAAGATTATATTAATAAAAAGAATTCCAACTTTGTCTGATTTACTCGTTTTATTTACATTCCTTTAAAATTTATAATGGTATTAGAATGAAATAGTATGGTAGAATATTAAATGTTAAGTGTTAATTGAACAAGTACTTTCATGCTTTCGCAATCTTCAGGTTCATAATGTGTGGTGACAGTCAAGTGTGCAATTTTCAACTGTAATGAGATGGGTAAATTTTGTGTCTTATATACAGTGAAAAGTGGCTACAGAATGCTAAATCTTGCAAACTGTATTTCGACCAATCGGTGTGTAATCACACTGGATTACTAAAGCTGATTGGTTTAAGCGTCACGGTTGGTTGAGCATGTCTAACGACTACTAATTGACCCTATCCAAAGCATCAATTGTTTTGCTATTTTTAGAAATGATGAAAATAGCATTTTCTAGTAATCATCGCCATCAACATCACTTTTATTATTATTATTGTTGTTGTTGTTGTTAGTGGTCGTAGTCATAGTCATAGTAGGATTAATACCCAATTATTATTGTTCATTTAGCTTGGGTTTGAATTTATCAATAAAATTATTTTCTTTGATTTTTCTCTTGATTTCACTTGGGCTGTGTAATTTGTAGAATGGGAATATTATAAATATTCCCTGACCACATGTTGCTAGATGGTTACTTAGGGGTATCTGACGGACATTTGGGTCTCTGATTTGCTGCCGGTGTACCCGTGCACGTTCCGATAGTGCATTTCCAGTTTGACCGACATATAGTTCTTCACAATTCGGGCATTTAATGCAGTTAATTAGATTTCTGCTTTTGCAGTTCATATTTGCATTTGGGAATATTTTTCCAGTTTTTGTTTTCATATATTGACCGGTGTGTATGAATTGACATGTGCCACATCGATTATCATTGCATTTAGACACAGTGAATGATTGGTCTTTATTGTTAAGATCAAACTTTGCTTTTGTTAGTAATTGCTTTAAATTTTTCGGCTGTCTTTTACTAAGAGTCAAAAATCGATCTGTGATTAAGCCTTTTAATTCATTACTTTGAGCAATGATCGGTAGGTTTGCTTTGGCGATATATATATATATATATATATATATATATATATATATATATATATATATAAATATATATATATCGCCGTATTTTGACTAAAGAAATTAAAGAAAATTATTTAGGCTGATAGTGGGGTTAAGAACCCTCGGAGAAATGGAAAAAGATGAGTATTGACGTAAATACTCATCTTTTTCCATTTCTCCGAGGGTTCTTAACCCCACTATCAGGCTAAATAATTTTCTTTAATTTCTTTAGTCAGAATACGGCGATAGCTTACATTTATAATTTCAAACCCGCTCGCTGTTTCGAAAATATTCCTACTTTATATATATATATATATATATATATATATATATATATATATGTAACGAAGAGTATTTAATGTAACGAAAGGTATTAATAGTGGTTGTTAGATGAAATAAAAAGAATAGCTGATTTACTTCATATATAAAAAGGTTTACTTCACTTGAGTCAAAAAGAACAGTAAATAAGTTACCAGGAGTCGCGAAGATTGACGATGTTTTTTTGTTGTTGGTTCATGCGGCTGGTGTAGTCTGCGACCATGAGAAAGAGAGAGTAATGGTCTGTAGTTGTCTGTAGACCTCGGCGGCCTGAAGGTAGCGGTGAATCTTTCACATAGCTTGTCTGTATCGTGGTGCTTCGATCTCTCTGTGTAAAACGTGGGAAAATATAGTCTTTATATACCTGTCGCTTTCTGTCTCCCTCCCTCGAGGGATCTCCCACGCATGAACCTGTTTACGCCGAAAAGGATGGTGACCTAGAATTTGACTTTTAGGTGTCACCCAAGGTTCAGGGCGTGGACAGATTTCGCTACACACACACACACACAAACACACACACACATATATATATATATATATATATATATAGTGAAAACTGGAATGGGAACAAAAACAGAGAGGCAGTACAAACAAAGGTTTATTAGTTTCACGCTCTTGAAAGGTGGGGGGGGGGGTGTATATATATATATATATATATGTATATATATATATATGTATATGTATATGTATATATATATATATATTAAACAAGCAAATTATAAACGTAAACATGTAAGTATTTTTTTGAAACGGTGCGCGAGTTTGAAATTAGAAATTAGAAATTATAAGCTTTCACCGTATTTTAGACTAAAGAAATTTCTAGCCTCATAGTGGGGTTTATAAACCTCGGAGAAATGGAAAAAGATGAGTGTTGCCGTACGGCAACACTCATCTTTTTCCATTTCTCCGAGGTTTATAAACCCCACTATCAGGCTAGAAATTTCTTTAGTCTAAAATACGGTGAAAGCTTATATATATATGTGTTCTTTAATGCGAAGAAATACCGATGATAGTCAGAAGATCACTGATGATGGACAGTCCTGTTTCTTGCTCTATTTTTCATTCATATGTATCACATTCGCAACGACGCAGCACGCCATTTTTCATTCCTATAATTTGCCCCCTCGCTGCGACCTGTCTTTTTCTATCACCTTACTGCTATCCTCTCTCTATCTCTCTCCCCCTTCTCTCTTCTTGTACTTCTTATTTTCATTCACCCCCTCTGCTGGTCACACTCTCTCGGCTGGCCTCTTCATATATATATATATATATATATATATATATATATATATATATATATATATATATATATATATATATATATACATACACACATACACACACACACTCATATATATATACATGAAAAAATTCAGGACCCCAACGGCTGGGCTCAGGCCGTTTCAACAGCTAGATCCGAACACTGAATTGTTTCATATTACCCACTCTACTACCCCAAGTATCTAGTACTCTGGTGAGAAATCGTCTAACTGGTTTATACCGCTGCCATTCTGATATATATATATATATATATATATATATATATATATATATATATATATATATATATATATATATATATATATATATATATATATAAAGCGATGAAATACCAATGATGGTTGGAAGATCACTGATGAAGGACTAACTTTATTCATATATATATATATATATATATATATATATATGTGTGTAGATAAATCTACCAAAATATACGGTAGTGTCCAATCCGTATGAAGAACTCAATGTAATCCAAATATCATGAAAAGAGAAGATGCATTCAAAAATTTTCGATGATAATCACAGGAAAACAGAGTCAAGATAAATTAATAAAAACAATGAATAAAAACAAGTTCCTTATATTAAAAAATTCATCATTTTACGATCGTTTCTAGGATATATATGTGTGTTGGTATGTATATCATATAGATCTATGTAAAAATATTACAAACTATCAGAGGAAATATACATACCTTCACATATATATGCTGTCTTCAGAAATAATTGTTTCTACTATTGGCACAAGGCCAGCGATTACCCAGTACATTACTGGTACTTTATTTTATCGACCCCGTAAGGATGAAAGGCAAAGTTAACCTCGGCGGGATTTGAACTCAGAATGGCAAGGGTCGTAACTCTATGCGTCAAAGCATGGCGTCCGACCCTCTACCGATACTGCCAATTCACCGTTAGAAATAATGATATTTGTTTATTGAAAAAAAAAAACAACAAAGATTTAATATAATATGTTTGTTTGGGAACAGGTTTTGAATTGACCAATAGAAAAGTAGTAAGAGGTCAAGTTGATAGAATATTAGTAGTAGAAATTTAATTTAGGGGTAGAGGAATGCAGACTTAAGTTTTGAATGGGACTTAAGCTTTGAATGAAAAGAATACTTTGGGGATGAAAAGAGGTCAAGCCGGTGAGGGGTACACGAACTGTTGATGTTATTAAAGAAAAATGTTAATGTTAAAACCGAAGCAGAGTAAAATTTTAGGGTAAAGGTATTAGTGAGAAATACCAATCTTATTTAAAACACAAGGAATTTAGATCTATAACAAGAAATTAAATTAATTGATAGGTATACTTATAGGGATAAGCGAAGGAAAATAAAATTTTGGGATAAGTGTAGTAGTGAGAAATACCAATCTTATATAGACTACAAGGAATCTAGATTCATAACAGGAAATTAAATTAATTTATATGTATACTTTTAGGTATTAATTTTAGGAAAAGAGAGCTGTAAGAGGGAAATAAAATTATGAAGTTCTCTGTAGTAAAGTACTAATTATAGGTTAACTAAATAAAAAAAACTAATTATAATAATATGTAAAATATAAGTGTAAGGTGTATATTAATTAGGTTTATAATATTTGAAAGTTCTTCTAATTCTATGATTGCAAGATATAATTAATTCTTGTCGCTTATTTAATAGGATATCTTTAGATTTCATTATTTCAAAAAGTTCCTGGGAGCATAATCTACACTTATATCTGTTATTTTGATAAGGGCTGGCCCTTTTGAGCACACTCCAGGTTGTAATCGATATTCTTTTTTCTATAATTATTAATTGTTTCAGCCAAGGATGTTGTATTAGCTAATGCGGCATTTTAAAAACTATGTTTGTGGGTATTAAATCTTACTTTACATTGGTTAGACGTAGCTCCTATATATGAATAAGTTGAGTCCTTAGTGCTAATTTTACATTTATATACTATGTTATTAATAAGACAATTTGCCTTTAATGGGCAATTTCTTTTGTTTCTACAGTTTTTGAAATAATGAAATCTAAGGATATCCTATTAAATAAGCGACAAGAATTAATTATATCTTGCAATCATAGAATTAGAAGAACTTTCAAATATTATAAACCTAATTAATATACACCTTACACTTATATTTTACATATTATTATAATTAGTTTTTTTAATTTTGTTAATCTATAATTAGTACTTTACTACAGAAAACTTCATAATTTTATTTCCCTCCTACAGCTCTCTTTTCCAAAAATTAATACCTAAAAGTATACATATAAATTAATTTATTTTCCTGTTATGAATCTAGATTCCTTGTAGTCTATATAAGATTGGTATTTCTCACTACTACACTTATCCCAAAATTTTATTTTCCTTCGTTTTTAACAACATTCTTTAATAACATCTAACTCTTATTTATCACATCCATATGAATTAATATAAATTTATCCCTATAAGTATACCTATCAATTAATTTAATTTCTTGTTATAGATCTAAATTCCTTGTGTTTTAAATAAGATTGGTATTTCTCACTAATACCTTTACCCTAAAATTTTACTCTGCTTCGGTTTTAACATTAACATTTTTCTTTAATAACATCAAATTTTCGTGTACCCTTCACCGGCTTGACCTCTTTTCATCCCCAAAGTATTCTTTTCATTCAAAGTATTCTTCCCATTCAAAACTTAAGTCTGCATTCCTCTACCCCTAAATTAAATTTCTACTACTACTATTCTATCAACTTGGCCTCTTACTAATTTTCTATTGGTCAATTCAAAACCTGTTCCCAAACAAACCTATTATATTAAATATTTTTTTTTTTTTTTCAATAAACAAATATCATTATTTCTGTGACTTTGCCTTTCATCCTTACGGGGTCGATAAAATAAAGTACCAGTAATGCACTGGGTAATTGCTGGCCTTGTGCCTAAAGTAGAAACAATTATTTCTGAAGACAGCATATATATGTGAAGGTATGTATATTTCCTCTGATAGTTTGTAATATTTTTACATAGATCTATATGATATACATACCAACACACATATATATCCTAGAAACGATCGTAAAATGATGAATTTTTTAATATAAGGAACTTGTTCTTTGTTTTTATTCATTGTCTTTATGAATTTATATATATATATATATATATATATATATATATATATATATATATATATATATATATATAGAGGACGTAAAATAAGAAAATATCTTTTTAAAAAAAATTTTTAAAAAAATTTTTTACTTACTTAAATTTTCACTCCAACTAATTAGTTTCTGCAAT
>OZ024742.1:311699175-311701675 GCA_964016885.1 Eledone cirrhosa
TATAGAGAGTGGAAATAGATAGAGATAGATATATATATAGAGAAAAGTAGGTAGTTGAACATCCGTTGAATGACGTATCAATGATACATTTATTTATTTATTTATTTATTTAGCTCTAGTATTAATGTAAGGGAGATATATGTGGTTAGGAGAGAAACCAGCCGTTATATATAGAGAAAAAATGAAAAGTAGCCAGACATAGGCGAGGCAGAATTTAAAAACCCTATGTTTCAATGTAGAAATATTAGTTCGTATAAAAAACAGGCACTATAATGTAAATATCAGTATTCATGAATGAGACACGTATCTATAATGTGTGAAAAGTAATGATCTTATGTCTAGTTTTAAAAATTCATGTTTATATGATAACTACAAACATCGATGTGAATTTACGTGATCAACTCTGCAAACTCCTATTTCACACGGAGAACATTCTCATTGTGCTATAAAAATTTAAGTATACATATATGTGTATATATACACATATATATAGAGTCTATATTAATTTTAACAATACTATTCTTGTCTTTACTCTACATGATTATCTATCAAGCAGAAATAGAGAACAGATTTCAATATATTAATAAAAATATCAGAAACAAAAACAAAAAATAAAAAATAATAATAAATAAATAAAACAAAAACTAAAAAATATTACATATTAAAAATAAAAATATTAAAAAATATTAAAATAATAAAAATAAAAACATATTATGCCACGCAAATCGACCACAAAGATCAACCCTTCAAAATTAATTGACAATATATTGCCAAGTTCATTATAAGCATCAGAGTCGAAAACAGATAAAACTAAAAATTATTTACCAAATCACGTCTAGCAGAAATCATTTCAAAAGTTTAGGATACCCATTTGGTCTACATATGTTCTTATATTTAATATAGAAGTTTATCTAGTGTAACATTTATTCGATATATTTGGAGCATCAACTTTTAGGGTAGTTTAATTTTTCATGAAGAATGTTTAAAATAAAAATAAAAAGAAGAGTAAATAGAAGAAATCGAAAGATTTATCGGCTAGTTTCATAAATAATTACAAATCAAACTAAATATATTACATTTTAAATTTAAATTTATATTTAAAAGTTGAGTTCAATCTATGTTTGCAGCAACTGAATAAATTTGTCCGTAGATTAAGGGAATTTTTAGATTTTAGTATAAAGAATATCTCCTCCGCTCAGAGGTCACATGTCTCGGAGGATGAATTAAAAGGAATCCCTCTTGAGACTATATTCCAAGCCGTCGAATATCTAACGTTATCTTGCCTAAGTTGCCAGAGTACGCCTGATAGTGCTGTTGAAGATTTTTTGCTTGGATCTGTGAAAGAATTATTGTGGTTATTATAGCGAAGTTTAAATTCCGTCGATGTGGAACCAACGTAGTTAAAAGAATTAGAGTCCGTTTTAACATTACAGTTGTATATTATATTTTTAACTAAGCAGTTGTTATTTAACGGACATTTAGATCTATCTCTACAGTTACATTTGTTAACTTGTATATTATTTATGCTATTATCGCTAGGTTTTAAGTTCCTATTATTTATTCTATTAATATTTTGTGCTAAATTTTTGGTGGATGAGTAGGTTAATTTTATAGTATGTCTATTGAAAATTGAGTGATACCTATGTGTTCTAGGGAAGCGATTATCAAGAGCTTTAAAAAATAGTTTAGCGATGTGGGTTTTAATGTTTAGTGAGAAAGGGGAGGCAAACCATATTATATTCCTAGTTCTATTTCTTTTTTGGCTTTTGGAATTATTGTAATGCTTTCTATTATAGTTGTTAAGGTTGTGGCCGTAATTCAAATAGTTGTTATTTTGTTTAGTTTGTCTATCATTATCTATGTACATAATTTTATCACTATATCCTGCTCTAGCTAACGCTTCATTGTAGTACTGGGCTTTTTCGTCGAAAATCTTTCTATTAGACGAGATTCTAGAGATACGTTTTTGAACAGAGTTTACTATAGTATTTTTACTATTTTATAGAGTTGATCACGTAAATTCACATCGATGTTTGTAGTTATCATATAAACATATGAATTTTTAAAACTAGACATAAGATCATTACTTTTCACACATTATAGATACGTGTCTCATTCATGAATACTGATATTTACATTATAGTGCCTGTTTTTTATACGAACTAATATTTCTACATTGAAACATAGGGTTTTTAAATTCTGCCTCGCCTATGTCTGGCTACTTTTCATTTTTTCTCTATATATAACGGCTGGTTTCTCTCCTAACCACATATATCTCCCTTACATTAATACTAGAGCTAAATAAATAAATAAATAAATAAATGTATCATTGATACGTCATTCAACGGATGTTCAACTACCTACTTTTCTCTATATATATATCTATCTCTATCTATTTCCACTCTCTATATATCTCTCTCTGTTTCTTTACATGAAGTTCTTCTCTTTATCTATCTTTCCATCTCTCTATTTAGTTGCATGCATTTCTTCTTTTTCTTCG
>OZ024742.1:311704175-311739175 GCA_964016885.1 Eledone cirrhosa
TATACGACTGTTATTTCTAGCAGTACGGTTATGAGACTAGTTAGATACTGTAAAACCATGTGCGTCACGCAGTCTTTTAAATTATTTAGAAGTGAAGCATATCAATTTGTCTCTGGATGTTTACTGAGGAGAGCGGGACATGATATTCCTACACTTATTTAACTCGAAACATATTTGGATCTTAAAGTTTAAACTTATCTACGGAACAGGTTTGATTTTGAAATTTAAATGTGTCTAAACATCACGGCCTCTTGGCAATACAGTTCGTCTTCGTTGATTTATTATTTTAAATCGATATGGACAAACTGTAGTATAATAATTAGTATACTTCAATCTGGCTAAATTTTTCTTTTGCAATATATAAACAGATGTGTTGGTATCTGTGTTTCATCACATACATATTAATTTATACACTGCTCAGGGGGTAATTTCCTCCTTCGAGCTGATTCCATTGTAAAAGAATTCATTACCTTATAAATATATATATATATATATATATATATATATATATATATATATATATATATATATATATATATATATATATATATATATATATATATATATATATATAATACAACAAGGACGAATGGTTACTCCTTCATTACGTTTTTGGTTGGTGACGCACGTTTCACTATTGATCAGCTCAAGGTTCGATCTGTATCAATCTAGCCCGACTTGTATTATTATACTACACTCTGTCTAGCTCTACACCTCGATACCGACGTGAACCTAAACATCGAGTACTCACCCGGGTGAATTTATAGTAACTCCGTGTTACACTCCCTGTATATATATATATATATATATATATATAAACGGAAAAAATGAAACGAATTTTCATTCCTCACTCTTAGTACGGCTGTTACTTAAATATAAGTATGTATACGTACATACATATATGTATACAGACGTACAGTAGTATGTATGTATATATACGTACATGCACATATATATATATATGTACGTATGGATTCACCGAACATTTATTATAATGCTCGGTGTGTTTGTAAACAAACATCCCGAATTAAGCCGTACAGTGTCTAGCACCATCGTTGCTCATTTGTTCAACACTGAACATTAACGAAGAGATTAAAGGTAAAATTGGCCTCAGTGTTATTTGATTTCTGAACATTTCGAAATTAAATATAACCAAATCTCCCTAAATCTCGCTCCACTCTCAAAATTTGAAGATGACTCATTGGGCTATTTACTCCCTCATATAAAACAAGACGAAATGGCCACGATGGGAATACCTTTAATCATAAGCCACTCTATCGTGGCTAGCCTAGGGACAAACAGAAGAGTGACAAAAAGAACACCACCTTCTTCTTAGTCTTCTTTGAGACCACCACTACCACTTTAGCTAGTCTCAACGCCTTTGTTACCAATATCTAATCCAGATTACTATTGTAATCTCCCCCAGTCATCCACCATCACCAACATCTCCATTAGTAACTAACATTACCACTTCCACCATATCTAACACAATCACAACTATCACTATAATCACATCATCACAACTGCCTTTAAAATTTCACATTCTCCCCTACAAACTTTACCAGGATTACTACTAGCTACACCCCTATCTCCCTATCATTGGGATCCCGACTCACCACCAATCTTCCATAAAATACCTTCGCCTATCCTCTCTTTAACAATAACATCAACGCCATCATCATTACTATTATCAATATATCTTGAACCAGCTTCACACTTAGCTCTCTACAATACACTTCATTAAGTTCCCATAAAACATCGGAGCCATTCTATGAGAAACACTGAAAATAGTTTACCATATTAAGGAGAAATCTCGCTATCTGTTTCCGTTGACTTTGACATGTTGTTAGTGTTTTTAGTATAGCTGTTATTGTTACAATAGCTTGCGCTGCTGCGATTGTTGTTGATGGAAACATGAAGTGGCAAGAGATTGAGTTTCATTACGTGACTGGAGTGTAAAGTATATTATAGCGTTTTCTGGTTTGTCTTTGGGTAATATGGTTTAAGGAAACTAAAAATAAATTACATTGAAGTAGTTTATTGTATGACTGTAATGTTGTTGTTCTTCAGTCTCAGGTCAGTCCTGATCCAGCAGACTTATGATCAAAGGTTTCCCGGTTGTGAACATAGTCTTGGACTATATTCTGGAATGAGTTCTACTTTTTAAAGACAATATGGAGGTATTTGTGAGATGTATGGCTGTTGTTGTATATGACTGCTTTAGGCCAGCTCTAATAGAAAATTCTATGATCGAAGCATCCAACTGGTGCGTATACTCAGTGTGTCCGAGCAGGCCACACACCACACATTCGTGAACCGGCATTCCTCCACCTCTGATGCCAGCTCAAAGCGTTTACGCGACCTTTTAATCGCCAAACTCATCGCCGGCTTCACCAGCACCGTCTGCCATGTTTTCGATCGGCATCACAACTCCACAACGGTGTTTGGCTCAACGCAGTACTATAATTTGCGACTGAAATTCAACTCGACAGCGACTGCTTGCACATCGGTGTTTCCCCTGAAACTAGGCCTCAGGGTCTGTGAGCCTCACAAATGTCGTTGTGGATCTATTGAATTTTTTAGGTCTCCACTCACTGCCATGCCGTTATAGTGCTGGCTGCCTCCCACGCCAGGCTTCCCTTCCCAGCTCGAGCTAGCGAGGCTGGGACGAGGGGACGGTAAAAGACCAGACGGCATGACAGTCTTTCCATTCCGCGCGGGTAGGCCCCTCATTTTGGATGCCATATGTTGTGACACCTCCTCCGGTAGCAACCTGATGTGTTCGGCTACCAGCCTAGGCTTCGCTACCCAATAAGCTGTTGAGGGCAAGCTGTCAAAGTATCTCTGACAGGTTTGTGGCTGAACCTGTGGCAGTGGGAACTTTCGGAGTTCTTGGCCGCCGGACCACATTCCTGCTTACTGCTATCGGAGCAGAGCTGGCTACCTGCAAGTGCGAGTCCAACGAGGTGAAGTGACTGTTCCAGCGTGTTTCCCTCGCAGCCCTCCTCCGCGGCAGTATCTTCTCCATACTATCGGCCGAGACCACGAGGATGACTGTCCCTTAAGATTTTGAATGTGGTGATAAACTGAGTAACTGTATAGAAATGAAACAAAACCTTGTCTGATTGATAAAACATAAAATAAATTCGGAAAATAAATAAAAGGAGCTGGGTTATGAGATGTACAATACTTTTCTCCCTCTCCAACCGCTTACTCTCTTTCCAACCTCTTACTCTCTCTCTCTTCGACCTCTTACTCTCTCTCTTTCCAACCTCTTACTCTCTCTCTCCGACCTCTTACTCTCTCTCTTTCCAATCTCTTACTCTCTCTCTCCGACCTCTTACTCTCTCTCAAACTTCTCTCTCTCCAGCCTCTCCCTCTTTCTCTCTTCCCCTCCCTCTCTCAAACCTTTCTCTCTCTCCTCTCTCTTCCTCTCTTACTCTCTATCTTTCTTTAACCCCCTCTCTCTTCTACTTTAACCTCTCTCTCTCTCTCACTATCTCTCTCTTTCTTCCACTCTCACTCTCTATCTCTCTCTAACCTGTCTCTCTCTCTCTCACTCTCTCGCCCCCTCTCCCCCTCTTCCTCTCTCCCTCTATCTGACAGTTGTTTTCTTTCACTGATCATTTCTTTTTCTATTTCAATCTTTTTTGTTTATTACTTTTCTTTCTTTCTTTCTTACTTTCTTTCTTACTTTCTTTCTTCCTTTCTTTCTTCCTTTCTTTCTTCCTTTCTTTCTTTCTTTATATATCCCCCACCCATTCTTCTATTGGTATGTATGTATGTATGTATGTATGTATGTATGTATGTATGTATGTATGTATGTATGTATGTATGTATGTATGTATGTATGTATGTATGTATGTATGTATATATGCATGTATGTATGTAAGTATGTATGTATGTATGTATGTATGTATGTATGTATGTATGTATGTATATTTCTCTCTCTCTCATCTCTACCTCTCTCTTTATATATACATACTCATATATATATATAATATAATGATAGTGGCAAAGTGCTCAATAGTTAAAAACCAGAGCTAAACAATGTGTTAAGAAGCCATACAAAACTGAAAAGGTGGTCAAGAAGGCATAACCACCCAAGCCAAAAACCAAATCAAGCTAAACAGGTCAAAACAAAATATATATATATATATATTTATATATATATATATACATACACATATATGTATATATACATATATATATACACACACACACACACACACACACACACACACACATATATATATATATATATATATATAGGAACCAGTAAGACCCCGAAAGCTGAGCTCAAGCCGTTTCGACGGCTAATTCTGGACTAAATGAAAATTTATCCTGGTATTTAAATAGCCGATCTTCTCAAGGGGTAATTCCATATATGGTCAAAGTGATTGTCAAAAATCAGTAGTAATTCTGTGGTTGCAAATTAGTAGGGGAGATGGTGGCTAAACCTGCCAGTAGGAGAAAGAGGGGAGGGGTGGAGTAGACCCAATCAAGCGTTGGTAGTGCCAGCTACAGCTGGGCATGAGGTCAAAGAAGATACAGGGGAGGGGGAGGGGGAGGAAGTCGGAACGGTAGGTAGAACAAAGAGGGGTAGAAATAGGAAAGAAAAAATACTGAGAGTGAAGAAAAGCAAATAAGTGTAAAGAAAAAAGTAAAGTAAATTAAATTCTACGACCTAGGTGTCAGGCTATTGTTAGGCGAGAATAAAATAAAGAAAGAAAGAAAGAAGTAAAGAAATAAATAAATAAATAAATAAGGAAATAAGTAAAAGAACTAGGTGGGACGAAAAAGGCAAGGACCCTTTTAAGAGGTATAAGTACGTAAATGATACGGTGACGGGTCAACAAAAGGGGCCAAAATACTAAAGAGACTACCACGAAATAAACAATAAAGGTTTCCATCCCGGGCCAGCAACGACCCAGTGCAGCAAAGTGAACTTGTACGAGATAATAATTCTGAGTCCCGAGAAAAATATATACTAATGCTAACTCTAAAAGATCTAAAACAAGCTACATGAAAGTTCGTACGAAATAAAGGTAGAATACGGAGAAATAAATTCAGAATCCACCCCGCCCAGAAGAAAAGCGAAGCAAGAAATACTGAAACGAAAAAATAAGGCATAAGTGCCACTAAGAAATATAGAGGGCACAGAGAATAGTGGGAGCGGTCGGAAAAAGGGGGCAAGTATCCGGGGTCTAAGCCAACTGCTATAAAGGGCGGAGTCCGCCAAATCTATCATAGACTAGGGGAGGGGGTGGTCCAGTATTAGCCGTCGAAACGGCTTGAGCTCAGCTGTCGGGGTCTTACTGGTTCCTATTACCCACTCTACTACCTCAAGTATTGAGTACTTTGGTGCGTTATGGTCCACCTGGTTCCTTACCACATTTCTTTCCTTATCTAGCTCCTACTCCCGTAGTAGAGCACTTTCCGACCCTACCACGCCGTATCCAGACTTTTCCGCTAAGCTCAATTCATTTCACCCGCACCATGCGAAAACACAACATTGACTTCTCTACCAAGAACATCCCAATCCCACCGAAAAAACTTTACCTTCGGATGCTCACGCAAAAAATTGATCTATTTGCGAAAAGACTTAGATGGAGAACTTTTTTCTATGACAGATATTGCGACAACCAAGACTTCGGCACCAAGGAGAGATTCGGATTTATTACCTACAAATCTCCGCCCCTGAACCCCTTGCTCGCACCCTTCGAGAATGACCTCTTCCAACTGGTCAAGAACATTAAATTTAAAACCAGACACAACCAATTCCTACAAAAACTCCGTAGCAACTTAACAGAGTATGATAACACAAATGACATCATGGTGCATTCGGATAAAACTGGGAACCTATACTTTGTCAACCCTGACAGATACCACACACTGATCAGGAGCAGCCTAAACTCCACCTATAAAAAGGCCAACCACTCTTGCATCGAGGACATAAATCGAGATGGACAACAAATCACCTCCAGCCTCGGGGTCGCCGACCGCACGGAACCTCTAGACCCACGGACACCATACTTCACACTGAAGGACCATAAATCCGATTTTGACCGTAAACCCTCTATCAGGCTTATTAACCCAACGAAGTCCGACATAGGGAGAATCAGCAAAAAAATCCTAGACCACGTGATACCAAAAGTCAAGCAACACACCCGACTTAGCCTATGGATCAACACCCAGGAAGTAATCTCCTGGTTCAGCAATATGGAGGATAAACGAGAAACTAAATTCATACAGTTCGACATAGAGAGCTACTATGCTTCAATCACCTTACCGCTACTTACTGCCGCCTTGGACTTCGCCGAAACACTCGTGCCCATCACCGACCAGGAAAGAAAAATCATCCTCCACGCCAGGAAGACAGTCTTACTCTTTGACGACTCTAAATGGATAAAAAGAGCTCCCGACTCACCCTTCGACGTCAGCATGGGCGCCACGGATTTGGCGGAGGTCACTGATCTTATAGGATTATTCCTAATAGCCAAACTCACTGATATGTTTCCTGCATTCGGTGGTGGATTGTACCGTGATGATGGGCTCCTTACCCTTAAAGGGTATAACCCCAGTAGTACAGATCGGGTCCGGAAACAATTAATCAGATTCTTCCGCGACTGGGGATTTAAAATAACCCTACAAACGTCACTGACCCGAGTAAACTTCCTGGACGTAACCCTCGACCTCGAAAACGACCTGTACTACCCATACAGGAAACCTAATGACAATCTGCACTACATCCACCGCCGATCAAACCATCCTAGGAACATCACAAACAACCTGGTCAAAAACATCTCCCTCCGCATATCCCGTTTGTCAGCTAATGAGCGGATATTCGATGAACATGCGCCTTATTACAACCAGGCCCTCAAGCGGAGTGGTTTCCGGGAGGAAATATCCTACTGTCCAGCCCCCATTAGCGGAACCAGCAGGAGACACCACCGCTCACGCAATGTAACATGGTTCAATCCTCCCCACAACGCAGAGGTGACTACTCCCATCGGGAAACTATTCTTTAGGCTCATTGAAAAACACTTCCCATTACAACACCGCTACCACAACATAATTAACAAAAATACCATCAAACTCTCTTACAGCACTACACCAAACTTCGCACAAAACATCGTCTCCTCTAACAACAAAAAACTCAACCCCGATGGCAGAAATAACCTAAATAGCAGTGGAGAACCGACCAGGAGGTGTAACTGCCCGGATAGATCTATTTGCCCACTCGACAATAGATGCAGAGACCGTAATGTGATCTACCAGTGCAACGTGAGGACGGATACCTCCAACAAAGCCTATATAGGACTTACCGCATGTGACTTCAAGACCCGGCTATACCAACATAGACATACCTTCCGAAACCCGGCCCGGCGTCACGCCACTACACTTTCGGGCCACATATGGGACCTCAAGGACAACAACATCACCTATGATCTCACTTGGAGATTACTGTCCAGAGCCAATTCTTACACGGGAGGACGCCGTCCGTGCAATTTATGCTCGGAGGAAACTTTACAAATGCTGTTTTCGACGGACCAACTCCTAAACAAGAAAGATGAACTGGTTACTGCATGTAAACATAGATTGCGTAGGACTTACCTCGCCCTCAAACCCCATAATGACCCGGGGGGGGGGGGGGTAGACTAGGGCTATAACACCCCACTTGCCGATTTTGCAATGGGTAACCCCTGCTTGCCAAGGATGACGTAAGATCTTCTTTGTATTCTTTTATCGCTTCCTTTATTTCCTTCCCCCCTCTCTCCTTTGTCCTTCTACCCCAGCTCTTCTCCTTTGTCGGCGTCTTTTCTCGCCCACCCGAGGCTGCCCTTTGGCCCCATGTAGCCTTAGTACCCCCACCACCCCCTCCCCTAGTCTATGATAGATTTGGCGGACTCCGCCCTTTATAGCAGTTGGCTTAGACCCCGGATACTTGCCCCCTTTTTCCGACCGCTCCCACTATTCTCTGTGCCTTCTATATTTCTTAGTGGCACTTATGCCTTATTTTTTCGTTTCAGTATTTCTTGCTTCGCTTTTCTTCTGGGCGGGGTGGATTCTGAATTTATTTCTCCGTATTCTACCTTTATTTCGTACGAACTTTCATGTAGCTTGTTTTAGATCTTTTAGAGTTAGCATTAGTATATATTTTTCTCGGGACTCAGAATTATTATCTCGTACAAGTTCACTTTACTGCACTGGGTCGTTGCTGGCCCGGGATGGAAACCTTTATTGTTTATTTCGTGGTAGTCTCTTTAGTATTTTGGCCCCTTTTGTTGACCCGTCACCGTATCATTTACGTACTTATACCTCTTAAAAGGGTCCTTGCCTTTTTCGTCCCACCTAGTTCTTTTACTTATTTCCTTATTTATTTATTTATTTATTTCTTTACTTCTTTCTTTCTTTCTTTATTTTATTCTCGCCTAACAATAGCCTGACACCTAGGTCGTAGAATTTAATTTACTTTACTTTTTTCTTTACACTTATTTGCTTTTCTTCACTCTCAGTATTTTTTCTTTCCTATTTCTACCCCTCTTTGTTCTACCTACCGTTCCGACTTCCTCCCCCTCCCCCTCCCCTGTATCTTCTTTGCCATCATGCCCAGCTGTAGCTGGCACTACCAACGCTTGATTGGGTCTACTCCACCCCTCCCCTCTTTCTCCTACTGGCAGGTTTAGCCACCATCTCCCCTACTAATTTGCAACCACAGAATTACTACTGATTTTTGACAATCACTTTGACCATATATGGAATTACCCCTTGAGAAGATCGGCTATTTAAATACCAGGATAAATTTTCATTTAGTCCAGAATTAGCCGTCGAAACGGCTTGAGCTCAGCTGTCGGGGTCTTACTGGTTCCTATTACCCACTCTACTACCTCAAGTATTGAGTACTTTGGTGCGTTATGGTCCACCTGGTTCCTTACCACATTTCTTTCGTTATATATATATATATATATATATATATATGAGTTTGTGTGTGTGTATGTGTGTGGTTGTCTATGTGTCTGTTTATGCATTTACCTATCTATGCATCGATCTAACGATTCTCTAAGCTTTTCTTTTTTTCTTTATTATTTATAAGTTCTTTATTAATTTTCTTTCTTTCTTTCTGTCGTTATTTATTTATTTATTTATTTATTTAATCATATATCTATCTATTATCACTCCCGCTTGTCTATTATTACTACATTCATTGATTTATATGTGGCAATCTCCATGGCAACTGTGCCTCCTAATAGAGATGAGGGAACCATAAAAATAAATGTGGAATAGCCATCAATATAGAAAGATCCTACGTTCACTTTAAGCACGCTAAATTATACTATAATGGTTGAATCCCTGTTTCCTGTTTCCATTGAAACTAGCCAGCCTTTTACCGGAAGTGACGACTTGCCTTGATGCTCATACTCTCATTGCTACGATCACGAACACATACTCAAAGATATACACACGCACATTATGTGTGTGTGTATGTATGTATGTATGTATGTATGTATGTATGTATGTATGTATGTATGTATGTATGTATGTATGTATGTATGTATGTATATGCATGTATATATATATATATATATATGTATGTATATATTTATATATAAACCAGGTGGACCATAACCCACCAGAGTACTAGATACTTGGGGTAGTAGAGTGGGTAATATGAAAAGATTCAGGACCCCGACGGCTGAGCTCCATCTAGCTGTCGAAACGGCCGGAGCTCAGCCGTCGGGGTCCTGAATCTTTTCATATTACCCACTCTACTACCCCAAGTATCGAGTACTCTGGTGGGTTATGGGTCACCTGGTTTTTTACCACACCCTATCTAATATATATATATATATATATATATATATATATATATATATATATATATATGGTAATTTAACGATAGTTATAGCTCTGATTTATCTAAATTATTGAGCCCTCAGCCACTCATATCGGATTTGTTTATCGTTATTTCGTGAGCTGATTTTCCGATACTCGATTATTCTATTATATATATATATATATATATATATATATATATATATATATATATATATATATATATATATATATATATATATATATATATATATATATATATATTGTTATACTTGGGGAGGGTTATATTTGTGTAATATTGCCAGAATTAATAACAGAATACACTCACTGTTTGGTTGGTTTTCGCTTTTCGCTTTTATATCTGTTAATTTAACTTATTCGGTCCTCAATGTTGACATTGACTGACCAGCGGTCAAAAATACAGATACAATATAGACACAAAGACATATATATAGTTTATCAAAGTTCTTTCGTTGCACATCTGCAACATCGTCAGTGGTGCTATTGTTTCCTCCTCCCGTTGCATTGTATTTTCTACGCCATCTTTATTTAGTCTGTTTATATATTTATTATTTTTTTTTCTCTCTTCTTTGCGCATGCGTTTGCGTGTGTGTATAGTGTTTTGTTTGATGTGTGTTCGTGATTGGGTGACTGTGTATTGGTTAATGTATTCTATCTTTACTAGTGTGTTTATATATGTGTTTGTTGTTATTGTGCTTGTATATGTATTTATTTATTTATTTATTTATTTATTTATTTATACTTCTCTTAGGTCAGTGTTGTTTGTTTGGGTGTTGTTGTTATTCCATTCATTTTTTTCCTGTTTAGCCTTGGCCTTCTAAGTTCTATTTCACTGGCCTCTCTGATTTGCCTATCTGTTGGGTCATTTCTATGTTTAGATATTATTCTAATTTCTATGTTGTGTATGTTACCGTCGTGTTGTTGTCTGGCATGTTCGTATAGTACTGAACCGTTTTTTCGTCCCCTTAGTTCCTCCCAGTGTTGGTCTATCCTTTCACCTATGCTACGAGCTGTCTCGCCTATGTATGTTGTTGTCATGTTTCTGCAAGTACCCTCTGTACATATTATGCTATAGACTACGTTTCTAGTTTTACAGTTTATACGGGGGTTTACCTTACATATGATACATTTCCTATTAGTACAGTGGGTTTTCTTAAAAGGGTAGGTTTTGCTGATCAGGGATTTTATTGTGGTTCCTGGCTTTTCTACCACCTTAATCTTTAAGTGGTTCTTTCTCAGGGCCTTTCTACACTGGTTAGCTAATTTCCCTCCAGGGGTAGCGTCCGCAAACATGACACTCTGGTATCTCTGGTTGTCGTACCATGAGGTGGCTTTCCCTATCTTATGTCTAGCCCCATCTAAGCTATTCCATGATTTGCTCCTGTATAATGGGCAAATTCCTTTCATGTCCAGTTCTATGAGGGTCTTATACTTCTCCGTGGCTCCTTCGTATATTCTGTCTCTTTGGTTGTAGCCAGAGAACTGCATGCAGTTGATGAACTGTTGGATGTGTCTTTCCATTTCTGTTGGGTCGCACATGCGGGACACGTTCTTCATCACTCGTACCAAGTCTGCGATCAGAATATTAAACTTAGCACTACTAGACATTGCTGAGTTTTTGAGTATCAGGTATTTGGAGGCCATGGGTTTAGCATAGTGTGAGTGGAGAATTTGGGCTCTCTCGCCTATAGTGTTAATCCAGAGTTCCGTGTCTAATACAGGTAGTCTATTGTTAGGGTGTTTGGAAGGGTAGTCGATAGTTACAGTTATGCTCTGGTGTATGTAATTAGCTATCTGCTGGATGCTTTCCATTGTGCTACGTTCTAAATCAAACTTGTTAGTGCTCTCTTGTGGGGATGTTCTTATAACTATATTGATATCGTCTACGTAACGAAAGTACATGATGAGGTCTATGGAGCTCTCATTAAGGAGATCTTTAAGTCTCCTTTCCCACCATACCATAAAAAGGTTGGAAACGTCACCAGCTATGCTGACGCCAATGGCTGCTCCCTCATTTTGGGTGTAGATCTTCTCGTTGAACTTGAATATGTGCCCCTTTAGGGTAGTTTTGATACAAGCCCCTATTGCATGTGCGACCATTTTTCTTACCTGATCATTGTTTTGGGGGTTCCGTATAGCTTTGGTCCACCCAATCCACCTTCCCATGGGAGTCTTTTTAGCCATTGAGGTTATGGTGGGGGGTTTACCTCTTATGGGTCTACTGGGGCAGAAACGTCTAAGGTCATGGCTGTCTAGGTAGTCAGTGTCGTAGGTAAGTCTAAGTAGGAGGCCCAGTTCGTCTGTGTCGACGTCGCAGAACTCCACCTCACTCTCAATGATCATCTCCACACATTTTTCCACAGCAAAAATAATGTTAATGGATGGGTACAATGATACCACATCCATGCTGCCTCTTATGCAGTTGGATAGGTTCCTGTTTTTGTTGCACTCCCTGATTCTGCTGAGGAAGTCCTCTGTACTGTCACATACATCTGGGGACATCTTGATTATGCGGCGTATAACCATTGAGAGGAAGTAGGAGATCCTGTAGTTGCTAGCTATATTTGCTCCGCATAAGGGTCTTGTTGGTGGTACTGTTGTCGGGTCGTTGACTGTCTTGTGGTCTTTGCGGTTGTATGCCATTGGTAGACGCCTGGAAGTTGTTGGCAGTGCGTCTGCCTGGCTTTAGGATGTCGGTCCACATCATCATGTGAGCGTTGAGGATTTTCTCTCTCCCATCATGTATTTGCTGTGCAATTTCGCTCGTGTTGGTGATGTGGGGTTGCATAGCCTTGATGTAGTTCGGCATGCTGTCTATTGACATCCTACCAGACTTATCCGTGGGTAGACATACTACCTCACCATCCCTTGTGCGCTGCTTGATTTCATATCAAAAACCTCGCAAAACTAATATATATATATATATATATATTTTTTTTCCCCCTATTCTTTGCATTATTCATTGATTTATTTACTGTAATTTTTTTCAGCTTTTGAATTTTTGTTTATGTTTTTTCCATGATATCCTGTGTTCATCTCTGATTACGATTTTTTTGTTTTTTGTCCCTGCGTTCAAGTTGAATACTTTCCTCTCACGATATATTTTTTTGTTATTTTTTTGTTTTTTTGTTTGATTTTCCCTCCTCCGTCTCTGCTCACCCCTTCGCCCTTACCCCTTCGTCCCCCCAAAAAATCACACCCTTCCCTTCGCCTCTCTCTCCACCCTGCTTTTACTCCACGCCCACCATGCCAAGCCTGAGATCCTTTCTCCACCAACTCCACACCCGCCTCAAACTTTTCCTCACCCACTCCTCCCACCCTGCTATCTCCCTTCGGCCCTCAATCTCTCCTACCTTCTCTTCGCCAAAACCCGGCATTCCAACCACATCCATTTGCTCAGCCGCTGCCTCACCTCCACCTCATCCCCCTTGGCTTCCGACTACACTTCCACACCTCCCCCTCCGCTTCCCCTCCACCCAACGGATCCTCACCCGATCCTCGCGCCTCCTAATGCGCAACTCCATCCGCTCCTCCCTCTCCACCATCTGCAACCTTGACCACAAACTCACCCCACCCTCCTCCACCTTAACTCCGCATGCCAGCCCTTCCTCGCCCACTCTATCTTCCCTTTCATCCAAAACCTCAACCACGACCTCTTCTCCTTCCTCACCTCCACCAAAGCCCTTAAGCTACACCCCGCCCCATCCCCGTGACCATCATCTTGGACGCCGGCACCAGGGCAATTTAGCACCCTGGACACGTTCGTTGACGCCTGCCGTAGCGCAGTAAATCGCTTCGACTTCCGCCACCGTTCCAAACGGAATAACATCTCACGGGGCGAACTCCTCGCTCTCCGCTCCCTCCGTAGCCGAGATGACATCGTCATCAAACCGGCGGACAAAGGAGGCGCCGTGGTGGTATGGCGCGCTGACCGCTACACGGCTGAAGCTCTCAGGCAGCTCCGTAATCCCCTCTTCTACCGCCCTCTACCCTCTGACCCCACACCCCTCTATCAACAACAAGTTTCCTCCACTATCAAACACCTTGTCTCCTCCTCCCTCCTCCCTCCCATCGCTTCCCACCTCATCGTCCGCACCCCCGCACCCCTACTATCTACTTCCTCCCCAAACTCCACAAACCTGACAACCCCAGCCGCCCCATCGTCTCTGCTTGCAACTGCACCACTGAACACATCTCCGCCTTTCTTGACTCCATCCTCGCCCCCCTCGTCACCACCCTCCCCTCTCACATCTCCGACACCAACCACGCCCTTCGCCTGTTCGACTCCTTCACTTTCCCACCCGACCCACATCCCCTCCTCTTCGCCCTAGATATCCAGTCCCTCTATACTGTCATCCCCCACGCCGACGGCCTTCGTGCCCTCCGGCACTACCTCGACCTTCGCCCCTCCAACCCCCCCCCCCCCCCCATCACCCCCACACCCACCCTCCAAGCTGGTCCTCACCCTCAACTGCTTCTCCTTCTCGGGTGAGTTTTACCAACAGGTCACTGGGGTAGCCATGGACTCAAGAATGGGCCCAAACTATGCCAACCTTTTCGTTGGCCATGTTGAGGCCCAAATCTTTGCCCAGTACACCGGCCCCACGCCCGAACTGTACGGTCGTTACATCGACGACTGTATTGGAGCCACGACCCTCACCCGAGAACAGCTCGACTCCTTTCTCTCCTTCTTCTGCGCCTTCCACCCCACCCCCCACTTCACCACATCTATCTCCACCACCCACGTCCACTTCTTAGACATCTCCATCGCCATCGACTCCTCCCACCGCTCCCTCATCACCTCCGCCTTCTTCAAACCCACCGACTCCCACTCCTACCTCGACTTCACCTCCTCCCACCCCACACACACTAAACACTCTATTCCCTACTCCCAACTCCTCCGGATCCGCAGCCCCTGCAGCCGAGATGCTGATTTTGAGTCCCAAACCCTTTCCCTAGTCAGCCATTTCATCCGGCGAGGTTACACCCCCTCTCCCTCGTCCACACCGCCTTCACTCGCGCCCGTGCTGTCCACCGCTCCACCGCTCTCACCCCACGCCACCGCACACCCACCCACCGTCTTCCCTTCCCTCTCACCTACCACCCTTCCACCTTACCCCTCCACCGCACCATCCTCCGCCTCTTCCGACGCCTCCAGTCCGACCCCCCATTTCCTCTTTCTTCCCATCCCCACCCCTCCCCTCCTTCAAACGCGCACGCAATCTCCGCACCCTCCTCGTCCACAGCTCCCTATCCCCCAATCACGCTCCCCCCGGTTCACTTCCCTGCTCCAGGCCTCGTTGCCACACCTGCCCCCACATCATCAACACCACCACCTTCCATGGTCCCAATGGCCACTCTCTCTCTGTCCGACACGCCTTCCGCTGCACCTCCTCCAACCTAGTCTATGGACTTCGCTGCAACCTACGTCGGACAGACTGGACGTCGCCTGGCGGACCGTTTCACGGAACACCTCCGGGATATTCGCCTCGGCGGGAGTTCCCCGATCGCTCGCCACTTTCGCTCCCCTGGACACTCCGCCCACCACCTCACAGTCTGTGGTCTACTCCAATGCCATGGTACACCCGCGACCCGCCTCACGGTCGAACAACGCACCATTTTCACCCCCCCCCCCCTGTCTGAACTCCCCACCCCTATTCCTTTAGCCTTCGACCGGCCAGCTTCCCCCCACATTCCCCACTAACACCCCTAACACACTTCCCCTTTCACCGCCCCACCCCCTTCGCCCATCCCACAACTAACAATACTAACACCCCCTTCCCTTTATCACACTATCCACACCCCCGCTTTCCACCCTTTCCCCACCACACGGAATACTAACACCCACTAACACCTCCTTTACCACACACACACTCATCCAAACACGCACACACACACCAGTACACTACATTCCCTCCTCCGTCCCCAACACCTCTTCCCTCCCCCTCTCTCTCCCTCTCCCCGCTCCCCTACACCCCTTCACACACATCCCACTAACACCGCTACTAATATACACCCCGTCTCCCCACTTTACCCCCCCCCCCTCACACACCCATCCTATCCCCTGTCCACCGCACCTCCGCACACACAGTCTACACCACACTGACCTTACTCCACCTGTCATCCAGCTCTGCTGCTACCTCCTCTTCCTTTTCCTCCTCTACTTCTATCTCTTCACCTTGCCTTGACCCTCTGACCACTTCCTGTTGCGCGCGCACCCCACTTCCCTCCACTTCCGACTACCACCAACATTGGATTCCACACCACTGGATACTTTTCCAGCCATCCACTCCATACCATGGAAAATATCCAGCATCCCTTCTCACACTCGATGGAACTACCTCAGCAACTTACCCACGAACATACACTCACATTTTTTTCGCACCACGCCACCCACATCCACACCACATATAAACACAAACACACGTGCGTACCCCCACTTATATACACTCTTAACCTCCGGAATCCAGAACATGGAACCTCGTCCTTCTTCTCACACACACACACACACACACACACACACACACACACACACACACTCACGTACACCTACACACATACACAAACACCACCTTCAGCCTTCCCCGCTTCGACCCCCCGCCTCCCTCGCCCAACTCCACCCGCCACCACCCTTACATGCCTTACACCCTTCCACCACTTGCTCATCTTATTGTTAATTCTTATGTTTATTTTTCGTTTATTTTTATTTTTATTTTTATTTTTATTTTTATTTTTATTTGTTCTCCTTCCCCCTTTTTTCTAAATGTATTTCCTATTTATCCTGAAGAAGGCCTTATTCCCGAAACGTCGTTCCCCCACTCTCAAAAGCGCGAACCTAATAAACCTTTATTTGTCTGCCTCTCTGTTTTGTTCCCGTATAAATTTGCACTATATATATATATATATATTTGACTCTTTCTTCCTCACTTTTCGTTGCTTCACCATCTTTGTTTGTTTACACTCTCGTGTCCCCTTTATTTACGTGTCCCAACGACTTTTTTTAGCCGTTGCTCGCACCAACCGGAGGTATATGGCCTTTAAAGCGATGAAATACCAATGATGGTTGGAAGATCACTGATGAAGGACTAACTTTATTCATATGTAACCCATTAGCAACCACGTAGCACGTTTATTCTCATATTTACACATATTTTTCCCCCGCTGTGACCCGTCTATTTCGTTCTTACTGCTTCCTCTTTCTCTGTATCTTTACCCTCTCTAACAGTCACTCTCTCTGTTAGCCTCTTCCTCACCCTTCACTCACTCACTCTCTGTTACTACCTCTCCTCCTCCTCCTTCTTTCCGTTTGACCTGTGCGTAATTCTTTTCTTTCGCACCTTTGGTCAGGCAGGTTCGCTTTTTCTCTCTCTCTCGTCTACGATTTCACAGAACTTATGTTCACCGAATTCACAGACCAGATTCCTTCTTCCTCCCGTTAGACCTGTACGGAATTCCTTCCTTGCTCACATTCCAACCAGGTTTGATGGTCTTTATTCTCTCTCGTTCACGATTTCACCGAACTTATATTCATGGAAATTTGGGACTTGACTCTTTCTTCCTCATTTTTCGTTGCTTCACCATCTTTGTTTGTTTACACTCTCGTGTCCCCTTTATTTACGTGTCCCAACGACTTTTTTTAGCCGTTGCTCGCACCAACCGGAGGTATATGGTCTTTAAAGCGATGAAATACCAATGATGGTTGGAAGATCACTGATGAAGGACTAACTTTATTCATATGTAACCCATTAGCAACCACGCAGCACGTTTATTCTCATATATATATATATATATATATATATACATACAACACACACACATACACACATACACCCCCCCACAACCCCACACATATATATATATATATACAGGAATGCAACACACACACATATGCGCACATGTGCATGCGCCCCCTACCCCCACCAATTATTTCTCTCTCCCCAAACTACCAAAACACACCTTTATTTGAATATGCGCTACAATCTACGAGTATGTACATGTTATGTTTATCGCATATCGAAGTTTTTTCCTATATTGGTTGATATTTGATATCAACAGTGTAACATACTATGTTAACTTTCATAGTAAATATTTTGTCATGACATAACTTTTTCTCCACATATCACTATTTGCCAATTGCTAGTATGTGTATCTAGAGACAGATTTCATAGGTCATTTTGTTGTAATCACTTTATAATTGTTGAAAGGTGTAAATGCAATATGACCTGCTTGGACTCAAATTGCATTTATGTAATCATTTTAGAGTGGAAAGAGCTAAACTAATCTCTACAACTAAATTGACCAAATTTTTCCTCTAACCCCAATTCGTAAATGCTTCTACTGCTCCTGTATGTGTGTGTGTGTGTATATATATATATATATATTAGAAAGTGAGGTTTTTTTTACAAAATGAAAAATAACCGAGGTGTCCTACACGAGTGAAAGTATAAAGAAAAAAAGATGAAATCGAAAATGCAACTGGAGTCTTATTTTTTTTAAAAATATATATATTTATTTGGTTCCTTTACCGGTTTCGCAGTTCTTCTGCTTTTCAAAAGTAGAGTTGAGATGGAGGGTCTGTGGTTCTTCTCACATCTGTATATATATATATATATACATACAATATATTAATAAATGGAAACTATATTTATAAAACCATATTTATTTTATTATATATATTTCAAGGGCAACCAAGGCAAATTATGGTGCGCTTTCATCAGATAAAATATAGATTTGTTTTATAAATAAATATTGACATGCACGTAAAATATTAATTGAATTTAGCAACCACCTTTGGACTAGAGCAGATAGGGATAACAATTTCGATATCACTATGGGATCATCGGATTCGGCGCAATTAACAGATCTTGTGGGGCTTTTTATTAACAATACTTTACATAGGAAAATACCAGAGATAACCGGTGGTTTATATCGTGACGATATGCTATTGATTATTGAAAATAATAATAATTGTGAAATAAATAGGAAAAGAAAAGAAATTATACAATTTTTTAATAGCGTTAATCTTAAAGTAGAAGTAGAGAATAATTATAAAATAGTTAATTTTTTTAGATGTAACTTTAAACCTTAATACTGGTCTTTATTATCCATTTCATAAAATCAATGAGAATTTAAACTATGTTAACTTTAATTCCAATCACCCCAGATCCGTTAAAAACACTACTGTAAATTCTGTGCAGCAACGTATTTCTAGAATTTCAGCGAATAAAAATATATTTGAAGATAAAGCACAATATTATAACGAAGCGTTAAGTAGAGCAGGCTATAGTAATGAAATTAAATACATTGATAATAAGGATGTGCCAATTAACCATAACTATAAATATAATTATAATAGGAAACCTTGCACCAACTCGAAAATCAAAAGAAGAAATAGAACTAGAAATATATTATGGTTCGCTCCCCCTTTCTCATTAAGTATTAAAACTCCAATAGCTAAACTATTTTTTAAAGCTCTTGATAAGTGTTTTCCTAAGACACAGATATTACTCAATCTTTAATAGACATACTATTAAACTCTCATATTCCACCACTATGAATTTAGCGCAGAATATTAATAGAATTAATAATAGAAACTTAAAACCTAACCAGAATAACAGTAATACCTCCAGCAATATCCAATATAATGTTACGGCTCCCAATAATATAAATTCAGATAAATGTAATTGTAGAAATAAATCTAACTGTCCTCTAAATAATAACTGTTTAGTTAAAAATATAGTATACAATTGTAATGTCAAAACCAATGAAAATTCCTTTAACTATGTCGGCTCTACTTCCAAAGACTTCAAATCTTGTTTCAATAACCATAAATGTTCCTTTACGAATATTGGTAAAAAATCTTCAACTTCTCTATCCAACTTATTATGGAACTTAAAATCCAAGAATATTAACTATTCTTTATCTTGGGAAATTATCTCCAAAGCTCCTTCATACACAGCTCTATCCAAAAATTGTTCCCTTTGCGTTGAAGAAATATTCTTTATACTAAAAAGTAAGAACTCTATTAATTTGCGTAATAATTTATTTAGTTCTTGTAAACATCGTTTAAACTCAACTTTTAGATATATATATAAAATGTAATATATGGTTAATCTCCTTTACATAATATTTTCTATATCCAACCACCTACAACTTCATCCTTCAGATTATATCTATATATGATTCATATATATTTAATTTACTTTCTATTATCTCTACTTCATAAATACACTTTATATTATTACATTTATCAATTGATTATAACCTTTTTATATGACTATTTGAAATTCTTTTAATAAAAATTTTCCTTGAAAGACTTTCTGAAGGTTTTAGAAAATTCTTTGAAAGTTCCTTTGAAAGATATGGAAAAACCATTATTTTCATATCTTCCAATATTTTATATCTTCAAACATTTTTAATATATATCCAAATATTTATATATATGTGGAATAACATATGATTTTTATATATATATGTGGAATAACCTATGGTTTATGTTTTAATTATATTCTTAAGATAAATTTTTTAACTTTATAACAATTATGACTTCTTATAAAATAACCTATGGTTTATGTTTTAATTATATTCTTAAGATAAATATATGACTTCTTATAACATAACATATGGTTTATGTTTTAATTATATTCTTAAGATAACATTTTTTTAACTTTATAACATTTCTGACTTCTCATAAAAAATTTATGAAAAATAAAAAAAAATTTTTTTTTTGAAAGAAGGTTTTTTGAAGGTTTTTTTATGTATCCTTGGAGTCATTTGAGTTCTTAAAAAATCACTTCTAACTTCCTTTATACTTCCTTACTGTTTTTATAATATAATCAAGTAGTTATTCCTTTGTAAACTCTCGTAAATTTTCATAAATTTTGAACTATTTGGATGTTTAAGTTTTGACTTACAACTATTAATAAATATAATTTTGCCAAACTTACTTTAATCAAATAAACTATACTAGATTTTCTCTAATGTAAAATGCTATATATTTATTTAAATAATTTATAATCCATAACATACACATCTAAACGAATATATTATTACTAATACATCCTAATATAATATAAATACTTCTGTTTTAATTTTAATTTTTAATTTTTAATATTAATATTAAATTAAATTTTTAATATTAAGGTAAATTTTAATCTTTAATTTTGATTTTTAATTTTTAATTTTAATTTTTTCAACTTATCATTATAAATATTATAATCACAACGTAATGAACCATACATTCTAAATATTATTCTTCCACGTTAATCTTATTTCTTCTTTCACTTAGATATATTCTTCCATTAATATTTATTTCTTCGTTCACTCTTGACTATCTTCACTATCACTATGTATAATCGTTTTTTCTTTCCTCTTCTCTCTTTCTCCTTCCTTTTCTTTTTCTTTTTCTTTTCTCTCTCCCTTACATATCCTCTTCTTCCAACAGTTTAATTTAAATAAACCGTTATCTTTTCAACTTTTCGGACACTCATTTGCATACTCACTCATAACTTTGTATTACCTTCAATAAAATATTATCTCCACTATCCAGGAAGCTCCAACCGTTAAGGTTGTCTTTTTCCGGGTATGTCAATATTTATTTATAAAACAAATTTGTATTTTATCTGATGAAAGCGCACCATAATTTGCCTTGGTTGCCCTTGAAATATATATAATAAAATAAATATGGTTTTATAAATATAGTTTCCATTTATTAATATATTGTGTATTTACTCCACTAACTTGTTGAGTGCTTCATATCAGTTATAAAAATGTTTAAGCTTGTTGAATCCCAACAAATTAAATATAACCTCTGCATATATATATATATATATATATATATATATATATATATATTTATACACAGGTCCCAAATAATAAAGGGGTGGGGTTGGACATTGCAAAAATTCTTATAAGAGGGGGTCGGGAATCGGTAATTGTATAGTGTACGTTCATAAATATGGGATATAGTGAGGGGGAGAGTTTTGTGGTTGTAGAGGGGTTGTGGAGGGGATAATAAGTGAGATATAGGGAGGAGGAGAGTTTGTTGGTGATTGATATAGAGAAGGGCATTGGGGGAGATAGGTGTAGATAGGTATAGAGATGGGGATAGTTTACTGGTGATATGTAAAGTGAGGGTGATTGGGAGAGATAATATGTAGGTGGGGATGGGATGCAGGGTGAGGGTGTAGGGTGGTGGGGATGGTGTGTAGTGTGGGTGTGTAGCTCCCCACCAATAGTTATATTCTTCTCCCCAAACTACCAAAAAAAACACATCGATATGTATTTGCGCTACAATTCATGTACATGTTATGTTTATCGCATAACGAAGTTGATATTAATATCACTGTAATATGTTATTTTAATTATCATAGTAAATATTTGTTGGCGTTCAAATGGATAAATTGTTGCTGCTTCCAACTCGTGCAACCAACATAGAGTTGACCGTGGGAGAAACACGTAGTAGAGAGATCAAGTCCAACTATCTTGAGGGATTGAATCTGAGATTTGTTAACTGAAATAATTGTTTCTACTTTTGGCACAAGGCCAGCAATTAACCAGTGCATTGCTGGTACTTTATTTTATCGACCCCCGTAGGGATGAAAGGCAAAGTTAAACTCGGTGGGATTTGAACTCAGAATGGCAAGGGAAGTAACTCTATGCGTCAAAGCATGGCGTCCGACCCTCTACCGTTACTGCCAACCCACCGAAAACTTAGTTGGACTAGAAACTGAAGCCTCTTAAATTCAAATGGAACAGACACACATACACTCACACAAATTTATAAAAAAACACACAGGCATATATTCATACAGCGTTTCATTATGTCATACAGCGTTTCATTTTGTCAGTCGTCACAGAAATGTATGTATACTCACACACCCATACACTCACACACATATCTTGTCAGTCACCACATATGTTTATGTATGTGTAGATGTGTGTGTTTAATTCTCTGTGTATCTGATTAAATATTTACGTGAAGATGTGTTTGTATGTAAGTTACTAAGACACAACATACGTAACGAACGTGTAAACACACCCACCCACACACTCACTGACACACACACGTTCATATACAACATGTGACGTCATTGTCGTCGTGTTATAAAATGTCCGTTTACTTATAGTTGACTATAGAAAGATTATTTTAGATAAAATGTTATATTGTTTTAATCCAAATGAAAATAAAAATTACATGTTGTGAGCGTTTTAGCGAAATTGATAGCTCTAAGGAGAAGTGGTAAAGTGATGGAGGAGTAGTAATTATTGGTGTCGAATTGGATAAAACGGCAATGTTCCTTGTTCCATATGCCGTTGAATCAATCAATCACCGCGAAAGAATTGTTCCACAGTGCAAGAGGGGCCAAATTTCTAATTTCAGGTATAATTCTATCAAGAATCCTTTTACTAAATCTACCTAAATCGGACTTCGTAGGGTTAATAAGCCGAATAGAGGGGTTGTTCGGAAAATTGGATTTGTGATCCTTCAGGGTAAAGTGGAGAGAAATAGGGTCCAGAGGTTCAGTTCGGTCCAGGATGCTGAGATCGGAGGTGATTTTAAACCCAGCATCGTTGATTTCATTAATGACGCCCCGATTAGTTTTACGGTAATCCTTAGTTACAGCATTATGTGGCAATTGGTGGTAAGTACTGCGTTCTACTTCATATAGATTGTCAGTTTTGTCGGAATGGACGTGCACAGCATTAGAATCCTTAATAGAACGAATTCTATTCTTCAGGTCCTGCTGGAAGGAATTACTCCTATTCCGAAATTTGATACTCCGTATGAGTTCCAAGACAACATTTTCTAAGGGTAGCAATGCTGGGTTACTCGGAGCGTTATTATAGGTTTTAAACCCAAATTTATCCTGTTTGTTGTCTGCTTTTCCCTGGTTGTCGAAATAAAAGGCACGCCAACGCAACCTTTTAATGAAAGCGTCTGTTTTCTGTATCAGGAGTTTTAGGTATGTTTTCCTGCTAGGTACGGGTATGTTCTTTGTAGAAATATTCAGATGTTGTTTCTGCATGATGAATATAAGTCAATAGAGGGCTCAACCGAGGGAGCCAAATAGTAATAATAATAAATTTGAAGACTAAAATCCAAAGAGGGCTCGATAAGGATAAATATATATCAAATATATAAGAGAACCGTAGAGCAAATATTTATTAAAATAACAGATTTAAGTTTAAGCAAAGAATCGCTGCTTTCACCCTTAACGGATCTTCTGAAACTAACAAAGTCAATCTGTGAACGCAGAAGTGAATATTTCAAAAAAATTTGCAACCGGAGGAAGACAGGAAGACGATACTTTGTTCGTGGAAACGTTCCCTGGCAAAGAACAGGAAAAAAACGAATATAATACGTCATTATTTGGAGCGGTGAAAAACAATTACACGCAAAGACAAAACCACGTTTATGGTATAAATGAAGTTGTAGACTAATATTCTATTAGGTGGTTCATAGAGACGTTCTCTGGCAATGAACTGAAAAAACGAAGATAATACGTCATATGTGGGGCGGGGAGAACAATTGCACGCAAAGACAAAACCACGTAAATGGTATAACTGTAGTGGTAGACTAAAATTCTAACTAGGAAACCGAATGATTCTCGGCTTCAGAGTTAAGAATAAAGTAAATAAAATACAGAGGTAATTGAAATTAAATAAATACATACACGCATCCATATACGTACATACACAAGCATACGCTAAAACACTCGCCATAGGTATACAAATACACGCACGAACACAACCCCCCGCCCACACCCCCCCAAAAAAACCCGCACGCACAATACAGAACCCACGCAACGCCTGTACCGTACGCATACGAATGTATAAACCAAATACACATAACAAAATATATAAATAAATATATACGCATATAACAAGCGCACACACATACCTACATGTAAATACACATACGTTCGGGGACGTACGTCAACAAAAACACAAAGTATACATATACACACACCCTACATACGTACGAACCCGCATACACACACAGACGCAAAACTCCAGTATACACATAACCAAAAGCATATGTACCAGAATATATAATATATACGCCATAACATATACAATCAAATATACGTACGAGAAAGTATACGCACCTACACAAAACATACAGGTAATATATACTTACCTATACAAATAAGTAATGGTATAAACATAACATATACTTAGCTACCACATCAAGACGTAAAATATCCGCGTATAGTTCGTACTATCCGTTAGGGTATAATGTGGGGCTGTAATACAGGAAAGTTTTGTGCAATTTATGTTTACAAGCCGAAATTGCCTCAGATTTTTTGTTTAAGATGTGGTCTTTGGCGTAGAGTATTTCCAGGGCCTCAGCGGCGCAGGGGTTACATGGTCTTTTATTTCCGTTATACGATCTAGCCCTAGCTAGGATCTCCCAGTGTAACTTATATTGGGTGTGGTTGTCTTTTAGACTCCAGATATAAGCTGAAAGTGACGTCATATTACTTCTTAAAGGGTAACGAAAAGAACGGGTATGCATGTAAAGACGCTGCTTGAATCTATTGGCGGTTAACCCTATGTAGGCCCTACGTGGGTGTTTCAACCTTACATTTGTAGACAATGTTACTAGAGAGGCATTTCCCGGATAGGGGGCAGTCAACCCGATTCCTACAATTAGAGTTAGTACTAACTACAGGGTTGCATGTGTTCCTACGGCTAGGTAGTTTAGCTAAATTTGAAGCTGTGATGTTATGTGCAAGCTTAGGAGTCGTAGAGTAAGAAATTTTAATAGTATTTCTATTAAAAATTTTACTATATTTATGTGTAGGGGGAAAATGCTTCGTAATTAGAAAGATCTTAGCTAATGGTGTGGCCACCTCCATATTATATGGTGGGTTATAATGCGTCGGGATATATTTCTTTTAGGTCTATTCTCGTACTCTGTAAAAGCTACCTTATCGACAAATCCACTCCGAGCAAGAACTTCATTGTAATATGTGGAATGGTCGTTGAAAATATGCTCGTTAGTAGATAGGCGGGAAAGCCTCAAAGAAACGTTTCTTACCAGGTTCTTGGTTATGCTGGCAGGATGGTTAGAATGCTTACTTATGTAATTAAGCGTATCATTCGGCTTTCGATACGGGTAATGGAAGCCATTCGATAAATTGAGGGTAACGTCGAGGTAATTAACGACCGAGAGGTTGGCCTCAACCTGTATGGAGAGGTTGAAGCCTTTAAAGAAAGCTGTGAGTTCTTTTCTGAACCTGTCATAAGCACGTGGGCCGCACTTAGTCATGGTCAAAAGACCATCATCACGGTACAAACCACCGCCTACGTTGGGGAATTCTTTGCCAGCGAACGTTTCCACGAACCAAAGTATCGTCTTCCTGTCTTCCTCCGGTTGCAACGTTTTTTTAAATATTCACTTCTGCGTTCACAGATTGACTTTGTTAGTTTCAGAAGATCCCGTTAAGGATGAAAGCAGCGATTCTTTGCTTAAACTTTAATCTGTTATTTTAATAAATATTTGCTCTACCGTTCTTACATATTTGATATATATTTATCCTTATCGAGCCTCTTTGGATTTTAGTCTTCAAATTTATTATTATTACTATATATATATATATATATATATATATATATATATATATATATATATATATATATATATATATTGCTGTCTTCTTCGTCTCAGTTATAGCGCACACCATCTCTCTCTTTCTCTCACACGCACAATATTTATTTATTTCCCTTTCATTATCTCTCTCCATGCCTACACACACACACACACACACACACTCACACATATATATATGTGTGTGTATATATATATATATATATATATATATATATATATATATATATATATATATATATATATATATATATATGTATATGTATATATATATTAAGACAGGGGGGAAGAAAAAATGGCTTCACTTGTGCTTTCAACAAATTTATTTTCTTCACAAAATCCAAAAACCATCCTAGGAACATCACAAACAACCTGGTCAAAAACATCTCCCTCCGCATATCCCGTTTGTCAGCTAATGAGCGGATATTCGATGAACATGCGCCTTATTACAACCAGGCCCTCAAGCGGAGTGGTTTCCGGGAGGAAATATCCTACTGTCCAGCTCCCATTAGCGGAACCAGCAGGAGACACCGCCGCTCACGCAATGTAACATGGTTCAATCCTCCCCACAACGCAGAGGTGACAACTCCCATCGGGAAACTATTCTTTAGGCTCATTGAAAAACACTTCCCATTACAACACCGCTACCACAACATAATTAACAAAAATACCATCAAACTCTCTTACAGCACTACACCAAACTTCGCACAAAACATCGTCTCCTCTAACAACAAAAAACTCAACCCCGATGGCAGAAATAACCTAAATAGCAGTGGAGAACCGACCAGGAGGTGTAACTGCCCGGATAGATCTATTTGCCCACTCGACAATAGATGCAGAGACCGTAATGTGATCTACCAGTGCAACGTGAGGACGGATACCTCCAACAAAGCCTATATAGGACTTACCGCATGTGACTTCAAGACCCGGCTATACCAACATAGACATACCTTCCGAAACCCGGCCCGGCGTCACGCCACTACACTTTCGGGCCACATATGGGACCTCAAGGACAACAACATCACCTATGATCTCACTTGGAGATTACTGTCCAGAGCCAATTCTTACACGGGAGGACGCCGTCCGTGCAATTTATGCTCGGAGGAAACTTTACAAATGCTGTTTTCGACGGACCAACTCCTAAACAAGAAAGATGAACTGGTTACTGCATGTAAACATAGATTGCGTAGGACTTACCTCGCCCTCAAACCCCATAATGACCGGGGGGGGGGGGGTAGACTAGGGCTATAACACCCCACTTGCCGATTTTGCAATGGGTAACCCCTGCTTGCCAAGGGAGACGTAAGATCTTCTTTGTATTCTTTTATCGCTTCCTTTATTTCCTTCCTTCCCCCCTCTCTCCTTAGTCCTTCTACCCCAGCTCTTCTCCTTTGTCGGCGTCTTTTCTCGCCCACCCGAGGCTGCCCTTTGGCCCCTTGTAGCCTTAGTACCCCCACCCCCTCCCCTAGTCTAGGATAGATTTGGCGGACTCCGCCCTTTATAGCAGTTGGTTTAGACCCCGGATACTTGTCCCCTTTTTCCGACCGCTCCCACTATTCTCTGTGCCCTCTATATTTCTTAGTGGCACTTATGCCTTATTTTTTCGTTTCAGTATTTCTTTCTTCGCTTTTCTTTTGGGCGGGGTGGATTCTGAATTTATTCTTCCGTATTCTACCTTTACTTCGTACGAACTTTCATGTAGCTTGTTTTAGATCTTTTAGAGTTAGCATTAGTATATATTTTTCTCGGGACTCAGAATTATTATCTCGTATTAGTTCACTTTGCTGCACTGGGTGGTTGCCGGAATTGTGCCCGGGATGGAAACCTTTATTGTTTATTTCGTGGTAGTCTCTTTAGTATTTTGGTCCCTTTTGTTGACCCGTCACCGTATCATTTACGTACTTATACCTCTTAAAAGAGTCCTCGCCTATTCCGTCCCACCTAGTTCTTTTACTTATTTCGTTATTTCTTTATTTCTTTCTTTACTTCTTTCTTTCTTTATTTATTTATTTATTCTAGACTAACAATAGCTAGAGACCTAGGTCGTAGAATTTAATTTACTTTACTTTTTTCTTTACACTCATTTGTTTTTCTTTACACTTATTTGCTTTTCTTCACTCTCAGTATTTTTTCTTTCCTATATATTTCTACCCCCCATTGTTCTACCTACCGTTCCGCTTCCTCCCCCTCCCCCTCCCCTGTATCTTCTTTGACCTCATGCCCAGCTGTAGCTGGCACTACAAACGCTTGATTGGGGCTACTCCACCCCCTCCCCTCTTTCTCCTACTGGCAGGTTTAGCCACCATCTCCCCTACTAATTTGCAACCACAGAATTACTACTGATTTTTGACAATCACTTTGACCATATATGGAATTACCCCTTGAGAAGATCGGCTATTTAAATACCAGGATAAATTTTCATTTAGTCCAGAATTAGCCGTCGAAACGGCTTGAGCTCAGCTGTCGGGGTCTTACTGGTTCCTATTACCCACTCTACTACCTCAAGTATTGAGTACTTTGGTGCGTTATGGTCCACCTGGTTCCTTACCACATTTCCTTCGTTATATATATATATATATATATATATATATATATATATATATATATATATATATATATATATATATATATATATACATATATACATACATATACCTACATACACATACATACATATACACACATAAAGATAATAACTAAATATACATATATACACCCATACACGCACACATACACGCACACACACACACGCACGTGTGTACACACACACACGCACACACACACACATATACATATGTCCGCATATATACCCCTCCGTTCACACATACATGCATACATACACACACATACACACATACATCTATATATATACACATATAAAGAGAGAGGCATACACACACACACACACATATATATATATATATATATATATATATATATATATATATATATATATATATATATATATATATATATACATATATATATATATATACACACACATACATATACACATATGTACACATAAATACATACAGACACATACACACATATACACATACATATACACATACATACATATCCACATACATATATATACACACATACATATGCACATATATATATATGTGTATATATATACACATACATACACATACACATACACATACAAGTACATACATACACACATACATGCATACACATATATATATATATATACACATATATACATACACATATATATACATATATATACACATACACACATATACATACATACACACATACACACACATACATATATATATATATATATACATATATATATACATATATATATATATATATATGTGTGCGTATACACGAGCACATAAAGACACATATACACATACACATATATATACATATACATACATATATATACACACATACATCTACATACATACATACATATACACAAACAGAAACATACACACATGTACACACATATGTATATATATGCACATACATACACACACACACACACATATATATAGGTACATACACATACATACACACACACATAAACATACATATCTATCCATATATATATATATATATACACACACACACATATATACAAACATACACATACATACATGTACATATACACATATATACACACACACACACACATACATATATATATATATATATATATATATATATATATATATATACACATATATATACATATATATATACACACACACATACAAACATACACACATCCATACATATATGTATATATATACACACACATACACACACCCACACACATACACACACCCACATACATCCATACATCCCTACACACATATATGTGTGTGTCTCACCGTTCATTCAGATATTCATGTGTATACATAGAAGAGGGGGGGGGGTAGTGAAATGGAATTTTACCTCCGAGTGTTAATTCATTTTTTCGTGTTCAGTAGTGGTTTAAATTTTTCAATGAAGAATTCTTCTTTATATCTGCGGAAATGTTCGTTATCCGACCATATCTTGAAGAAAGGGAAGATTGTGAATTTTCCCTTCCCGCATGATGCAAAGTGTGCGCTACATGTGGTATTTCTGACTGTGGGGTCTTTAATCTGTTGTTTATGTACCCGGACTCTATCATGTAATCCCGTTCTGGTTTCCCCAATGTAATACTCTTTACACTGTGGACATGTTGCACAATATATTAGGTTTTTCGTTTTGCAGTTCATGTTAGCATTGACCTTGAAATTATCATGGTTTTTGAATGACAACTGTTTGCCCTCTTCGATGAGTTCACAGGTTCCACATCTAGGGTCCCTGCATTTCGTCACTTGCATTGATTCCATGTTGGTCGTAAATTTTGCCTTGGTAATTAGTTTTTTAAGGTTGGGTGCTTGGCGTCTGCTATAAATTATCTGCGTGTTTGCCTGTGTATCTGCCTGTGACCATTGTCAACACAAAAGCGATGCTAAAAGCTTTTTCCCCTGAATAAAGGAATTTTTCGAGAATGACCGGGGCAGGCCGCACTTGCTAGGTTTCTCCCCACCCAACCCTACTCACCGTCTCAACTCATTACTGCTATGAACACTTTTTCAACACACCTACACCCATGCACTTATTAAAAAGAAACCCCTACCACACCACAGACATGTTAAATCCCTATATATAGAACAACACACCACATACACATCAGTTTGACAAGCGCACCTCAGCGTGAAAGGTCTTTCTAAAAACGAAACAATACCTCCTACGTTAACCAAGAACTCCTAAGACCTAACCAACAACCAACAACTTAATTTATAAAATAATTTTTTTTAAGAAAAATTATTTTTGGATTTTGTGAAGAAAATAAATTTGTTGAAAGCACAAGTGAAGCCATTTTTTCTTTCCCCCTGTCTTAATATACCTAACTGTACCAAGGATTACACACATTTTCCAATATATATATATATATATATATATATATATATATATATATATATATATATATATACATACATACTATTTTATTTCTCATTCTTTCTTCTGATGAAGGACTAGCGTCCGAAACGTTAAGATCCTCTTCCTGCTATATCAAGCGTTAACGTAATATGTACCTTCCATATACTGTACCGATTGCTTTGTTATTTCTATTTACCTTTTACGTACATATATATATATCAACGCTTACGTGGACCTCTCAAAATTCGTTGGATTTTCTGATTGGACTTTCACCTCGAAACTGGATACCAGCCCGGAGTACACCTGAACGTCCACCAGGAGATCTTTCGTATCTTTGAAATTTTCTTTGCTTCTTGCATTTAAATATTCCACGACTCTCTACTACTTTTCCTCTACTACATTCTTCTCACCCGTCCATTTTTCACTCCCACCCTAGTACCTTCAATATGTCCAATCCCAAATCTTTTCTCCGCCAGATCCATTCCACTCTCAAGCTCTTGCTCCAACCTCTCCCCCTATATACATCCAATCCTCCCTGCATCTCTCTAACCTCATCTTCACCAAAACACGATACAACAGTCACATCACATTTTAAGTCGCTGTCTCCACCACCACCTCATTTTCCGCGGTTTCCGACTCAAGTTTCCACCCACCTCTTACTCTGCTCCCACCACTGAGCCCATCCTTACCCGCTCCTCTCGTCAGCTCATGCGGGTGATCATTCGATCAACTCTCGCCCAAATCCGTTCTCTCGACCGAGATCTCCCCAAATCCTACCTCCATCTCTCCTCCATTTGCCACCCTTTCCTCACCCAATCCCTTATCCAATTCATCCTTTACCTCAATCGCCTCCTTTTAAATTTCCTCACTTCCGCAAAAAACCATAAACTCGACCCTCTCCGCTCCCCGCCTGCCGTCACCACCTATACTCATATCACCTCCAACCGTCAACTACCACTAAATCTGCACACGCTTTGCCCAACCACCTTGACCCCTCCGCTTCCGCCTCTTTCACTCCCTCACGTCCCTGCACTGTAGTTACCATACCCCAAGACCCACCACTCTCCGAACTGAGAGCTCCCTCCTCGCCCGTGGTTTGCGTTTTATACCAACCACATCTACCTGCGACGAGTTCCGCACACGTGCCGAAATTGAAAGGTTCTTCTGTCGATTAAAGCTGAAAGCTTTTTTTCATCATCAACACGGACGGATGACTTCACTCGTCTCAGTCGCCGGCAATCACATTGGACCTTGACCTCTGGCCAGTTCAGCACCCTCGACTCCTTTGTCAATACTTGCCGGCGTACTGTGAATCGGTTCCGTTTCCATCAGCATTCTCGTCGCTCTAACATCACGCGAACTGAACTCTCCGCTCTTCGCAACCGTCGGTGTCGCGATGACATTGTCATCAAACCCGCTGACAAAGGTGGCGCTGTGGTGGTTTGGAGCGCTGACCTCTATAGGGCTGAGGCTTTCCGCCAGCTTCACAATACCCTTTTTTAACGCCCTTAATATCCGACCCCACTCCTGGCTACCAACAACTCGTGTTCTCCACCATCCACAAGCTCATCTCCTCCTCTCACCTACCCCACAGCCACCAATCTTATTGTACGCACCCCTCGTACACCCACCATATACTTCCTCCCCAAAATACACAAACAAAATAATCCTGGCCGTCCTATCGTTTCTGCGTGCAACTGCCCCACAGAGATAATTTCTGAATATTTAGACACCATCCTCGCCCCGTTGGTCGGCTATCTCCCCTCCCACATCCACGATACAAATCATGCCCTTAGACTTTTCAACTCTTTCCCCTTCCCTCCTGGTCCCTCCCGCCTTCTCTTTACCCTGGACATCACTTCTTTCTATACCGCCATCCCACATGATGGCGGCCTCCGCGCTCTCCAGCACTACTACTCTTCTCCGTCTGGCTGAGCTTGTTCTCACCCTTAGTGGATTTTCTTTTTCGGGTGAATTTTACCAGAAGGTCTCTGGGGTAGCGATGGGAACCAGAATGGGTCCAATCTGTGCCAACTTTTTTGTTGGCTACGTCGAACCCCAGATCTTCTCCCAGTACGCTGGACCGACTCCTGAGCTATACGGTCGTTATATCGACGACTGTATCGGCGCCACCTCTCTATCACTAGAACAGCTCGACTGTTTTCTTTCTTTTGTCCAATCTTTCCATCCTGCTCTCAATTCACCGCCTCTGTCTCCGATTCTTCTGTCGCTTTTCTAGATATCTCTCTATCTATTAATCACTCTCACCACACCCTCTCTACTTCCATCTACATTAAACCAACAGACTCCCAATCTTATCTCGACTTCACCTCCTCTCATCCAACCCACACCAAACACTCCATAGCCTATTCCCAATTTCTCCGTCTTCGTCGAATCTGTAGCCAGGACGACGATTTTGAAACCCATTCTCTTCGCATGGCTTCCTGCTTCATCCAGCGTGGATACCCCCCCCCATCTTCATCCAAGATACTCTCACCCGCGCCCGCGAAACAGACCGTACCACAGCTCTCTCACCTCACCCCGCCCTCCCAACACCCATGTTCATTTCCCCCTCACCTACCACCCCATCACACTACCACTCCGGCGACATATCCTCCGTTCCTTCCGTATCCTCTCTTCTGACCCCGTCACTTCTCGCTTTTTTCCAAACCCACCCATTACTGCTTTTAAGCGCGCCCGAAACCTCCGCGATCCTGGTTCGCAGTTCTTTTTCGTCTTCTCCCACGACTCCACCCGGCTCTCATCCTTGTTCCGGTTCCCGCTGCAACACTTGTCCCTTTATTTCCACCCTCACCACTCTTACAGGCCCTAACGGGTCTTTCCGTATCTGCCATTCCTTCACCTGCACATCCACCCACATTGTCTATGCCCTTCCGTGTTCCATTTGCGGACAAACGGGACGCCGTAGGGCGGACCGTTTTTCCGAACATTTGAGGGACATACGACTCTGTTTGGATACTCCTGTCGTCCGTCATTTCTGTTCTCCTGGTCATTCTTCCCTACATGTTTCAGTCCTGGGTGTCCTTTTACATCATGGATCACAGGCCTCACGCACCAGGACTGAAGAAAGTCTGATTCACCGTCTTGAGTCCTATTCCCCTCTTGGACTCAACTCACCTCCGCAATTTTTCTAATATCCCGTCCATTATCACACCCCTAGATTCCTATCGCTTTCTCTTGATCATTAGCAGCTTCTCTTACTACTAATACACGCCGATACACACCCTTATATTGACATACTTTTGCTCATAGCTTCGTACTTACATGCACACACACTCTTTTACTCACATATACACACACATTTCTTCTTAGCTTCGTACGGACCTATAATAACACACACACACACGCACAAACTCATGCTTACGCACGTGCTAAAGTATAGCTCTTTTTAGAAAACGTTTTTTCCATTTCAGGTAGACGCGCGCCATCATCCACTTTTCTAAAAAACAAATCATACACAAAACGCCAGCACCAACAGTTTTGCAAGAGATGTCACCATGAATGGACCTGTTATTTTTATCTAAAGACATTTTTTCCAATTCCATCC
>OZ024742.1:311741675-311746675 GCA_964016885.1 Eledone cirrhosa
CGCACTCGCGTGCACACACACACACACACATATATATATACATACTGAGAGCATAAAGAAATAATTATAGCCAACAAAAGCGCCACATTACGTTCATGTTAGATAACATAAAACTCGAATATGGAGAAACGTGATTATTATACATAGGAAAATTAGAACTTATATATAAATGTGCATATGTGCATCGGAAAGTATGGTATCAACCTTAATGTATTGAAATTGTAGTGATTTCCAGAGCTTGGCAGAAGAAATGGGACCGTCCGTGTTTTGTCATATTTTTCCACTGTCTTTGTCCTTTGCGCCTCTTATTTTGAATATATATATAACAAAATACTGGTGTGTATGAATATAACAAAAGTCTCAGTTGTGTATATAACGTTTAATTAACAATTGGCAGTTATGTAGAATAGTATAGTTGACAAGTCAATGAGTAGTAGATGAAAGAATGAAGTAAAGTTATGTGACCGTATCGAAGTTAGCTCGCAAGAGGCCATGTTAGGGTTGCCAGACGAACGCGGTTAGAAGGCCAGTAGCCGAAAGGCAAATGAGAGGTAGAGAGCTGAAAGTTATTCCCTTTATAGGTCCTGGGACGGAAGTGACAAAAAGGGCTCTGCCACCCCAACGGGAAGCAACTCCAGCTACTTCCTGTCTAGAGAGCGTTACTCTATTGGTGATGTGATCGTCACAACAAGGGAGGCAACATTACGATCACGTCGGGGTCACCAGTTGTAACGGAATAAAATGTGTGGTTGTAACGATAAGTAGATGGATGAATGTAACTGTTGGTATGGTGGTTTCTATGTAAAGAAAAATACCAGGATTGTGTTGTTACAAAGTTTATTTTATTATAACAATATTCAATTTGAATATTGAATGATAAAATCAATAACACAAAATATTCATACAATAATTTGGTGGCTCTTCGAGCCACGTAAATTCAAGTATCACAGAATACGATTATAATATAATTTGTACTGTATCAGAAAGGTACAATATGTGTAAACAGAAATGAATGGTGCGTGTAAAAATACTGAACTCATTATGAATGCGTGTGTGCGTATCAGTATATTTACTTAGTATTGCAGGAGTCAGCGATCAGCCAGGAAGGTGAGAATAAGTGGCAGACTGGTTTTTCGTGACGAGAGCTTGTAAATGCGACTTGTCTTGTCTGTATATCACTTCTTTTCTGTCGAGGCGTAAACAACCCCTGTATTTATAAGAGTTGAAGTTAGAAGGATAGATATATCCTCTGAACTTTGGTTAGTCTCCCAAGGGATTAGTTTGCTAAGCGTAAACAAGTCAGAAAGATGGATATATCCTCTGACCTATTTTCTGTCAGGCGTAAACACCTCTGACCTGTGTTTAGCATCTCCCAAGGGGTTAGTCTCTTGAGCGTAAACAAGTTACCACGGCTTGTCCCAGAGGCGGTAAAGCTCAGATTCGGTTTCGAATCTTCGCCGCCGTTATATATATATAACCACACCCTTCGCCTGTTCGACTCCCTCACTTTCCCACCCGGCCCATCCCCCATCCTCTTCACCCTAGATATCAAGTCCCTCTATACAGTTATCGCCCACGCCGACGGCCTCTGTGCCCTCCGGCACTACCTCGACATTCGAGGGCATTGAGTGCTCATACGGCCTACCGCATACGGACGCTTTAAGCATCCAACACCAATTATATATATATATAAATATATAATTGGTGTGAGATGCTTAAAGCGCCCGTATGCGGTAGGCCGTTTGGAAACATTTGGAAACATTTAGAGACATTTGGAAATTCTGCTTCGAAGAATCGAGACGTATCTGAGGATCTTGCGATTTCAGAGTCAGGTTCGATCATTGCATCGATCGTGCGTCGAATTGGTCGCCAGAAAAACGATTGTAATATGTCTAATAAATTTTAATTCGTCGCACCACTGATTCTCCGTTATATATATATATATATATATATATATATATATATATAAATACAAATATAAATTAACGAGGATCGTATTTCGGCTATTGGAAATTAGCGAAAGACACCTTCCGAGGGGTGAGGCAAGCACTCCATAGAAGCTAGTGTTGTAGAGCAACAACGTAAGTTAAGAGGCCAAACACACGGAGACGATGGTTAAACCATTATCCACACAGCCATAGAAACGATCATGCCATTTCGGGTCAAACACATAATAATAATAATAATAATAATAAAATATGATTGAAAATTATACCCGGACCTCCGGAAATGTTGGTAATATCCAGTATGGGGTTTCTGCAACTCCTAAATCAAGTACTGTCTGCTTAAGCAAATAATTCTAAGCTTTTGGTATGATGGTCGAACAAGGAAGTCACTTTTTCAACAGGCATTTAGTTCTGTGCAAAGCCAAGGACTGACCGTTATCAAAAACTCACGTGGGGCGCGACAAGGGAAACAACCCCTAGTTTTGGCGGATGAATTCAGTATGTGTGTTATTGCAAAATTGCAAAAAATCACAAATCGAATTAAGCTCGCGTCAGAATCGTTTTAAAAATTAACAAGAGCTATTAATCAGTCAATAGAATTAACTAAAAAAAATCATATAATATATATATATATATATATATATAGAGAGAGAGAGAGAGAGAGAGAGAGTCTGTGGTGATGAGACCGACGAGACCATTAATCACGGGAGCACCCAATACATGGAGCAATGCAGTGTAGTTAGAGGGATATGTAAAGTCCCGACCGTAGCGACACACATTCCGAAACCGCTTGGCGCCACGGTCGGGATTTTACATCTATATATATATATATATATATATATATATATATATATATATATATATATATATATAAATACAGATATAAATTAACGAGGATCGGTGGTTGCTAGACACTACGGCTTAATACGGGATGTTTGTTTACAAACACACCGAGCATTATAATAAATGTTCGGTGAATCCATACGTACATATATATGTGTGCATGTATGTATATATATATATTCATACTACTGTATACATACTTATATTTAAGTAACAGCCGTAGTAAGAGTGGGAAATGAAATATCGTTTCATTTTTTCCGTTTATCGTTTTCGGTGCACCCGGCCGATTAACCCACTCGATATGCAAATTGGGCTACTCAGCCGTTAATATGCATAAGGTAAGTATATACGTTCAACAATCTGGCAGGAAGGTATACGTTGCTGACGATAGCTAACAAGCTTGAAACTAGTACAGTGTTCCTTTGTCAGTGTTGAACAAACGAGCAACGGTGGTTGCTAGACACTACGGCTTAATACGGGATGTTTGTTTACAAACACACCGACCATTATAATAAATGTTCGGTGAATCCATACGTGCATATATATATGTGTGCATGTATGTATATATATATATATATATATATACATACTACTGTACGTCGGTATACATATATGTATGTACGTGTACATACTTATATTTAAGTAACAGCCGTACTAAGAGTGGGAAATGAAATATCGTTTCATTTTTTCCGTTTATATATATATATATATATTTATATATATATTTATATATATATATATATATAACGAAGGAAATGTGGTAAGGAACCAGGTGGACCATAACGCACCAAAGTACTCAATACTTAGGGAAGTAGAGTGGGTAATAGGAACGAGTAGGACCCCGACGGCTGAGCTCAAGTAGTAACGTGCTTACGCCGTATTTGACTAAATAGAATTAGTCTGTTTGTTGGGATTTTATTGATGTACATGGGATACAAACTTCCTTTTTATAAGTATATAGATAGAAGAAAGTCTTGTCACTGTCATAACAATCACCTTTTTACAAGCGTACATATTTTAGCGCCCTTCCCACAAAACCTTATAGACATAATATAAAACGGATAGAGTGATGAAAGATCTGAGTGTATTAAATATTAATTAATAAACTATAAACTAAACCAATAGATACTGTCTGTTCTCGGAACACACATGTACCAAGATCTAAATTTTCATTTTATCTTGAACAAAGAAAGCGTGTTCTTAAATTAAACAACTTATTCCAGAAGCTATTTTCCTTACCATTTGCTGTAATCGACTCTTCTTTAGAAATATCTTCATTTCCAAATAGCTTAGAGAGAACAGGAGGGTGGGGGGGAGGGCGAGAGAGCAAAAATGGGAGACAGAGAGTAAGAGAAGTTTATTTAAAAGTTGTTTAAGCAGAGGTTCTCAAACTTTTTGAACCACCGCCCACGACCACGTAATACCCTCAGCGCCCCCCAAACCATATTTCCAGAGTGATCTGCCTACATGCAAATTGTAAATAATATATCTATATATCTAAAACAGAGAATGTCTGTCTGTCCGATCACTAAAACTCGAGAACCACCCAACCGATTACAAATGTAATACTTATGGTCCTGTGAGTGTTCTGAGCAAAAAATATTTCAAATTTCCAATGCCCTAGGGACAGCATTAGGCGATTTAGCGATCTCTCTCTCTATAATTCTTAGTCTTTCTCTTTTTAGATAGATACATAGATATAACGTTGCGCCCTTATAATTGTTTCTACTTTTTGGCACAAGGCCAGCAATTACCCAGTACATTACTGGTACTTTATTTTATCGACCCCGTAAGGATGAAAGGCAAAGTTAACCTCGACGGGATTTGAACTCAGACCGTAAAGGAACGTAACTATGGTGGAAAGCATGGCGTCCGATCTGTCTGTATGCCTGGGTGTCTGCATTACGTCATTATGACGCGGTGTGTGTGTGTATGTATATATATAGTGTGTGGTGTATATATATATATATATATATATAGTGTGTAACGTTTTTCGAAATATTTACTTCTGCGTTCACAGATTGATTTTTTTAGTTTCAGAAGATCCCGTTAAGGGTGAAAGCAGTGATTCTTTGCTTAAACTTTAATCTGTTATTTTAATATATATATATAATTATATGTTCGTGTACAGATATTTTTGCATACACAATAGCAAAATATACACAAACGTATTTATTTCACGAGGCTCGGTAAGGATAAATATATATCAAA
>OZ024742.1:311756675-311761675 GCA_964016885.1 Eledone cirrhosa
TATCTTGGACACGTTCTCTTGGAATGATCCCTGCTGGGGCGTCCGTGCCTGTAGATCTTGTCTCGAACAGGTAGAGCTCCTCGGTAGCACTGCCAGGCCAGGGACCTCTGGAAGTTGTCCATAGGTCCCGGGCAGAAATTTACCGAACAGACTGGTGAGCTCGTCGTCTTCGACGCCTAGAGTCTCCCCGAGCACGTCGTCGCCCTTGTAACGTATTAACCCTCTATAGAATGTCGAAGTGGAGTCTCCACTGATTGGTAGACAGTTTGGTAGAAAGATAGGCGGCTGTACTTATTGTTTAAAGCTAGATAGATATACCGGTAGATAATTATAGATAGTGGCTGTTCTACCACCGAACGTCTTGTCAGCACTGTGTGTATGTGTGAGAGAGGGTGGGGGACAAAATATCAAACTACTATTTCCCAGAAAAATCTAGCACAAAATAGTTATCACTTGATGCTTGTTTTTTTTATATATATATATATATATATATATATATATATATATATATTGGCAACGCTAGGTGATACCTAATTGTCTGGCTCGTTATTATTATTGTGTGTGTATATATATATAAAACTGATGTTGTCTGTGTGTCCTCATTTTTGCAAAGTCTATACAAATCCACATTTCTGCTCCGATTGACTTCAAACTTGCATTTATATATTCCTTGCGGTCTAAAGATATTAACTGCCGCTTTTCTTTTTTCAATTTTCTGTTGTTAAAGTGTGTTAGGCACCGGTTATCCATCCCCGTCGCGCCCTTATAATATCTGTCTGTATGCCTGGCTGTCTGCATAACGTCATTGCTGACGTATTATCTTCGCTACATTCACACACAGACACGCATGCACACGCACACACGCACACACACACACGCGCGCGCGCACGCGCACATCTATATATACATATATACGTATATATACATATATATACACATATATACATATACACACACATACACATACACACACACACATATATATATATATATATATACATATACAAACACATGTACACATATATAGATATACACATATACACATATATAAATATACACATAAAAATGTATGTATATAGACACATATATATTTATATATATATACATATATACATACATACATACACACACACATATATATATGCATACATACACACATAGACACATACACAGACACACACACACACACACATACATATATATATATATGTATTTGTGTATATATATATATATATGTGTGTGTATCTGTGTGTATATATATATATATATATATATATATATATATATATATATATATATATATATATATATATATATATATATATATATAGTAATAATAATAAATTTGAAGACTAAAATTCAAAGAGGGCTCGATAAGGATAAATATATATCAAATATATAAGAACCGTAGAGCAAATATTTATTATTCATATGAAATTTCGTTTCATTCTTTTTCATTTATCGTTTTCGGTACGCCCGGCCGACTAACTCACTCGATATGCAAATTAGGCTGCTCAGCCGTTAATATGCATAAGGAAAGTATATACTTTCAAACGTTCAATCATCTGACAGGAAGCTATACAATGCTGACGATAGCTAATAAGCTTGAAACTAGTTCATCGTTCCTTTGTCAGTGTTGAACAAAATGGCAACGATGGTTGCCGAACACTGTACGGCTTAATTCGGGCTGTTTGTTTACAAACAAACCGAACATTATAATAAATGATCGGTAAACCCATACGTACATATATATATGTGTGCATGTATGTATATATATACATACTACTGTACGTCTGTATACATATATGTATGTACGTATACATACTTATATTTAAGTATCAGCCGTACTAAGAGTGAGAAATAAAATTTCGTTTCATTCTTTTATATATATATTCGGATACAGACATTTTTGCATGCACATACAAACAAAGTATTTATTTCGCGATAAAGTATTGATTTTCTTCGAACGGAAAAAACCCTGGAAATGTACGACGAATTTTTTTTTATAAGCACAAAATGTAGACACCAATCCGAGGACGAGGTATTCCGTACTTCTCTGTAGTGTTATTTATATATTCGTGTACAGATATTTCGGCATACACAATAACAAAATATCATCAAACGTATTTACTTCAAGAGGCTCGAGAAGGATGAATATATATCAAATACTTAAGAACCCTAGAGCAAATCCAGAGCAACGCCGGAACATTCTGCTAGTATATATATATATATATATATTTCGTTTCTGAATTTGTTTAGCAAGATTCTTTATCTGAAATCGTGTGTTGAAACCGATATTGTTATACTTTGGGAGGGTCATGTTGCCAATAAGAAACACACGCACCAGTTGCTTTCACTTCAATTTATTATATATTTATAAATTTATAAATTTACAAATTTACAAACCTATAAATTTCTGGTTGGTTGGTTGGTTCCACAACCAGATAGTTGTTTATATATAGTCATAGTCCTTTCGTCACACACTCTGTGACCTCTTCAGTGACTGGGGATTCCTTTCCTTTGTTTCTGTGCCTTTCCTTTCTTCTATCCTACGCCATTTTGTTTCTGTGTGTGTGTTGTGTGCTCAGTTTGCGCATGCGCCACATCCGGGTGTCTGTGTGTGTTTGTGTTCATTTATCTATTTGTTTATTTATTTATTTATTTATTGTTGGTTGGTTGTTTGTTCTATGTGTGTGTGTGTTTTCATTTTGTCCTGTGTGTGTTTTCATTTTGTCCTTAATTATAAGTTGTTTGTTCTATGTGTGTGTGTGTTTTCATTTTGTCCTGTGTGTGTTTTCATTTTGTCCTTAATTGTAAGTTGTGATGTTGCTGTTCCACTCATATTTTCTATTTAATTTTGGTTTTAATTCTTTTATGCTTACTGCCTCTGTAATTTGCCTAAACATTGCGTCTTTTCTGTGTGTGGATTCTATTTTTATTTCTATGTTCTCTAATCTACCCCTGTGTTCTATCTGTAGATAGAACACAGGGGTCGATTAGAGAACATACCAACATACCAACATTAGAGAACATACCAACATACCAACCAACCAACCAGAAATTTATAGGTTTGTAAATTTGTAAATTTATAAATTTATAAATATATAATAAATTGAAGTGAAAGCAACTGGTGCGTGTGTTTCTTATTGGCAACATGACCCTCCCAAAGTATAACAATATATAACAATATATATATATATATACATACATATATATATATATAAATATATATATATATATATATATATATATATATATATATATATATATATATATATATATATATATATATATATATAAAGAATTAGTATATCTACTAACATATATATACAGATGCATACGTATGCCAGCAAATATATAGGTTTTGTCTTAGTAACTTTGTGGTTCAATGCATGGGGATGCAGAACAATAATATGAAAGACGTAAAATAAGAAAATTATAAAAATTAACTTACTTACTAAAATTTCACTCCAACTAATTAGTTTCTGAAAGGGAATAAACATGGTTTCCGAAGAAATCCACGGAGAAGTCCTTTCGTCATTAGGGAAGTCTATTCTCAGCTAAGTTTCCAGGCAATGCGTGGACACAGGGAACTTATATAAAAATAATTCAGTGGATGGAAAAAAGCAAAGCGTAGACTAAGTTCCAAGACATTGAAAAAATCACTGCCTACTAGGTCTTGGAACTTTTTTCCATCCACTGAATTATTTTTGTATAAGTTCCCTGTGTCCACGCATTGCCTGGAAACTTAGCTGAGAATAGACTTCCCTGATGTCGAAAGGACTTCTCCGTGGATTTCTTCGGAAACCATGTTTATTCCCTTTCAGAAACTAATTACACAAGCACACAAATAAACATACATATCTTTACTTTCTTTATTTCTATAGAAAATCTGAATTCTGACACCCCAGCGAACTAACCATATTCACTGAACCAGATCAATTCTCCCATCCCATTTCTCTTGACCATTATCTTTTGCTTGTCATAAAATTCTCTAAAAAGGCTACAGAATAGATTTCCAAATAAGGGAGCGAAATTTAATGAAAACTTGTTCACGTGACAGCCATAATTTCATTTATAACCAATCAAATCACGTTTATTAAAAAACCTTCGTGAGCCCCTTTTTTTAAAGTAAAAAGAAATTCAAACACTCATAAATGAAAAAAAAAAACCTGAGGCCCCCCCCCCCTTGTTTGAAGAATTTTGTAACGCGAACTGGCGCGAAATTTATTATAATTATTGACCAACCAATCAAATTACTTCTCTAAAAACCTGGCATTTCGAGCCACTTTTTTTCCATATAAAGCAAGTAACATTCAGAGGCCAACCAGATGTGAGAAAAACCACAGACCCTCCATCTCAACTCTACTTTTGAAAAGCAGAAGAACTGCGAAACCGGTAAAGGAACCAAATAAATATATATATATTTTTAAAAATAAGACTCCAGTTGCATTTTCAATTTCATCTTTTTTTCTTTATACTTTCACTCGTGTAGGACACCTCGGTTATTTTTCATTTTGTAAAAAAAACCTCACTTTCTAATATATATATATATATATATATATATATATATATATATATATATATATATATATATATATATATATGTATATGTATGTATAGAAATCACATGAATCAAAGTTCTGTTAAAACCATTTATTAGCTTACAATTGTTTCGTCCAAACCGAGGTTTAGTGTCTTCGGAGCAATTTTTCAATGATTGTTTACATACATGACCTCCTTTCCAACACAAGAGACATACAGAAACATGTATATATCGATGCACAATGGGGTGACATCCATTATAATATTTTAGCATGGTAATTTACATTCAAAAATTAAAATCATATTAAAAGAAGATTAAAACAAAATTAAAGTTAAAATACAACTTTAATTTTGTTTTAATTTTGTTTTAATATGATTTTAATTTTTGAATGTAAATTGCCATGCTAAAATATTATAATGGATGATACCCCACTGTGCATCGATATATACATGTT
>OZ024742.1:311764175-311776675 GCA_964016885.1 Eledone cirrhosa
AAATAAATAAAGAGATAAATAATGAAATAAATAAATAAATGTATTTATTTATATCGATAGAGCAGATTATTTATCGATTAACGAGATAAAAATCGAAATTATCCTTCGACCAAATATGCGACTGCGTATGAGTAAAAAAATAGACTCGGCGGCCATTTTGTATTTTTTTTTTACTTTTCATCTGTAACTTCTAACTAAACTCATTCTGATTCTGATCTTTATTTATTTTTGAAAATATTCTGTTTCACTTGTCACATAGTGACATTGGCGTCTACTGATTGATTTCCTATTCCTATAAATAATATATAGTTATATACATTCATATTTATTCACACACAAATATGATTATATATATGTATACCCCAACCCCTCTCTCTCTCTCTCTCTCTCTCTCTCTCTCTCTCTCTGCCTCTCTCTGCCTCTCTCTCTCTCTTTGTCTCTCTTTCTCTCTATATATATATATCCCCTATTGGGGATTTCGATTGTTATATTTGTTTGTTTCATATTTATACACGATTGTATGTAAAATCCCCGGCATATCTTTGTTTTGTCCCCTTTTCTTGTGCGCCCTTGTGGCTAATAAAGAAATCCATCTATCTATCTATCTATCTTCTTTTTTTCAAATACCACTTTGGAAGAAGAATCAGGATGGAGAGAGGGGTGCTGTACCCCAGCAAGTTTTATGAAAGGTGGGTGAAAGTGGCGAGAATGGCCCGAGTGAATGGGCCTTCTCTCTATATCAGCCTGTAGATTGAGGAAAAGGAGGAGGAGAGGAAAGGAGTACAAGCTCTTCGTACTCCTGAAGATGAGGGTTGCACATTTTTTTCGGGGGTATGTGTTACCCATATAAACTGTCTCCCTCTATTGGGGAAAATCGACTAACTTTTAAATTCCATCTGTGATAACATTTTACACGTTTTTATTGTATGTAAACTTCCCCCTTTGTATTTGTCCCCTTCTTTTGTGCCCCTGTGGCTAATAAAGAAATATATCTATCTATCTATCTATCTATCTATCTATCTATCTATCTATCTATCTATCTATCTATCTATCTATCTATCTATCTACCGTAACACAGACGGTACATCTGGACCCGGAGAGTCGACTGGTGGTCCTAGACGTTGACGGTAGTGAAGGTGGAGCCTTCAGGCTGGTGGCCGCATATGCCTCATCCGGGACACCGCAGCCAGACTTCTTCAAACGTCTAGAGACTTTTCTGGGAACGTCCCGCTCCTTGCTTTTAGTGGGGGGACTGGAATGGAATCCTAGATGCACGTTGGGACTATGTGGGAGCATGTCCCGATAAAGGGTGGTGTAACAGCCTCAACCAGTTAATCGGCCGATTTAACAAGGCCGATATATATCGACTAGATTTTCCGACTGTGCCACTGTGGACGTGGACTAATCGTAGCGGAAGATCTAGATCGTACCTAGATAGGGTTCTAGTTAGAAATAAAGATAGGGACATGTTAAGCTGTCCACAAATGTTCATGGTTGCCTATTCAGATCACAAACTAGTGACCTGCATGGTCAACCTTGATAGAACCGATAGACAAGGACCCGGCTACTGGAAGCTGAACTTGTCGTTACCCACATGCAAAGCCTACAGTAGACGGATTAGCACTTTAGTAAACAGCACTTGACAGCGGCTTTTGTCAACAACAGATGGTGGTACTCTCTCAAGAGGGCAGTTAGATTAGACTCGTTAGTTTTTAGTAAGGAATTAGCGTTAAATAGAAATAGAACTGAGAAGGAACTGATAGATAAAGTAGAATAGGCAATTAGAAGTGGCAACATAGTCAGCGTGCTAGCAACGAGAATGGCCTTGGACCAGTTCTTCAACGCAAAGCACGAGGGCTGCGTTGTCAGAAGCAAAATACGTGCTCTGGGTAACGAGGGAGCCAAAGCTGTTAGCTGGGCCCGGGTGACGGAGGCAAAAAGTAGCAACAAGTCCACGATTCGGTCTTTGAAGGACCAAGACGGACGGGTGATACGTGAGCCGAAGCAGATGTGCGCGGCCTTTCAGCGGCACTTTGCTCAGCTGTTCGGGCAGGGCGGCGCGCCAGGAGGGGCTATGGATTTCGGTTCATACCTCGACGGCCTACCGCGACTCTCGGACAGCGAGGCAAAGTTCTGCGAAAAGCCGATCTCAGCAGCTGAGATAGGGGACGCGCTGAGCCAATGCGGCAAACGCAAATCTCCAGGTCTCGACGGTCTACCCTACGAATTTTACGTAGCAATGCTGGACTTGTTCTCCCGTCTCCTGGAAGCGGTCTACTGCAACTGACAGCAGAACGGGAGAATTCCCAGTTCTGTGACCAGGGGCGTAGTCACACTAGTCAGGAAGGACGAGAATAAGGGGGATGACATAGGCAACTTCCGGCCCATAACTCTGCTAAACACAGAGTTACAGATTTTAGCCAAGGTGTTGGCAAAGAGGCTGGCGCTTGTCGTCGAAAACCTGGTGGGAGAAGCGCAGACATGCGCAATCCTGACCAGGTCCATACACGACAACGTCCACCTCATGCGATACATCATAGAGAGGGTAGGGTGTAAACCCGGTTTCGGTGGAGCCCTGATCAACTTGGATCAGTCTAAGGCTTTCGATAGGGTTTACCATCATTACCTGGATACGGTGCACGAGGCGGCAGGCTTCGGACCCGTGTTCAGGGGCTGGATTGCTGCAATGCCCAACAGCAACATCTGCTCAAAGGTCAAGGTGAACGGCTACCTCTCGGGACCAATGGACAACTTCCAAAAGTCCTTGGCTTGGCAGTGCTACCGAGGAGCTCTACCAGTTCGAGACAAGCTCTACAGACACGGGCGCCCGGGTAGGACCCTTCGAAAAAGATCTGTCCGAGATGCGTGCGCGACGAGGAAACCGTCGCACACGCATTTGTACACTGCCCGGGCGTCACCGACCTGTGGGGCTATGTAGAACGACTATTGTCGCGGATGGGACCAATCCGGTTTACCACCGAGTCCATTGTCATGATTAAACCGCCACCCTCCTTCAAAAACGAGGGAGAGGTGGTTTTCCTATGTGTTATGGCTATGGTAAAAGAGGTTATATGGTGGACGAGGTTAAAAGGGCTGAGGTCAGACACCTTTCTCTCCGGCGAGCAACTGATTCGTTATTTCAAATATCATTTTGGAAGAAGAATCAGGATGGAGAGAGAGGTGCTGTACCCCAGCCAATTTTATAAAAGGTGGGTGAATGTGGCAAAGATGGCCCGAGTGGTTGGGCCTTCTCTCTATATAAGCCTGTAGGTTGAGGAAAAAGAGGAAGAGAGGAAGGGAGTACTCACTCTTGGTGCCCCTGGAGATGAGGGTTGTACATTTTTTCGGGGTGTGTACAACCCCTGTGTAACACCTCCTCTCTATTGGGGATTTCAATTGTTATTTGTTATTGTATTAATAGTTTTATTTACTTATACCGGTATGTAAACTCCCCATTTGTATTTGTCCCCTTCTTTTGTGCCCTTGTGGCTAATAAAGAAATTTATCTATCTCTCTATCTCTCTATCTATCCTTCTATATATATATAGTATATATTAGAAGGAAATTACTTCTACTGCTGTAGCACCAATTTATTAGTTTAATGGTTAGAGCACACAACCGTGATTTGAATGATAGTGATCGATTCTCCCTAGCGGCTGTTGGTCACTGTTTTCAGTCTATAGGTTGTTTTTTTTACCCGATTTTCTGTTTATATTGGCAGTAGAGCGTCGGACACTAAGCTTCAAAGCATAGAGTTACGTCCTTTTACAGTCTGAGTTTAAATTCCGCTGAGGTTTGCTTTGCCTTTCATCCTTACGGCATCGATAAAACAAAGTAGGTCGATTTAATCGATATCCCTTCTCCAAATCTGTTGGCCTTATGCCTAAATCAGAAACCATTATTTATACAATCAACTGTTATTACAGTTACCTTTTGTGTTTGGGATTCTTACATTTTCAAAACTACCGAATGCTCCCATAGTTTATATATAATGTTATTTACATCCAAGGCTGTTCTGTACAACCATCTCGGAATCGGTTGACACAGTTTGTTTAGTTCAATAGTTAGAGCACTCAGCCGAAATTTGAGAGATATAGAGTTTGGTTCTCTATAACGACTGCTGGCCCCCTTTTTCTGTCCGTTGGGGCTATTTTACCCGATTGTCTAATCGGTAAATGCGTTTGAGATTCCAGCATTTTCTAATAATATAATATAATATTTTCTAATAATATAATATAATATAATATAAAAATACGTATTTAAGAAAGCCACAACAATGCAAAGGGAAATCTCGAGGTAGGAAGTGAAATATAGATAGGAAAAACAGGTGAAAGTGAAAGTTGAGAGAGACAAAGATGAAAACAAAACAAAGGTAGAAGGGTTACCGTAGTAGAGATTTTAATCCCAATATTTCGGGCTCACGCCCATCAACGGGGGAAAAGTTCCAAAAGGGGGGAAAAACAGGCCAAGCGGAGAAAGTGGTGATGTCGTTAAGACAGGAATGCCGTTATAACGGCATTCCTGTCTTAACGACATCACCACTTTCTCCGCTTGGCCTGTTTTTCCCCCCTTTTGGAACTTTTCCCCCGTTGATGGGCGTGAGCCCGAAATATTGGGATTAAAATCTCTACTACGGTAACCCTTCTACCTTTGTTTTGTTTTCATCTTTGTCTCTCTCAACTTTCACTTTCACCTGTTTTTCCTATCTATATTTCACTTCCTACCTCGAGATTTCCCTTTGCATTGTTGTGGCTTTCTTAAATACGTATTTTTACACATTTCACAATGCTTCAAGCAAACTTTAACACCCTCTTAATATAATATAATATAATATAATTGTTTCTACTTAATATTTCTACAAGGCCATCAATTACCCAGTACATTACTGATACTTTATTTTATCGACCCCGTAAGGATGAAAGGCAAAGTTAACCTCGGCGGGATTTGAACTCAGATCGTAAAGGGACGTAACTATGCTGGAAAGCATGGCGTCCGACCCTCTACCAATACTGCCAATCCACCTATAATGTAATATAATATAATATCTATGCATATGGATCCATAGCTCTTGACGGAGTTGTAGGAGCCCTGGTATGACATACTGTGTGTCTTGGGCAATTAAAATCTGGTGGATCCTATCTCTCACCAAAATTCTGGTCGATTGAGAGAGAGAGAGAGAGAGAGAGTGAGAGAGAACGGAAGTGAGAAAGAGATAATATAGAGGGAGAATCGATCTAAGTAGAGGACTGGTATTTTTTTCATCAACATTGAAAGGATAAAAGACGAAGTTGACCTCGGGTGGTTTTGAACTCAGAGAGCTAGAACAAATAAGGCAAAGCATTCTTTCCGGAGTTCTCACGGTTCAGCTAATTCGCTACTTACATCTTGTAGTCTAATCCGGTATCCTGTTCTTTATTCCAGCTTGTATATATTTTTTCTAACGAGTAAACACACACACACACACCCACATATATATACACACACGCACACTCATACATACTCTGTCTGCCTGTCTATCTGCCTCTCTCTCTTCTCCTGTTTCTTTAACTAACACACACATACAACTAGGCAGTCACATTTCTGGACCTTAAACCAGGCATGTCAAACATGTGGCCCATGGGCCGCATGCGGCCCTTTGCAAGCACACCTGCTTCCCGCACAAAGGTTTTTACAGTGCGAGCATGTTTTATCTTCGTAATATAAAATAAAAAAAATGTGTTGTAATGCCCGCAATGTCGTGTGAAGCCCTCAGACAATATATATGTGACGCATGTGGCCCTCAGAGACCCTCAGAAACGCCTGAATTAAAGGATTACAGTGTTACAAACCTTTTCTTTTTTATACTAAATACTGACAATTATCTAGTTAGGGAACTCTACCATTTCTCTTTCTCAATATCCTTTGCTCTTTATAATGATATGTAATAATTGTTTCTACTTTTGGCACAAAGCCAGCAATTATCCCAGGCCATTACTGCTGCTTTATGTTATGGACGCCGTAACATTTGCGGCATTTGAACTCAGAACATAAAGGGCCATAACTCTATATCGCAAAGCATAGAAAGAACTGACTCGCGAGAAAAAATATATACATATATACATATACATACAAGTGGAAGCTTAATAAAATCGAAGCTTAGGCTGCGGCCAAGCAAAATCAACCTACAATTAGGAATGAGTAGCAAAGCACTCAATAAGGGTAGGCCCTCAGAGTAATAACATACGTTTAGATAACTTGATAAATTGAAAATTGCGGCAAGCAAACCCAGCCATACAATACCAAAACAACGAAAAAACTAATCAGGTTAGACAACAGACCTTGGCATGGAGAGAGATAATGAAAGAAAAAGAAAGAAATATTGTGTATGTGAGAGAGAAAGAGAGAGGGGGGAGCGCTATAACTGAGACGAAGAAGACAGCAAAGAAGATATATAGAAAATAGAAACGTTTGCAACATTGCATATTCTATGGTCTATCTGAAATGTAGTTTCCGTTGGCATTCCAGATTTTTCTCGCTCCCCAGCGAATGAGTGAGCGCCTGTATAATCATAGGGGCGGTGGAAGCATTTCTGAATTGGGAGGGGATTTGGTCAATTTAGTTGGAATGATTAGTTTAGCTCTTTACACTCTAAAAAAATATGCTCCGTGTCCTTTCCTAAGGGGTTAATTTATTGAGCTTCTTCGCATTTGGTAAGAAACTGGTATTATACCCAATTTATTCATCTCCTATATATATATATATATATATATATATATATATATATATATATATATATATATATATATATATATATATATATAGTAATAATAATAAAATTGAAGACTAAAATCCAAAGAGGGCTCGATAAGGAAAATATATATCAAATATATAAGAACCGTAGAGTAAATATTTATTAAAATAACAGATTAAAGTTTAAGCAAAGAATCGCTGCTTTCACCCTTAACGGGATCTTCTGAAACTAACAAAGTCAATCTGTAAACGCAGAACTGGATATTTCAAAAAACGTTGCAACCGGAGGAAGACAGGAAGACGATACTTTGGTTCGTGGTGACGTTCGCTGGCAAAGAACGGGAAAAAACGAATAATACGTCATTAATAGGAGCGGTGAAAAACAATTACGCGCAAAGACAAAACCACGTTTATGGTATAAAAGAGGTCGTAGACTAATGTTCTCTTAGGTGGTGCATAGAGGCGTTCTCTGGCAATGAACGAAAAAACGAAGATAATAAGTCATATGTGGAGTGTGGCGAACAAAAGCACGCAAAGACAAAACCACGTAAATGGTATAGCAGAAGTCGTAGACTAAAATTCTAACTAGGAGACCAAATGAATCTCCGCTACAGAGTTAAGAACAAAGTAAATAAATACAATACAGAAGTAATAGAAACAAATAAATACATACACGCAAACAGATACGTACATACACAAGCATACGCAAAACCTTACCATAGGTATACAAAACCACGCACATATAAATATGTGTATATGTGTATGCTTCGGCATATGTAACAAGGAACATTGCCGTTTTATCCAATTCGACATCAACAATTACTACTCCTCCATCACTTTACCACTTCTCCTCAGAGCTATCAATTTCGCTAAAACACTCACAGTGGTTAAGGATTTTGAAGTTGATGTCATCCTTAATGCCCGAAAGTCGGTGATTAATTTCGACGACTCTATTTGGATTAAAACATCCAATAGTACCCCATTCGACGTGAGTATGGGCGCCAGTGACTCTGCGGAGGTTACTGATCTTATTGGCCTTTTCCTTCTTTTCTCTATCAAGGACGAATTCCCCAACGCGGGCGGTGGTTTGTACCGTGACGATGGTCTTTTGACCATGACTAAGTGCGGACCTCGTGCTTGCGACAGGTTCAGAAAAGAACTCACAGCCTTCTTTAAAGGCTTCAACCTCTCTATACAGGTTGAGGCCAATCTCTCGGTCGTTAATTACCTCGACGTTACCCTCAATTTATTGAATGGGTTGTATTACCCGTATAGAAAGCCGAATGATACGCTTAATTACATAAGTAAGCATTCCAACCATCCTGCCAGCATAACCAAAAACCTGGTAAGAAACGTTTCGTTGAGGCTTTCCCGTCTTTCCACCTACGAGCGCATTTTCAACGACCATTCCGCTTATTACAATGAAGCTCTTGTTCGAAGTGGATTTGTCGATAAGGTAGCATATACAGAGTATGAAAATAGACCTAGAAGAAATAGATCCCGTCGCATTTGTTGGTTTAACCCACCATATAATATGGAGGTGGCCACACCATTAACTAAGATCTTTCTTTCCCTGATTACGAAGCATTTTCCCCCTACACATAAATATAGTAAAATTTTTAATAGAAATACTATTAAAATTTCTTACTCTACGACTCCTAACCTTGCACATAACATCACAGCTTCAAATTTAGCTAAACTACCTAACCGTAGGAACACGTGCAACCCTGTAGTTAGTACTAACTGTAATTGTAGGAATCGGGCTGATTGCCCCCTATCCGGGAAATGCCTCTCTAGTAACATTGTCTACAAATGTAAGGTTGTAACACCCACATCCCGTAGGGCCTACATAGGGTTAACCGCCAATAGTTTCAAGCAGCGTCTTTACATGCATACCCATTCTTTTCGTTACCCTCTAAGAAGGAATATGACGTCACTTTCAGCTTATATCTGGAGTCTAAAAGACAACCACACCCAATATAAGTTACACTGGGAGATCGTAGCTAGGGCTAGATCGTATAACGGAAATAAAAGACCATGTGACCTCTGCGCCGCTGAGGCCCTGGAAATACTCTACGCCACAGACCACATCTTAAACAAAAAATCTGAGGCAATTTCGGCTTGTAAACATAAATTGCACAAAACTTTCCTGTATTACAGCCCCACGTTATACCCTAACGGATAGCACGATCTATACGTGGATATTTTACGTCTTGATGTGGGAGCTAAGTATATGTTTTGTTTATTCCTTTACTTATTTGCATAGGTAAGTATATATTACCCATATGTTTTGTGAAGGTATGTATACCTTCTCGTACGTATATTTGACTGTTATGGCGTATCATTTTTACATATTCTGGTATTTAGGGTTTGGCTATGTGTATACGGGAGTTTTGCGTCTGCGTGAGTATGCAGGTTCGTACGTATGGTGGGTGTGTGTATATGTGTACTTCTTGTTTTAGTTGACTTACGTCTCCGAACATTCGTGTATTTATATGTAGGTATGTGCGTGCGCTTGTTATATACGTATTTATTTACTTATATACGTTTATATAATTATTTATTTATTTGTACACAAGCATACACATACACATATTTATATGTGCGTGGTTTTGTATACCTATGGTAAGGTTTTGCGTATGCTTGTGTATGTACGTATCTGTTTGCGTGTATGTATTTATTTGTTTCTATTACTTCTGTATTGTATTTATTTACTTTGTTCTTAACTCTGTAGCGGAGATTCATTTGGTCTCCTAGTTAGAATTTTAGTCTACGACTTCTGCTATACCATTTACGTGGTTTTGTCTTTGCGTGCTTTTGTTCTCCACGCTCCACATATGACTTATTATCTTCGTTTTTTCGTTCATTGCCAGAGAACGTCTCTATGCACCACCTAAGAGAACATTAGTCTACGACCTCTTTTATACCATAAACGTGATTTTGTCTTTGCGCGTAAATGTTTTTCACCGCTCCTATTAATGACGTATTATTCGTTTTTTCCCGTTCTTTGCCAGCGAACGTTACCACGAACCAAAGTATATTCTTCCTGTCTTCCTCCGGTTGCAACGTTTTTTGAAATATCCAGTTCTGCGTTTACAGATTGACTTTGTTAGTTTCAGAAGATCCCGTTAAGGGTGAAAGCAGCGATTCTTTGCTTAAACTTTAATCTGTTATTTTAATAAATATATATAATATATATATATATATAATATATATATATAAGTTATTCCGGGTTGAATCGGGGGTAACCTCAGTAAGTAAGGTACTCAATACATAGCAGAGTATAAATGTTTTAATATAGAAAAGCTTCTACAGGACTAGAACTGTTTCATTCAGTGAGAAATCATCAGGAACAATTGGCACTATCGCACCATTTCTCGCCATGGGACTTCGAGACTAGAGCCGAATGCTACCATTCTATTGTACAGCGATTGGAGACTGAATTTCTCTAATAACCAATTTTTCACTAACTTGTTAATTTGTGTTTGAGATACGTTGGCTGAGTGCTTATGGCGGGGTGGAACTATTTGAATTTCGTTTCTTGTCATCACGTAAATTTATAAATCGGTAGCCGATCAGGAGACAGCATTGCCTCGCGGATAGATTCCAGTTACCAACATTTTACTGTGTTGGCTGTCACATACACTCATAGCCGGCACGAACTGGAGTCGAATTCTGTCGATCGATTGGTTATTGATTAGGCGAAGCCCGCTGATGAAGCACATGCGCCGATTGTGCATTGTTACATAATATATGAGGACAGAGGGTGCAGTGCACTCTACTGCTGCATCAAGTGTGGCCGAAACTCGAGGTACCGATTTGCGTGTGTTGTATTGAAGCGAATAACTATGTGTATACTCTGGGAGTTTATTCAACAATACCTATTGAGTACGCTGAGATGCAACCAGTCCTAGCAGTGAGACCTATGCTAGTTCCGTAACTTATTATATATATATATATATATATATATATATATATTATTATTATTATTATTATTATTATGTAATAAACAACATAAGGCAATTATTCCATTTACCAGTGGTTTCTTAAAAGCAAAAGATTTTGCTTTCAATCCTCTGAATGAAAAAATCCTGGTCTTTTTTCATTCTGAGGATTGAAAGCAAAATCTTTTGCTTTTAAGAAACCACTGGTAAATGGAATAATTGCCTTATGTTGTTTATTACATAATAATAATTAAGCTCTGTTACCTACATAGAGCACTCTTTTTTCCTGGACTTTTCCGACGGAATTACTTCATTCACACACACACACATATATATATATATATATATATATATATATATATATATATATATATATATATATATATATATATATATATATATATAATATTAACAATATTGATAAATGGAAAATATCTTTATAATACACATATTTATTTAATTTATACGTATTTCAAGGACACTAAATTTTAGTATACTTTCATCAGATAAAATATATTTGGTATTAAGATATTGACATACCTTAGCGTAAACTTAATAGTATAAGCCCGCTATCGGTAGTGAGGTAAAAATGTGAGGTAAAAAATTTATTAATATTGTTACTATTAATAATACTCCAGATAAAAAGCTGTAGAGTGCTTCAAATCTGTTAATAATCAACAAACCATATAACTCATTGTTTATATATATATATATATATATATATATATATATATATATATATATATATATATATATTTATATTTGGAGGGGGGACTCTGCTTCGTAGAATCGAGACATATCTGAGTCAGGTTTGATCATTGCATCGATCGTGCCTCGAGCTGGTCGCCAGAGAAACGATTGTAATATGTCTAATAAATTTTATTCGTCGCACCACTGATTCTCTGTTTCTTATGTGATATATATATATATATATATATATATATATATATATATATATATATATAGGAAAATGTATGACCCCGATGGCAGAGCTCAAACCGTTTCGACGGTTATTTTTGGAAATAGCCGTCCAAACAGTTTGAGCCCTGCCATCGGGATCATATATTTTCCTATTACCCACTCTACTATCCTAAGTATTGAGTACTATGGTGCGTTATGGTCCATTAGGTTCCTTACCACAACTCCTTTATATATATATATGTATATCACATAAGAAACGGAGAACCAGTGGGGCGACCAATAAAATTTATTAGACATATATATATATATATAAAATGATATTAAATAAATGGAAACTATATTTATAAAACCATATTTATTCTATTATATATATTTGAAGGGTACCAAAAAAACTTTGGTACGCTTTCATCAGATAAAATACAAAGTATAAATTTTGACATAGTCAAGGAAACATACCTTATCAGTTGAATTTTCCTTGGATAGTGAATTTAAAGAACGGATTTTTCAAAATTGTTAGGATGAGTATGCAAATGAGGTTGAGTATGTAAATGAGGTTGAGTTATATGATTGAAAAACCGTTATTTTAAACGCTATGTAAAGTTTAGATATATTAGTAGGAGAGAAAGAAAGAAGAAGACCACTTATATACGTTAATTCGGGGGAAAAAATTTGAATATTTACCTATATTATGTATATATTTATATGGAGAATTATGTTTGTAAGTATTTATCTTATTACAATATTGTAGTGGGTTAAATATATAAATATCTATGTATATATTTTAATAATAATATATGTATTATTATTAAAGAGATAATTTTCAATTATTAGTTGTTTATAATATGAGTTACGAGGGTGTTGATTTTATATTTTATGTAGCTAAATAAATAAATAAATACATAGGTA
>OZ024742.1:311784175-311796675 GCA_964016885.1 Eledone cirrhosa
CACAGAAAACCTGAACGAATACCATAAAGCATTATATCCGACGTTCTAACGACTCTGCCAATTCGCCGTCTTTTGTTTGCTAACAGAAAGATTTCAAATTCAACGGTGCTAGAATCAATCTAACTAATGCTATATTACAGTATTACAGTATTACAGTATTACACAGTTATTTTCATTTTTATGGTATTAATGTATTTTATTGTTTAATAGACTGAAATTGCAGAGCATGTGTCTTCGTCAGAAATACAACACAAACAGCACCGTAGGGTTGCCAGGTGATCCTCATGAAGGTGCTTAGCTATTCCAGTATCTTAGCTTCGCAATCACAGACCTGTCTACTCTCCCCGTCCGACGGGTAGATCTCCAACCCACTTTGGGGTGGGTGAGAGATGTCGTCTCTTGTGAAAATGGGTATAGCTTTCATTATGGGCGGTGAATTGGCAGTATCGGTAAAGCGTCAGACACCCTGCTCTGTGGCATAGAGTTTCGCCCTTTAGGCTCTGAGTTCAATTCTCGCCGAGGTTAACTTTGCCTTTCATCATTACGGGGTCGATAAAATAAAGTGCCAGTCACGTACTGGGTCGATTTAATCGACCCCCCCCCCCCCCTCACTCCAAATTGCTGACCTTGTGCCTAAATCAGAAACCATTATGTAAAATCTACCCATTTTGGCTCATTTCCCCCCTGTTTAGGGGCACCTTTTTCATGGTACTCCCCGTTTGGGTGTTTAGACATTGGCAGGTCTGCAATCATTCGTGGTAATGATGTGAGGGTCGTGACATTCCTTGTTGTAGAGTCTAATTGAGAGTGGATTTCTCATCTTTCTGACTTTTTATTTCATTGATTTGTTCCATTTACACATCGTAAACAATCACACCTTTTGCCTGCTGAAGAATTAAAATACTTTTGTGTCTTAACAAAGAAAGAAGAGTGACATTGATATGACTTCACATAACAGAAACATTTATCTTAGCTTAGTAGTATAATATTTATGTGTGGAGACTTTACTTATGAAGATAGACATGCGACTATTTGTAATTATCTTTCTCAATGTTTCTCGAGTATTGTTTATGTGTGAACTTTCTGTACGCAAGGGAAATTAATGAATGTATGTGAAGTCTACACACTCTCTCTCCCTCTTTCTTTCCCTCTGTATACACACGCATGTATATGCGCGCGTGTGTGTGTATATGTATATATGCATGTATGTATGTATGTATGTATGTATGTATGTATGTATGTATGTATGTATGTATGTATGTATGTAAGAACAGCATGATCTGAAAAGGTGTAGGGAATGTGGCAGGAAATGTGCAAGCATGGGAGCATATACATGTGTGTATGTGTGTATTTGTGTGTGTGTGTGTGTGTGTGTGTGTGTGTGTGCGTGTGTGTGCGTGCGTGCGTGCGTGCGTGTGTGTGCGTGCGTGCGTGCGTGTGTGTATACGGATGGAAAGAAAGAGAGAGAGAGAGAGAGAGGGAGTGTGTGGTACTTCACATACATGGGAGGTCTTAACAGACATATGCGAACACAGTCAGAACCAAGCAGTGGAGAGTCCCAGAGGAGTCTACAGTTGCCATGTATGTGCCACAGGGTGCAAGTCTTTGGCTGGTTTGAAGATCCACATTCGTGCCTCACACTTTTGAGCATTTTATCAGGCGATGGCAATGCTCGAAAACGAATTTGTGTCCATCATGTATGTATGTATGTATGTATGTATGTATGTATGTATGTATGTATGTATGTATGTATGTATGTAGGTATGTATGTATGTGTGTATGTATGTATGTGTCAGGTCACCAGTTGGTGCTACTGGTAACATGTATCCCAGTACAACCTGTCCCATGGTCGGGTCGTTGGCGACTAAACTGGCAACCCCACCAAGGTTTCTTGGTGAGGAGGGTGACTTTGGACATCCTGCAGGACTAAAAACAAAACCTGTCAAAGGGCAAAGGAGCTCTTAAGAGTCAATGACCATTCAAAATCACCGGGAGAGATGACCCCTTAGCCTTTGTCAAGGCAGAATTCTAGGAGAAGGAAAACTCTGATATAACACCTGCAACCCTGATGGTATCCAATGATGTTGACTTGTTCTTCTTTTTGGTAAATATCATCTTGGTTAAGAGAGTGGGACTGGCTTTGTGCAGTGCCTTTGCTCACTATAAAAGCTTCACGGCACAGGCATTGCTTTATATCTGGAGATCTCTCTGCACTTGTCGTCACATGGTACCATGGGCCCAGCACTGTGTCAATAATTGTCACAAGTGTAGTGTTTGTACCAGAGTTTTCAAGTCGCTGGCTGGACTAAAAAGTCACACTTGTTCAGCGCATCGGTAGGGGTTCTCCTACATGGATATAAAGTAGTGGCCGTACTCGAAAACGAGTTGGCAGCCACCATGTATGTATGTATGTATGTATGTATGTATGTATGTATGTATGTATGTATGTATGTATGTGTGTATGTATGTATGTATGTGTGTATGTATGTATGTATGTATGTATGTTCTTCTGGTTTTATAATTTCACAAAGTTTTACCAATAGAGAGAGAGTCGGTTTCTAACATAGACACAAGGCTCTCTCATTGGAATTTACACAACATCAACTAGGTAGATTATGTATGTATGCATGCATGTGTAGATATGGATGTTATTGTAAGTGTGGATGTGGATGTTTTGAGTTGTATGTGTGCATGTGTATATGCTTTGTATCTGTACATGTGTATATGCAGTTATTAGATGCAAAATGTTTGGAATGTTTTACATATTTTTACTGTTCCATTAATGGATTGTACTTCTTGTAATGGATTGTGTTCTTTCTGTTCCTGTGAAGCCTAGCTTCTCAAGATTTGTATTGAGGCAGTTACTAACATATCCCAGTGCCCCAACAATCACAGTCATAAATCTGAAGGTGTAATCAGGGTGGAGTATCTGCAGATTTCTCATCAGTTCTGCATAAATATTCTCCTTTTCACTAATCTTTGATATTATATTGGCATCTGATGGGCAGCTAATTTCCACTACTGTGCATGTTTTCTTCTCCCTGTCCCATATCATAATATCTGGTCTGTTATGCCTGCATTTTATTGGGGTTTTTACTGGAACATTCCACCAGTACTCTTTCATATTATGTACTTGGATGTCTTCCACATTGTTGTAACTTTTAATGTGTTTATTATCGGGGCTATCTATTTTACGAACTGCATTGTACAGTGTCTTGGCCACTACATCATGCCTCATAGGTAGATAGTACCGCGATGACATCTTTAGACAGCTGCTGATGACATGGGTGATATCCTCGATGTTAGTTCTGCAGAGTCTGCACTTGTTATCACATCTAGGTGTTTTACCTGCATCCCTATCTCTTTTGTGAATCAGGTATTTCGTGCTAATCTCCTGTTCCTGGATTGCAAAAGCGTATCCTTCAAAGTGGGAGCCAATATAGCGGTTGTTGGTCCAAGATAGACTACTTTCCTTATCTATATTACTCTCACTCTGGAGTTTCCTGGCAACATATCCATGCATGATTTTTTGCTGATAGGCATGCAGTTTTTCATCCATGTATTCACTGCGATACTACTGGGTGTGAATTTTTGATTATCACACAGGGAATATCTCTCAAGGAGTTCCTTCCCAACTCTCATGATCTTATCTGTTTCATGCAGATAGACTTGCTCGAGAAACGGGCTCCTACGCATCGAGGTTCGTAGATGTTGTCGGAGAGATATGATGCGACATTCAAATGTTGTCTGGACTGATGTTAGGCCTCTGCCTCCCTGCTTACGTTTCAAGTAAAGGCGGTCTATGTCACTGTTGATGTGGAAGTTTCCGGTGTTCAGTATTTTTCGAGTTCCAATATCAACTGCTCGGATTTCGTCTATCGTCCAATTGAGTATTCCAAAACATTGGTGTTAGGACAGGCACAGCAAACACATTGTGAGCCACTGTTTTGTTTTGCGCAGAGAGTTCCGATGACCATATCTTTCTTAATCGGGTGTAGTATTCCTTGGTTACGCGTTCTTTATTACAGATGCCATTATAGGATATGTTCTCATCTATCCCCAGGTATCTGTAGCATTCCTCATCAGATATCGGTGAAACAGTTAGGCCATTGATGACAATGTTGCTAGATTGGGTTGTTGTTTTTCCCCGCTTTAGAGTCATGTATGAGCATTTATCTTGGCCAAACTCCATTCCTATATCCTTTGAGAACGTTGTAACCAGGTCAAGATTTTTCTTCATCCCATCCATGTTTTTGGCATAGAGTTTCAGATCGTACACAAAGAAATTATGGGTTAGGTTCGTATTTCTGTTCTCCTGTGAGCCAATGATGTATCCCTCACATTTATTGAGCAGAAAGGACAAGGGGTTTAATGACAAGATGAATAATATCACAGAGAGACTGTCCCCCTGAAATATACCCCTGCAATATTTTATTTTATCAGTGAAAATTGAGTCATCCCTCTCTGTCTTTAACCTTAGGATAGTAGCCCAAGAAGAAGATAGCCTCTCTATGGCTCTGACAATAATGTCTGGGACTTTAGCAAGTTGGAGGGCCTCTATCATCCAAGAGTGGGGAACAGAATCGAAAGCTTTCTTGTAGTCCAGCCAGACTGTAGTCATATTCCTCCTAAGTTGTCGCACCTCCAACATCGCAGTTTTGTTGATTAGGAGTTGTTCAGCACATCCCCAAACCCCTTTCTTTCCAGCTGCTTGTTCATCTGTGATGATGTTATTATTTTCACAGTGATCTTGGATGAATAGGTTCAGGCAGGCTGTATACATCTTATACATCAGGTTCTGGCATGCAATGGGTCGGTAGTTTTTTGCCAAGTGGGTGTCTTTGTTCTTGGGGACCGGTAATGTTTATGCTAATGTCAACCATTCTGGTATAAGTGTATCTCCCTTAAGAACTTGTTGGTAGAGGTCAGTAAGATACCTCCGATAGAATATCAGTTTTTTGTACCAGTAGCCGACAATCATGTCTCTTCCTGGTGTTTTCTTATCTTGGAGTTTTCCTATCACAGTCTCAAGGGTACCCTCACTTATTTCGTATGTTTTTGTTGTAGTGTAGGAGCAATAGTTCTTTCGGATTTCTCCTAGCCACACTGCATCTTGGTTGAAATTCTTCTTTTCACCCCATATTTTTCTCCAAAAGGAATCTATGTCTTTCTGAGATGGGGCCTCAGTGACACATTATTTTGTCCTTCATATCTCTATAGACTGATGTTTGGTTTCGTCTGAATCTTTTATTAAGCACTTTTCTCTCATCTACCTTCTTCAGGTATCGGCGTTTTTCGCTAACAGCTCTCAATTCTTGTTTGAGGGTGATCAGCTTATATTGGAGACTTCTGGTTCTACTGTTACCAAACATCGTCTCTATTTTATTTTTCACTCTTTGTTGGTGAGGAGTGAGGTTTTATTGTGTTTTATGTATGTATGTATGTATGTATGTATGTATGTATGTATGTATGTATGTATGTATGTATGTATGTATGTATGTATGTATGTGTGTATGTATGTATGTGTGTATGTATGTGTGTATGTATGTATGTAAATATGCATGCATGTATGTATGTATGTATGTATGTATGTATGTATGTATGTATGTATGTATGTATGTATGCATGTATGTATGTAAATATGCATGCATACATGTATGTATGTATGTATGTATGTATGTATGTATGTATGTATGTTCTTTTGGTTTTATAATTTCACAAATGTTTACCAATAGAGAGAGAGTTGGTTTCTAACATAGACACAGAACTCTCTTATTGGAATTTACACAACATCAACTAGGTAGATATGTATGCATGTCTGTATGCATGCATGCATGTGTGTGCAGGTATGGATGTTATTGTATGTGTAGATGTGTATGTTTTGAGTTGTATGTGGGCGTGTGCATATGCTCTGTATCTCTACAAGTGTATATGCAGCTATTAGATGCAGAATTTCATGCATGCATGATTGTATGTATGTATGTATGTATGTATGTAAGCTATGCTTATTAGAATCAGTTAAGGCGGCTATAAAACCGCTCTGTATGCAAATTAGATTAATCAGCTGATGTAAATATTTGAGAATATTATCTATTCTCAGCAGTTCCAGCGGGTAGCAGCGACGAGAATACACAGTCTCGATAAGGAGCAACAACTCCGAAACTGTTAATAATAATGTATCTTAATGAATGTTCTAAGGACTAGGAATGTAATTATTTGTTTAGACATTCTGTATGCTCCAATGACTCCAGACAGTTGTCTGGAAGAAACGATCGCCAGCAATTAAATGCATTAAACAAAAAGTTGATTTTGTATATTTTGTATATATGTATACATCCATTGATTGAGTTTCCATTTTGACTCAATAATGCTCTTGTTTTAATCGGCTTTGCTGTGCCATCATATACATACATACATGTACACACACACATACACACAAACACGCACATACACACACATATGTATACATACACACACACACATTCACACATACAGACGCGCATATATATGAATATACAATTCATACGACGAGCTTCTGAACAGTTTCTTTCTGTCATATTCTGTGTTTTCGTGTGCATATGCGTATATGTATGTACACATACGTGTATATGAGTTCGTGCACACGCGCGTGTATATGTATATGCATATGTATGTGTGTGTTAATTGCATGTTGAATAGATTACTAATAAAGAGAGAGTGAGTGAGAGTGAGTGAGTGAGTGAGTGAGTGAGTGAGTGAGTGAGTGAGTGAGTGAGTGAGTGAGTGAGTGAGTGAGTGAGTGAGTGAGTGAGTGAGAGAGGAGAGAGAGAGAGAGAGAGAGAGAGAGAGAGATGGGGGGGGGGTGAGGGAGGGAGAGTCAGGGGATGGTATTATGGTGCAAAATTGGCAGACATGAACATTTTCTTAATATCGTCCAGGAGTGAATGAAAGGTAGAGAAGGTGGTGGAAGCGATGGTGGTGTTGGTGGACGTGTCGGCGGTGCTATTTTGGTGGTAGTGGTGGTGGTGGAGGCAGTGGTGGTGGTTTCAGTGGTGGTGGTTTCTTGGTGATGGTAGTATTTTGGTGGTGGTGGTGGTGGTGGGGATGATGGGGGTGTCTTGGTGGTGGAGGTAGTGGTGGTGACGTTTGTCTTGGTGGTGGTCGTTGCGGTTGGCGGCGGCGGTGGTGTCTTGATGGTGGTGGTCTTGGTGGTATTCTTGGTGGTGATGATAGGGGTTGGTGTCGGTGGTGGTGGTCCTGGTCGTGATGGTAGGGGTTGGTGCCGGTGGTGGTGGTGGTCTTGGTGATGTGATGGCGGTGGGTATGAAGGAATGGGGTAACATATAAAGATCGGGTGGTAAGGTGGGGCTAGGGGTGGATAAGCATAGCTAATATGAATAGGAGTAGGAGTAAGAGGCAGAATATGAAAGGTGGGGGAGAATTTGTGAAGCATAAGGAAGGGATTTGCAGCTGTTACCAGTCAGCTTGTGTTGAGTGACGTGTTGCATTTTCACTCGCCATCCCCAGTCTATCTCTCCTCCACCCATCCACCCACCTCGTCTACCCCACCTCTTCCATCCCTTCACTCTTTCAACCCCTCCACTGCCCGTTGTATCTTTTTCTTTCATAACACACGTTCCATTGTTGAAGGTCATTGTTGATGGTGTTGTAATGTTTTTTTAATCATATCTCATTTCAATTATCATAGCCGTTCCAGCCATGGCCAACACCAGCTTCATCTCCATTTCGAGAAACTACATCCAGGACTAGACTATTTATTAGCTATTTCTATACCAAGAAGGTAGGATAATCTGGCTGCTGTTTCTAGCAAATAGAACAACTACTCAGAGGCGTATTGGCAGTATCCGTAGAGGGTCGGACGCCATGCTTTGCAGGATAGAGTTACGCCCATTTACAGTCTGAGTTCAAATCCCGCCGAGATTAACTTTGCCTTTCATCCTTACGGGGTCGATAAAATAAAGTACCAGTAATGTACTGGGGTAGATTTAATCGACTTTCCCCTACCTCGAAATTGCTGGCCTTGTGCCTATACTAGAAACCATTATTTCTAAAACAAAGCGGGAGATTGGCAGAATCGATAGGGCGTTGGACAACGTGCTTTGCGACATATAGTTACAGCCCTTTACGTTCTGAGTTCAAATACTGCTGAGGTTAGCTTTGCTTTTCATCCTTACGGAGTAGATAAAATATAGTACCAGTAATGCACTGGGGTCGATTTAATCGACTTTCCCTTCATCCAAAATCGTTGGCCTTGTGCCTATAGTAGAAATCATTATTGCTAACACACCAACTACACAACCAAACCACACACCCCTACAATTAATGTTTTTCAAATCCATTGATGTTCCTTTCACTCCCACCTCTATATCTCTCTCTTTCAGTCTCTATCATTCTCTCCCACTCACTCTCTCTCTCTCCCTCTCTCTCCCTCGCGCTCTCTCTCATACACACTCAGACACACTAACCCCAGGTATGAAGCGCACAAGACACATCTAATTTCGTCTCATCAAGGCATTTATTCACGTGTATGTAAACCACCCAAAGATAAATGAAAAGATAAGTAATCATCAAGACACAGTGCACAATATCCTGAAGAGGAAGCACCATAGCTAACCAAGTGGGATCCACAGCACGGAACAGAAGAGCACGACAATCTGAAGTGGAAGTGTGAAGTAATGTCCAGTGGGAATGTTTGGCGATGGACGTCATGTCATGTACATTGATCACCCGAAGAAAGATATTAAACTGGAATCTATCCCATATATATATATATATATATATAGAGAGAGAGAGAGAGAGAGAGAGGGGGAGAAAGTGTGTGTTGTAGTTTTCCTGAAGCATTGTGGAATATGAAAAGAGGTTATGCATTGGAAGCCGCTACAATACAGGTTGGATAACCAAATCGGATGAGGAATGAGAGAGGCGAGGCTGAGTGGAGAAAAAGAAGAAAAACAAGAATCATATCAACTTCGAAATATTTATTAGTCCCATTTATTTCGGATGCATCATACTTTATCAAGGGGTCCATTGAGAACCTCGTGATGGAGTTATACATGAATATAACTGAACCGCTTGATTTGAAAAGTAGAGTAAAGTAAAAGAAGAGTAAAGTGAATTTGAAGTGTCAAACCCTTGTGTTTTTTTTTTATACTGGACTTACAGTTTTCCAAGATTTATAGACTCATTTTTTCAAAAGGATGGATCCGATGTATCTCCTCATGAAACTGACATGTAAATGACTGGGTATTTCATACATACGTGTACCTATTCATCTTTCTAACTGTTTTTTTTTGGGGGGGGGTTCACTATTATCGAACTTGCTGCCTTGGGTGCCTGGAGACACACAACATTTATCTCAAACATCATACATACATTCACCCCAAACAGAGTTTACAATCCTCCCTTCTAGATTGTTCCCAATCTTCTATTCTGTGCGGCCCAGGCATCTCTTCTCCTTACCCATTTGTGGGAAGATTTAACCTCACGCACCCCTGAACGCAATTCCTGCCTCTCTTCAACCTTCCGCCCCACGGGAGGTTGAGCAGTGCCATTCGTGCACCACGCGCAACAGGCGCAAGAGAGGAAGGAACTGCTCCAACTGCAACAGCTTCTTCCTCTTGCGTCAAACTCACAAGACGCGCGTCAGATTCCTTGCACTGCCCATCATGTCTATCCACCCCGACAACACAGGTAGTCACAGGCGCCCGACCCAACAGAGACCTGATCCCGCTCGACTCAGACGAGTGTCTGGTAGCTATCTCCCACCTCAGGCAGTCGTGGAGAGTCATCACCAGGTCTGCCCGCACTCCCGTGGCTGAAGCGCTAACGACTTCAATCGACCGAGTGCTTGATTCGGGCGATCCACGGGACTGGACCAGACAGTTTAGTTTTGCTACTCTCGTACTCGGTATCACGTTGGTAGGGAACCTGACGGCGAGAGACAGATTTGGCCCTTCCCGAGGGGGCAATATCGGTAGAGGATCGGACGCCATGCTTTGCAGCATAAAGTTACACTCCTTTACGATCTGAGTTCAAATCCCGCTTTTATTTTATCCGGTCGATAAAATAAAGCACCAGTAAATACTGGGATCGATTTAATCGACTTTCCCCTCCCCACAAATTACTGGCCTTGTGTCTATACTAGAAATCATTATTATTAATGTAAATAAAATTAGATCTAAGTTGTTTACCATCATGTTATTGTTTATATAGAGGACATATGTAAGTGAGATGTGGAACCTCAACCCATCAATGTCGTCAGCAACTACGCTTGAGAATTGACCAATCTGTAACGACACATCCAACTCCAGGTCAAACGGATGTTAAACGACTCGGTTTGGATACTCCCGTCGCTCGTCATTTCCGTTCTCCTGGTCACTCTTCTCTACATGTCTCAGTCCTGGGTGTCCTTTTACATCACGGATCACAGGCCTCACGCACCAGCACTGAACAGAGTCTGATTTACCGCTTTGGGTCCTGTTTCCCTCATGGACTCAATTCTCCTCCCCAATTTCTTTAATACCCCGTCCGTTATCATACACACGCTTGTACATTCACCCCTAGATACCTATGGCTCTCTTATAGTCAGAAACATATACTCTTACAGCTAATAGAGACCAACAAAATACGCACACTCCACTTTTCCTTTCACAGCTCTGTATACACACACACCCTTATATTAACATACTTTTGCTCATAGCTTCGTACTAACAAGCACACACTCTTTTACTTACATATACACACACATATCCTCTTAGCTTCGTACGGGCGTATAATAGCACACACACACACACACACACACACACACACACACACACATATACACACAAACAGACACGCACAGACACAGACACAGACACAGACACAGACACACACATACACGCGCATACGCACGCGTACAAGTATAGCTCTTTTTACAAAACGCTTTTTTCCATTTCAGATAGACGCGCTCCATCATCCACTTTTCTAAAAAATAAATCATACACAAAACGCCAGCATCAACAGTTTTCCAAGAGATGAAATCATGTATGGACCTGTTATTTTTCTCTAAAAACAATTTTTTCCAATTACACCCCCACCACCCTCGCCCGTCCCGTCAATCTGTATAATTCTCATTCTTTCTTCTCACGAAGGACTAGCGTCCGAAAAGTTAAGACCCACTTCCTGCTATTTCAAGCGTTAACCTAATATATCCCTTCCATATACTATACCGATTGTGTTGTTATTTCTGTTTACCTTTTACACACGCGCACACACGCACATACACACACACACACACACACACACACACACACACACACACACACACACACACACACACACACACACACACACACACACACACACACACACACACACACACACAAACATACACACACACACACACACACACACGCACACACACACACACACATATATATAGATATATACATAATAAACAACACAATATAATTATTCCATTACCAAAGGTTTCAGGAAACTAGACGATCCTTACAGAAACGTCCAGCTCGTTCATGAGATGAAATATTTATGTTTTGGATATAAGATTTGAAATAAAAAATCTATTAAATATGAAAGCGAGGCTGAGTTAATTATTTCATCTAATGAACGAACTGGACGTTTCTGTAAAGATCGTCTAGTTTCCTAAAACCTTTGGTAATGGAATAATTATAGTATTGTTTATATATGTAATTAAATAGCTCTGTACTATACATAGAGCACTCTTCTTCCCTTTACCCTTTCTACGTAAATACTTAACGCACACACATATACATACACACACACATATATATATATATACATATATACATATATACATACACACACACATATATATATATATATATATATATATATGTATATATATAGGAACAAGTATGACCCCGACGGCAGAGCTCAAGCCGTTTCGACAGCTAATTCTGGACTAGAATTAGCCGTCCAGAATTAGCCGTCGAAACGGCTTGAGCTCTGCCGTCGGGGTCATACTTGTTCCTATTACCCACTCTACTACCCTAAGTATTGAGTACTTTGATGCGTTATGGTCCATCTGGTTCCTTATCACATTTCCTTCGTTATATATATATATGTGTGTGTGTGTGTGTGTCTGATGGTAGCTAAGATGCTTCCATAGGCGGTATGCCGGTTGAGCACTCTATGCTCTTACAGAGCAGAGTATGATAGAATAGAAAACGAAAAATCAGTGATGCATCTGAACTCAATTTATTGTGTGTTACAATTGTTTCCCCGGCGGACAGCTCGAGACGCGATCATTGTGTGGATCTGTCTGATTCTGGAGCCGCAGGTTCGACGGACACGTCTAATGATTTCGGAGCATATTCTCTCACGAGAGAATATGGTCCAGAATCAGACAGATCCACACAATGATCGCGTCTCGAGCTGTCCGCCGGGGAAACAATTAACACACAATAAATTGAGTTCAGATGCATCACTGATTTTTCCTTTTCTATTCTATATATATATATATATATATATATATATAT
>OZ024742.1:311816675-311819175 GCA_964016885.1 Eledone cirrhosa
CCCCTCCAAATTGCTGGCCTTGTGCCTAAAATAGAAACAAATATTTTTACCTGATTGGCAGTATCGGTAGAGCATTGAACAACATGCTTTATAGAATAGAGTTACGGCCCTTTACGATCTGAGTTCAAATTCTGTCGAGGTTAGCTTTGCCTTTCATCCTTACAGGGTTGATATAATCAACTTTCCTCTCCCCAAAATTGTAGGCCTTTTGCCTATATCAGAAACCAGTAGTTTTACCTGCCACGCCCTGGACACTCTTCTGTCAGTTAATCTAAATTCCCAAACGTGTTGCCTTATAGAACATCTATTTGCTGAGGTTAACTTTGCCTTTCATCCTTACGGTGTCCATAAAATAAAATACCAGTAATGCACTGGGAGAAAATTGCTGGCCTTGTGCCAAAAGTAGAAACAATTATCATTATAGAGTGGTGGATTGTCGGTATCGGTAGAGGGTCGGATGCCATCCTTTGCAGCTTAGAGTTATAACCTTTTACGATCTGAGTTCAAATCCCGCCGAGGTTAACTTTGTCTTTCATCCTTACGGGGTCGATAAAATAAAGTACCAGTAATATACTGGAGGAAAATTGCTGGCCTTGTGCCAAAAGTAGAAACAATTATCATTATCGAGTGGGCAATTTAAGAGGCTTCTTGGCAAAGACATATCAGCAGTACTGGGTTTACATATAAACAGGGTGGGCTGCAGTCTGGGGACACATATTCCAGAGGGTTTTTCTCACTTTAAATATATATTAACATATATATTAAATGTAAGTATGTATACGGACGTACAGTAGTATGTATATACATACATACATGCACACATATATATATATATGTACGTATGGGTTTACCGAACATTTATTATAATGCTCGGTTTGTTTGTAAACAAACAGCCCAAATTATTAGCCATACAGTGTTCGGCATCCATCGCTGCCCTATTTGTTCAACACAGACAAAGGAACGATGAACTAGTTTCTAGCTTATTAGCTGTCATCAGCACCGTATACCTTCCTGTCAGTTGATTGAACGTTTGAACATATATATTGAAATTGGTTAAAGATTTTCGTCTAAACTTAAAATACTATAGTTGTTATTAAATACAGTATGTGTAAGTCTGTCTATGTGTAAGTCTGTCTATGTGTAAGTCTGTCTATGTGTAAGTCTGTCTGTGTGTAAGTCTGTCTATATGTAAGTCTGTCTGTGTGTAAGTCTGTCTGTGTGTAAGTCTGTCTGTGTGTCAGTTTGTGTGCGTGTGGATGTAAGTATGTGTGTGCGTAAGTTTGTGTGAGTATGTGCGTGTAAGTTTGTGTGTGTTTAAGTCTGTGTGTGTAAGTATGTGCGTGTGTGTGTGTGTGTAAGTTTTTGTGCGTGTGTAATTATGCGTGTGTAAGTATGTGTGTGTGTTTTCTGCGTGTGTGTTTAAGTGTGTGTGTAAGTCTGCGCCTGTAGGTGTAAGTTTGCGTGTGTGTATTAGTCTGCGTGAGTGTGTGTAAGTATGCGCGCTTATGTAAGTGTTTATATGTATGTGTATGTGAGTGTATACGTCTGCGTGAGTGTGTGTGAGTATGCGCGCGTGTGTAAGTGTTTATATGTATGTGTGTGTGAGTATATATGTGTGTGTGAGTGTGCGTGTGACAATAAGATAAAGTGTTTTAAAAAACATGACAGTAGCATAATCATGTTTCACTAAATAGGTTCTAAAGCAGTAACACTAACGAATGTTTGGGATGGTTCCAGCACCAACCATCTTTATCATTTCGTTTTTTTTTTCTTTTAGATATAATTGTTTCTATCATACTTTAGGCACAAGGCCAGCTATTTGAAGGGGAGGGGAGAAAGTCGATTAAATCCACCTCAGTACATTACTGGTACTTTATTTTATCGACCCCCGTAAGGATGAAAGGCAAAGTTAACCTCGGCTGGATTTGAACATACACATATATTTACACACACTCCCACACGCATACACATACTTACACACACTCCCCCCCACACACATATACTTACACCCGTCACACATACTTACACCCCTCCACACATGCACATACACATACACACACGCATACATACACACACATACAAACACACACATACTTTCACACACAGACTTACACACACTCCCACACGTACACCAACACACACACACACATACTTACACACACACAAAAATTTACACACACACACACACACACATATACTTACACACACTCCCACACATACACCAACACACATACTTACACACACTCCTACACGTACACACACGCACACACCAACACACCCACATACACACACTCCCACACGTACACCAACACACACCAACACCAACACACACCAACACACACACACTTACTTACACACACTCCCACACGTACACCAACACACACCAACAACAACACACACCAACACCCACCAACACCAACACACACCAACACACACACACTCCCATACCAACACCAACACACACACATACTTACACACACTCCCACACCAACACCAACAC
>OZ024742.1:311824175-311839175 GCA_964016885.1 Eledone cirrhosa
TCAGTTCTTTTGCCCCTCTCAGGTCTACATGCAAGTCGGTTACCTAGTTGTCTTAATAGTAGTGCCTGCTCAGCAAATACTGAATATATCAGGGTATGAAGGTGTTCATGACGTAGAGAACTCGTTCTTATACACTGCACGAACATCCGTAGCCTCAGACAAACGCAACCAACTAGAACATTGAAAAATGAAGCAATAAAATACTGCTGCGGACAATCCATAGCCGACTGCAGAATGTTCACTCTATCCTATGCCCGAGTTACCTGCACACACAATTCATTTAATGCTAAAGGAACTTCCCTAATTATAACATTCTTTCATCAAAACATCGTATTTCTTTAAGTAGGATAAGGATATAAGAATGGAAGTATTTAGAAAAAGAAATATTTTAGCACAATAGTTTCAAAATATGATAACAGCATAGAAATTAAATCGGAATAGTGAGAAACAGTATCCATCATAATCAATATAATTGATAGGAAAAGCGAAATTTATAAATATCTACATTTTTATTTGGAAATGTTCCCATTAAAATCCAGATTTTATCGTCTTCTTACATGCGTTACACTCCCTGGATATATATATATATATATATATATATATATATATATATATATATATATATATATAAAGATTTTACAAGTTTTAAAATAGTAAGACTATTAATCAGCAGAGTACTCGATACTTGGGATAGTAGAGTTTAAATGTATTAGAAAGTCAGGCAAAACGGTTAAGTTCTTGCCGTCTAATATATATATATATATATGAATTGAACAGTAAATATTTAAAAATGTAATAACAATGATGGCGAGGTAATACATTTCTTTATAGGTCCTTAAATTTTGGGATAAAATTCCTTCAAAAGATTAATAGAAAAAAAACTTTTCACAGTTGTATATTTTATATACAGCTCCGATCTAATTCCGTCCATTGTTGTTCTTAATGAATCCATATTCTCTTTAATAGAACCAGACCTGCCAACCTAAACGGGGAGTACCATGAAAAACTGTCCCAAAACGGGGAGAAATGAGGCAAAATGGGGAGATTTTATATAATGAAAGCTATACCCATTTTCACAAGAGAAGACGGGGAGAGTTGACAGGTCTAATAGAACACTATCAGTTTTCTAGTGAACAGTTATTTTTTAAGAAAGAAATTAACTGGCTTTCTACTAAGTTTATATCATTCTAGTATCCCATGCATTGTGTAACAGGTTCCTGTTGGTTATGAATAGCATCCTTCATAATTTTATTATGTAAATGACATCTAGCTAATTTTTGCATATTAAATAAAGACGCAGTGGATTGGCAGTATTGGTAAAGCGTCAGACACCATGATTTGCAGCATAGAGTTATGGCCCTTTACATTCTGAGTTCAAATCCCGCAGATGTTAACTTTGTCTTTCATCCTTACGGGGTCGATAAAACAAAGCATTAGTAATGCACTGGGGTAATTATTGGCCTTGTGCCAAAAGTAGAAACAATTAGATAAAGACATGGGATTAAGTGAAAGTGAAATACTTTTATTTTATTTGAGACTACTATTGAACAAAGAATTTTCTTAAATCCTTTAATTCTTAAAATAAATTTAATGTTGAATGGAAACAGAATGTCAGTGGGTAAAGGAATTCTATGTGTCTAACACCCATGAACATGCTTATAAAATCAAAAAACAGTACAGCTGCCATGACTTTCGGAAACATATTTTCACACTCAGAATTGCTGAAGCATGGAACAAACTATCTGCATCAGTTGTTAGCTGTCGGGATACTGCATCCTGAAATTCCTCAACGTTCCACCTGATATTCTCCCTCCATACACACACGCATGTATTTGTGTGTATATCATGACTCATACACTGTTCACTTTCCTGACATTTGTACATTATTCTATGTACTATACATGCACCTTTGATGAATTGTAGTGCACCTGAGCACTGTATACAATAATTTTCATTTTGGCAGTATCGGTAGAGGGTCGGACGCCATGCTTTGCAGCAAATAGTTACGGCCCTTTATGATCTGAGTTCAAATCCCGCCGAGGTTAACTTTGCCTTTCATCCTTACGGGGTCGATAAAATAAAGTACCAGTAATACAGCGGGTTAATTGCTGGCCTTGTGCCTAACGTAGAAACAATTATTATTAATAGACAGACAGACAGACAGACAGATAGACCAACTGACAGACAAGCTGACAGATAAACAGATAGACCGACTGACAGACAGATAGACCGACTGACAAACAAGCTGACAGACAGACAGATAGACCGACTGAGAGACAAGCTGACAGACAGATACACCGACTGACAGACAAGCAGACAGACAGACAAGCTGACAGACAGACAGATAGACCGACTGACAGATACACAGATAACGTAAGTCGTGGTAGTGGTGTGGGATGCGGTGTCATTGGTGTCAATACTAGTAAATGGAGAGATAATATATATTGAGAGAATACAAGATAGAGATAAAGAGAGCGGTGGTGGCGGTTGTTATTAAAATGGCCGGATTGTTGACTGTTGGTGTCGGTGGCAGTGTCACTGTCATCAAACCTACATTGAGAACATTAAATAAATAAATAAAAATTGGAAGTATTTCCTGTGTATAACATAAAAATAAAACATGTTTTACACTTTAGTAGCGGGGTGAATGTTTAGACATGATCTCAAAATTAGCATTTTTACTAAACATTAAATGATTTTTTTTTTTCTCAAGAACTGTTTTGAAATTCAAATTTTATTTTTGTTGACAAATATATTTAAAAAAATGTATTATGGAGCATGTCTTTTCTGACGCCAGCAATAATTTTTGTAATATAATTGTTTCTACTTTTGGCACAAGGCCAGCAATTATCACAGTGCATTACTGGTACTTTATTTTATCGACCCCGTAAGGATGAAAGGCAAAATTAACCTCGGCGGGATTTGAACTCAGAACATAAAGGGCCATAACTCTATGCTGCAAAGGATGGCATCCGACTCTCTACCGATAGTGACAATCCACTAGCTTATCTCTAATTCTGCACCGCTGATCTAAGTAAAAGTTTTCCTTAAAAAGTGTCAAGGCACAAACTATTCTGATGACTGAACATTCCATCGTTCCATTGTTCGTATCCTCTCATAAATAATTAATCAGAGGGAATTCCAGTGCAGTAAAAACAACAACATTGACGTAAAAGCTAAAATAGGCGATTTCTACTATGGTGAACAGTGTAACATTCGCATAACTCGATTAATTAGCACAAAATATCTAGGTTTCACGACCTCACTGCGGTCTACAAAGAGTATAGAATAATTTGCAGTTTATTTTGGCCTCCATATGTTGAAATTTAAATATATTCCTTAGTATAAACCACTCCCTTAAGGACCTAAACCTGTCGTTAGAGAATACATATGGCTGAACGTTAAATTGGTTAAAACAAATATATATGATATATATAGAGAGATATCATACATACACACACACACACACACACACACACACACACACACACACACACACACACACACACACACACACACACACACACACACACACACACACACACACACACACACACATATATATATATATAAACACACAAAGAATATCGATCTGTTTATTGATTTAGTTTTCAGTTTTAAATAAAAGAAAATTTACGAACCAAAATAACATTAGAGACAAATAGGAAATATGTTATAGACCTCGTTATATTTGTCATACTTCTCCTACTCACTACTCTCCCGAGGATAGCAACTTAAACTCCCAACGTGAAGCAAACAGTATTTCATAAATATATGGTATCCACGTTATACACTGTGTATATGTATGTTTATATGTGCACACACACGTATAAATATATATATATATATATATATATATATATAGTAATAATAATAAATTTGAAGACTAAAATCCAAAGAGGGCTCGATAAGGATAAATATATATCAAATATATAAGAGCCGTACTAACGAACGGGAGGAAGTGAGAAGGGGGGAAACAGAGAGTGAGTGAGTGGAAGTGCGAGGAAGAGGTCAGTCGAGAGAAAGTGTAACTGACAGAGGGGGCGAAAGAAGGAGAGAGAAACAGAGAGAACGGGGGAGCAGTAAGAGAGAAAGATGTATATATATATATATATGTTAAGTATTTCCGAAGAAAAAGCAAAGGAAAAAAGAGTGCTCTATGTATAAAACAGAGCTATTTAATTAGAAGGTGAACAACACAATATATAACTACTCCATTACGAAAGGTTCCAGGACCCTAGACAATATTAACATATGTCTAGTTCGCTCATCATATATATATATATATATATACACACACACACACATATATACATATACAAACAATCCACAGAAGACAGCCGATGAGCGGGAATTGTCCACGTGTTTGTGTCTTCCGTGTTTTCACCCACGTTTTTCAATATATATATATATATATATATATATATATATATATATATATATATATATATATATATATATATATATTCTGTCATTACCATAACAGAAGTCTGACGAGCCTTTGGTTCCAGAGTGGGGCCCGATATATATATATATATATATATATATATATATATATATATACAGTATTTACGTATTGAGAGAGAGAAAAAAAGGGGAGGATAGGTGATACATATAGCTATTTGTCAAGTAGCGTATGCCAAAGGTGCTCGATACTAGTGCCGGCAGTATTAAATATTCGAAGTGTTAATATTTAGTGGGCTAGAGAGTTAGCAGAGCGTAAGCACGTGGGAAAGTAAGAAATCGGAGAATAGACCGTTAAAACATGTTTATTTAAAACAACACCTACGTACGTTTCGCCCAGTTGGGCTTCTCAAGGGCATAAATAACCAAGTGCTCGGAAAGAGTTTTGGGGGTTAAATTCACGTCAAGGTTCATTGCTCGCAAAAATAGCTTGTTTTGATTTTGTAGCTGGTCAAGGGAGGTAACTCTGGCCAGTGTTAGAGCAGTCTTTCCCGGACAAATTTTTATCCGTTACAAGATGAGGTTACAACCTTACCATTGTCGATACGCACAGGGTCATGTAGCCAACGCTTATTTTGAGACGTTTGTTCGCCGTACCTGTTTGTCTGGGTCGTTTGAGGCTGGGTCTGGTATGCATGGTTAGTTTCCTGCGTGTTATTTTGCAGCGCCTGCCCGCCGGGGTGTTAAAACTTGTTGCAGGGAGATCCGGTGCACGGTTTCACTCCTCATCCTTAACCCATCTGAAGAAGGATATTTTTAAGCGATGTGTACAACTTATCGCTGTTTCAGCTCTGTTGTTGATGAGCTCGTGTGGTGCAGTTATGATGTGGTAGAGCTCCATGAGGCAAATATCGCACTTCCTCTTGAAGTTGTACGGTGCAGCCCTGCCGACAATATCCCAGTGCGTGGAGAAGCTGATGTTTAAGTCCTTTAGTGATGTGATGTAGTCCGCGAACGAAGTGGAGTGTCTTAGTTTTTTATTTGTGAAAGAGTGGAGATGTGTTCGAAACCTAATTTTGAACGGGCCGGAGGTAGCCCCTATATAATGTTTAACGCTATTGTGGCTAGTTACAGTGCATCTATATATAACCCTATCAGTCAAGCAGTATCCTCTAAGGGGGCAGCGTCTTCTGTCGCGGCAGTTGCAATTTATGTCGCGGTTCCGTCTATTTCCCACGGTAAGGCTATCATTATTGCTGCCTACGTTGTTACCTACGCTACCGCAGCTGTCGTTAGCACCATTACAAGCCACAGCACGCGGGATGGTGCGATTGTTATTCCGCACGTCATGTCCTGCATGTTCCCCAGTGATTTCGCGGTTATGCTGGTTGCGTCTGCGGAGGCCGTTGCCAGCATTATTGGATGCTGCTAGGGAGTTGTTAAGGCCGATATAGTTATTGTCAGGTGTAGGTGCGTCTGTGTCGAGGTACTGTGTCTTGGTGATCTTACTGTGGTTCGTTGTTCCTATGATGTCTGCTAGGTTAGGAGTAGTAGAAAAGGATATTTTTATATTGTTCCTATTAAGAATTTTTCTATACCTATGGTTGGGTGGGAAGTTCTTCTCTAAGGCTTCGAAGTATATCCGGGGTATGTTGGAGGCCACACTGCGAGAGTAGGGGGGTGGAACCATAGGACGTTACGGTGGCGATTACGTGTCCTTGTACGTTTGCTATGGGTGGTTCCATCTAGGTGACCGCTCTTATGTATGTTAATGCGCTGTAGCTCGTTAGGTGCCCCTTTCACTTTATGTTCGGGTGCACTCCTTCTACCTCTTCCATGTTTATGTACAGAAAGATGTTGGTTGGAAGGCGTTGGTAGTAGGCCGTCGCCTTTGTTGGTTTTGTAGTAGGGGAATAGTTCGAGTAAACTACAGTGGTCACCGTCGCCGGGGTCGTGATCTTTAGTGCGATTATCTATTCTATTGTATCCGACTTCAACGAGGTCGCCGCGTGATCGGTTATAGGTATGGCTTACTATAACGTTCGTTTTATGAGGTTATTATTGGTTATTTATGCCCTTGAGAAGCCCAACTGGGCGAAACGTACGTAGGTGGTGTTTTAAATAAACATGTTTTAACGGTCTATTCTCCGATTTCTTACTTTTCCACGTATATATATACATACACACACACACACACACACACATATATATATATATATATATATATATATATATATATATTAAAATAACAGATTAAAATTTAAGCAAAGAATCGCTGCTTTTACCCTATAACGAGTTTCTGAAGATCCAGTTAAGGGTGAAAGCAGCGATTCTTTGCTTAAACTTTAATTTGTTATTTTAATAAATATTTGCTCTACGGTTCATATATATTTGATATATATTTATCCTTATCGAACCCTCTTTGGATTTTAATCTTCAAATTTATTATTATTACTATTCATTTATATATATTTATATATATATTATTGTTATTCAATTTCCATTAGTGTAATCAATTAATTTGATTTTTCAACAATCTTCTCTCTTCTCTTGCCGTTCTTTTTTTATGATCTATTTATTCCTACTTGCTTTCTATATATCCTTATATGTTAACAAATTCGCATTCCACTTTGAAAATTCGTTGTAACTACATATTATTTAAGTAGTTGGATACGAGTTAATTTGAGTAAAATAATCAAATGTTAGTGATCCAAGACTTATATATAATGCACACGATGAAACACGTGTAAGTGTTATGCAATAAATGTTATTCCCACTCTGGATTATGGTGTTTTTAATAATATTTTTGTAATTTCTCTCTCTCTCTCTCTCTCTCTCTCTCTCTCTCTCTCTCTCTCTCTCTCTCTCTCTCTCTCTCTCTCTCTCTCTCTCTCTCTCTCTCTCTCTCTCCACACACATATGTGTGTATACGTGTGTGTTTGTATGCATGCACACACACACATACACATATATATGCGCGCGCACACACACACACATACACATATATATGCATTAATGTATGTATATATACATGTATCTATATATATATGTATGCATGCATGTATATATATGTATATGTAAATGTTTATCTACATGCTTGTATGTATGTATGGATATATATATATATATATATATATATATATATATATATATATATATATATATATATATATATATATATATGGTGGCTGCCAACTCGTTTTCGAGTACGGCCACTACTTTATATCCATGTAGGAGAACCCCTACCGATGCGCTGAACGAGTGTGACTTTTTAGTACAGCCAGCGACTTGAAATCTCTGGTACAAACACTACACTTGTGACAATTATCGACACATAGTGCTTGCCCTTGGTACCATGTGACGACAAGTGCAGAGAGATCTCCAGATATAAAGCAATGCCTGTGCCGTGAAGCTTTTATAGTGAGCAAAAGCACTGCACAAAGCCAGTCCCACTCTCTTAACCAAGATGATATTTACCAAAAAGAAGAACAAGTCAACATCATTGGATACCATCTGGGTTGCAGGTGTTATATCAGAGTTTTCCTTCTCCTAGAATTCTGCCTTGACAAAGGCTAAGGGGTCATCTCTCCCAGTGATTTTGGATGGCCATTGACTCTTAAGAGCTCCTTTGCCCTTTGACAGGTTTTGTTTTTAGTCCTGCAGGATGTCCAAAGTCACCCTCCTCACCAAGAAACCTTGGTGGGGTTGCCAGTTTAGTCGCCAACGACCCGACCATGAGACAGGTTGTACTGGGATACATGTTACCAGTAGCACCAAGTGGTGACCTGACATATATATATATATATATATATATATATATATATATACATACATACATACATACATACATACATACATACATACATACATATGCGTAGAAATGTCCATGAACCCCAGAAGACAACTGATGAAAGGGAAATTACCCCCGTTCTTGCTTTCCTCTTATATATATGTGTGTGTGGGGGTGGGAGGATGGGGGGTATACACACACACACACACACACACACACACACACACACACACACACACACACAAATATATACATTTAACGCTATTGTTCTTTCCTCCTTTACATCCTTCTTGCCCCTTGTGTGTCTTTGTTGCATGTTTGCTTTCGCAGCTGTCAGTAGTCTCGTCTACACTAATGCTTATTGAACTTGTCATAGAGTTACCACGCATAATGAATACTGAATCATCAGCATATTTACATATGTATGTATGTATGTATGTATGTATGTATGTATGTATGTATGTATGTATGTATGTATGTATGAATGAATGTATGAATGTATGTATGTTCTTCTGGGTTTATAATTTCACAAATTTTTTTCCAATAGAGAGAGAGTCGGTTTCTAACATAGACACAAGACTCTCTCATTGGAATTTACATAACATCAACTAGGCAGATTGTGTATGCATGTCTGCATGCATGCATGTGTAGATATGGATGTTATTGTATGTGTGGATGTGGATGTTTTGAGTTGTATGTGTGCATGTGTATATGCTTTGTATCTGTACATCTGTATATGCAGTTATTAGATGCAGAATCTTTGGAATGTTTTACATATTTTTAATGTTCCCTTAATGGACTAGCAGAAAAACCACCCTTTGGGTGGTTTTCTGCTAGCATGTGTAGTGTGTATATTGATATTATACACAAATATATATCCATATAGATATGATACATCAAATAAAATCGTAATTGACAATATACACAAAAATTGAACGAAGTCTATGTTACACTGTCTTCTGTAATCAGTAAAGTAATCCGTGATACATTTAAAAAAAGACGATATTATATATAAACTGCATTAGGAGAAAATTAGCGACGGAAATATATGCGATATTTTTATAAGTGTTATAATATAACGGCCGCTAACCGGAAGTGTTGACATTTGAAAATGTTAATGTGAATCTTTAAATAAGCCATACAATATATTTAAGCAACAGCCACGAAATTTAGCACATAAATTATTTAATATTCATTCATTATTTATTCAAAGTAATCCAACTTATTTTACAAACGAGGTAAAAAAATTATATTCTGGACGCAGTCCCGCACTTCTTTCTTTATTATAGTTAAGATTGTACTTATAATGTATGTATGTGTGTGTGTATGTATGTATGGATGTGTGTATGTATGTATGTATGTATGTATGTATGTATGTATGTATGTATGTATGTATGTATGTATGTATGTATGTATGTATGTACATATGTGGGGATGTATGTACGTATGTACGTACATACGTGCGTACTTATCTATGTATGCATGCATGCACGTATGTATGTATGTATGTATGTATGTATGTATGTATGTATGTATGTATGTATGTATGTATGTATGTATGTATGTATGTATGTATGTGTATGTGTATGATGTATGTATGATGTATGCATGTACTGTGTATGTATGTATGATGTATGCATGTATCTAAGTATGTATATATGTATGATGTATGTATGTATAATCTATGTATGATGTATGCATGTATCTATGTATGTATATATGTATGATGTATGTATGTATAATCTATGTATGATGTATGCTCGTATCTATGTATGTATATATGTATGATGTATGTATGTATAATCTATGTATGGTGTATGTATGTCTCTCTTTCTCTTAATTTGAGTTTATTTTGACCAGTCACCTTCCCGGTGGCAAGGTTTTAAAGAAAAGGAAATTGCCGTCGTCACTTGTGTAAGAGAATGTTTTAGAGATTTTGAAGGTTTTGCTATTTCTTTTTCCACAAATCCAAGTTCAGTTATACTTTGATCCAGGTGGGTTGATATATAACCTGTAGCTCCAATATTAATGGGTATGAAGCTGAACATGTATCTTGGCTACTGGATTTGCAAACTCCTCTTTAACGGCCCATAGGTATACTCCTTCTCTTGCATTTTTCTTACCACATTGACATCAAGTGACTTCTAGAGCAAAAGTTTTCAACGGGGAGCGTTTCGGAGCTCCAGTGGGCGTTTTGAAGCAAGGGGGCGTTAGGGGTGGGGTGGGGTGACGTTTGAAGTTTTGGGGGGAAATGGGGGGTGGGGGGTGGAAGGCTCTTTACTTTGGTAAATTTTATAAGCCATATTTGTACGTCTCTGAGACAGCCAGTGTGAATACATTTGAATGAAGAAAACGAAGAAAATAAATAAAAGAAGCTTGTCAATGAATTCCCTAGGAAGATAAAAGAAAAACGAATGAAATATTTTTTGCTCAAAACACTCACATGACCATAAATATTACATGTGTAAAGTTTGAAAAATCTCAGTTGGGTGGTTCTCGAGTTTTAGGGGGTCAGATAGACAGACAGACATTCTCTGTTTTAGATATATAGATGACTAGCAGTATCCGGCGTTGCACGGGATAAGGTATTTTGGAACGCGGGCCGCCAACAGACCTAATCGTGGAAAAAAACTGCATGCCTGGACAATATGTAAAGAAAATAAACCGAATATTCTGATGGCTGGATAATCTTTAAGATTTTCCTCGATGAAGCAGGAAAAATGCAGGTTTTCACCTAATGCGGGCTCTAGAGGATCAAGAAAATGAATTTTTTTTTTATGTGCATAATATGTCTTGAAATTTCGGGAAAATCGGCTAGACGTAACACCTCAAAAAAGCCATAAAAAGCTGAAAAAAGGAAGTTTTTCACCTAATACCATAAAAAAGTTGGATTTTCACCTAGGCCATAAAAAAGTTGGATTTTCTTTGCTCACGGTATGAAGAAGAATCTCTATAAAATTTGGCACTCAGATTCAGATTCATCGCGGACAGAACAAGAGAAAGACTGTAACTTCTAATGGAGTGGGTGTTCTTGACTAGAAAAATGACAAAATGATGATGATTCTTCTATTTTAGTATAAATGTTAAAATAGAACAGTCATAAGTCGGTCTCTATTTTTTCAATTTATTTCTCTGCCCACATCTCTCTCACACATAATTTTCTCACTCTATGTGTTTGTATGTGAGCATGCATTTGTGTATAAATATGCATAATGTATTTCGGCCGGCGGTACACACACACACATATGTATATTATATATTATATATATATATATATATATATATATATATATATACAGTATATATATATATATATATATATATATATATATATATATATATATATATATATATGTATGTGTGTGTGTGTGTGTGTGTGCGTGCACATCACATGTGTATGTACACACGTACACACGCACACACGCATATATATATATATATGTATATATATTCAACTATTTGTGCAAATTGAAAATATTTCACATAGAATGTAAAATGATGGGAGTGGGTGAAGTAAAGAACGAGAGAGGGAGAGGGGGGGGGAGATTAAGGAGAGGAAAAAGAAGGGTGTGGGGGAGTGGTAACATAAAAAATGTATCGAAATATATGGTAACATAAAAAATGTATTGGAAATACAGTATATTTCATTGATTAGCTTAGCCGTGAAGATCAAAAAAACCTTTCTTCTAACACCAAACTAACAAGATTTCTCATAACTCATAATTTCGAATGGAACAACAGTTTCCCGATTAAGGATCAAGTCTAATTACCATTATAACAGGAAATTAATCAATACTGTATACTATCAAAGGTTCTAAAAAAATTTTTTTTCTTTTCTTTTGTTGATATTTTAAATTTTTGTTTTGTTTACTGAAAATCTGAAGTAAGGTGTCAATTACAATCCATGCTTCAAGTATATTCGGATAATCGATATTAATGATCACAAGGAATAACTTTGAGACTGGAAAGAGATTTATGCCCAGGGGTGGGATAGACCCGTCTCTCTATAATTAGGAATTCTCGAACGACTGCGTTATCGATTACATGTAATACTGGACATAGTATGGCTGAACGATTACGAAGTTTGCTTCGCAATTACATGTTCTTGAGATCGAACCCAGTGTGATATCTTGGGCAAATATTATTTGTCGACCCAAGTTTTGTGACTGAAATTGGGTAGACAGAAAACAAAGAGGTAAAGGAAGAAATAATACAAGAATAGAAATAGTTGTTCATAAAACTCTTATAATGACACAATAAATGCTCGAATAAAATTAAGAAAAAATGTTTCCAATGTATAATTTTTAATCAGCTTTACTGTGGGTGAGGAGGGGTTGTATGTGATACATTCTCTAGAAGAGGACGGTAGAACTAAAAAGTTTGGTAAACTTTGTTGTTTGTTCCACCACACTGCTCTCTAAGTTCATATCCCGCTGCCATCAACTTTGCCTTTCATTCATTCGAGGTCTATAAATAAAGTACCAGTCTAATATTGGGGTTAATTCTTTCTCTTTCTTTCTTTGGAAAGAAATTGTTGTGTTCAGATCTGGTGGGACATAGGCTTGGTCAGGTTTAAAATGCCTAACACACCACACCGTGCATCAAGGCGCCCCTACGAATCCACCAGGAGTTAAGAGACCCTTTACCAACCTTAACGTCGTTCAGATTAACACCTAAATCGCTGATTCATAGCAAGATTATCAACGTACAGAAAATCGGTGGGGGTTTTTTTTTTGGGGGGGGGGGTCTTCTTAACTAATAATGTCTCAACACCAAAAACCGAGTCAGTGGATTCACTGGTGTCAAAGTGCTGCTGGCATTCCAACTCCCGATCTTACGGTTATGAACCGAGCAATCTTACCACACGGTCACGCGCCTTCCACTTTGTTTACTGATCTATATAGTGAAAATGACACTTTATGAAATGGTTGAGATGCGTTGTAGTTCTTGGCCCCGTTAAACAATTCGGACATAATTTTATTGAGCCAATGAAAACTCGAAAGCCTCAACGAACAATGAAAAGACAAAGGAGAGGTGGTCATTAAAAACAGTAAATCTATACTACGAAATATTAGGTTTATTTTCACAGTTATTCCCCCTGGAAATACAAAGTTTTAACTCTCGCAACAACTACTCTATTATTATCAACGGTGGATTGGCAGTATCGGTAGGCTCTTTATGATCTGAGATCAAATCCTGCCGAGGTTAATTTTGCCTTTCATCCTTACGGGGTCGATAAAATAAAGGACCAATCACGCACTGGGGTCGATTTAATCGACTTTCCCCTCCCCGCAAAATTGCTGGCCTTGTGTCTATAAGTTGAAGCATAGAGTTACCTCCCTTTATGATCTGAGTTCAAATCCCGCCGAGGTTAACTTTGCCTTTCATCCTTACGGGGTCGACAAAATAAACTACCAGTAATACACTGGGATAATTGCTGGCCTTGTGCCAAAAGTAGAAACAATTATTATCGGCGGTAGATTGACAATATCGGTAGAGTATCGGACACCATGCTTCGCGGCGTAGAGTTACGACTCTTTACGATCTGAGATCAAATCCCGCCGAGATTAACTTTACCTTTCATCTTTGCGGGATCAATAAAATAAAACACTAGTTATGCACCGAGGTAATTGCTGGCCTTGTGCCAAAAGTAGAAAAAATGATTAAGAATGGGATCGGACGCCATGGTTTGCAACATAGAGTTACGGTCTGAGTTGAAATCCTGCCGAGGTTAACTTCACTTTTCATCTTTACGGGGTCGATAAAATAAAGTACCAGTAATGCACTGGGTTAATTGGTGGCCTTGTGCCAAAAGTAGAAACAATTATTATCGTCTGGTAGTTTAAAGTTTCTTTGCTTCCAATATTGTATTCTTATCTTGTCTTGGTTTGTCTTGGATTTATAAAACTTCGAACACTATAGTAACCATGTTATTTTTAGGATAACCGACATTGTTGTTTTACTCATGCGTCAAATTGAAAGACAACTGCGTATTCATCTCTCTCTCTCTTTCTCTCTCACCCCCTCTCTCTCACCGGGCCCCTCTCTCCACATACATACACCGACGCACGCACACACATACAGACAGACATACAGACACGGAGACAGACACACAGACACACACACGCATATTTATTTATTCTTTAATTCTTTTACTAGTTTCAATCAATATATATGCGCATATATATATATATATATATATATATACTAATGATCTGGTTCTTATAGCTTAATCTGTGGAAGAGCTTGAGAAGAAATTCTTGTTGGAATATATATATATATGTATATATATATGTATATATATAATATGTGTGTCTTTATGTCTGCATCTATATCTATATATATCCATCTATCTATTTATCTATCTATCTATCTATGTATCTATCTCTCTCTTTATATATATATGCATACACAGATACTCACACATATATACTTGGTGTGTATGTTTATGTATGCGTGAGTATCTGTATGCATATGCATATGTATGTTTGTGAGTGTATCAATGTTTATGTGTGTCTGTCAGGATGTTTATATATAGATGAAAAACAAGGTCGAATGAGACTGACGGTCTGCATCGACAAAATTGTATTTATTGGAATAAAGTTGGCATCTGTGTATGTATATATGTATATATGTATATTTGTATGTATGTATATTTGTATGTATATATGTATATATGTATATTTGTATGTATGTATGTATGTATGTATGTATGTATGTATGTATGTATATTCTTCTGGTTTTATAATTTCACAAAGTTTTCCCAATAGAGAGAGCGTCGGTTCTAACATAGACACAAGACTCTC
>OZ024742.1:311846675-311909175 GCA_964016885.1 Eledone cirrhosa
CTTTCTTGCTCTCTCTCTCTCTCTCCCCCTCTCCCTCCCTCTCACTATCCCCTGCTACCTTTCTTGCTCTCTCTCTCCCTTCTCTCTCCCCTCTCTCTCTCGCTTCTCTCTCTCACTATCTCTTGCTACCTTTCTTTTTCTCACTCGCTCTCCCCTCTCCCCCTTCCTCCTTCTCACTATCTCTTGCTACCTCTCTTGCTCTCTCCCCCTCTCTCCCCCTCTCCCCCCCTCTATCTCTCCCTTCCTCCTTCTCACTATCTCTTGCTACCTCTCTTGCTCTCTCTCCCCCTCTCTCTCCCCCTCTCTCCCCCATTCCTCCTTCTCACTATCTCTTGCTACCTCTCTTGCCCTCTCTCCCCCTCTCGCTCCCCCTCTATCTCTCCCTTCCTCCTTCTCACTATCTCTTGCTACTCCTCTTGCTCTCTCTCCCCTCTATCTCTCCCTTCCTCCTTCTCACTATCTCTTGCTACCTCTCTTGCTCTCTCTCCTCTATCTCTCCCTTCCTCCTTCTCACTATCTCTTGCTACCTGTCTTGCTCCCCCCCCCCTCACTCTACATATATAACTATTAGAGCGCCTCTACATGTGTATAGTTGAACCGGAGCTGGGTTTTTTTTTGTGTGTGTATATGTGAGTGTGTGAGTGTGAGAGAGTGTGTGTGAGTGTGGGATTGTGTGTGTGTGTGTGAATGTGTGATTGTGTGTGTGTGTGAGTGTGTGATTGTGAGTGTGTGATTGTGTATGTGTTTGAGTGTATGTGTGTGTCTATATATGTGATTGTGTGCGTGAGTAAGGTTGTGTGCATGTGAGTGTGTGTATGTGAGTATGATTATGTGTGTGTGTGAACGTATTTGTTGATCTACAAATGTGTGGATGTAGAATGGTCAAATGATTAAGAAAATATTGGGTCGTCAAGTATGAAATTTGTAAATATTTGTAGGAAAAAAACAAATTTCTACAAATTTGATATTTGACGACCCAATAGATTCGCATTCATTGGGTCACTGCGTGGCATTTTGGGCAAATGTCATTTATCATAGCCTTAGAATGACCCAAGTAAAATTGGGTAGACGGAAACTGTTTGGAAGCCCGTCAGAGCCAACCTTACCAGAATCAAACACACACACACACACAAGCGCACACGCACACACACATACACACACACATACGCACACACACACAAACATGCACACACACACACACGAACAAATACACAAAAACACACACACGCACACACACACCTACAAACATACACACATACACAAACGCACACACAAACGCACACATAAACACACACAAACACACACGCTCTGAATCAAAGAGTCAACCTTGCCAGAATCTGTCCCATGCCGGATCTCAGTAAGAATTATGTTAATCCTTTAGCATTTAAACCGGTTGTATCCGGCCAGAACTCTCTCATCTCTTTCTGTTTAAACCGGCCATAACAGGCCCTCATAGTGTATTGTTCTCAAAATAAATAATTGTTTCTACTTTTGGCACCAGGCCAGCAATTATCCCAGTGCATTACTGGTACTTTATTTTATTGACCCCGTAAGGATGAAAGGCAAAGTTAACCTCGGCGGGATTTGAACTCAGATCAAAATAAATAATATCAAAATCTCATAGATTTGATATTATGTGAGATAATGGGAAACGCCTTCTCCATTCTGTCCGCCGGGGCTGTGTGTGTGTGTGTATGTGGGGGGGGGGGGGGGGCATTACGTGTCATTCCACTGAATCAAGTTTTGAAAGTTAATTGAATGAAATTGAGTCTATTCGTACTTCACTGTATCTTAGACTATATGACATAGTATTTCTTGTAGTTTGTGTTAATTCCTTAATTAGTTATATACTTTTTTCTTACTTTTCATTATATGAGGTAAAGACTTTACTATGAAATTACAATAGTATATAGAGTAATGTAAATTCTAAAGGGTTAAGCCACATAGACAGAAATTTCATGAGCAGGCTGTTTCATTGATAGAGTAACTGGAACACTCACACACACAGATCTCTAATCCATATGAATGTGTGTGTGCGTATGAGTGTGTGTGTTTGTGTGCGTGTGTGTGTGCGCGCATGTGTGTGTGTGTGTTTGCAGGTGTGTGTGTGCGTGTTTGTGTATGTCTTTGTGTGTGTATATATGTATGTTTGTGTGTGTGTCTTTGTGTGTGTGTGTGTTTGTGTGTGTGCGCATGGGTGTATGTGTATGCGTGTGTGTGCGTGCATGTGTGTGTGTTTGTGTGTGTATGTTTCTTTGTGTGTGTTTATGTGTGTGTGTGTATGTGTGTGTGTTTTTGTTTGTGTGAGTATGTGTGTGTTTTGTGTGTGTATGTGTGTGTGTGTGTGAGGATATAGGGTGGGGGCAGTGGTGCGGTGAACTTCACGGGCGCAGATGAGAGAGGCGTCGATCAGGGAGGGGGTGGGTTACCTCGCCGAGTTATTTGCCCATCCATGTAATGGGCCTGAGCTTCAAAGTACTGGTCTCGGTTGCATAGGCGGTGGAGCCGGAGAAATTGGGTGTAGAGGATGGAGTGTTTGCTGTAGGTGGGGTGGGATGAGGTGAAATAGAGGTAGGGGTGGGAGTCAGTAGGTTTAAAGAAGGTTGGGGCGATGGAGGAGCGATTGGAGGCGTCGATGGCGACAGAGATGTCCAGGAAATGAACGTAGTTGGAGTCCATTCTTGTGTCCATGGCCACCCCGTTACCTGTTGGTAGAACTTGCTCGAGAAGGAAAGGCAGTTAAGAGTGACGACCAGCTCGACAAGGCGGGTGGGGGTGGAGGTGTAGGGTTAATCGGAGAAGCGATGGTCAAACAAGTATTAGAGCGCATGTAGGCCCTCGGCATGGTGGATGACCGTGTAGAGGGATTTGATGTCGAGGGTGAAGATGAGAGGGGCAGGTGGAAAGATGAAAGAGTCAAAGAAGTGGAGGGCTTGGTTGGTGTTGGATATGTGGAAGGTAAGGGCGGCTACTAGGGGTGCGATGATGCAGTCGAGATAGGCAGAAATGAGTTCCGTGGGGCAGTTGTAGGCGGAGACGTTGAAGCGGCCAGGGGTATCGGGTTTGGGGATTTGGGGGAAGAAATAGATGGTGGAGTACGAGATGGGCGGACGATGAGGTTGGTGGTGGTGTATCATAGGAGGGAGAAGTGGACGAGTTGTTGTACAGTGGAGGGTACTTGTTGCAGGTATTGAGGGGTGTGACCAGAGGGGAAGGAACGGTAGAAGAGGTGGTTACGAAGCTTGCGTAGAACCTCCTTCGTGTAGAGATCGGCGCATCACACCACCACGGCGCCTCTCTTGTCCGCCGGTTTGATGAGGATGCAATCGCGGCCTAGGAGGCCCGAGAGAGGTTGCTCCAATTTGAGCGTTTACAGAAGTCGGACCAGTTAGTGGCGCTATGACAGGCGTCGACGATAGGGCCCGTGGTGTTGTTTTTATGGGGTGGGGGCTAATAGAAATAACAGCGTGCCCATATACACACGCATGCATATAATATATGTGGCATATACACACGTACACATATACACACGCACATATAATATATGTGGCATATACACACGTACACATATACACACGCACATATAATATATGTGGCATATACACACGTACACATATACACACGCACATATAATATATGTGGCATATACACACGTACACATATACACACGCACACATAATATATATGGTATATACACTCGCACACATATATATGGCATATACACACGCACACATATACACACGCACACATATAATATATATGCCATATTCACACGCACACATATAATATATATGGCATATACACACGCACACATATAATGTATATGGCATATACACACGCACACATATAATGTATATGGCATATACACACGCACACACATAATGTATATGGCATATACATACACACGCACACATATAATATATAATATATACACATGCACACATATGATATATGTAGCATATGCACACGCACACGCACACATATACACACGTACACATATCATATACAATGACATATACACTCGCACACATAATATATATGGCATATACACACGTATTCATATAATATATATAGCATATACACACGCACACATACACACGCACACATATACACATGCACACATATACACACGCACACATATAATATATATGGTATATAATCATCATCATCTTTTTACATTGTTTTCCTATACTGACATGTGTGTGTTTCAACGGTTGTTCTAATATTAGTTTAATAGTCATAACAAGGAATGAAAACCGGGTCATGATTTTGTCTTACCAATCTTTTGTTATGACATTCGGATTAATAAATCAAAACCAACAATACTAAATGAGAGAAAACATATCAAGTCGGCCGAAAAGTAAAAGAGCGTATTCAAAAACATTGAAAAGGTTTTCTCTTTAAACACTTGTTCCAAGTCACTGAGAAAAAGAAAAAAAAATTATATAGATATATATATAATTTTTATTGAATGGCTTGACTAGAAAGAGAAAAAAATCTCTTCAAATACCTGATTCACACATGAGCTGTATCGTATGAACTAAAACCTTTGACTCAATATTTTCAGCAGCATGACTCAGACACTTTATTCAAAACTCTAATTCAAATTGTTGGCAAAAAAAAAAAAAAAAATCCTGGTTCAGAGTATCTAATAACATATCCTGTACTTATCCTTTACACAGGCTCATAGATATCAGTTGTATGCATTAAAGGAAATGTTATTTACTTCAGTTCACTGGGATAACACCCATCAACGTGTCAAGTATGTGAATTAATTTCAATGAGAAGAGTTTAATCTAAGAAACTAAGATAGCAGACAAACAATACACATCCGGATGTAAATATAACAGTCTCCAATGTTTTTCATTTGATATTGATATAGTAAGTTCCAAAAGTGTAAGGCAGTGGTCTCCAGCCTTTTTTATTCCACGGACCGGCCTCATGCCGGACAATCTTTCCGCGGACCAGTAGTTGCACATATATTATTTAAGTGCATTTCGATAAAGAGAGCAATAATAAAAAGTGCAATTTATTAAAGGGAAGAAAAATGTATTGAATATATAAATATTGAATATTTAAACAAATCTTTTAAAATTAATGTCCAATTTTCAATTTATTTATTATATAAGTTTAAATAAGTTAATTATTTCTATGCGGCCCGTTAGGAAATTATCCACGGACCGGTACCGATCCGCGGCCCGGTGGTTAGGGATCTCTGGTGTAGGGGGACACAAAAATACATCACACTATCGCTTCTGTTCAAATACATTTGTTACTCAAATGCTTCCGGCATGGTTGCCAGATCGGATTACAGATAGCGCATCACACTTCTTCTTTTCTTACTTATTTCTGGGAGAGTTATTGGGGCAGAGTCCCCCAAGTACTCCTTCCAGCGGGCCCTGTGAAAAGCAACCGTCTCCAATTTATCCGGCTGGATCTCCACGCCAGACCAGCCGAGCTCAGGGTCAATTTTGAGAGAGGGGGAAAGTCGATTAAATTAACCCCAGTGCGTTACTGGTACTTTATTTTATCGATCCCGTAAAGATGAAAGGCAAAGCTAACCTCGACAGGATTTGAACTCAGCACGCAGTGAGCTGGAACAGATGCCGAAGCATTTTTAATCCGATACCTTTACGACTCTGCCAACCCTTCAATGCAGTAACAATAATGTTATATTCTGAATAAACGTCATATATTGTCTATATTTGTGTGGCATCATCTAATCTTTAATATTTTATAGTTCGAACAGCCGGGGGTTATGAATGATTAATCAATAGATTTACCAAAAGCAGATAGAAATCGGAAGAAAGTTCGTTAAAATGTGTCATTCGAAACAGTAGACTGATTGCTACGAATTTAGAAATGCGATGTTAGTAGAATTGTTTAAAACAGTCATAACCGTAGAATGGTCAGAGTGTCAGAAACTGAGCTAATATGTCGTCAGTATCTGAAAGTAGAATGCAGGCGCAGACATAGCTGCGTGGTTCAGAGTCCGATTCCGCTGCATGGTCGCATTGAATAAACGTTTTTTTTATTTTTATTTTGTATTATAACCTTCGCTTTCACCAATACCTAGTTAGAAAAATCTGGTAAATAGAAATTGTGTGGAAGTTCGTCTAAAAATACACATACACGTATAATTATGTGTGCATGCATGTGTCTGCAGGTCTGCAGGTCTGCCAACCTCTAAAAATCCAAACGGGGAGTACCATGAAAAAAAGTGCCCTAAAACGGGGAGAAATGAGTAAAAAATGGGGAGATTTTACACAATGAAAGCTATACCCATTTTCACAAAAGACATCTCTCACCCACTCCAAAGGGGAGTTGACAGGTCTGGTGTCTGTATGTGTGCGTGCGTATAAAAACAGTAGAGTACACCGGCAAACGATGTATTAACATATATTTATATATAAGAGATATGGGTATACTCGAGTATTTGTGTTCGGATAAATAGTGTTAAAACGAAACCATTCAATGTGGGAGTCAGACTTCACCAAGGGTGCGTACTGTCACCCCTCCTGTTCATTATTTTCATGAACAGGATTGACATGCGCAGCCGGGTCGGAAGTGGTATCACGATTGGCAGGTGTAGGATCAGTCGGCTGGAATTTTCAGACGTCAGAAGGTGATCTCCAACATACACTTGATAGGTTTGATTCCGAGTTCTGCATGGCTGGAATGAAAATCAGTGCCGCGACGACTCGTCCTCTCGTGGAAACCTACGCAGTGCACTCTACATGTGAATGGCGGTCTACTAAACCAGATGGAGAAGTTCACATATCTCGGGGCTGTGTTCACGAGTGATGGCAGGAAGGAGGCTGAATTAAGTGCAAGATTTGCAGGATCTGGTGCAGTAATGTGCCAGCTTCAGCATTCGGCAATCAGATAAAGGGTGGTAGGTGTAAAAGCCAAACTTACTATCTTCAATTCGGTATTCGTGCCAACCCTTACCTATGGTCATGAATTTTGAGTAATGACCAAAAGAATACGATCGCGAATACAAGAGGCCGAAATGAGCTTCCTCTGAAGGCTCTTGGAGTAACGTTACTTGGAGATCAGAAAGTCACTACAGGTAGAGTCGCTACTTTTCTGAATCGAGAGATCACGGCTCCAATAATACGAGCATGTAAATAGCATGTCTCAGGGAAGAATCACTAGACAGATATTATGGGCAAAACCAACCGGTGTAGACCCAGGTGTAGACTCAGAGCAAGATGGTTGGATAACATTTATGAACTCGGCTGGTCTCGCTTAAGGATACATCCGCATCAATTGGATGTTTGCTCCTGACAGGACTCGCTAGAAGGAGTGTTTGAGAACTCTGCCGCCACGACCTTCTCAGGAATAAGTGGACAAAGAAGAAGATGAAATATATATGGTACTTATAGGTTTTTAAGAGGAAAGTGTAACAAAAATATTTTCTATTATACGTTTTCTTGTTTAATATAGTAACGATCGCTGTGTCCCCTTGTAAATAGCATGGAGGATACCCTTTCTAAACGGCCCTGGCAAACACACATTCAAACGAATACATATACATATACATACATCTCCACGTACGCACACATATATAAGATGTATGAAATGATCGCTCTCTGTAAATGCTTCTGAAGTTAAATATCTACATGTTTTATTTTATTTCCTTATAGAAAACATGGAGGATCTGAACGTGATTGATTTGGAGCCAATTATTAAGAACTGGGCTTGGACAGATTATTTGCAGTCTGGCAAAGAGGCCAAAAAGCATGAGTACAAAGACGTACAATTAAAGATCAATTGGGATAAGACGGAATTTTCTACGACCAACTTGGAGTATGTAAACAAAATGCGCAGCAAAGGTCAGAAGTCGCAGGTTGTATTTAAATCAATTTACGAAAATAACACGGACGATTCCCAGGAGAACTCTTTCACGACAGAACGATGCACTACGTCTACATGCACCACAACTTTAATGCAAGGGTTCTCAAAAGGCTTTAATGTTGAACTGAAATTAGCTCTCCCTGAGGAGATAATGGAGGTCAGTAAAACATTTAATAACTTACAATTTATTTTTTTGCTGTTTTGTGTCGTGTATTGAACTAGTATTGTGTGTTATCTAACAAATGCTGTGTAATTGTTTAATTATTTAACGACAGCCTATCATATCACGATCACGTATTTCAAATGTGCTCATCTGCTTGGCCGATATATTATGCTTCAGCTAAACAGTGGTACACAATTCTATCCAACAGATTCGAAGTACAGTCTGATGATTTGAGGAGTTCACAATTCTTTCTGTCGCCATAGAATTACATTTAGTGTTGTTATTGCAACATGCTTGCTACAGTTCAACAGTTATCCAGTTTATTGTGCTTCATTGTGTTGAAATAGAAATTTGAAAATTACTGTTACTTGTTCAATTACCTATTCACACAAGGAAATAAACCAGACACAACATTTTGAAAGCAATATATTTTCATTTTCATTTTTCTTTTGTCTTCTTTTTTCGTTTTCATTTTAAGGCTCTCTTCTATAATAACTGACCATGGTTTTGCACCTGAAAAGTTCTGCACCAAAGCAAATGCTTGTGTTAGGTATTTTGAAGGAGGCCAGCAGCTGCACATGCATGTTAATCTCCCCTCTCCATGCCACCAATGTTGTTCAAGGGAAAGGCATAGGCCGATTCAGCTTGGCACAAGTATTGTTGCAACTTATTCTTTCCAGCTGAGAGGACTGGAGAAACGTGAAATAGGACACAATGTATCACCCGGTCTGAAAATTTAACCCACTATTTTACGACTGTGAGCCCAACATTTTAAACACTAATTCACATGCATACACCTGTTCAACTGGCGATTATTCAATTCAAATAATGACGTCTAGTATGCGGCTTCAAATTTGTTCAGCAGGTATATAGACGATTTGGATCACTAGTAGTGTACCTCTGGTGTAATTGTATCGATCCCAACGAGATTGAATTATAGAGTGCCAAGACTAAATAAATAATGGATTTCGTCTACTACCTCACTTAGTATGGAAAACGAATCCAGACAATTTGACAAATCGATGGTAACGTAAATAATTTGAAAAACTTCAGTAGTCCAAAATGTAGGTCAAAATTATCTTGGATTTCTATGAATCAATGTCTATATTTAATCATGTTTATATTCATCAATGACAAAGATTGCAAGACTGGAAAATCTTATATTTATGGTTTATGAGTCATTTCTTGCTTCTGATTTATTAATTGTCACTTAATTTATCATTAGATACGATTTTTCTTTCCTTTTTCTTTAACTCTAATGCATCTACTTAAACATACTTTCATCTAATATATATATATATATATATATATATATATATATATATATATATATACATACAAGGTGATCACCTTGATCACCTTGACCGACCAGTCTGTCGGGCGCCAATCGGCGCAGCTGGTCACAGCACGTCGTGCTGTTTTAGCCATAAGATAATGCCATCTTATGGGCGGGCAGGCCGGTACTCATTTCTACAGCTGAGTAAACTGGAGCAACGTAAAATAAAGTGTCTTGCTCAAAGAAACAACACATCACCCGGTCCGAGAATTGAACTCACAACCTTTCGATTGCAAGCCCAATGCTCTAACCACTAAGCCATGCGACTTCACACACACACACACACACACACACATATATATATATATATATATATATATATATATATATATATATATATATATATATATATATATATATATATATATATATATATATATATATATATATATATATATATATATATATATATATATATATATATATATATATATATATATATATATATATATATATATATATATATATATATATATATATATATATATATATATATATATATATATATATATATATATATATAGGGAGAGAGAGAGAGAGAGAGAGAGAGAGAGAGAGAGAGATTTTGAGTTTATGTTGGTTGTATACCAACACCTCAGTATGCACGCTGGAGCACTCGACGAAGTGCGCAGACTGGTTTGGTTACTCCGGAGGAGTGTAAAATAAAGTTAAATAAAAGTCAAATGATTAAAATTTAGCTTCGTTTATTACTGCTATATATATTTCAGTGACAGCCATCTTTGGCTGTGACCTCTTCAGGCAGTTTGAATTAGTATGGTATAGACAAGTACATATGTTGTTTAGGTGTATGATATTGTCAATACTCTGATATGCCCAGTTCCTTGTTGGGTTGTTAATTCACAGGGGAACTGGAGTCATATGAATTCAAACAAACGAATTTCAGTGTCACAGGTCCCCTTCTCCTCTCATTGGTCAGTTATTAGAACATTCCTCATTCTAAGTGTTGTTATTGTTGGAGTTAGCTTAAAAATTGATAAAATGGTAGAAGGGACAAGGTGTTAAAGGAACAAAATAACAAAAAAAGTGTCAAACTTCCCATTGTTCAGTTCTGAGAGCATTCCTCAGTCAGAAGTCTATAGAATTCTTTCTGGGGTGAGGCTCCCTGTAGTGTTTTTGCCTGCTATTGTTCAGTACATTTGACCTCCACCATTATTTTGGTACTGTTGTTGTTGTAGTGGTCAGCTTATATCTTGCTGCTGCTAACAATTTAGAAGTATCCAGTTTGTGTTTTTTCTTCATCCCTCCCGCCACCATCGGTTCTGAGGTTTATCAGGCCGCTTCCACCTCTTAGTATCTCGAGGGTCTCGTTCAGGCATAGTTTGCATATGCAAGATCCCCCTTTATCGGGTGGTACTTTCCTGATTATGTACCAGGCCAGAGAGTATGGGGTCCTGTCCAGCTTAAGCTTCCAGATCAGGTCGGAGAGAGCTGTGCTTTTCCTTTTGGCCTCCTTCTTGAATGAATGGCGATGGTTGTACCAGCGGTCCTTAAAGCTCGTTGATGTGGCTCCTATGTAGAGGTGTTCGGAGTTGGGGGTTTTAACCCTACAACCGTACACTAGGTTCTTCTTGAGACATTCATTACCAAGGGGGCATGATTCGGGGTTTCTGCAGTTGCAGAGGGTGGTCGGCCTCTGCGTGCCTATATTAGGGTTCTCATTATGTGTTACATGTTGGTCTTCCCCCATGCTCGGTGGGGTGTCCTTGGGTCTGTTTGTGTTTCTTGGGTGGGCTCTGGGTCCCCCCTTCCCTCCTTTCACATGGTTCTGCTGAGTGTTTGTATTGCCATCTTCTGGTTGTGTGTGGTTTTTAAGCCTACTTCTGTTGATGCTAGCTATGTGTTGGGCCAAATTTCTCGTGGTGGAATACGAAAGCTTCACAGTGTGTCTGTTGAAGATCCTGTGGTATCTGTGGTCCCTCGGGAAGCATTTGTCAAGTGCTCCAAAGAATAATCGGGCCAAGCTTTTCTTTAGGGCCGCTGAGTAGGGTGGGTTGTACCACGTGATTTGTCGGTGTCTTCTCCTATATGTGTGGGTTGGGGGCTTCGTGATTTGTTGGAGATTTGTTGGGTTGCTGGTGGTTTCCGCACTGTTGCTTCCCTTTTGGGCTCTATACTTTTTGTTATCTTCGCGGCCCGGATTTGTGGGGTGGTTGTTGTCCGCCCCGGGAGATCCATATATATATATATATATATATATATAGTATTTTCCGTAGTGTTGTAATATGAATATTACACAGAGTAGATGGACACCTCACGTAGAGTTTGCTCGACGGTTCCAGTTGTAGTTTCAAAAGTAATCCGGAGAAAATAGAAGGATATTTAAATCCTTCTATATATATATATATGTATATATATGTATATATATATATATATATATATATATATATATATATATATATATATATATATATATATAATATATAAGATCAAAAAGATGGTTAAATGAGTTCCATGTATTTTATTATGCGCATTTCAAAAACAAATATCATCATGCAATAACATTTGTGTTTTCATCAGAAAATATGAGGACATGATATGAAGGTTAAAAACACTTGTGGATAGTGCAGTTTTAAATCAACATATGAAAAGTAGTTTTAGATTGATGTGTGATATTGGGGAAATTTTTTTTTAGGGGGGGGGGGGGATGAATCTTAACCATCTACTATGTCAGGGTATGACATGCATCATCTTATTTTATCTGATGAGGACGTACTGTTTAACTTAACTCAGTACCTCTGAAATATGTATAATAAAATATAATTGATCACAAGAATATCTATTTTGTTAATATTTTGAATTAATATTATATATATATATATATATAAATCAGGATGGATTCCGTTTGAAGCTGGTTAAGCCATTACTCAACCGAGTACTCGGTACTTTGGGTAGTAGAGTATTGTTATCATATAAAGAGTCAGAGCCCCGACTGCTGAGCTGTTGCCGTTTCAACAGCTAGTTCCAGACTATATATATATATATATATATATATATATATATATATATATATATATATATATATATATATATATATATATATATATATATATATATATATATATATATATATATATATATATATATATATATATATATATATGCTTAACGTATGTTGATGGGTTAACGTATGTTGATGCCCTAAGGACAGACACTGGTCTGTTGGAGGCGCAGGACATGGCAGCGATAATGAGGGACAGAGACCGCTGGAGAGAACTCGTCCATGGATCTCGGGAATTTTACCCGCCTTAGATAGATAGATAGATATATATGCTTTGATAATTAATAAATTGATTTCTGTTTATTTTTTAAGTATATATCTTCAAAAGCGATTTCATGAGTTGAAATAGTTTTATTTTGGTAATGAGATCTTTTTCAAATCTTGTTCTTTTTCAAATCCATAACATGTGCATTCTTAGTTAATATGTTCCTTATTTATATAATCAATGCTATGATCAAGTTGTTCAATAGACTGTACTGTAAATAATTTACTGACCCAAACTTCAGGGGTGTGAGTAAAGACATATTTTTATTCTTTTTCTTTTTCAGGTGACCACAGGTTTCGGTCGTGAGGTGACTATGGAGAAAGGAAGTGAAGAAACAAAAGAAGAGTCCCTGACATGGATAGCAAACAGTTCCGTAAAAGTACGTCCCAAGCATCGTACCACTGTTTCTTTGGTCGTATCGGAAGAAGAATTTTATTGTGAATTCCGTTTGCTTGTTCGTATTCGAGGACATATCGTTGTTGTGATAACCAACTTGCGAGACAATAATTCTTTCCTATCGGTAGTAGAAGGAGACATAGTTCCCATTCTTCTCAAGAATACAGGTATAGCCAAATATGCTACAAAAGAAGGTCGCTGCCTTATTTGGAATATTCAAGGAAAAACTAAATTCCGTTACGGTGTTGAACAAAATATAAAACTTCATGAAGAACCCCTTTGATAAATTAAGAGATTATTGGTGGATACCGAGAAAAGGGTTGTTTTTTAAACTCGCCATTTTTCCGCAATATCTTTAATCAATTGTATCATTTTACGATATCCAATTCGATTACATATATGAATGCTTCTTTATTGAAGAGACTGTGAATGTTTGTTCTGTAGTCTTTTTTTTTACTGCAATGTAGTTGCGCAATAATTCGTAAAATTTCATTTAAAAAATAATGTTTTATCAAAGAAGATAGGTAAAAGAATTGACCCAGTAAGTAAAGTTGACCTCGGTGGAATTTGAACTCAGAGCACAGAGAACCGAGACAAACTCCGAGGTATTTTTAATTCGCCGTCTTCAATAGATAACGTTTTAAGAGAATGTAGGTGGGTGGAATGACTAATTTTAATTGGTTAGCAATATGTAACCATGCTTTTTGTATTTCATCCTTCTGGGATCAATAGGATAGTACGGGTGTTGATAAAGTTTTGTCGATCGATTTTCGTCAAATCGGACCAAGGAAACAATGTTTCCGTTGGTCTTTCCAATTGCTAATACTATCTATAAGTCGTAACTCCAGGTAGAAGGAGCAAGGTGAAGTACCAGTTAAATACTGGTGTTAATTTACTTAAATTTTCTCTTTCCTCAAATTCACAGGCCTTGTGCTTTAATTAGAAATCACGTGTCTCCTGTACACTCACCTGCAATTCAAGGGGCAAGCCTTGTCGCACACTGTTGAACCTCTTCGAGAATTATGTTATGGGTGCGTGTGTCTATGGAATGCTCAGCCACTTGCACCTTAATTTCATGAGTTGACTGTTCCGTTGATTGAATCAGCTAGAGCACTCATCGTCGGAAATGACGGAAGTCCAATAACAACAATAATATTATAATAGATTAACTGCTGACAAAATGATATAGTGTTACGAAAGGAGCGGCACAGACGGAACAGAAATCACATCAAAACTATCACAAAACATTTGAAATCCTTAATAATATCATAAAGTAAATAAAGTTTTATTTTTTATATGCTTTTTGGTCTGTTATTTACCCAACCAACTGAGCGACTGAGTAGATAAGAAACTGATTTCTGTCTTATACATATAGTATTAATATTATATCACTAATAATCTTTCAGGTTATTGTTTTTTGCCTCACCGACCTGATTGCCAAGCAGTTGTGTGTATCTGATCTGGTGCACACTTACTTATAGAGGAAAGTGTATGCATGTGAGTGTCTACAGAGATGAATGTAAAAATGTGGTAATGAGATGTTGTGGCCACGGTTATAATGAAAATATGCACAAAGATCACATCGCAACCATAGGATCCCGGGTTCGATCTCACTGCCTGGCATCTTGGACAAGAATCATTTATCATAGCCTCGGTTTGACCCAAGCCATTTAAGTTAAATTAATGCAACGGCCCAGCACAACGAGGAAATGTATTGGTTTAACGTGGTATGATATGTCATGTGGTACGGTGATATGATATATAAACTTATAGATATAGAATTATTACAAAATACCTCTTCATTTCTCATACAACATTTATGAGAAATGAAGAGGTATTTTGTAATAATTCTATATCTATAAGTTTTCAATTTGTTTACTTCCCTACTTAACATTAATTCACAAGATAACTTTATCTCCTATCTTCACTTGTGTGTATATTTATTTCTTTAATCCTAGCAAAGTAATAAACAATCATACTATTTCTTCTTTCTCACTCTATTTATCTATATATCTGTGTGTGTGAGCGCACGCATGCGTGTGTGTGTGTGTGTGTATATATATATATATATATATATAGAGAGAGAGAGAGAGAGAGACGCAAAGCGGGCTTTATTTAGAAACGGGTAGCGAATGTTCAAATTCTAAACGAAGCCCGCTTTGGAAACCCTTTGAATGGAAAAAAAAGGATGAGTATTGACGTACATGGGACACGAACCCATATCTTTGGTTCGCCTGACCAATGCGTTGCCATTACGCGAACACACCACCCGTGTTTCTTCCAGTCAATTAGAAGCTATATACCCATAGCAGGTATATATATGTATATGAATAGGGAGACACAAAGCGGGTTTTGTTTAGAAACGGCTAGCGAATTTGAAAATTAGGTAGTAACATGTGCTTACGCCGTATTTAACTAAATAGAATTAGTCTGTTAGTCGGGATTTAAAAAAACCCTCTGAGTGGAAAAAAGGATGAGTATTGACGTACATGGGACACGAACCCACATCTTTGGTTTGCAATTGAATGGCAGGAAGCATGGGTGGCGTGTTGGTGTAATGGTATCACATTGGTCCGGCAAACCAGAGATGTGGATTCGTGTCCCATGTACGTCAATACTCATCCTTATTTTCGTTCAGAAGTTTCTTTAAAAATCCCAACCAACAGACTGATTCTATTTAGTGAAATACGGTGTAAGCACATGTTACTACCTATATATATAGAGAGAGGTAGATAGATAGATAGAGATATGTCAAATACCGACGGCGGCGTCAAGCGGTTTCGGTTTGTGTGTTCAGCCGAAACCGCTTGGCGCCGCCGTCGGTATTTTACCCACTCTGCATCTCCCCATGCATTAAGTATTCCCATAATTAATGGTCTCCCCGGTCTTAAAACCGCAGACATTTTGTATTAATAATATATATATAAATATATATATCGTTTCTGAATTTGTTTAGCAAGATTCTTTATCTGAAAACGTGTGTTGAAACCGATATTGTTATGCTTTGGGAGGGTCATGTTGCCAATAAGAAACACACGCACCAGTTGCTTTCACTTCAATTTATTATAATTAAATTTATAAATTTAGTAATTTATAAATTTCCGGTTGGTTGGTTGGTTCCACAACCAGACGATTGTTCATATATTGTCAAAGTTATTTCGTCACACATTCTGTGACCTCTTCAGTGACTGGGGATTCTTTTCTTTTCTTTGTTTTTGTGCCTCTCCTTTGTTCTGTCCTACGCCATCTTGTTTTTGTGTTTGTTGTGTGCTTAGTTTGCGCATGTTACATCCGGGTGTCTGTGTGTGTTTATATTTGTTTATTTACATGTTACTGGTTGGTTGTTTGTTCTATGTGTGTGTGTGTTTTCATTTTGTCCTTAATTGTAAGTTGTGATGTTGCTATTCCATGAATGGAATAGCGACATCACAACTTACAATTCCATGAATGGAATAGCGACATCACAACTTACAATTCCATGAATGGAATAGCGACATCACAACTTACAATTCCATGAATGGAATAGCGACATCACAACTTACAATTCCATGAATGGAATAGCAACATCACAACTTACAATTCCATGAGTGGAATAGCAACATCACAACTTACAATTAAGGACAAAATGAAAACACACACACACATAGATCAACTGAATATAGCCTCCGATCTTTTATTAATATATATACTCCGACTTGCACCATGTATACAGGTCATTGAGCCATTCTTTTTACAACCGACAGACCATAATGTGGTCCGCACATCTCTGTTCTCTGTTAACCCCATACTCTAATACATGTATGTTAAGCAGCAGTACAAATATTGCCATTTTGCCAATCCACCACCCTCTATAATAGTAGTAGTAGTTCCAGAGTACATCAAAACTTTCTACGGCTGTACATATATATATATATATGAAAATGTTTAACCCCGACGGCAGAGCTCAAGCCGTTTCGACGGCTATTTCAGTCAAGAAATAGCCATCGAAACGGCTTGAGCTCTGCCGTCGGGGTTAAACATTTTCCTATTACCCACTCTACTACCCTAAGTATTGAGTACTCTGGTGCGTTATGGTCCATCTGGTTCCTTACCACACTTCCTTCGTTATATATATATATATATATAAATGGAATAGAATGAAACGAAATTTCATTTCTCACTCTTAGTATCGGTTTACGTATCGGTTTACCGAACATTTATTATAATGCTCGGTTTGTTTGTAAACAAACAAACAGCCCGAATTACGCCGTACAGTGTTTAGGCAACCACGTCACCTTTTTGTTCAACACTGACACAGGAACGATGTACTAGTTTCAAGCTTATTAGCTATCGTCAACATCGTATACCTTCCTGCCAGATGGTTGTTTGTTTACAAACAAACCGAGCATTATAATAAATGTTCGGTAAACCGATACGTGCATATATATGTGTGTGCATGTATCTATATATATACATACTACTGTACGTCTGTATACATATATGTATGTACGTATACATACATACTTACATTTATATATACATATATATATATATATATATATATATATATATATATATATATATATATATATATATATATATATATATATATATATATGGTCTCTTCAGACAGTTAAAAGCAAGACATAGAAAACAAAGTTTATCTTGGAAAATAATATCAGAGAAAAATAAAGTTTTTAACAGTTATTTTCACTTGTTGATATTTTCACTGTTGAGTTGTGGCTATTACCGAAATATATATATAACGGTAATAAAAGAAGTAAATTATGAAATGTCTTATACCTCTTGTTTATAAATTTACTCTGAAGTTAACAGACCCTCTTTTGGACTTCGTTGAGTGCTCTACCCTACATACTGAAGCGTTGGTGTTAAACTAACACATTGGATAAGTATATTTCATTTTAATCAAAGGATTCCCCGGGGGCACAAACCTCCACTGAAAATGTTTTCCCTTCGATTTATATGAAATTTAAACCATAGGTAAATGACAAGATATGATGCCTATTCACAAAAGTTTTGAATTGATATTTTGAAAAAATTATTTACAAGAAACAAAATAAGAATAAGATTTAATAATGTAATTTTGATGTATTACAAAAAGTAATGATTTCCAATTTTTCATGCATTACATTTTACGTTGAGTAATATTGAAATGCAGAGTTTTTCTCCATAAATGATATCACTGATTTAAAATCAATCATCATTTTCTTACAAAAAAAAAAAAAAAATGTGTGAAACGCTGCAAGGCGCGGGTAATTCGGCTAGTATATATATATATATATATATATATATATATATATATATATATATATATATATAGAGAGAGAGAGAGAGAGAGAGAGAGAGATGAGTGTCGGGGCCCAACGGTAAGAGTCCAGCCGTCGGGTCCCGATTCTACCCCCCCCCCCCCACTCTCTTCTCCCGCTCTGTCTCTATATATATATGTGTGTGTGCATGATCCAATAAGGAAATCACTATTATTTTGTCCTTAATGATGTATCAATGTATGTATGCATGTATGTATGACTGCATGTATGTATCTACGTATATATGTATGTGTGTGTGTATGTATGTATGTACGTATATATGCATGTATGTGTGAATGCATGTATGTACGTATGTATGTGTGAATGCATGCATGTACGTATGTATGTTTCTCTTTCTCTTAATTTCGAGTACACTTTTGACCGGCCACCTTCCCGGTGGCAAGGGTGTAAAAGAAAAGAAAAATTGTCATTTCTTGAATGGCAAGAATGTTTTGCAAATTTTGAAGTTGTTAGCTGTCGCAGCCATTCGTAGTCTATGAATTAGGGAGCTGCGCTCTTTGTCCACAAATCCAAGTTCAGTTATACTCTGGCCCAAGCGGGTAGCTCCAATAATGATGAGTATGAAGCTGAAGGTGTATCTTGGATACTGAATCTGCAAACTCCTCATCACTGGTCCTCATCAATGGTCCTTCTCTTGCATTTTTCTTAGAACGTTGACAATGGAGCACATTTTCAATGTGTAGTCCCAAACAACAATATCAGGCCGGTTGTGCTTTAATTTGGTGGCAGTTTTTATTTTCAGGCTCTACCAAATATTCTTTAGTGTCATCTATCTCAACATATTCCTCCTCATTTGTTTTTAATTTTGTTTTCCTAAGTGCGCTCCAGATGGTTCTAGCTATCACATCGTGTCTCATGGGGAGGTAGTAGCGAGACGAGATTCTTTCGCAGTTGGCAACAATGTGGCTAACATCTTCGATCTTTGTTTTACGAGTCTACATTTATTGTCGACTGATGGCCCTACTCTTTTGTGTAGCAGACATTTACTAGGATTTCTTGTTCCTGTATTGCATAGAGATATTGTTCAAGGTGGGATATCATAAACTTGTCGGAACTCCATGCCAGGCGTTTTGAATGATTTATCCCTTCTATGGTCTGTGTTTTTCGTCTCAGGTATCCATGCACAACTTTCTCTGTAAATTGATCCATTTTTTTAATCTTGTTCGAACAGTGAATAGGATCTTCCAATTTCCTTGGGAGAGAGATTTATATCAGGCCCTATTCCATATCTCTCCGCCAGATCAGTGGCTATCCTAATGATATTATTTCCTTCATGATCATAGACCTGGGAAAGATGGTTGCCAACCTTTTTCATCTGTTGAAGATGTTGCTTCAGTGTTACTATCTGAGTCTCGTATGATGTTAATATGGATTTTAGACCGCGGCTACCTGCCTTGCGCGAGAAGTATAGCCTATCCACATCACCATTGATGTTAAAGTTTCCAGGAACACTGAGAAGCTTGCGAGTTCTTACATCCATCTCACTTAGTTCTTGCAATGACCAGTTCAGTAGACCAAATGTTGGCGTTAGGATTGACACAGCATAAGTATTGTGGGCAATGTACGCTGATAGTTCTGATAACCATATTTTCTTTACTCTCCTGAGGTATTCAGTTCTGGTTCTCTCCTTATTTATGAGTCCATCATATCTGACATTCTCATCCTGTCCAAGATATCTGTAATTGTCACCTTCCACATTTGGACTCACCAAATTTCATTCTGATGTCTGCATAAAATTGTGTAATGAGGTCCAATTGTTTTTTTAATATAGTTGATATTTGGCCCATACAACTTCAGGTCATCAACAAAGAAAAGATGGGAGATACTTCTGGACCCACTTCCATGTATGTATGTATGTAGGTATATATGTATGTATGTATGTATGTATGTATGTATGTATGTATGTATGTATGTATGTATGTACGTATGTACGTATGTATGTATGTACGTATGTACGTATGTATGTATGTACGTATGTACGTATGCATATATGTACGTATGTATGTATATATGTACGTATGTATGTATATATGTACGTATGTATGTACGTATGTATGTACGTATGTATGTACGTATGCATGTATGTGTGTATGTATATATGTATACAATACAGGTACAATACAAACATAGAAATGCTAATATTCGTTATCTATGTACGCGCGCTCGTGTGAACATGCTTGTATGCATGTGCATATGCCTGTCTGTGTGTAGCTTTGTATATATGTATGTGTATGCCATATATCTATAGATGGGTCTGTGTAATGGGGTCTTAAAGATAAGATTAAAGATTAAAGACATCAATGAGACCATTTCATTGGCTGAAATTAACCACTATTAACCACTGTCATTGGCTGAAATTAACCACTATCTCCTCACAGATATATTTCGACGTTATAAAACTAGAGTATTTAGACTCATATGCCATTTGCGAAGATGACAATTCGAGGTAAGCACACAGTTTTCTTAATCATACACTAATTATTATATTTCTCATAAACTCATCAATATTTTTATGCATACATCCATGGTTCCTTAAAAACTGGTAAAGCCATAGGGGCAACATCATGACATTTAGACTTGGCGGAGCTCATCCCTTTCTTATCGATTTCTTCCAGGAAGAGATAGGGGGAATATATATATATATATTGGCCTAGTGGCCTAGTGGTAAGGGTTTTGGACTTACGAACATAATGCCGTGAGTTAGATTCCTGGGTTGCGTGTTGTGTTCTTGAGCAAAACGCTTTATTTAACGTTGCTCCAGTATACTCAGCTGAAAATAAGTACCAGCAGTAGCTGGAGGTTTAACCCTGCGATGGACTGGCGTCCTGTCCAGGGATGGGGTCTCGTCTCTCAGTCGCTTAACGCCAGGAAACCGGGATAAGCACCGGCCAAATGAGCTTTCTGGCTTAAGACAGACTTTAAACTTATATATATATATATTAAATGAGTTTTTGTGTGGTTAATTTATACTGATTGGGAGAGGAAATACTGTATATATTTTATCTAATGATTATTTGGACTTACATATATCTATATATATATATATATATATATATATATAAATTGGAATAAATGCTCTGAAATAGCGATATATATGTGAATATAGACATAGAATATTCGAAAATATTCTGTATGTTTATAATAAACATTTTGAAGACCTAATCGCTATAGAATAGAATACGTCACGTATTACAATTAGATTCTCGATAAAAGCAAGGGAAGTAATCTACGCGTTTCATTCTTATTAGAAATCTTCAGGACTACATATCCAGTGCTTTTATCGAGAATGATACAGCTAGAGACTTATAGAATACTTAGCTGTGTACAGGAACTGGTTTGAAAGAGCGGTTGCCGGTCCGGCAGAAATTAGAAATTGGAATAAATGCTCTGAAATAGCGATATATATGTGAATATAGACATAGAATATTCGAAAATATTCTGTATGTTTATAATAAACATTTTGAAGACCTAATCGCTATAGAATAGAATACGTCACGTATTACAATTAGATTCTCGATAAAAGCAAGGGAAGTAATCTACGCGTTTCATTCTTATTAGAAATCTTCAGGACTACATATCCAGTGCTTTTATCGAGAATGACACAGCTAGAGACTTATAGAATACTTAGCTGTGTACAGGAACTGGTTTGAAAGAGCGGTTGCCGGTCCGGCAGAAATTAGAAATTGGAATAAATGCTCTGAAATAGCGATATATATGTGAATATAGACATAGAATATTCGAAAATATTCTGTATGTTTATAATAAACATTTTGAAGACCTAATCGCTATAGAATAGAATACGTCACGTATTACAATTAGATTCTCGATAAAAGCAAGGGAAGTAATCTACGCGTTTCATTCTTATTAGAAATCTTCAGGACTACATATCCAGTGCTTTTATCGAGAATGACACAGCTAGAGACTTATAGAATACTTAGCTGTGTACAGGAACTGGTTTGAAAGAGCGGTTGCCGGTCCGGCAGAAATTAGAAATTGGAATAAATGCTCTGAAATAGCGATATATATGTGAATATAGACATAGAATATTCGAAAATATTCTGTATGTTTATAATAAACATTTTGAAGACCTAATCGCTATAGAATAGAATACGTCACGTATTACAATTAGATTCTCGATAAAAGCAAGGGAAGTAATCTACGCGTTTCATTCTTATTAGAAATCTTCAGGACTACATATCCAGTGCTTTTATCGAGAATGACACAGCTAGAGACTTATAGAATACTTAGCTGTGTACAGGAACTGGTTTGAAAGAGCGGTTGCCGGTCCGGCAGAAATTAGAAATTGGAATAAATGCTCTGAAATACCGATATATATGTGAATATAGACATAGAATATTCGAAAATATTCTGTATGTTTATAATAAACATTTTGAAGACCTAATCGCTATAGAATAGAATACGTCACGTATTACAATTAGATTCTCGATAAAAGCAAGGGAAGTAATCTACGCGTTTCATTCTTATTAGAAATCTTCAGGACTACATATCCAGTGCTTTTATCGAGAATGACACAGCTAGAGACTTATAGAATACTTAGCTGTGTACAGGAACTGGTTTGAAAGAGCGGTTGCCGGTCCGGCAGAAATTAGAAATTGGAATAAATGCTCTGAAATAGCGATATATATGTGAATATAGACATAGAATATTCGAAAATATTCTGTATGTTTATAATAAACATTTTGAAGACCTAATCGCTATAGAATAGAATACGTCACGTATTACAATTAGATTCTCGATAAAAGCAAGGGAAGTAATCTACGCGTTTCATTCTTATTAGAAATCTTCAGGACTACATATCCAGTGCTTTTATCGAGAATGACACAGCTAGAGACTTATAGAATACTTAGCTGTGTACAGGAACTGGTTTGAAAGAGCGGTTGCCGGTCCGGCAGAAATTAGAAATTGGAATAAATGCTATTCACATATATATCGCTATTTCAGAGCATTTATTCCAATTTCTAATTTCTGCCGGACCGGCAACCGCTCTTTCAAACCAGTTCCTGTACACAGCTAAGTATTCTATAAGTCTCTAGCTGTGTCATTCTCGATAAAAGCACTGGATATGTAGTCCTGAAGATTTCTAATAAGAATGAAACGCGTAGATTACTTCCCTTGCTTTTATCGAGAATCTAATTGTAATACGTGACGTATTCTATTCTATAGCGATTAGGTCTTCAAAATGTTTATTATAAACATACAGAATATTTTCGAATATTCTATGTCTATATATATATATATATATAAAAGTTTAAGCAAAGAATCGCTGCTTTCACCCTTAATGGGATCTTCTGAAACTAAAAAAAATCAATCTGTGAACGCAGAAGTGAATATTTGGAAAAACGTTGCAACCGAAGGAAAACAGGGAGACAATACTTTGGTTCGTGAAGACGTTCCCTGGCAATGAACGGAAAAAAGCGAAGATAATACGTCGTTATGTGGTGCGATGAGAACAAATACACGCAAAGACAAAGCCACGTTTATGGTATAAATGGTGTCATTAGACTAATATTCTATTTAGGAAACCGAATGATTCTCGGTTTCGGAGTTAAGAATAATGTAAATAAATTAGTAGAACGAAAATGACAAAGGTTATTAAAATCATAAAAGTAATAATAATAGAATATATACATACACACATCTAAGTACGTACATACACGTGCATACGCGAAAACACACGCCATGCATGCATATACACAAACGTACACATAAACACGCGCACACATACATAAACCGGCGCGACACGTATACCCGCACACATACAAACGTATGCACCAAATACACATATAAATATGTGTGTGTGTATATATATATAATTATATATACATATAATTATATATACATATATAAATATACACGCATAAATGCGTATATAACGCACACAGACACACATACCTACAGGTAAATACACATATGTTCACCAAATGTATATATACCTAGACCCTATGTACACATATACACACCATACATACGTGCAAACACACATACACACTCATGCATACCCATAAATACACATATACAAAACATACAACAACTCATACACTTACCCAACGATAATCCATATATATATATATATATATCCACTTTTCTAAAAAATAAATCATACACAAAACGCCAGCACCAACAGTTTTGCAAGAGATGTCAACATGAATGGACCTGTTATTTTTATCTAAAGACATTTTTTCCAATTCTATCCCGCCCGTCCCCTCAATCTATCTTATGTCTCATTCTTTATTCTGATGAAGGACTAGCGTCAGAAACGTTAAGTCCCTCTTCCTGCTATATCAAGCGTTAACCTAATTTATCCCTTCCATATACTGTACCGATTGTGTTGTTATTTCTGTTTACCTTTTACATATATATATATACTAGCAGCAGTACCCAGCGTTGCTTGGGTAGGTAAAATAATATCTGCTTTGATGAAAAGGTGTTGATCTTAGCGACTGCGAGTTTCTTGAAAATCGGTCGTAAGGTGTAGCAAATGGCGAAATGTTGAGTGAAATCGTATGGAATATGTGGGAGGTGGAAAAAATCGTCCCTGAACAAAAAATGCAAAGTGTAAAGCTACTATAAGATGTGCAATGATAGGTTCTATCGTAGTATAAAAGTTGAACCAAATAAATTGATTTATGTGTGAGGTGGAGCCGAAGTTTCGAATTTGAACGAAATCGGTTGAAAAATGTGGGAGCTAGAGCCGAAAAGGCGGAAATTTGAGCGAAAAAGTGGTATTTTCGAATATTTGAGCGGCTTCCACGCATTTCCTGAACAAAAATTCGAAAATGTAATGCCACTTTAAGACGTAAAATAATCAGATCTGGCGTAGTGTAAATTTTGAACAAAGTAGGTTGATTAATGTGGGAGCTAGAGCCGAAAAAGTGGAAATTTGAGTCTAAAAGTGGTATTTTTGAATATTTAAGCGGCTGCCACGCCGTCCCTGAACAACAAATGCAAATTATAAAGCCATTAAAGGATGTGCAATGATAAATTCTATTTTGCTTTAAAATTTGAACGAAATCCGTGGCAAAATGTGGGAGCTAGAGCCAAAAATCTTATTTTTCGTTACCTAAAAAAAGGTGACCTCCCTATCGATTTTTATCTGCAGAATGACCCCGGAATAAAAAAAAAACGATACGCTGATATATAGAAAACACTCCTCGATGACTAATCTATGAGACTCTAAAATTTCATGAAAATCGGTCGTAAGATGTAGGCCCCTATAGGTAATACACAGACACACAGACACACACATACTTAATTTTATATATATACATATATATATATATATATATATATATATATATATATATATATATATATACATACATACACATACACATATACACACATATACATATATACATATATACATATATACTTATACATACGTACACGCATACATACATATACATAAACACCCACATATGGATTATCGGAGGGTAAGTGCATGAGTAGTTGTGTTTTGTATATGTGTATTTATAGGTATCTTCGCATTTATTATTATTTCTATATATATATATATATATATATATATATATATATATATATATATATATATATATATATATATATATATATATATATATATATATATATATATATATATATGTGTGTGTGTGTGTGTGTGTGTAGAGGTTATATTTAATTTGTTGGGATACAACAAGCAAAATATTTTTATAACTGATATAAAACACTCAACAAATTATTGGAGTAAATATGGAAACTATATTTATAAAACCATATTTATTTCATTATACATATTTCAAGGGCCACCAAGGCAGATTATGGTGCGCTTTCATCAGATAAAATATAATATAGATTAGTTTTATAAATAAATATTGACATACCCTGAAAAATGCAACCTTCACGGTGAAGGTTGCATTTTTCAGGGTATGTCAATATTTATTTATAAAACTAATCTATATTATATTTTATCTGATGAAAGCGCACCATAATCTACCTTGTTGAAGGTTGCATTTTTCAGGGTATGTCAATATTTATTTATAAAACTAATCTATATTATATTTTATCTAAAGCGCACCATAATCTGCCTTGGTGGCTCTTGAAATATGTATAATGAAATAAATATGGTTTTATAAATATAGTTTCCATTTGTTAATATATTGTATATTTATATATATATATATTTATATATATATGAGAGAGAAGATGGGGAGGGGAGGGGGGGGGGGATATAGAGGATTAATTAATCCCAGTAGCAGATTCGTGCTTAATTTATCGAAATCGAAAGGATGAAATGCAAAGTTAACCTTGGCGGGATTTGAACTAAGGGCACACTAAGTCGGATCGATTACAGCAAAGCATTCTATTCGATGTTCTAACGACTCCCCTAATTCGTCACCTCATCTGTGAATAGTTTTCCCCAAAACAGCATAGCCAGAAAATGGTAGAATATGAGGAAATTATTTCATGGACACAGCATGGCCAAATGGTTAAGGAGTTCGATTCATATGCACGGCATCTTGGGCATATGAAATTGGGTAGACGAAAACTGTTTGGAAGCCCCTCAAGTGGACTGTGCCCGTAATTTAGAGGGCTTGATTTGTAATACACTGAGTTTCCTTGAATCACTTTGAGAAATTACGTTGAGGGTAGACGGGTCTATGGAATACTCAATCACTTGCACGTTAATCTTACTAGGGGCTGTTCCGTTGATTGAATAACTGGAATAATCATCGTTGAAATCGATGGAGATTCATTCCACTTCAATTTTAAATACTGTTTACAAATTTTCAGCCATGTCCTATATTTTTCTTGTTATTTAATTGTAATTCATTGTAGCATGAAATTTAAACTTAATGTGCTTTACTGTTTAGTTAGGGAGGGAAGAGCAGTGCCCAAGATACTTTTCAGGGCTTCTAAGGCTGGTAGGAGGAAGATGAGTATTCTCAATCTGGAGACCTGGTCCAAATGCTTGCAACAGATTAGACTCTGTTAAAGGCACCCAGGGACCTGGTTATGGTGTTAGAGCAGACGAGGAATTACGTCCTGTCCGTCCTCCTCCCAGGTAGGCTACAGCGGGATTTAAATTCAAAAGAATAAGATCCATAAAGGATCCTGTTCAACACCTTAACAATCCCGCCAATATAACGCTATGATATTATATTGACCTCTGCTGGGATTGAACTCTCCGAGCAGAGAGACAAAATAAACCACAAGGCATTTCGTAGTAAGCCTCAACGATTCTGCCAATTCACAGCCCGATACTCTGCCAATTTGCCATTAAGGGGTTATTTTTTACATTATCTTCTGGGTCTGTTTTAACTATTATCTTCTGGGTCTGTTTTAAGATCGATGAAATAAGGAAGAGGCTATTTTGCCGGTCCCGGTAAAATAGACCCCCCCCCCCAGGCTATTTTGCCGGTAAGAGTGTCAGGCACCATGTTTTGCAGTATAGAGTAGCGGTCCTTTACGGTCTGAGTTCAAATCCCGCCGAGGTTAACTTTACCTTTTATTCTTACGGGGTTGATAAAATAAAGCACCAGTAATGCACTTCGGTTGATTTAATTGACTTTTCCCCTCTCTCAAAATTATTGGCCTTGTGCCTAAATCAGAAACCGGTTTGGCAGTATCGGTAGAGGGTCGGACGCCATACTTTCCAGCATAGTTACGTCCCTTTACGATCTGAGTTCAAATCCCGCCGAGGTTGACTTTGCCTTTCATCCTTACGGGGTTGATAAAATAAAGTACCAGTAATGCACTGGGTAATTGCTGGCCTTGTGCCTAAAGCAGAAACAATTATTATGAAGGCAGGTAATGTTAAAAATAACAACACATAGATTTAACACAGAAGTTTATTTATTTTCATCACCAATTACACTGGTCAACAAAATTAAATGTATTATACTCTTTATGAATGCAAACCAACTTTTTAGACTAATTTTGCATGCTGATTTCATAATTTCCCTCCATTTGTATGCAGCACGTATCAGTTTTTTATGCGAATATTTACATATTTGTATATATGAAATCATTAACGTAATAAATAAGGACATATTATCTTTAGAAAGTAAATTAGTTTATTGAGTTAAAAATCATCACTATCATTCTACAAAGGGTGAATACACAAAAAATGAAAAAATGGGTTAGACAAAACAGACAAAGTTAGAACAACAGAGTTAGAACAACAGAGTTAGAAACATTGTGGTTTGGATTTCCTGCGGTGTTCCTTATCTGGTTGATCATGGTAAAGTGTCCAGCAGTAGCCAGCCAGCATACTGTCATTCCAGAAGCTTTGGTACCGTTTCTCCATAGCACTAATGACCTGGTGAAATCTTTCACCATGTTCATCAGACACTGCTCCAAGGTTATCTGCGAAGAAATCCAAATGGGCATCCAAGAAGTGAACTTTCAGTAACATGCGACAACCCATTGCTGAGTAATATTTCAGAAGATTCTTGATTCCATCCTTGTAGACCATTGCATTCTTGTTGCCCAAGAAATTCTCACAGATCCAATTGAAAGCATTCCAGGCAGTTCCAGTTCATCCAGTGTTGTCTTGAAGTTGACATCTTTGAGTACTTCTCTAATTTGGGGTCCGACAAAGGTACCATCTTTCAACTTCGCCTGTGTGATTTTGGGAAACGTTTCTACAATATATTCAAACCCTCTGACATTTCTCTTCCCTAGTGTCTTTACAAACTGTTTCATCAGTCCAAGCTTTATGTGTAAAGGAGGCAATAAGACATTACATGGATCTACGAGAGGTGTATTCTTGACGCTAGACAGTCCTGGCTGGTATGATGTTCTTGTCTACCAGTTTGATTCCAAATAATGTCTGTCAGTTGTCCGACTATCCCATAGACACAAGAAACAACAGTATTTTGTGAAATCTGACTGCATTCCCATTCTATCTAAAATCCTTTTACTAAGTCTACCTAAATCGGACTTCGTAAAACTGGCAATCTATATCAAGTGGAGCGCAGTACTTACCATCAACTGCTGCATAATGCTGTAACTAAGGATTACCGTAAAACTAATCGGAGTGTCATTAATGAAATCAACGATGCTGGGTTTTAAATCAACTCTGATCTCAACATCATGGACCGGACTGAACCTCTGGACCCTATTTCTCCCCACTTTACTCTGAAGTATCACAAATCTAATTTCCTGAACAACCCCTCTATTCGGCTTATTAACCCTACGAAGTCCGATTTAGGGAGACTTAGTAAAAGGATTTTAGATAGAATTATACCTAAAATTAGAAGCTTGGCCCTCTTGCACTGTGGAACAATTCTTTCGCGGTGATTGTTTGGTTCAACGGCATATGTAACAAGGAACATTGCCGTTTTATCCAATTCGACATCAATAATTACTACTCCTCCATCACTTTACCACTTCTCCTTAGAGCTATCAATTTCGCTAAAACGCTCACGGTGGTTAAAGATTTCGAAGTTGATGTCATCCTCAATGCCCGTAAGTCGGTGATTAATTTCGACGACTCTATTTGGATTAAAAAATCTAATAGTACCCCATTCGACGTTAGTATGGGCGCCAGCTATTCTGTGGAGGTTACTGATCTTATCGGCCTTTTCCTTCTTTTCTCTATCAAGGAAGAATTCCCCAACGTGGGCGGTGGTTTGTACCGTGATGACGGTCTTTTGACCATGACAAAGTGCGGCCCACGTGCTTGCGACAGGTTCAGAAAAGAACTCACAGCCTTCTTTAAAGGCTTCAACCTCTCCATACAGGTTGAGGCCAACCACACGGTCGTTAATTACCTCGACGTTACCCTCAATTTGTCGAATGGCTTGCACTACCCGTATAGAAAGCCGAATGATACGCTTAATTACATAAGTAAGCATTCTAACCATCCTGCCAACATAACCAAGAACCTGGTAAGAAACGTTTCTTTGAGGCTTTCCCGTCTATCTACAAATGAGCTTATTTTCACCGACCATTCCACATATTACAATGAAGCTCTTGCTCGGAGTGGATTTGTCGATAAGGTAGCATATACTGAGTATACCTAGGAAAAATAGATCCCGACGCATTATATGGTATAACCCACCATATAGTATGGAGGTGGCCACACTATTAGCTAAGATCTTTCTTTCCCTTATTATGAAGCATTTCCCTCCAGCACATAAATATAATAACATTTTTAATAGAAATACCATTAAAATATTTTACTCTACGGCTCCTAACCTTGCAGATAACATCACTACTTCAAATTTAGCTAAATTATCTAGCCGTAGGAACACGTGCAACCTTGTAGCTAGTACTAACTGTAATTGTAGGAATCGGGTTGACTGCCCCCTATCTGGGAAATGCTTCTCGAGTAACATTGTCTACAAATGTAAGGTTGAAACACCCACGTCCCGTAGGGCCTACATAGGGTTAACCGCCAATAGTTTCAAGCAGCGTCTTTACATGCAAACCCATTCTTTTTTTAGCCCTTTAAGAAGGAATATGACGTCATTTTCAGCTTATATCTGGAGTCTAAAAGACAACCACACCCAATATAGGCTACACTGGGAGATCCTAGCTAGGGCTAGATCGTAACGGAAATAAAAGACCATGTGACCTTGCCGCTGAAGCACTGGAAATAATCTACGCCAATGACCACATCTTAAACAAAAAATCTGAGGCAATTTCGGCTTGTAAACATAAATTACACAAAACTTTCTTGTATTACAGCCCCACATTATACCTTAACGGATAGTACGAACTATACGCGGATAATTTACGTCTTGATGCGGTAGCTAAGTATATGTTATGTTTATACCATTACTTATTTGTATAGGTTAGTATATATTACCTGTATGTTTTGTGAAGGTACGTATATTTTCTCGTACGTATATTTGCTTGTATTTGTTATAGGCGTATATATTATATTATATATACTGGTACATGTGTATATGGTTATGTGTATACGTGAGTTTTGCGTTTGTGTGTGTATGCAGGTTTGCACGTATGTGGGGTGTGTGTATATGTGTACTTTGTGTTTTGGTTAACGTACGTTTAGCGAACACATGTGTATTTACATGTAGGTATGTGTGTGCGCGCGTTATATGCGTATTTATGTGTGTATATTTATATACGTTTATATAATTATATGTATACGCGCACACACACACGCATATATATATATTTTTTAAATATATATTTTATGTGTATTTGGTGTATACGTTCGTATATGTGCAGGTACAGGCGTTACGTGGGTTTTTGTATGTGTGCGCGTATTTATGTGCAGGTACCTGTATTTGCATACCTATGGCGGGTGTTTTCGCGTATGCATGTATATGTACGTATATGGGTGCGTGCATGTATATATTTAATTGTTGTTGATTTCAATAACCTCTGTAATTTACTTACATTATTCTTATCTCTGAAGCCGAGAATCCTTCGGTTTCCTAAATAGAATTTTACTCTACGACTTCAGTTGTATCATAAACGTGGTTTTGTATTTGCGTGTAATTGTTTTCACCGCTCCACATAATGACGTATTATCTTCGTTTTTTCCGTTGATTGCCAGGGAACGTCTCCACGAACAACCTAATAGAATATTAGTCTACGACTTCATTTATACCATAAACGTGGTTTTGTCTTTGCGTGCGCTCACCGATCCAAATAATGACGTATTATCTTCGCCTTTTTCCGTTCTTTACCAGGGAACGTTTCCATGAACCAAAGTATCGTCTTTCTGTCTTCCTCCGGTTGCAACGTTTTTTCGAAATATTTACTTCTGTGTTCACAGATTGATTCTTTTAGTTTCAGAAGATCCCGTTAAGGGTGGAAGCAGCGATTCTTTGCTTAAACTTTTATATATATATATATATATATATATATATATATATATATATATATATATACACACACACTCATGGGGGAGAATAAATATATACTCAATTTACCTGTATATATATATATATGTATTATTTCTAATTTTAATCTCTTTCCAGTGACATTAAAGTACTTCGTAGTGCTGTCTGTTTTGGCTGTATCTCGGGCAGGTAATTTATCAATTTACATGTTCTACGATTCTCTATATTATAACCATAACAGCACTCACTACACTCTCTATTTCTCTCTCACACATGCACTTGTTCGCACACGCACACACACACACACACACACACACACACACACACACACACACACACACACACACACACACACACACACACACACACACACACACACACACACACACACAGTGTACCCCCGGCATTCGCGGTCCCGGTTATTCCCTCTCACCTACCACCCTATCACCCTACCATATGCACTTGTTCGTATATATATATATATATATATATGTCTGATGGTAGCTAAGATGCTTCCATAGGCGGTATGCCGGTTGAGCACTCTATGCTCCTACAGAGCCGAGTAAAGAATAGAGGATTATAGAATAGTATTATTGAAAGAGGATATGATCCGAAATCAATAGACGTGTCCGAGGAACCTGCGAGACTAGAGTCAGGTAGATCCACACATGGATCGCACCTGGAGCTGTTCGCCGGGGAAACAATTGTAACGCGATAAATTGAGTTCCGATGCATCACTGATTTTTCGTTTTCAATTCTCTGATGAGAGCGTACCAAAGTTTTGGTACCCTTGAAATATATATAATAGAATAAATATGGTTTTATAAATATAGTTTCCATTTATTTAATATCATTGAATATTATACTCCAGAAAACTGTTGAGTGCTTCGAATCAGTTATAAACATTTATATTTGTGGAATTACCAACAAATTTAATATCCCTTTTGCTTATATATATATATATATATAAATATTAAAAAAATGGAGTGCAGCGTGGTTGCACATGGGTTACATATGAATAAAATTAGTCCTTCATCAGTGATCTTCCAACCTTCATTGGTATTTCATCGCTTTAAAAATCATATACCTCTGGTTGGTGTGAGCAATAACTAAATAAAGTTATTGGGACATATATATGTATGTGTGTGTGTGTGTGTGTGTGTGTGTGTGTGTGTGTGTGTGTGTGTGTGTGTGTGTGTGTGTGTGTGTGTGTGTGTGTGTGTGCGTGCGCGCGTGTGCGTGCGCATCTCTGCAGAAAATCACACACACACACACACACACACATATATATATATATATATATATATATATATATATACATAGTGGCAATTACAGTAATATATGGTGTATATACCCTAGCAGCTCCAACCAAGCTACAAAGGTGTATGTTGTCAAAAGTGAACATCAAAAGTGTTTGGATAAACAACATTGGTATAACTGTCTTCAAGTCTATCAGTTAAGGGTCAGTCTGCTTCGTGGTCTCAGTCGGAGAAGGCATTGCTTCAGAGGATGGCAAAGGAGGTGTGCAGGAGCAGCCACTGCACCTCACGTGTCTCACACTTACGGGTAGAGTGGTGATATGGTCCGGGGGCGAAGAATGTCAGAAGTCTCCACTACCACAGGATCGACCACAAATCAGCCGATTCTTTGACAAACGTATAGGACTATCGATCCTGCAAAAAGACTATCTCCCTGAAGAAGACACAGTCGATTCGCTAGAGGTTGTAAGCTATCTAAACCGGAGAAATGTTACTGAGGTCTAGTCAACCAACCAGCGGGGTAGCGTCATATAAAAACGAAAGCAATATGAAAAGACGGGCCTCAATCTCCTTCGAGTCAATTAGTCTGCTCTACGGTGAAATCAATACAGTCAGAGGGCGGTGGATTTACAGAATGCTTGGAGCATCGGATAACGCTGTATGTTCTGAGTTCAAATCTCGCTGATGACAGGTCCACCTTTCGGGTTCGATAGAGTAGAGTTCCAGTAGAGTGCTGGGGTCGATTTGAAGGACTTGCACATCCTCCAAAATTGTTGCCTTAGTGCAAAAACTTTCATGTACATGTAACTTGCCAAGGTAAAAATGGAACAGAAGAATACAACCAAGATAGGAATATGACCAGCATTATATAAAGGCAATCATTGTCCCATCGATCCAGAGACCCAAGGATATATTATTATTATTATTATTATTATTATTATTATTATTATTGGCGACCTACGTAGTAAATCGTATCATCGTGAGCTCCGCAAAGGTTTGTTATTTCCGTTTGTTAAAAATTGCCATTTATGGAAAATTTTATTGTTAACTGTTTATAAGCACACATACATTGTTTTCCGAAAAGGACACCCAAAAAGATTGGGGCCTTGTACCCAAAATTTTAACTTTTATTATTATCAAAAAATTTCTTTGAAAAAAAATGGCTAATTCACCTCTGCACGAAGCAGCTGAAAGCCTTCCTCACAAAATAACACCTCACACCGACACTACCATTGTAAATGTTACTACGTTTGCCAGCACAAAAAAAAATATAAGCAGTAGCAATATTTTACATTTGTCTCAGGCAGACATTCATTTCCCGCCATAACCAATGACTGCAGGTGTTAAAGCCTCCACCACCACCACCACCGCGACAACCACCACCCCCACCACCACCGCGACAACAGAAACAAAAGAAGAAAAAAAATAAATTAACTCGTGATGTCGAAATGAAATCAAGCAAAATGGACTCTTCCCCACCAAAGACGACTGACGTCACCACCACCACAACTGAAACTAAAATTAATATTAACACAAAAAAAGATAGCAACAACAACAACAATGACATTATAAAACCGACCCTCAGTTTCGCCAGAGTAGCAAAACAATTCGAAGCATTTACGGTAACTCAGGAGGATTTAGAAAATGCCAAACAAATGGTAAAGAAAGATGGGTACAGGGTCAGCCTCACCCCCCCCCCCCCCCCACCTAATAAAATGGAGCATCGGCGCCTATGCACCGTGTCGTATAGAACAATAAATGTAAAATCGCGCCGAGTGGAACGGGCATCCGAGTCCCAAATCCAAAAAGCTTTGGGACATGTGTGGGCAAGAAAAACCCACATCAGACGTGGGCAAAAGTATGGAACCGTGGACGTGTTCTTTGAAACACCAGAGGAGGCTAGAGAACACTCCATGGCCCCATTAAAAAGTGACGACTTCACACTCGTCCCAAGCTATTGTGGCCAGAGACTCGTAAAGATCAGGGTGACCCACGTTCCACCGGCCATCGAAATTCCCTGGCTAATAGCGGCCGTCCTCGCCGGCATCGAAGCCAACACGAAAATAATAGCAATAGCAAAAGAAAAGCAGGAAAACTGGTCCGGATCTAGGATGGAGCTCCTGATCCAAGCGGACCAAAAAAGCATTGAGGAGATCCCAGAGGTAATAGACCTCACTGACGGCAGCCACCTCACGGTAATTGTCGAGGGCAGAAGACCTAGGTGTGTCGTTTGTGGTGAAGGAACCCACCTAAGGGCTTTCTGCCCTCAGGCTAAAAGGTTGAGGCCACCTCTCTTACCCACCCCAGTGACACAACCATCAGCACCACCAGTAGCAGAGATGGCAGCAACAACTGTAGCAGCAACAACAGAAGCAACTATAACAGCAACAGCCCCAGCAACAGTAGCAAAACCAACACCACCACCACCACCAGCAAAACCAATACCACCACCACCCAACGCTTCAGAACTAGCACCAGCGCCTACACCATCCACCACGCCACAACCAAAACTAACGCCTGTGCAGGATTTTCCACTCCCCGGCCTATCACAACTGGAGACAGATTGTGACGACGAGGAGTGGGAAACGATATCCGGAAAAAAAAAAAGAAACCAAAAAAGAAAACATTCTCTTCCTTCCCCCTCCAAAAACAAAATACAGAGGGAAACAAATAAACTAAGAAACAAAAAAGTTAGGACAGATATGCCACCATCCACACCAGCATCACCAACCCCATCAACCCAAACACCAACACCATCACCATCATTAACTCCAACACCACCATCACCTACACCACAAAAGTCACCAAAATGCGAAACAGAAACAAACCCACAACAAACGCAAACAAAACAAAACAACCAAAACGATACACACTACACAGCATTAAATTTGAACAACAAGCAATTATTACACTACATCCAACACAACACCAGCATCACAGAAAAAGACTACACAACAACCCCAAAATTCACACCACCTCCACACATACAAATCACTCGCATCACACAGAAAACGTACATGACACTAAAACAAAAATTCCCCAAAGACATCGGAGACTTCCAACAAGCACTCTCCAGGAGGATTTATAAGGACATCCTTCCTGAGGAGGCCACAAGCAGTGAAAAGGATGGAAAAACCGTCCTTCCCCTACGAGAAGTAAGGTAAGTGGTCTTTCCCATCTTTTCCACTCCTTTTCAACACGACCTCACTCAGAATAGGCAGCATAAATGCGCGTGGCTTGGGGTCGTCATGGAAGCAGGGCCACCTGCTCAACGACCTCAGGTCACTAAACATAGATGTAGTGGCCATCAGCGAGACCAGAATCTCCGAAGCACAGGCTTTCACACCGATCTTCGGCGGCTACGATGTGTACGCATCTCCCAGCCGTCCTGGATCGGGGGAGGAGTTGCTATGCTTTTTCGGAGAGGTTTGGATCTTGCCATACGGGCCATCTTCCTGGACCCAGAAGGTAAGTTGGTGGTGCTGGACGTGACCAGCGGAGACGGCCAAGCTTTCAGGTTAGTGGCCGTCTATGCCCCGACAGGAGCAGGGCGGCCTGATTTCTTCCGGCGTCTGGAGACCTTTCTTGGAACGTCCCGCTCTTTAGTGTTAGTGGGCGACTGGAACGGGATCTTAGACGCACGCTGGGATTGTGTGGGATTAGTGGATAGGGAAGGAGGGTGCAAGAGTCTCACCAACCTGCTCAGACGTTTTGAACTGTCTGACAGGTACCGAATGGATTTCCCGAATGTACCAATGTGGACTTGGACAAATCGCATAGGGTCATCCAGATCATATCTAGATAGAGTATTTTGTAGGGAAATAGATAGGTCTAGCATAGGCTGTCCACAATTCAAGATAGTCAGCTACACGGACCACAAATTCGTGATCTGTGTGCTTGACTTAGGTAGGCTTCATAGGCGAGGACCCGGCTACTGGAAGCTAAACGCGTCCTTACCAGCGCGTAAGGCCTACAGAGACCGGGTTAGCGAACTAGTTAAGCGGGCGTTGACGGGGGCCATCGTCAACAACAAGTGGTGGTTTGCTCTGAAAAGAGCAATTAGAATAGAGTCCATTAGGTTTAGTAAGACTTTAGCAATAGAGAAAAATAGAGCAGAGGGAGAACTAGTTAGAAAATTAGATGAGGCGCTTAGCAAAGGCATCGCGACCGACGTACTTGCGGCGAAATTGGCCCTTGACCAATTCTTCAATGCAAAGCACGAAGGCTGCGTTGTCGGAGCTAGGGTGCGTGCTCTCAGACACGAGGGGACGAAAGCCGTTCAATGGTCCCGAGTGGCGGAGGCGCGTCGTGGCAACAAAGCCACGATCCGGTCTTTGGTGGACCACGACGGGCGCATGCTACACGATCCCGGGCAAATGTGTGAAGCTTTTCAGCGACACTTCGCTCAACTGTTCGGGGGCAGTGGCGGGCCGGATCGAGGGATGGACTTTAGTGTCTACCTCGACGGACTGCCGCGGCTTTCGGCCACTGAGGCGGAGTGTTGCGAAAAGCCGATAACAACCGCTGAAGTACGGGATGCAATGACTAGTTGCACAAGGGGTAAATCGCCTGGTTTGGATGGTCTGTCCTATGAACTTTACGTACAAATGCCAAACTTGTTCGGAGGCCTCTTGGCGGACGTCTACTGCAACTGGCAACAGAACGGGAGAATTCCCAGCTCTGTGAGCCGAGGAGTGGTGGCGCTGCTGAGAAAGGATCCGAACAAGGGGGATAACATAGATAATTTCCGGCCCATAACTCTGCTAAACACAGGGTTCAAGATTTTGGCCAAGGTGCTAGCAAAGAGGTTGGCGCTTGTCGTTGGTGGTCTGGTGGGAGAGGCACAGACATGCGCCATTCCCGACAGATCAATCCACGACAACCTCCACCTCATGCGATACATCGTAGAGAGGGTAGCTAGGGAACCTGGCACGGGTGGGTCTTTGATCAATTTAGATCAGTCGAAAGCCTTCGATAGGGTCGACCATCGTTACCTAGCGGCAGTCCTGAGGGCGGCTGGCTTTGGGCCCGTCTTCAGAGGCTGGATCGCTGCCATGCACAGCGACATCTGCTCTGTAGTGAGAGTGAACGGTCACCTTTCGGAACCGTTCAATATCATGCGCTCGGTCCGCCAAGGATGTCCCCTCTCGTCCCTATTGTACGTATTGACTCTCGAGCCATTACTGCACAAACTGGAGACGTTGAGGGGGGTCCCGCGCGAACTAGGATGCGGAAGATCCGTGTCAACATATGCGGACGATGTCACCGTAGTGGTGTCGAACGCCAAACACATCGAGGCGATCGGCACTACACTAAGAGAATACGAAGCGGTGACAGGAGCAATGATCAACCAGGAAAAGTCAGTGGGCCTGCAGCTCGGCACCTGGAGAGGCAGGTCCATGCCGTCCAACAGCGTCGTCGGGCGCTGGACGGACGGACCGGTTAAATTGCTAGGGGTCTGGTTCGGTCCAGACCTCCAGACGGACAAAAACTGGGACGAGGTGACGAGCAGGGTGGCTTCTCTCACCCAGAAATGGGCCGAGAGGAAGCTATCCCTGAAAGGTCGAGCGGAGGTGGCTAACGCGTACATCGCGTCCGTCATCTACTACCGCCTGACCGTCGTACCTTGTCCTAAGCCCCGCTTGACTGCGCTGGAGCGTTTGCTCTTTCGCTTCTTGTGGAAGGGACGCGCTCCGATGGTCAGGCGGTCAATCTGCTGTCAACACCCGCTACGTGGAGGGCTGGGCATGCCGTGGCTGATGATGCGCAGACACGCGCTCAGGCTTCGACATCTCCACCTCTTCCTCGACGGTGATCAGGTGTGGTCGCCGTTTGCTAGACACGTTTTTCCCCAGCTCGTCTCCTTGACGGAGCTGCAGTCCTGGGTCAAGCGAAGACCGAGAGGGAGCGCTTGGAGACTGGAATGTCTTCAGGCGCTCACAGCCCTCGACCAATCGGGCAATGTGATCGGTGGAAACTCCACCTTGGCGTTCTATAGGGGATTAGTGGAGGGGAAGAGCGACGACGTACTTGGAGAAACTCTAGGCGTCGACGAAAATCAACTAGCCAATCTCTTCGGAAGGACTTTCGGGCCGGGGCCTATGGACAACTTCCAGAAATCCCTGGCATGGCAGTGCTACCGGGGTGCTTTGCCAGTTCGGGATAAACTTTACAGGCATGGAGGTGCCGTCAGCCGGGCATGTCCGAGATGCGCACAGGGCGACGAAACCGTCCTGCACGCACTCGTCCAGTGTCCGAGCATTGCTGACTTCTGGGTTTATGTCGAACACCTGCTGTCACGTGTAGGACGGATCCAGCTATCAGCTGAGTCCATCGTGAGGATTGCCCCGCCCTCTTCCTTTAGCCGGGAAGGGCAGGCAGTTTTTATCTGTCTGGTGGCCATGGCGAAAGAGATAGTATGGTGGACACGTTTGAAAGGGCTGAAGACGAGCACTTACCTCTTCGGTGATGCCCTGATTGACTTTTTCAAATTTCATTTGAAAAGGAAAATCCGAGTAGAGAGGGAAGTGCTCTCTTCCCAGCATTTTGTTGAAAGATGGGTGAGAGAAGCAAGTATGGCCCGAATGAATGGGCCTTCTCTGAGTATGTGTCTGTAAATTAAAGGTGGAAAACTGGGAGAGGGCACTTGCCCTGGTGGTCAGGGCCACTGTGGTCTTTTAATGGGCTTTCTCCACAAATGTCCCTTGGAAGTCTCCCCCCTATTGGGGAATTTTTCTTTGTTATTTTATTTCAACCTCTGTTTTTTTACACGCAGAAATGCCCATTTGTACCGTCCTGTATTGTCCTGTACTGTCCTTAATATCTACTTTATGTGAACCTTTGTGGTTAATAAAGAAAACATTATTACTATTATTATTATTATTATTATTATTATTATTATTGTTCTTTGAGTCTCAGTCATTGATGGAAAGTTTGTTGAAATGAATATCAAGCCACTACCTGCAGCCTCAGATATTCAGTACGTATCGGAGGGTTCTTGCTGTTCCCTGCAAGCATGCCTTTTGAAGTGTTCCAAAAAGCGGGGCGGGGCCAATTTTCTTTAACCATCCCTGGAAACTTTTTGAGATAGTACCTAGTGCGCCTATGACAATCGGGACCACTTTGACTTCATGGCAGTTCCAAATCCTTTTTACCTCCCACTTTAAGTCCTGGTATCGGTTAATTTTCTCCCTCTCCTTCTCTTGCACTCTCTTGTCAAATGGGCAGGCCACATCCACAATCAGGCACGATCTTTTTTCCTTGTCCAAAACCACCAGGTCAGGTCTATTGTGTTCCAGTTTCTTGTCCGTCTGTATCCTAAAATCCCATAGCACCTTCACCTGATCGTTTTCTATCACCGACTCTGACTTATGCTCATACCACTTCTCAGAATGTGGTAAATTGTTTACTTTGCATAGGTGCCAGTGGATCACCCTGCCTCCAGCCTTTATAGTGAGTCTGGGCTAGGTGTTTACACTGGGATACAATGTGAGCCACATTCTCCTCTCTCTCTCCACAGATCCTGCACAGTGGGCTAGCCCCCTCCTTGTAAATATGGTGTTTCAGCCACTTCGATTTGAGGGCCTGCTCTTGCGCAGCCATTAGCATTCATTCTGTAGCCTTTTTAAGGTCTCCTCTTCTCAACCAGTTCCATGTCTGTGGATCTCTGAATTCCGTTTTCTCAAAGAAGGTACTATGAAGGGATTTTTCATGAAGGTTGCTCTTTCTTCTTGTTGTTATTTCCTCCTTGGACATCCCCTGGTCTATTGTCCTCTCCTTCAGTACAATTCTGAGCATTGGCTCTTTACTATCGATCACGTATTTGTGTAGGTTGTTTTTCTCCATCTGAACACAGTTCTCTATGCTGATAAATCCTCTTCCACCTTCACATCTCCTTAAGTAGAGTCTATCGACATCACTCCTCTTGTGGTACATATTGTAGATAGTGAATAGCTCCCTAGTCTTCCTATCTATTTCTTTTTGTTCAGCAACATTCCATCTCAGAATTCCCGCACTGTACCTAATAATAGACACAGCTCGGGAATTTACTGCACTTATGACATTCCTACTGTTCAGATGTGACTGAATGTATTCAGTTCTTATCAATTCCTTCGTTTTTTTGTTCTTGATGTCATCAGCCTCCAGAATACCCAAATATTTGTATCCTTCTTCAGTGTCAATTTCCTTTATCATCTCACCTGTTGGTACCTGGATTCCGTTGCTTCTGCTCAATTTACCCCTCTTCATCACAAGGACTCCACACTTACTAATACCAAATTGCATACATATATCATTGCTGAAAATACGGACAGTGTCAACAAGCACATCAAACTTCTTCTCACTCTTCCTGAAGAGCTTAAGATCGTCCATGAAGAGGAGGTGATTGATGGTAAGCTCTCCCTTTCCCAACTTGTATCCTGCTCTCACTTTTCGCAGTATAATGGTCAGGGGCATCAGGGCAAGGACAAACAACAGAGGGGACAGACTATCTCCCTGGAAGATACCTCTCTTGATCTTCACGCCTCCCAAGGATTCTCCAGCTGATGTTAACTCTGTTTTCCATGACTTCATACTTTTGCTCAACAACTGTCTGATGTTATCTGCCACCTTGAAGATCCCTAGGCTTTTGGTGATCCAAGAATGAGGCACCATGTCAAATGCCTTTTTGTAGTCTATCCATCCCATAGCAAGACCAGTTTGCCTCCTCTTGCAATTCATCATTACCATCTTATCAATAAGTCACTGGTCCTTTGTACCACGGGACTTCTTTCGGCATCCTTTCTGTTCGTCCGGTAACAAGTTGTTTGACCTCAGGTCACTAAACATAGATGTAGTGGCCATCAGCGAGACCAGAATCTCCGACGCACGGGCCTTGGCACCGACCTTCGGCGGCTACGATGTGTACGCATCTCCCAGCCGCCCTGGATCGGGGGGAGGAGTCGCTGTGCTTTTTCGGAGAGGTTTAGATCTTGCCATACGGGCCATCTTCCTGGACCCAGAAGGTAAGTTGGTGGTGCTGGACGTGACCAGCGGAGACGGCAAGCTTTCAGGCTAGTGGCCGTCTATGCCCCGACAGGAACAGGGCGGCCTGATTTCTTCCGGTGTCTGGAGACCTTTCTTGGAACGTCCCGCTCTTTAGTGTTAGTAGGCGACTGGAACGGGATCTGAGATACACGCTGGGACTATGTGGGATTAGCGGATAGGGGAGGAAGGTGCAAGAGCCTCACCAACCTGCTCAGGCGTTTTGAGCTGTCTGACAGGTACCGATTGGATTTCCCGAATGTGCCAATGTGGACTTGGACAAATCGCATAGGGTCATCCGGATCATATCTAGATAAAGTATGGAAATAGATAGGTCTAGCATAGACTGTCCACAATTCAAGATAGTCAGCTACACGGACCACAAATTCGTGATCTGTGTGCTTGAGTTAGATAGGCTTCGTGGACGAGGACCCGGCTACTGGAAGCTGAACGCGTCCTTACCAGCGCGCAAGGCCTACAGAGACCGGATTAGCGAACTAGTCAAGCGGGCGTTGACGGGGGCCATCGTCAACAGCAAGTGGTGGTTTGCTCTGAAAAGAGCGATTAGAATAGAGTCCATTAGGTTTAGTAAGGCTTTAGCAATAGAGAAAAATAGAGCAGAGGGAGAACTAGTTAGAAAATTAGACGAGGGATGAACTTTAGTGTCTACCTCGACGGACTGCCGCAGCTCTCGGCCACTGGGGCGGAGTGTTGCGAAAAACCGATAACAGCCGCTGAAGTACGGGAGGCAATGACTGGCTGCACAAGGGGTAAATCGCCTGGTTTGGATGGTCTGCCCTATGCACTTTATGTACAGATGCCAGACTTGTTCGGAGGCCTCTTGGCGGACATCTACTGCAACTGGCAACAGAACGGGAGAATTCCCAGCTCTGTGAGCCGAGGAGCTGTGATGCTGCTGAGAAAGGATCCGAACAAGGGGGATAACATAGATAATTTCAGGCCCATAACTCTGCTAAACACAGAGTTCAAGATTTTGGCCAAGGTGCTAGCAAAGAGGTTGGCACTTGTCGTTGGTGGTCTGGTGGGAGAGGCGCAGACATGCGCCATTCCCGACAGATCCATCCACGACAACCTCCACCTCATGCGATACATCGTAGAGAGGGTAGCTAGGGAATCTGGCACGGGTGGGTCAGTGGGCCTGCAGCTCGGCACCTGGAGAGGCAGGTCCATGCCGTCCAACAGCGTCGTCGGACGCTGGACGGACGGACCGGTTAAATTGCTAGGGGTCTGGTTTGGTCCGGACCTCCAGACGGACAACAACTGGGACGAGGTGACGAGCAGGGTGGCTTCTCTCACCCAGAAATGGGCGGAGAGGAAGCTATCCCTGAAAGGTCGAGCGGAGGTGGCTAACGCGTACATCGCGTCTGTAATCTGCTTCCGCCTGACCGTCGTACCTTGTCCTAAGCCCCGCCTGACTGCGCTGGAGCGTTTGCTCTTTCGCTTTTTGTGGAAGGGACGCGCTCCGATGGTCAGGCGGTCCATCTGCTGTCAACACCCGCTACGTGGAGGGCTGGGCATGCCGTGACTGATGATGCGCAGACACGTGCTCAGGCTACGACATCTCCACCTCTTCCTCGACGGTGATCAGCTGTGGTCGCCGTTTGCTAGACACCTATTTCCCCAGCTCGTTTCCTTGACGGAGCTGCAGTCCTGGGTCAAGCGAAGACCGAGAGGGAGCGCCTGGAAACTGGAATGTCTTCAGGCGTTCACAGCCCTCGACCAATCGGGCAATGTGATCGGTGGAAACTCCACCTCGGCGTTCTATAGAGGATTAGTGGAGGGGAAGAGCGACGACGTACTTGGGGAAACTCTAGGCGTCGACGAAAATCAACTAGCCAATCTCTTCGGAAGAACTTTCGGGCCAGGACCTATGGACAACTTCAAGAAATCTCTCGCCTGGCAGTGCTACCGAGGAGCCTTGCCATTTCGGGATAAACTCTACAGGCATGGAGGTGCCGTCAGCTGGGCATGTCCGAGATGCGCACAGGGCGACGAAACCGTCCTGCACGCACTCGTCCAGTGTCCGAGCATTGCTGACTTGTGGGTTTATGTCGAACACCTGCTGTCACGTGTAGGACGGATCCAGCTATCATCTGAGTCCATCGTGAGGATTGCCCCGCCCTCTTCCTTTAGCCGGGAAGGGCAGGCAGTTTTTATCTGTCTGGTGGCCATGGCGAAAGAGATAGTATGGTGGACACGTTTGAAAGGGCTGAAGACGAGCACTTACCTCTTCGGTGATGCCCTGATTGACTTTTTCAAATTTCATTTGAAAAGGAAAATCCGAGTAGAGAGGGAAGTGCTCTCTTCCCAGCATTTTGTTGAAAGATGGGTGAGAGAAGCAAGAATGGCCCGAGTGAATGGGCCTACTCTGAGTACGTATCTGTAAATTAAAGGTGGAAAACTGGGAGAGGGCACTTGCCTTGGTGGTCAGGGTCACTGTGGTCTTTTACTGGGCTTTCTCCACAAATGTCCCTCCGAAGTCTCCCCCCTGTTGGGGAATTTTTCATTGTTATTTTTTGTTACATCCTCTGTTTTTGTTTTTTACACGCAGAAATGCCCATTTGTACCGTCCTGTATTGTCCTGCACTGTCCTTAATGTCTACTTTATGTAAACCCTTGTGGTTAATAAAGAAATCATTATTATTATTATTATTATTATTATTATTATTATTATTGAATGCCATGGTTGACGGAGGCTCGGCTCTGTAAGGTATAGTAATTTTTAACCGTTAAAACAATTGTAAATTGTTTAAAACTTGAACCAAATTGTTGATAAAGACACCCTCCTCCTCGTGAGAGGAGTCTTTCTGTCCGTTATTTGGCCCTTCGGGGTTAAATGACCAGTTATTGGGGTTTTGTACCCAAAATTTCATTTTAAACAAAAAACAACATGGCTACGAAAAAGAAATTTCATACGTCACTCCCACTCATTCCGTCTTCTTCTTCCTCAATCATCACTACAGCAGAGAGAAGATTGTCTCTCTCCCTCCCTTCTTTAAATGTGTCTCTCTCCCTCCCTTCTCTTTCGCAAGTGACGAAAGAAAAGAAAAGTCTCGTGCAAAGCGTGCAAGGTTTCTCCACGACGACGACGACAGCGACGAAACAGGTGTGCGGGAAATACGAAAACCCAGTTCATTCGTCTGACGTCAGGAATAATAGCAGTAGCAGCCGTAATAACAACAGCAACAGTGACAATGAAAACAACAGTAGCAGCCGCAACAGCATCACCAGCAGCATAAACAACAACAGCATTAGCAGCAGCAACACCAACAACAACCACAGCAACAGCGGCGGAGGCAGTAGTCGTAGTACCTGCAGCAACAACAAAAGTACCAGCAGCTCTGACGACAACAACAACAGCAGAGAAAAACCAATCTCATTTGCAGGTATTGCGAAAAACTTGGAAACAATCCTCATAACAAATGAGGAATTAGAGGAAGCGAAGAAGATGGTGACAAAGAACGGACACCGAGCAATCTGCAAGGCAGCGGAAAAATTTTTCGAAACCCAAGAGCACTGTACGGTCACGTACCGTACAGTGAGTACAAAATCCCGTAGGGTGGAAAGAGCCACAGAGGCCCAAATACAAAAAGCCTTGGGGTCTGTGTGGCAGCGGAAAACGCACATCACCCGAGGCAAAAAATATGCCACCGTAGACGTACTTTTTGCCACACCCCAGGAGGCAAAGGCCCAATCAGTAGTGACCCTAAGGAGCGAGGAAATGGTGTTGGTGCCCTCCTACTGCGGGCAAAAAATTGTGAGGGTCAAACTGACCCACGTCCCCCCCGGAATGACCCCTTCTTGGCTGGCCGCGTCTGTCCTCGTCGGAATCGAGGACAAAACAACTGTACTGCAAGTACAGAAAAAAAGTAAGAGAAGATTGGGTCGGCTCCTCCATTGAGATGCTAATCCAAACCAACCAGGAGTGCATCGAAGCTATCCCGGATGTGATAGACTTCGATAACGGCACTCAACTGCCCATAAGTGTTGAGGGCAAACGCCCGAAATGCTTTCGCTGTGGATCGAAGACTCACCTCAGGGCCTTCTGCAACGAGAAGACCCTGAGAAAGGAGAAAACCCCCCTCCTTCCGAATCCGGCTCCACGGCTACCAGCAACAGGACAAGCGGCAACCAGGAACGATAGGTCCGTGGCACCCATACCCACTCCACGGAAATCAAAAACAGCAGCAGCAGTGGAAATATTAACAACAACAACAGCAATACCAAATGCAGCTGCAACAGAGACTCCAGTGCAAACATCACCAACAACAACAAGTGAAAGAGTGGAGCTGGTACCCCTCCCCGACCTCACAGAATCAGACATGGAGTGTGAGGTGGGAGAGGGATGGCAAAAGGTCGCAAGAAGGCACAAACGCAGAAGCAGCGTATCGTCGCCTTTGAAAAGGGAGGAAAGAAATGAGAAAAGGGTAAAGTCTACTGCAAAGAGACCCACAGCAGCAACACCACCAACACCATCACCACCCACACCAGCACCACCATCACCACCGGCGACAACCCCACCGCCAACAACACCTTCAACACCACCACCACAAGCACCAACATCGCAAACACAACAACAAAACACACACACCCAGCAACAACGACAAGAAAATAGCAGAACCACACCCCACCCCCAGAAAAACAAATGCACGGCAATAAACACACACAACAAGAAACTAATGACTTACATAATTGAACACACAGACATTTCACAACAGGACTACATAATACCAGCACCAATCAAAACGCCAACTAACATAAGACTGCTAAAAATAGCACAGAAACAATACACAAACATTAAAACGAAATTCCCCAACGCAGTTGGTGATTTCAGGGACCTAGGAGGAACCATCAATCGAAGAGTATATTCAGACATTCTCTTAGAAGAGCCGACGACCAGCCGAAGGGACGATTCAACGGTCCCTTCACCAGACGATCAAGTGAAAAGGGATGTAAAAACCATCCCTCCTCTACCAAAAGTACGGTAAGTGGTCTTTCCCATCTTTTCCACTCTATTTTAAACATGACCTCACTCAGAATAGGCAGCATAAATGCGCGTGGCTTGGGGTCGTCATGGAAGCAGGGTCACCTGCTCAACGACCTCAGGTCACTAAACATAGATGTAGTGGCCATCAGCGAGACCAGAATCTCCGAAGAACGGGCCTTCGCACCGATCTTCGGCGGCTACGATGTGTACGCATCTCCCAGCCGTCCGGGATCGGGGGGAGGAGTTGCTGTGCTTTTTCGGAGAGGTTTGGATCTCGCCATACGGGCCATCTTCCTGGACCCAGAGGGTAAGCTGGTGGTGCTGGACGTGACCAGCGGAGACGGGCAAGCTTTCAGGCTAGTGGCCGTCTATGCCCCGACAGGAGCAGGGCGGCCTGATTTCTTCCGGCGTCTGGAGACCTTTCTTGGAACGTCCCGCTCTTTAGTGTTAGTGGGCGACTGGAACGGGATCTTAGATGCACGCTGGGACTGTGTGGGATTAGCGGATAGGGGTGGAGGGTGCAAGAGCCTCACCAACCTGCTCAGGCGTTTTGAACTGTCTGACAGGTACCGATTGGATTTCCCGAATGTGCCAATGTGGACTTGGACAAACCGCATAGGGTCATCCAGATCATATCTAGATAGAGTATTTTGTAGGGAAATAGATAGGTCTAGCATAGGCTGTCCACAATTCAAGATAGTCAGCTACACGGACCACAAATTCGTGACCTGTGTGCTTGACTTAGATAGGCTTCATAGACGAGGACCCGGCTACTGGAAGCTAAACGCGTCCTTACCAGCGCGCAAGGCCTACAGAGACCGGATTAGCGAACTAGTTAAGCGGGCGTTGACGGGGGCCATCGTCAACAACAAGTGGTGGTTTGCTCTGAAAAGAGCGATTAGAATAGAATCGATTAGGTTTAGTAAGGCTTTAGCAATAGAGAAAAATAGAGCAGAGGGAGAACTAGTTAGAAAATTAGACGAGGCGCTTAGCAAAGGCATTGCGACCGACGTGCTTGCGGCGAAATTGGCCCTTGACCAATTCTTCAATGCAAAGCACGAAGGCTGCGTTGTCAGAGCTAGGGTGCGTGCTCTCAGACACGAGGGGACGAAAGCCGTTCAATGGTCCCGAGTGGCGGAGGCGCGTCGTGGCAACAAAGCCACGATCCGGTCTTTGGTGGACCACGACGGGCGCATGCTACTCGATCCCGGGCAAATGTGTGAAGCTTTTCAGCGACACTTCGCTCAGCTGTTCGGGGGCAGCGGTGGGCCGGGTAGAGGGATGGACTTTAGTGTCTACCTCGACGGACTGCCGCGGCTCTCGGCCACTGAGGCGAAGTGTTGCGAAAAGCCGATAACAGCCGCTGAAGTAAGGGAGGCAATGACTGGCTGCACAAGGGGTAAATCGCCTGGTTTGGATGGTCTGCCCTATGAACTTTACGTACAGATGCCAGACTTGTTCGGAGGCCTCTTGGCGGACGTCTACTGCAACTGGCAACAGAACGGGAGAATTCCCAGTTCTGTGAGCCGAGGAGCGGTGGCACTGCTGAGAAAGGATCCGAACAAGGGGGATAACATAGAAAATTTCCGGCCCATAACTCTGCTAAACACAGAGTTTAAGATTTTGGCCAAGGTGCTAGCAAAGAGGTTGGCGCTTGTCGTTGGTGGTCTGGTGGGAGAGGCGCAGACATGCGCCATTCCCGACAGATCCATCCACGACAACCTCCACCTCATGCGATACATCGTAGAGAGGGTAGCTAGGGAACCTGGCACGGGTGGGTCCTTGATCAATTTAGATCAGTCGAAAGCTTTCGATAGGGTCGACCATCGTTACCTAGCGGCAGTCCTGAGGGCGGCTGGCTTTGGGCCCGTCTTCAGAGGCTGGATCGCTGCCATGCACAGCGACATCTGCTCTGTGGTGAGAGTGAACGGTCACCTGTCGGAACCGTTCAACATCATGCGCTCGGTCCGCCAAGGATGTCCCCTCTCGTCCCTCTTGTACGTATTGACGCTCGAGCCATTACTGCACAAACTGGAGACGTTGAGGGGAGTCCCGCGCGAACTAGGATGCGGAAGATCCGTGTCAGCATATGCGGACGATGTCACCGTAGTGGTGTCGAACGCCAAACACATCGAGGCGATCGGCACTACACTAAGAGAATACGAAGCGGTGACAGGAGCAATGATCAACCAGGAAAAGTCAGTGGGCCTGCAGCTCGGCACCTGGAGAGGCAGGTCCATGCCGTCCAACAGCGTCGTCGGGCGCTGGACGGACGGACCGGTTAAATTGCTAGGGGTCTGGTTCGGTCCGGACCTCCAGACGGACAAAAACTGGGACGAGGTGACGAGCAGGGTGGCTTCTCTCACCCAGAAATGGGCGGAGAGGAAGCTATCCCTGAAAGGTCGAGCGGAGGTGGCTAACGCGTACATCGCGTCTGTCATCTGCTACCGCCTAACCGTCGTACCTTGTCCTAAGCCTCGCCTGACTGCGCTGGAGCGTTTGCTCTTTCGCTTTTTGTGGAAGGGACGTGCTCCGATGGTCAGGCGGTCCATCTGTTGTCAACACCCGCTACGTGGAGGGCTGGGCATGCCGTGGCTGATGATGCGCAGGCACGCGCTCAGGCTACGACATCTCCACCTCTTCCTCGACGGTGATCAGGTGTGGTCGCCGTTTGCTAGACGCGTTTTTCCCCAGCTCGTTTCCTTGACGGAGCTGCAGTCCTGGGTCAAGCGAAGACCGAGAGGGAGCGCCTGGAGACTGGAATGTCTTCAGGCGCTCACAGCCCTCGACCAATCGGGCAATGTGATCGGTGGAAACTCCACCTCGGCGTTCTATAGAGGATTAGTGGAGGGGAAGAGCGACGACGTACTTGGGGAAACTCTAGGCGTCGACGAAAATCAACTAGCCAATCTCTTCGGAAGAACTTTCGGGCCAGGGCCTATGGACAACTTCCAGAAATCTCTGGCCTGGCAGTGCTACCGAGGAGCCTTGCCAGTTCGGGATAAACTCTACAGGCATGGAGGTGCCGTCAGCCGGGCATGTCCGAGATGCGCGCATGGCGACGAAACCGTCCTGCACGCACTCGTCCAGTGTCCGAAAATTGCTGACTTGTGGGTTTATGTCGAACACCTGCTGTCGCGTTTAGGACGGATCCAGCTATCATCTGAGTCTATCGTGAGGATTGCCCCGCCCTCCTCCTTTAGCCGGGAAGGGCAGGCAGTTTTTATCTGTCTGGTGGCCATGGCGAAAGAGATAGTATGGTGGACACGTTTGAAAGGTCTGAAGACGAGCACTTACCTCTTCGGTGATGCTCTGATTGACTTTTTCAAATTTCATTTGAAAAGGAAAATCAGAGTAGAGAGGGAAGTGCTCTCTTCCCAGCATTTTGTTGAAAGATGGGTGAGAGAAGCAAGAATGGCCCGAGTGAATGGGCCTACTCTGAGTATATATCTGTAAATTAAAGGTGGAAAACTGGGAGAGGGCACTTGCCTTGGTGGTCAGGGTCATTGTGGCTTTTTACTGGGCTTTCACCACAAATGTCCCTCCGAAGTCTCCCCCCTATTGGGGAATTTTTCATTGTTATTTTCATTGTTATTTTTGTTACATCCTCTGTTTTTGTTTTTTACACGCAGAAATGCCCATTTGTACCGTCCTGCATTGTCCTGCACTGTCCTTAATGTCTACTTTATGTAAACCCTTGTGGTTAATAAAGAAATCATTATTATTATTATTATTATTATCATTATTATTACTATTATTATTATTATATATTGTTACTTTGGGAGTGTCATGCTGCCAATAGAAGCACACGCACCTGTTGGTTTTCATTTCAATTTATTATAAATTTCCGATTGGTTGGTTCGAAAACCGGAAGGTTGTTTATATATTGTCAAAGCTCTTTTGTCACACATTCTGTGACCTCCCCAGTGACTATATTTTTAGTTTCTGTCTCTCCTTTGTTCTGTCCTATGAATATATATACATATATATATAAATATATATATATATATATATATATATATATATATATATATATATATATATATATATATATATATATATATATATATATATATATATATATATATATATATATATATATATATGTATGCCTGTGTGTGTGTGTGTGTGTGTATATATATATTTGTGTATCTGTGTGAGTGTGTATGTGTGTTTATATGGAGTCGTTTGGTTTTTACTAAACAGTCGTGACTGCACTCTTATTTGTGTTATGTCAAAATTACTTTATTTTATTTTACGTTTTACTCATTTATTTTATATATTATATATTTCTAACAGTTTTTCCAGTGAATGTACGTTTAGATGGATCTCCCGATCGGGGTCGTGTTGAAGTTTTCTACAACAATATATGGGGTACAATTTGCAGTGATTTCTGGGACGATTCTAATGCAAAAGTCATATGCAACAATCTTGGCTTCGAGTAAGTATTAGTTTTCAACTTAACTGATCCTCCTCTTCTTCATTACTTAAATTGACACAGGTGGATTGGCAGTATCGGTAGAGGGTCGGACGCCATGCTTTAAAGCATAGAGTTACCACTCTTTATGATCTGAGTTCAAATTCCGCCGAGGTTAACTTTGCCTTTCATCCTTACGGGGTCGATAAAATAAAGTACCAGTAATACACTGGGATAATTGCTGGCCTTGTGCCAAAAGTAGAAACAATTATTTAAATTGACACAGATTAAATGTTTGATGATTTGCTCCGGCTGTTCAAATATCTCGTGGTCAATACATAAAGTATAAAGTAACCCAGGATCTGGGAAATGCAGGCTTTGTACCACGTAAAAAGTTATAATTCTACAACGATCGAACACTTCCAATGACTGTCTCAACTCCAAGATGGAAATATTTTCAAGTTGCCCTCATTTCGAGAAGTACCTTATTACAAACTGGAAATCCACAACTTCCGAATCACCGACCACCACAGCGAACTGGCTCACTGTTTCAGGCACCATTTCACCTTTTCTCTGCACTTTACTAAACCTCTTTTCCTCTCTTTCTTCCAACTTTTAAATATTGCACTCCCTCTCTCCTGTATCTTTCTACATATACCTATCGAACTTTTGACCCCGTTTTCTCATTCCGTCCTCTTTCACTCTTGCCTTGCCCATAATTATACATTCTTGTATTGGTGACTCTCATAATCATCGTTCGACTGCAGTAGTGGACAGACATATATAATCAGTTATGGTTCCGTAGTCGGATGGTTAACTCTGACCTTTGGTTAGATTTGAATACATTGGCGGAATATGAACAATCAGAAGGCACAGTCCCGAAACAGATACCAAAGAGCATCACGTACAACGTTCTAACAATATTACTAATCCACCGCCATGAACTGACACTTTATTTTATTAATCCCAAAAGCATGAAAGGCAAAGTTGATCTCAACCTGATTTCAATTTACTGCACAAAGAGCCAGATAGACAAAGAGGCAAACAGAAAAAAGATAAACAAAACATTACTTAACTTTTTACTTTAACGGTTGAAACATTGTGATTGAAATAACCAAGAGCGAGCTGAGTAAACGAGTAAATCAGTTTCTAATACAGCAGGGGATAGGCAAAATCGGTAGAGCGTCGGCCACTATGCTTTGCGGCATAGAGTTACGGCTCTTTACGTTCCGAGTTCGAATCCCACTGAGGTTAGCTTTACCTTTCATCCTTACGGTGTCAATAAAATAAAGTACCAGTAACACAAAATTGTTGGTCTTGTGCTTAAGTCAGAAACCATTATTTATCTATTCCCAATAATAGGCGAGGTGAGGCTCTGGACGGCAAAGAAACTGTTGACGGATTTGGTATGATTTGGTTAGATGACGTCAAATGCAAAGGAAATGAAACCTCCATCGATGAATGTATCCATTTATCATGGGGAGTCAATGATTGTACACACGAAAGCGACGCTGGTGTCCAATGCTACGACCGTAAGTTAACAGTTATGGAACTTCAATAATGGCGTCTTGGACGTTTCTAGTTTCATCAATTGATTAATGTTTGCAGTGTAAACATCCTTTATGTATGTATGTATGTATGTATGTATGTATGTATGTATGTATGTATGTTCTTCTTTTTGGTAAATATCATCTTGGTTAAGAGAGTGGGACTGGCTTTGTGCAGTGCCTTTGCTCACTATAAAAGCTTCACGGCACAGGCATTGCTTTATATCTGGAGATCTCTCTGCACTTGTCATCACATGGTACCATGGGCCCAGCACTATGTGTCAATAATTGTCACAAGTGTAGTGTTTGTACCAGAGTTTTCAAGTCGCTGGCTGGACTAAAAAGTTACACTCGTTCAGCGCATCGGTAGGGGTTCTCCTACATGGATATAAAGTAGTGGCCGTACTTGAAAACGAGTTGGCAGCCATCATGTATGTATGTATGTATGTATGTATGTATGTATGTATGTATGTATGTATGTATGTATGTATGCATGTATGCATGTATGCATGTACGTACATATGTATGTATGTATGTATGTATGTATGTATGTATGTATGTATGTATGTATGTATGTATGAAAGAACTCATAAGAATCAACGGCCATCCAAAAATGTGTAAATATGTATATTCATGTATGCATGTGTATATATGTGTATATGTATATATGTATAAGCATGTATACTTGTGTATGTATATGCGCGGGGAAATAGAAATAATCGGGCTGGATCCCCGATCGCGCGGTTAAACCACTGGGAGTGAAGGACACCTAGCCTTTATCCGGGCATTCTTCTAGAAGAAGGCAACTCAGGAAACTGGGATAACCCTGACATAAAACCTGCGGCTCAGTAGTTACCGATGATGTTGATCTTTTCTTCTTTTCGGATTATAGTTACTGTCGCTCAGAGAGTGGGATTGGCTCAGTGCACAGTCTTTCCTCACTTTAAAAAAAATCTTCACACACAGGCATTGCACGATAGAATTAATTGATAATTATCAATGATGTTATATCTTGCAATGGCCATATTTGATAACGTGGGGGAAGCCATGATGTATGTATGAATGTATGTATGTATGTATATTTGTATATATGTATGAGTTTCCTTTTGCTATAATTTGAGGGATATTTAGGTGCTATTTCTAGCAGTTGACCCACAAGCGCATAGACACCGTCGTTGGCTCATATGAAACCTTATGTGGTTAAAGTAGTGGACCATAATGCGTATTATGAAATGACGTATTAAACATTTAGAAACAATTTCATTTGTTAGATGCTGCTTGAACAATACTGAATGAGATTAGATAGCTTGCAATATTGCTCTTAGACTATGTCTTGCTCTTAGACTATGTCTATATATCCAACCTAATTTTACCTTTGACTGATAGGTTCCAAAGTCTAAAGTCTAAAATCTTGCATAATAATTTTTTCTCCTTTTTAGAGAAAGAGATCTTAACACCTTTACCTAACATTGGATTGGCAATATCGGTAGAGGGTCGGACGCCATGCTTTGCAGCAAAGAGTTACGGCCCTTTATTGTCTGAGTTCAAACTCCGCCGAGGTTAACTTTTCCTTTCATCCTTACGGGGTCGATAAAATAAAGTACCAGTAATATACTGGGATAATTGCTGGCCTTGTGCCAAAAGTAGAAATACTTATATATTATTTCGAGGTTAATTGCTGCTTTTTTGTTTTACTTTGCATCGTACCGGCTTTCCCAAAATAATCATAACCACATATTTCACAATACTTCATAAAAATATCTTTATTTTTGTTGTTTGTAATATACAGGTTACCAGTCCGACATTCGTCTTATAGATGGTTCTAACATCACTGGAATGGTTCAGGTGAACTTTCTGCGCGAATGGGGAACAATATGTGATGATTCGTGGGGTATTGAAGAGGCTCGAGTGATTTGCAGGATGCTTGGCTACAGGTAACTTCTTCCTATTATTGGAAAGAGCGGTGGATTGGCAGTATCGGTAGAGGGTCGGACGCCATGCTTTGTAGCATGGAGTTATAGCCCTTTATGGTCTGAGTTCAAATCCCGCGGAGGTTAACTTTGCTTTTCGTCCTTACGGAGTCGATAAAATATAGTACCAGTAATGCACTGGGGTGATTACTGGTCTTGTGCCAAAAGTAGAAACAATTATTGGAAATGGATGAATAAAACAACTGCACTACAAACTGCCACTTTTCCTAATAATTATCCATTGACCACATGGAACAGGGCGATTTACATTATTTAGTTTAGCTAATAAACATTCATCTCTCTCTCTATATATATATATCTATCTATCGATCTATCGATCTATCTATTTACCTACCTACCCATACATACATACCTCTCTCTCTCTCTCTCTCTCTCTCTATATATATATATATATATATATATATATGTATATATATATATATATACATATATATATATGTGTGTGTGTGTGTGTGTGTGTGTGTGTCAAAACAAAATTTGTTTTCGCACTAGCATGGCGGATACGTAAGTATATTCGTGAGTGAATAACAATGATATTATTATTGTTGGCTGTATCGGTAGAGGGTCGGACGCCATGCTTTGACGCATAGAGTTACGGCCCTTGCCATTCTGAGTTCAAATCCCGCCGAGGTTAACTTTGCCTTTCATCCTTACGGGGTCGATAAAATAAAGTACCAGTAATGTACTGTGTAATTGGTGGCCTTGTGCCAATAGTAGAAACAATTATTAATATTCGCTTCGTTTGCAAGCAAACAGCCTCATTACGTCATGTGTTGAAGATGACTAACGTCATCCTTTTGTTCCAGCGGTAGCAGAGAGAGAAAACATTCTACAATAGTTATAGCCCCTTATCAAGATTGTGTAGTTTTCTCCCTTCTGCTACACTCTGGGAGTGTTGAGAATTATTATTCACTCACGAATGCATTTACGTATCTGCCATTTTAGAGCGAAAACGAATTTCGTTTTTAAATTTCGGCAAAACCAGCTATAAATTCGCTCGTTATGCAAATTAGGCTAATCAGCCGATGTATACTTTAGAGAATACTATATATTCTCAACGGTTCCAGAGTGTAGCAGAAGGGAGAGAAATACACACTCTCGATAAGGGGCAATAACTCCGAAGCAATTGTAGATTGTTTTTCTCTCTGCTACCGCTGGAACAAAAGGATGATATTAGTCGCCTTGAAAAACATGACATAATGAGGTTATTTGCTTGCAAATGAACTGAATTTTAATAATCTCTCTCTATATAAGATTCTTTGTCTCTATGTCTGTCTGTTGCTCTGTCTTTTCCCTATGTATTCTCAAATGGCTCGACCAAATCAAATCAAGTTTTACAAGGTATTAGACCCCGGCATTAACAACATATAATTTTTATTTTCATTTGGATTAAAACAATGTAACATTTTAACTAAAATATTCTACTATAGTCAACTATAATAAACGGACATTTTGTATATGAGTGTGTACGTGTTTGTGAGTGTGTGTGTGTGTTTACACGTTCGTTATGTACGTTAAGCCTCAGTAAGTTACATACAGATACATCTTCACGTAAATATTTAATCAGATACACAGAGAATTAAACACACACACACATGTGATGACTGACAAGTATATGTGTAAAAGTATATGTGAGAGTGTATGTGTGTGTGAGTATACATACATTTTTGTGACGACTGACATAACCAAACCGGGGGGGGGGGACACTGTGTGTGTTTGTAAGAATGTATGTCTCTGTGTGTTTTTTATGAGATTGTGTGAGTGTATGTCTGTTCGTGGGCGAAACTATGTGAGTTTATATGAATGTATGTCTCTGTGTGTGTTTTATAAGTGTATGTTTGTGTGAGTGTATCTGTGTCTGTTCGTGGGTGAAACTCTATGTGTGTGTTTATATGAATGTATGTCTGTGAGTGTTTTTTATAAGTGTATGTGTGTCTGTTCGTTTATATTTATATTCTCATACCGTTAATAAATTTACTTATATTTTCTTCATTTACACTGCATACAAAAATAATACTTAATATATATTTCTTTTGGGTGTTGATACATATTTGTTTACAATATTGAGAAAACATTTCTTTATTCTAAAAATTCCTCTCATGCATGCAGCTGTTCCATTTGAATTTAAGAGGCTTCAGTTTTCAGTCAAACTAAGTTTTGTTATTTCAATTAACAAATCTCAGGGTCAATCCCTCAAGGTAGTTGGACTTGATCTCTCTACTATATGTTTCTCCTACGGTCAACTCTATATTGGTTGCTCACGAGTTGGAAGCAGCAACAATTTATTCATTTGGACACCAACAAAACATTACACAATGAATATTGTTTACCCCGAGGTGCTTCAAGATTGACAGATTTTCATTTCTAAATTCTATTATCATTACAATTTTGATATTTAAAAAAATAAAATATAGATATTTTGAAATAATTATGAGAAAAAATATATCTTTATATTTATTGTTTACTAATCTGAATAAGAATAGCAGTAACCCGGAAAACGCCGGGTTATTCAGCTAGTATTATAATAATATTATTATTATTATTCACTCACGAATACATTTATATATCTATAACTTTTATAATCTTTTTTCTCTTTCTTCTGGTTTTCTTTCTCCTTCCTAATTCCCCTACTCTTCTCTCATATTTAATTATTACATTATCTCTCTCTCTCTCCCTCCATCTCTCTATATTTATTACTCCCACTCCTTTCCTTAGTTATTTGCCTATGTTCTTTGTGCCCTCCGATAGTAGCCTTTGTTCTGTCTCTCCATTCAACATAGCGATGGTGTTACATCACCAAGCAGAATTACCGCCTTCACTGGTAGAATTTGGCTGGACAAGGTTGATTGCAATGGTCAGGAATTGTCACTAACGGATTGTTCACACTACGCTTGGGGCACGGTGACATGTAAACATGGTCAAGAAGCTCGAGTCCGATGTATACATCGTGAGTATATATTCTCGACATATTGCACACACATGTATATACACACACAACCACGTACGGACATACATACTCAAACACACACACACACACACACACACACACACACACACACACACACACACACCACACACACACATATATATATATATATATATATATATATATATATATATATATATATATATATATATATATATTGCGCTATTGGTTCAGGATATATGCCTCTAGCCTTCTGCATGAGCATTCGTAAGGTGGAAGGCTTTTGCGTTTGTTGGAGATGTACGATTTCATGCTTTTAGTACAAGAGTAGCCCATTTTCACTGTGTGCTGGTTAAATATTTGTGGGTATATGGCCGACAAGGAAATGTGATTCTAAAAGTGCCAGGAATGTTCTACCTACATCAATCTTCACGTTGAGCGTGAATGGTGGCATGAACCACACAACGCTTTATGCCTAGATTGTTTCTTTCTAGATATAAGGCGGTGTCTTGGAGAGAAAGAGATTCTCTCGGAGAAGCCGCTGTTGCTTAGGGCTGAGTTGTAGTTGGGAGCAGTCCTGTCGAAAATAGCTTTGCCAGAACAGTGGTTGGATTCTTTCTTGCTTATATTATTAATGAGATTTTAAAAAACTATAGCACCAAAAGCTTTCTCTTCAGAAACATCAACTTTGGGATTTTTCTTTGTCACAACTCTACTACAGTTTAAACATAGATCTCACTGGTGTTGGAGGTAATGTGCTTTTTTTACCTTAAACTAAATAATAATAAAAATAAAATAATGAAGAAATCAGTATAGTTAAGTTATAAATTTAGCCTCATTTTTTGTTTATTTATCTATCATTTTTGTTCATATTAAGTTTGTCATATTTGTTAAGATCAGTTTATTCTGTGTCTGTTGTAGAATTAATAGAAGCTGAATTACTTACAGCCTGTTGTTGAAGATTAATTAGAAATAATTTATGAGTAACTTAATTTTCAAATATCGTAGTCATTTAAACAGTGCGTTAAACAAGTGAACATTCAATATTCACAACATCTATGTATGCACGAACATATATATATACTGAAAGATATGTTCATTTCATATCCCTACTCAAGTACAAGCATAAACCTTGAGTGGATGAAAAGAATTTGCTTTTGCAGTATCAAATTCATTCGATGTTAAATACGCCCCTTTTATATGGAATTAGATCATGAAAATCCAATAGAGTGCTAAGCTTGTGTGTACTAATTTTGTATAAACCAAGTGCTTACAACAGATGCTTTCATTTTTACTGTGGTTGACTTAGACCACTGGTTTTTATCAGCCTTTTCTATCTTTCAGATTACAGTGTCGATGTCCGAATTCCTGAAGACAAGATCAGTGGCCGTGCTGAGGTGAAATATAACAATATGTGGGGAACTATATGTTCCGATAATTGGGATGACAACGATGCAACAGTCTTCTGTAGAATGATGGGATATGTGTAAGAATGAAAACCCTTTTCGTCCCATAGATTTAAAACAATGATACACATTGAATCTATTTTGAGATAGTATCGAAGTAGTGGTCTACTATGGTTCCCCGCATGATACATTTTCCACCTATCCGCCATTTCAGATAGTAAGACAGTTATAATGTACTACTGTACGGTTGAATTCATTTTTATTCAACTATTGCAATCTCTGCAATGTGATTGAAAGCACTCGATATTGTTCAGTTTTGCGAAACGAATTCGACAACGTCTTAAAACATTTCTTAGAACTTTTACTTGATCTGATTGATCAGTTTCAGTCTTCTTTTATGGATCTTCAGAGAGAGCAGCAATGACGATCATGATCAGCGAAAGAATCAGTCTGGTAGAAACATCGCCGATCTCGTTGGCCAGATCCAAGAACCTCACCTGACCATTCAATCGGTAGCAGTTACAGGCTGTGTATATAAAATGCATAAGTGTAATCAACACAGGCTGATGCCCCACATCCACCAGGAATATCTCGTTCACATTGTGCGTTACATTCCTCAATTTCAATCACGAGGGGTGGTTCAGAGATTTCTCGACCCCCATAAGCCGAAAAGGTTGTGTGAGTATCTATAATTCCTGGGTGTAATTTATAAACTGGACAGGAATTGGCTCTCCTACTTTTCATAATGATGAAGTCTTCGGGATTCCCGAACTGAATACGGTTTACCTGATATTTTTATTCTTTTAAAGACTATATTTTCAACAAATAATATGCAGTTGTTGTTTGTTTTTTAACCAAGTAAGCCAAATCCTACAGAAAATAGTTTCTTTCTATTAGGTTGATTTTCATTTATGAATATATCATAAATTTGTTTTCATCCCTTATATATCTAAATGTAAATATCTATAGATAATTAGATAATGTTATACATATAAACCATTTTGTTGTTAAACAGTTTTATATTTTAAGCGAAACACAAAGATCAGGCACTTGGATTCGCAATCGTGAGGTTGCGAGTTCGATTTTCGGACCAGGTGATGCGTTATATCCTTGAGCAAAACATTTTATTTCACATTGCTCTTTCTGCCAAGAGTTGCGATTAGTGGATAGTATCAGCAATGGAAAGACCAATGGAAACATTGTTTCTTTGGTCCGATTTGACTCGGTAAGCGATTGAGGCCTGGGAACTTGTCGATTGGCAAATATCATGAATAAGTAAAGGTAATATTTCAATTAAGTATCGAATTGATTCATACTTTTAACCCATAAGTAACTTTTCAGTACTATACAGCTCTCGAGAATATGAAATTATAAGGAAACCTATATCTGTTTGTTTAATGACTTTGTTCGTATATTTGGTAGGAGTGGATATGCAGTAAGTGGTCAAAGCGTGAGTCCAGGCCAAGGTAAAGTCTGGCTAACGGATGTACAATGCAATGGTAGTGAAATATCAGTCAGTGAATGTGACCATTCCCATTGGGGTCTAAACAGTTGTAATCATAATGAGGATGCAGGAGTAAGATGTACTCAAGGTAATTTCCATCTATTGACCCTCATATATATATATATATATATATATATATATATATATATATATATATATATTATTTATTTATTTATTTATTTATATATGTATATATTTATTTATTTATATATGTATATATTTATTTATTTATATATATATATATATATATATATATATATATATATATATATATATATATATATATTTAGAAACACACAGATACATGCGGACACACACATATATACATGAATGCATCCGCACCCAACTGTGAGTTAAGGGTGCCAACTTCACCGATGTTGCTCAATGAATGACTGGGACAGACCAATTCAGTTTGAACCAGACTGAACCAGTATCAGAGTTAAAAATACATTATGAAGAGAGAAGAAACATTTAGATATAATTAGTAATAAAATGTATCATACCTAAACTGTTCCTAAATTCCTCGACTACGTAGTTTCGTGGCATAAACAAAAACAATATATCAAAGATATAGAGTCCTTGCGAGGTCTGCCGACTTATCAAGAGGATACCTCATTTTACTAGTCCCAAGAACGCGTCTACACGACGTGAGAAAGAATCCCAAAAGGCGGAGGGGGAGATAGTCACGCGATATAACAGTCGAGAAACAGAGCTAAGCCTCTTATAACCACGAAGAAAATACCACGGAGGCGGAGGGGATATTCATATCGAGGCCGTAGAAGAGGTAGTGAAGAAGGCGAGAAGTATGAGTAATGGAAGCTTTCCAGTTGTCCCCACACCTCAAAGATTGCTCGACCAGAAGGAGTTATTAATATATTTAGAAACACACAGATACATGCGGACACACACATATATACATGAATGCATCCGCACCCAACTGTGAGTTAAGGGTGCCAACTTCACCGATGTTGCTCAATGAATGACTGGGACAGACCAATTCAGTTTGAACCAGACTGAACCAGTATCAGAGTTTGGTCTGTCCCAGTCATTCATTGAGCAACATCGGTGAAGTTGGCACCCTTAACTCACAGTTGGGTGCGGATGCATTCATGTATATATGTGTGTGTCCGCATGTATCTGTGTGTTTCTAAATATATTAATAACTCCCTCTGGTCGAGCAATCTTTGAGGTGTGGGGACAACTGGAAAGCTTCCATTACTCATACTTCTCGCCTTCTTCACTACCTCTTCTAC
>OZ024742.1:311914175-311916675 GCA_964016885.1 Eledone cirrhosa
ACATCTTTCATCCAAATACGAGAAAAACCACAAACCCCCCATCTCAATTCTACTTTTGAAAAGCATAAGAACTGTGATACCGGTAAAAGAAACAAATAAATATTCTTAAAAGGACTCCAGTTGCATTTTCGATTTCATTTTTTTCCTTATATATATATATATATATATATATATATATAATGTTTTATCTGTATGATTATATACAGATAATATATTCAAATTAGTATGTCCATTTCAGAATATATAAGGAAAAGAAATCGAAAACGTATTTTGAAAAATATTTATTTATTTCCTTTACCGGTTTCACAGTTCTTATGCTTTTCAAAAGTAAAATTGAGATGAAGAGTCAATGGTCATCCAAAATCACTGGGAGAGATGACCCCTTAGCCTTTGTCAAGGCAGCATTCTAGGAGAAGGAAAACTCTGATATAACACCTGGAACCCTGATGGAATCCAATGATGTTGACTTGTTCTTCTTTTTGGTAAATATCATCTTGGTTAAGAGAGTGGGACTGGCTTTGTGCAGTGCCTTTGCTCACTATAAAAGCTTCATGGCACAGGCATTGCTTTATATCTGGAGATCTCTCTGCACTTGTCATCACATGGTACCATGGGCTCAGCACTATGTGTCAATAATTGTCACAAGTGTAGTGTTTGTACCAAAGTTTTCAAGTCGCTGGCTGGACTAAAAAGTCACACTCGTTCAGCGCATCGGTAGGGGTTCTCCTACATGGATATAAAGTTGTGGCCGTACTCGAAAACGAGTTGGCAGCCACCATGTATGTATGTATGTATGTATGTATGTATGTATGTATGTATGTATGTATGTATGTATGTATGTATGTATGTATGTATGTATGTATGTATAAAAGCTTCACGGCACAGGCATTGCTTTATATCTGGAGATCTCTCTGCACTTGTCGTCACATGGTACCATGGGCCCTGCACTATGTCTCAATAATTGTCACAAGTGTAGTGTTTGTACCAGAGTTTTCAAGTCGCTGGCTGGACTAAAAAGTCACACTCATTCAGCGCATCGGTAGGGGTTCTCCTACATGGATATAAAGTAGTGGCCGTACTCGAAAACGAGTTGGCAGCCACTATGTATGTATGTATGTATGTATGTATGTATGTATGTATGTATGTATGTATGTATGTATGTGCGCTGGGACATAGAAATAGTCGGGCTGGATATCCGATCGCGCGGTTAAACCACTGAGAGTGAAGGACCTCTAGCTTTGTCCGGGCATTCTTCTAGGAGAAGGCAACTCAGGAAACTGGGATAACTCCGATATAAAACCTGCGGCTCAGTAGTTACCGATGATGTTGATATTTTCTTCTTTTCGGGTTATAGCTACTGTCGCTCAGAGAGTGGGATTGCCTCAGTGCACAGTCTTTCCTCACTTTAAAAAAAGGCATTGCACGATAGAATTAATTAATAATTATCAATGATGCTATATCGTGCAATGGCCATACTTGATAACGAGGGGACAGCCATCATGTGTATGTATGTATGTATATATGTATGTATGTGTGTATGTTTCTACACACGCACACAGATACACACATACATACACACACACACACACACACACACATACACACACACACACACACACACACACACACACACACACACACACGCGCGCGCGCGCGCGCGCATATATATATATATATATATATATGTATACATATATGTGTGTGTGTGTGTTTTAATTTATAATTGGCAAGCCTTCTCAAAGTTATTTGGTTATGTTTCACTTACCCTTTCACTTTTCACCGCCATTTGTCTCCCCCTCCTCTCTCATTACAGTCTTCATTCATCTTTATTTTTCAGGAGAGGAAATGTCCTTCGAAAGGAGAAAATCACGAGTGGAACTGGTAGGATCTGGTTGGACCAAGTACAATGTAATGGCGTTGAAGGCAACATCAAATACTGCAAACATCGTTCTTGGGGTTCTCACGACTGTTCACATAACCAAGACGCTGGTGTAGAATGTTTTGAACGTACGTAATATTTCTTAATCTATTTTTGTTTTTATTATGTTCTTTAATGCTTGTATCCAATAGTGTTGACCCTGTGTATATACAAGTGAGAAGAGGCACTCGCTGAAACTTCGAAGTCACTGACACATCTTTTTTTTTTTTCAGAAAATAAATATTACATTCTGCTTACATGTATTGAGTGTTTATTCAGTTAATGTTTGAACGTTTTATGTACAGTAGCATATAAAACACACACCTCAGTATACAAGTAAAATGTGGTTTGAGAAAACTCATGGTGATTTGAATGGGTAAAAATTATATAGTAAAGTTCATGAGTTTCAATACACACACACACACACACACACACACACACACACACACACACACACACACACACACATATATATATATATATTGTAATCACCCAACTACGTCTGCGTCCATATATATATATATATAAAGAAAAAGAGATGAAATCGAAAATGCAACTGGAGTCTTATTTTTTTTTTAATTA
>OZ024742.1:311921675-311931675 GCA_964016885.1 Eledone cirrhosa
GCCTGGCCTCAGACAGGCTCACGTACCAGCTCGACCAGCACCGCCTTGCTTGTTTTCGTGAGGCCTCCAAACCCCACAGTGGTGCTTGGCTCCATGCTCTGCTCTCCTTCTCCACTGGCACGCAGCTAGACAACCATAGCCTGCGCATCGGAGTTTCCCTGCGGCTCGGCCTCCGGATCTGCCAGCCACACCAATGTCGCTGCGGTTCCACCGTGCACTCTTTCAGCCTCCACCCGCTTTCCTGTCGCCACAGTGCCGGCCGCATTCCACGCCATACTGCCCTCAACGAGGTCATTAAGCATGGCTTGTATGCTGCAGGCTTCCCTTCCCAGCTTGAGCCGGTGGGGCTGGATCGAGGGGACGGCAAAAGGCCAGATGGCATGACTATCTTCCCGTTCCGCGGTGGCAAACCCCTCGTCTGGGATGCCACTTACACCGACACTTTCTGCAGCCTCAACCTGGTGCAGTCTGCGACTGACCCAGGTTCTGCTACACGTCGAGCTGAGGGGGCCAAACTCCTCAAATACCGGTCGGTCTCCGACAGATTTGCGGTCGTTCCCCTGGCAGTGGAAACTTCTGGTGTTCTCGGCCCCAGGGCTATCTCCTTACTCACCACCATAGGCGCTGAGCTGGCCAGCCGCAGATGTGAGCCCCCCGAGTTGGAGTGGCTTTTCCAGCGCGTCTCCCTTGCCGTCCTCCGGGGAAACGCCTTCTCCATTCTGTCCGCCGGGGCTGTGGGTGGGCCCCATCGCGTACCAATACATTAGTTAAATACCATTCTGTCATCTGATACAACACAATAAAGTATATATATACCCTCAATGTTGAACGTTTCGTAAATTACAGATCTGGTAAAGCTTTAATAGGAAAAAATACACCGTCCGGCAGTGGGAAAATGTGGCTTGATGATGTCAAATGTAAAGGAACTGAAAAATCTCTAAATGACTGTCCTCACAAACCCTGGGGTGCATCAGATTGTACCCATAGTGAAGATGCCGGAGTAGAATGTGTAAATCGTAAGTAAAACTTTACTCCTCTTTCTTACATAATTTTTCGGTTTCCATTAACTTTTAAACACTATTTTTTAAATACTATATTGCACATTTTACATTTTTACGATGAACTGTGGATACCGACAGGAAATTACTTAGTATGATGTTTTTTTCCAAAGTTTTTACCGGCGACGGTTCTTCTCTTCTTCTTATTCTTTGGCAGTATCGGTAGAGCGTCAGACACCATGCTTCGTAGCATAGAATTACGACCCTTTTACGTTCTGAGTTCAAACCCTGCGGTAGTTAGCTTTGCCTTTCATCTTTACGGGGTCGATAAAATAAAGTACCAGTCACGTACTTGGGTCGATTTAATCAACTTCCCCCTTTCCCTTCAAATTGCAGGCCTTGTTCCTAAATCAGAAACCATTATTATTATTATCATTATTATTATTATTTTTCTTTGAGTCACAGTCATTGATGTTATTTAACTGGAAATTTTGTTGAAATGAGTATCAAGCCACTACCTGCAGCCTCAGACATTCAGGACGTATCGGAGAGTTCTTGCTGTTCCCAACAAGCATGCCTTTTGAAGTGTTCCAAAAAGCGGGGTTGGACTAATCTTCTTTAACCATCTTTGGAAACTCTCTGAGATAGTACCTAGTGCGCCTATGACAATCGGGACGACCTTGATTTGATGCAGTTCCAAATCCTTTTCAACTCCCACTTTAAATACTGGTATCGGTTAATTTTCTTCTTCTTCTTCTTCTTCTTCTTCTTCTTATTATTATTATTATTATTATTATTATTATTATTATTATTATTATTATTATTATTATTATTATTATTATTGTTATTGTTATTCCTTGAATCTCAGTCATTGATGTTGGCTAACTGGAAAGTCCGTTGGATTGAATATCAAGCCACTACCTGCAGCCTCAGATATTCAGGAGGTATCGGAGGGTTCTTGCTGTTTCAAGCAAGCATGCCTTTTGAAGCGTTCCAAAAAGCGTGAAGGGGCCGATTTTCTTTAACCATCCCTGGAAACCTTTGGAGATAGTCCCCAGTGCGCCTATGACAATCGGGATCACTTTGACTTCATGGCAGTTCCAAATCCTTTTCACCTCCCACTTTAGGTCCTGGTATCGGTTAATTTTCTCCCTCTCCTTCTCTTGCACTCTCGTGTCGAACGGGCAGGCCACATCCACAATCAGGCACGATCTTTTTTCTTTGTCCACAACCACCAGGTCAGGTCTATTGTGTTCCAGTTTTTTGTCCGTCTGTATCCTAAAATCCCACAGCACCTTCACCTGACTGTTCTCCATCACCGCCTCTGGCCTATGCTCATACCATTTCTCAGAATGTGGTAGATTGTTTACTTTGCACAGGTGCCAGTGGATCACCCTGCCCATCACATCGTGTCTCCAGCCCTTATAGTGGTTCTGGGCTAGGTGTTTACACTCGGACACAATGTGAGCCACAGTCTCCTCTCTCTCTCCACAGATCCTGCACAGTGGGCTAGCCTCCTCCTTGTAAATATGGTGCTTCAACCACTTCGTTTTGAGGGCCTGCTCCTGCGCAGCCATTAGCATTCCTTCTGTAGCCTTTTTGAGGTCTCCTCTTCTCAACCAGTTCCATGTCTGTGGATCTCTAAATTCAGTTTTCTCAAAGAATGTACTATGAAGGGACTTTCCCTTAAGGCTGCTCTTCCTCCTTGATGTTATTTCCTCTTTGGACATCCCCTGGCCTACTGTCCCCTCCTTCAGTACAGTTCTGAGCATTGGCTCCTTACTATAGGTCACGTATTTGTATAGGTTGTTTTTCTCCATCTGAACACAGTCCTCTATGCTGATAAGACCTCTTCCACCCTCAGATCTCCTTAGGTAGAGTCTATCGACATCACTCCTCTCGTGGAACATGTTGTAGATAGTCAATAGCTTCCTAGTCTTCCTATCCATTTCTTTTTGTTCAGCAACATTCCATCTCAGAATTCCCGCACTGTACCTAATAATAGACACAGCTCGGGAATTTACTGCGCTTATGGCATTTCTGCTGTTCAGATGTGACTTCAATACGCTCCTTACTCTCCGAATGTATTCAGTTCTTAACAATTCCTTCATTTTTTTTGTTCTTTATGCCATCAGCCTCCAGAACGCCCAAATACTTGTATCCTTCCTCAGAGTCAATTTCCTTTATCATCTCACCTGTTGGTATCTGGATCCCGTTACTTCTGCTCAACCTACCCCTCTTCATCACAATGACTCCACATTTACCAATACCAAACTGCATACATATATCACTGCTGAAAATACGGACAGTGTCAACAAGCACATCCAACTCCTTCTCACTTTTCCCGAAGAGCTTAAGATCGTCCATGAAGAGGAGGTGATTGATGGTAAGCTCTCCCCTTCCCAACTTGTATCCTGCTCTCACTTTTCGCAGCATAATGGTCAAGGGCATCAGGGCAAGGACAAACAACAGAGGGGACAGGCTATCTCCCTGGAAGATACCTCTCTTGATCTTCACGCTTCCCAAGGATACTCCAGTTGATGTCAACTCTGTCTCCCAGGACCCCATACTCCTGCCTAGCAACTGTCTGATGTTATCCGCCACCCTGAAGATCTCCAGGCTTTTGGTGATCCAGGAATGAGGCACCATGTCAAATGCCTTTCTGTAGTCTATCCATCCCATGGCAAGATCAGTGTGTCTCCTCCTGCAATTCCCCATTACCATCTTATCAATAAGCAACTGGTCCTTTGTACCACGTGACTTCTTTCGGCATCCTTTCTGTTCGTCCGGTAACAAGTTGTTTGTGTGGAGGTGATGGTAGATTTCCTCAGACACAATGCTCGTCAACAGTTTCCACATTACGGGCAGACATGTGATAGGTCTATAGTTGGTAGCATCATTACCCTTGATTCGGTCTTTCATTATCAGAACTGTGGTACCTTTTGTCAACCACTCTGGCACCTCACCCGACACCAAGCATTCATTGAACATGGCCGTCAGCTTCGGGTGGAGGGATGTTAGATGTTTAATCCAATACCCCTGCACACCATCTGGGCCTGGTGATTTCCAGTTGGTTAGTTTTTTGGCTTGCCCCTTAAGAGTTTCAACTGTGATACTCAAATCAGTCTGTTGCTGTGCCTGCTCACCGATCTCCCTCTGTACTGTCTCAATCCACCCTGCCTGGGCATTGTGTCTAACATCCTGCTCCCATATTCCTCTCCAGAATGTTTTAGTTTGCTCCGCCCCAGGGATCAAGTCGTTGCCTCTTTCTTTGCCCTCAAGCTGTCCAAACATTATTATTATTATTATTATTATTATTGTTGTTATTCCTTGAATCTCAGTCATTGATGTTGGTTAACTGGAAAGTCCGTTGGAATGAATATCAAGCCACTACCTGCAGCCTCAGATATTCAGGACGTATCGGAGGGTTCTTGCTGTTCCAAGCAAGCATGCCTTTTGAAGCGTTCCAAAAAGCGTGAAGGGGACGATTTTCTTTAACCATCCCTGGAAACTTTTGGAGATAGTCCCCAGTGCGCCTATGACAATCGGGATCACTTTGACTTCATGGCAGTTCCAAATCCTTTTCACCTCCCACTTTAGGTCCTGGTATCGGTTAATTTTCTCCCTCTCCTTCTCTTGCACTCTCGTGTCGAAAGGGCAGGCCACATCCACAATCAGACACGATCTTTTTTCTTTGTCCACAACCACCAGGTCAGGTCTATTGTGTTCCAGTTTTTTGTCCGTCTGTATCCTAAAATCCCACAGCACCTTCACCTGATTGTTCTCCATCACCGCCTCTGGCCTATGCTCATACCATATCTCAGAATGTGGTAAATTGTTTACTTTGCACAGGTGCCAGTGGATCACCCTTCCCATCACATCGTGTCTCCAGCCCTTATAGTGGGTCTGGGCTAGGTGTTTACACTCGGACACAATGTGAGCCACAGTCTCCTCTCTCTCTCTCCACAGATCCTGCACAGTGGGCTAGCCTCCTCCTTGTAAATATGGTGCTTCAACCACTTCGTTTTGAGGGCCTGCTCCTGCGCAGCCATTAGCATTCCTTCTGTAGCCTTTTTGAGGTCTCCTCTTCTCAACCAGTTCCATGTCTGTGGATCTCTAAATTCAGTTTTCTCAAAGAATGTACTATGAAGGGACTTTCCCTTAAGGCTGCTCTTCCTCCTTGATGTTATTTCCTCTTTGGACATCCCCTGGCCTACTGTCCCCTCCTTCAGTACAGTTCTGAGCATTGGCTCCTTACTATAGGTCACGTATTTGTATAGGTTGTTTTTCTCCATCTGAACACAGTCCTCTATGCTGATAAGACCTCTTCCACCCTCAGATCTCCTTAGGTAGAGTCTATCGACATCACTCCTCTTGTGGAACATGTTGTAGATAGTCAATAGCTTCCTAGTCTTCCTATCCATTTCTTTTTGTTATTATTATTATTATTATTTTTATTATTATTATTCCATGGAGGGTCGTGGGGACAGAATACTCGCCTTCCAGGGAGTCCTATCAGAAGCAACTGTTTCCAATTGAAACCGGCTGCATACCCAAGCAAGACCTACTGAGTTCATGGATGCTACCCAATCATCTGGCTTGTGGTCTACCCCTGGGTCTCCTGCGGTCTCTTGCACGTAAACCCTGCCCAGGGATTCTTTCCTTAGTGGATATATATATTTATATTCATATAAAAATGAGAAAACTCATCGCTAGAACAGCCGTTAAAAGAGCCAAATGCTATCAAATACAGCAATGGGCAAAAATACCTCAGAGGACAGATCAGCGGCTATTGGTCAGCAGCGAGACAATCCAAGAAAAGGAGGACAAGGAGAAATGACAGGAATAAGGAAATAGAAAGACGATGTACAAGACAAGTTCACGCACATACACATCTTTACCCTCATCAGCTCTCAAACTAGCAGAAAGATTTATTTTTGTGTTGCACGATCCAGCATTTTAAAAAGGTACTCTCTATTAAATCGTGCGAAACCATTTTGCTGGTTTGAGAGCTGATGTGCGTGAACTTGACTTCTACATCGCTTTTCTTTGTTTTTTTTCTTCTAGTCATCTCTGTGTGCCAACACATTTCTTTTTGTGCTCCTCCTTTTTCAATCTTTTTTTGTATTTCATCTGCCTGTCGCCCACATACATACATATATAGATGCATACACAGTTAGGAAGTTACAAGTACAATCCATTAATGGAACAGTAAAAATATGTAAAACATTCTAAAAATTCTGCATCTAATAACTGCATATACACTTGTACAGATACAAAGCATATGCACATGCCCACATACAACTCAAAACATCCACATCCACACATCCATACCTGCACACACATGCATGCATGCAAAAATGCATACATACCTACCTAGTTGATGTTGTGTAAATTCCAATGAGAGAGTCTTGTATCTATGTTAGAAACCAACTCTCTCTCTATTGGCAAAAAAATTGTGAAATTATAAAACCAGAAGAATATACACACACACACACACGCGCACACACACACACACACACACACACACACACACACACACACACACACACACACACACACACACACACACACACACACACACACACACACACACACACACACACAAGAGTGAAACTATGAATTTGCCGTTGAGCTAAAAATCGTATACATATATATTCGCAGGAATTGTCAATGTCTTAATAGCTATAAATTGTTTGAAGTAAAATCGCTTTTCAGAAGAACATTTATATTCTCATACACACAAAAAAAAAATGATTTACTAAAGGAAATCTAGAGAATTATGCAAACACAAGAGTTACTTGAACACTGGAAAAACAAATATATTCCCACATATAAAATAGAGACAGAACTTATTAAAACAAGCAAACTATACATATAGTGTACTACCATTCCATAGACCAAACTTTTGGGCCACCGCCCCACCTAACGGCCGCGTAATAGCCTCAGCGACTCCCACCCCTATTTACAGACAGATCTGCCTACACGCAAATTCTAATTAATCTATATATATAAAACTGTGGTTGTCTGTCTGTCTATCGATTTTTGGCACACATCTCCTCTTAGAATCTCTCACGGAATTGCACCGAAATTGCTATACTTGTACATTGAGCCCTAGCGAAGACATCGGAAAAAAAAATTTCAAATTCACCCACCCTATGTGACGAAATCGAATATAATGTATCGATTTTTGAGCGTAAGTTATCAGTTATTTCCCTTTGTTCTGTTTACATTGAGCGTCTTACGTAAAAAATTACGCTGACTTTCTCAGCGTTTAAAATGACATTAACACAATACACGAACAGACAGCAAAATATTGACCTGCAAAATTCATCAGTTCGAACACTAAGCTTCCGTTTTGCTTCATTTCCATTTAAAAGCATTTTAAAACAATATTTTTACTTGAAAACAAGTCTATTTAAAGACTACGTAAAACAAGCAAATATTTCGTCGTTAGGCGTGCAGACAGACAGTCGTGCAGAGAGGTGATATAGGCGTGCAGACAGACAGTCGTGCAGAGAGGTGATATAGGCGTGCAGACAGACAGTCGTGCAGAGAGGTGATATAGGCGTGCAGACAGACATAACTGATAATTTGGTTACGCTAATGTTTTTCTCTGCGTTGCAGTGTTTACATTTTCGATCTTTGTTAATAAATAACCAGTGCAGTTTCTATCCCCAGCATCCTCTTTTGTTATAACATTCGGGTTATCGTTATGTTTTCTTAACTTCATAAGGCATATTGTTGGTTGAGGGAATATTAATCAAAAACACCACATGCAAGTCTGCACAGTAGACACTACAGTTTTTAAGCCAAGAAAGAAACTTAACATTGTAACTTTAACACAGCTACTGAGCGACCCCGAGCAACGCCGGGCTTTACTGCTAGTATATGATAAATAAAATCGTTTATTTATATATAATAATGATTTCTAGTATAGGCACAAGGCCAGTAATTTTGGGGGGAGGGTAGAATCGATTAAACCGACCCCAGTACGTTATTGGTACTTTATTTTATCGACCCCGTAAGGATGAAAGGCAAAGTTAACCTCGACTGGATTTGAATGCAGACTGTAAAGAGCCGTAACTCTATGCTGCAAAGCATGGTCTCCAACTCTCTACCGATACTGCTATTCCACCACCCTTTTATATATAATAAATAATACAACATATATTATGTATAAAGAAATATTATATATTTTTTATTTTACTTTATTTATATATAATATGTAACATTTGATATTTAATATACTATTATATAATCTCTACCTCCCCAAAGTTGCCTTAGGCTCCAGCGCCTCCTTGGACCTCCTCAACGCACCCCAGGGACGGTAGCGCCCACATTGAGAACCTCCGCCATAGTTTCTTAACTCCTGACGGAGTCGTAGGGGCAACCTTGTGATATATGGCGTGTCCTGATTAGCTTGGCCGAACTCATCCTTCTGCTTGTCTGAATACAGCCGAAAACTTCTTGAGAAAGAGAGCGATTAAAACAAAAAGAAAGTGAGAAAGATAAATAGAAAGAATATCAACCTTAGAACTAGACGGATACTTTATTTATCGACCTCTAAAAGACGAAAGGCAAAGTTGAACTATGAGCGCTTAGTACTCAATACTTAAGAAAGTAGTGTGTAGGTATTCTAATAGTTTTCTGTCCTACATTAAGTCATCCACTGGTTAGTGAATATATGTAGGGACATTATAAATATAGTAGAGTTTATGAAAGGAAAATTACATGCCATAGCTATTTTTAGTCCAGAGGAAAAGTATAACACTTATTTTACGTTTGTCATCAAATTCTGTCGCAATAACTACACATTCATATATTAATGATACTTTATATTGCTTTCTGTAGGAATTTAACAATATTGGAAGAGTTTACAAAGCAGTGGAAGATCAGCTGGTACTAAAAGATAGAAGATGATCATATAATCTACCAACGATATAGACCAACGCATTTAGAAAGATATCCGCACTTGCAGGTATCTTATGTGTGTGTGTGTATATATATATATATATATATATATATATATATATATATATATATATATATATATATATATATATATATATATAAAAGAAAATTCTACATGGCTGAATACAATAAATGAAATCTGAGTTTTTCGAATATTAATAATAACATTCGATTCGTTTGCAATTATGCAAACAAGCGTCAATTTATAGCCATGTCAGTAGAATGAACACTTCATTCTTGCTCTTGTGTTCGCATGTGAACAGAACTGTTCACATGCCAACAGGCTTGTTTGCATTGGCAGTATCAGTAGAGGGTCGGACGCCATGCTTTCCAGCATAGTTACGTCCCTTTACGGTCTGAGGTCAAATCCCGCCGAGGTTGACTTTGCCTTTCATCCTTACAGGGTCGATAAAATAAAGTACCAGTAATGCACTGGGTAATTGCTGGCCTTGCGCCTAAAGTAGAAACAATTATTAATATTCGAAAAACTCAGATTACATTTATTATATATATATGTATATATATATATATATATATGTATGTGTGTGTGTGTGTGTGTGTGTGTGTGTGTGTGTGCAGATTTGATGAGATTTGTGTTGTGTTAACACTGATCTGAGGATCGGACAGTCTTGGAGTCTGGTCAAAGGGTGCCATCCCAAATCACGAGCCAGTTGCTAGAAAAATTTGTAACCAGGATTGAGCAATAAATCTCCTATGTAACATCTCCAATTTGTTCTTATTATATATATTCCAGCATAGTTATGCCCCTTTACGGTCTGAGTTCAAATCCCGTCGAGGTTAACTTTGCCTTTCATCCTTACGGGGTCGATAAAATAAAGTACCAGTAATGCACTGGGTAATTGCTGGCCTTGTGCCAAATGTAGAAACAATTATTTATGTATATATATATGCCAGGTGGTGCTATAAAGTAAGACATGGCCTGGGCCAATACTGAAACCTATGAAAGCTATCAAAGTTATATATACATATATATATATTTATATATATATATATATGTATAAAAACAA
>OZ024742.1:311939175-311954175 GCA_964016885.1 Eledone cirrhosa
GGCTCAATAATTCAGAGAAATCAGAGCTATAACTATCGTTAAAATACCAACACACATAGATTATGTCTAAAATCAACCATGCGACCGAAAAATTACGATCAGGAAATATATATATATATAAATGTAATCTGAGTTTTTCGAATATTAATAATTAATAATAACATTCGATTCGTTTGCAATTATGCAAAGAAGCCTCATTTTTAAAGCCATGTTAGTAGAATGCACCCTTCATTCTTGCTCTTGTGTTGGCATGTAAACAGAACTGCAGACACTAGTGTTTCTGGATATCACCCTTCATCAGTACAGCTCACTGTCTGAGCTAGTGAAAATATATGCTATTTTTTAAAATATACAGTGAGTGATCGGCCTGATTTGCATATTAGCAGACTGGCTGATCAGTCAGATCTGCATATTAGCAGATCTACTGATCAGCCAGATTTGCATATCAGCATACTGGCCAGTCAGTTTCCTGTATACGAGCGATAAATGGCCGGCTTTACCACATTGAAATGGAAAAAAAAACATTTTCACTCTACTTGGCTGAATACAATAAATGTAATATGAGTTTTTCGAATATTAATAACTAGCAGTGGTACCCGGCGTTGCACGGGATAAGGTATTTTGGAACGCGGGCCGCCAACAGACATAATCGTGGAAAAACTGCATGCCTGGACTATATGTAAAGAAAATAAACCGAATACTCTGATCGCTGGATAATCTTTAAGATTTTCCTCGATGAAACAGGAAAAATGCAGGTTTTCACCTAATGCGAGCCCTAGGGGATCAAGAAAATGAATTATTTTATGTGCATAATATGCCTTGAAATTTCTGGAAAATCGGCTAGACGTAACGCCTCAAAAGAGCCCTAAAAAGCTGAAAAAATGAAATTTTTCACCTAATTCGGGCCCTAGGACATAAAAAAGTTGGATTTTCTTTGCTCACGGCAAAGAGATTGACTAATACATAGTTACAATTTCAAGGAAATCACTCTGACGTAACGTCTCAAAAAACCCCTAAAAATCTGAAAACAAACGCAGTTTTTCACCTAATGCGGGTCCTAGGGGAACAAAAAGTTGAATTTTTTATGTACATAATACTCCCTGAAACATAAGTAATACACATATAAAGTTTGAAAAAGGTCGGTTGGGTACTTCTCGAGTTTTAGGGATTCAAACTCACACACACATCCTCAGGGAAGTGACGTAATGCAGACAGTCAGACAGATATTATAAGGGTTCGACGTTATATGTATGTATCTATCTAAAAAGAAAAAGACTAAGAATTAGAGAGAGACATGACTAAATCGCCTAATGCGGTCCCTAGGGCATTGAAAATTTGAAAATTTTTTTGCTCAGAATACTCCCTGAAAGATAAGTATTACATGTGTAAAGTTTGAAAACAGTCGGTTGGGTGCTTCTCGAGTGTTAGGGATTCAAACTCACACACACACACAGACAGACATCCTCAGTTTTATATATATAGATAATATTCGATTCGTTTGCAATTATGCAAACAAGCCTCATTTTTAAAGCCATGTCAGTAGAATGAACCCTTCATTCTTGCTCTTGGGTTGTCATGTAAACAGAACTGCATACACTAATCTTTCTGGGAATCTCTCTTCATCATTACAGCTCACTGATCTTTTATATATATATATATATATATGAAATATAAGAATCAAAGAACTGTTCAAAACATTTTTCTGCTTACAACTGTTTCCTCCAAACCGAGGTTTGGATTCTTCGGAGCAATTTATTAATGAATGGACAGTTATATGACCTCCTTTTCACCCAAGAGACATACAGATACATATGCAAATATTGTGGGTCAACATTCATTACAGCATTTAGAGTGACAGTACACACTTAGAGATTACATTCATATTAAAAGGTACAATCAAAAATCAAAAATACAGGTTAAAATACAACATGAAGATAAGCGGTTATATAGTGCAAATGTTATGTGTGGCAAGCACGTGTGTCTTGTTTATATAGTGTGGCAGAGAGTTACGTGTAGTAGAAGCACTTAGGTAGGTAAACAAGAGTGTTAGGTTGGTTGATCTGGTGGCAAATTCTTTATATGATTGTTATAGTCTGTGTGTGAAGAAATGATATAAGCATTAAAAATAGTGCAAGCATTAAAAATATTAAAAGTATTGGAAATGCACAGCGAAGGGATGTTATGGACTTCATGTACTTTGACATTTTCATAGTCAGGGGAGTGTATTTTTCAGATTATATGCCCCTCACATAATCCACGACAATTCGTTGAGCTGACATATAATATTACCAATATGCTAATCAAAGACCAACTCCCCATGTCAACCAAGAACATACCAATACTATCCAGGAATACATATGAGAAATTGCTGATCAACAGTGTAAATTCATTTATCAATAGAGTGAGATGGAGGACATTCCATTATGATAGAAACAGATCTAACAATGTGAATAATACTAACAAATTTGACTCCTTCGGCTTTAAAACCTTTAAAAGCCCCCCTCATAACACACTACTTAACTCCTTTGAAAATGACCTAGTTAAACTAGTTAAGAACATTAAATACAATAAGCACCATAATAGAAGCAACACCTTCTTAAACAAACTTAACACCTCTATTAATGGATTCAAAACTAGTAATAAAATTATTGTACACGCAGATAAAACTAATAACATATACAGCCTAGATTATAATACTTATAGAAAGTTTATATATAATGAACTACATAAAAGCTACAAAAGATATTAATATAGAGGGATATAATATAGTGTCTAAACTAGGACTTCAGAGGCATACACAACCATTCACCCCAAACCCCCCTAGATTCTCTCTGAAGGACCATAAGGAGGACTTCATCAGCAACCCCTCGATAAGACTTATCTGCCCTTGCAAGTCCGACATTGGTATTATCAGCAAGAAGATTTTGGATAAAATCATCCCACAAATTAAACACAAGATACACCTTAAACAATGGGGAAATACGGGTGAAGTGATTGAATGGTTCAAAGATATCAAGAATAATAAGGACAAAAAATGTATTCAATTTGATATCAATTCATACTACACCTCTATTTCCCCTATCCTATTAAATAAGGCACTAATCATGGCCATGAACAATAGCGACCTGACTAGAGCCCAGGTTGATGTCATCCTTGCGGCCCGTAAAACCATAATCACCTTCGAGGACCAACTATGGACACGCAAGGATACGCACAACAACTTCGACATAACCATGGGATCTAGTGACTCGGCGCAGGTCACTGAATTGGTCGGCCTATACCTTCTTAATGAAATCCATAAGGACCTCCCTTACCTCAACGGTGGTTTGTACCGCGATGATGCACTTCTACTTATAGAATATAAAAAAATTAATATAGAAAGAACTAGAAAACAATTGCACAAGACATTCAAAAACTTTAACCTTAGTATCACCATGGACAAAAACACTAAAAATGTTAACTTCCTAGACGCCACACTATACCTAGACTCAAAAATATATACACCTTTCCATAAGCCTAACGAAAAACTCATTTACGTAGATACCAAGTCTAATCACCCTAGATCAATATTAAACTCTATCTCTAAGGGGGTATCCAATAGAATCTCTAATCTATCCTATGACGCAAACATATTTGGCAAAAACTCACAATATTACAATCAAGCATTAGCTAGATCCGGCCATAATATAGAAATTGAGTTCCTACCTAAGAAAACACATAGCTACAACATCATCTCGCACAACATGTCCATGAGGAAACCTAATAATAGGAATAGCAACCACAAGTACACCAAAGCGGAGGGTGCCACCGGAAGTAACCATTACCACGGAAACTACTGTAGTGCCTTAGGAAGAAACAACACACCAAACACTAAAAACAAAAATAGAAGAAGAAATAATACATTTTTCAACCCTCCTTTCAACCTAAATGTCTCCACCAACATACCTAGGGCTTTCTTCTCACTACTAGATAAAAACTTCCCTCTAGGACACAAGTACCACAACCTTTTAAACAAAAACACTATTAAAATCTCATACTCTACGACGCCTAACTTAGCATACCACATAGCTAGCAGCAATAAAAGTAAAATTAATTCTTACTTCCAACAAATGAAATCACAACAGGATGCAAACCTTCTAAATACCTCTGTAGCAAGTAACGGCAGTAACAATAGAAATAACACTAGTATAAGAAATAACACCGGGGTTGACAACCCGAATGTCCAAAATCCTATAGCTACCACCCAGACTTCTGCACTGCATTATAACCAGCAGACTAACACACAGGATAATTGTAACTGTAGAGCTAATAAAACCTGCCCTTTAGATAAAAAATGCCTAACCAAGGATATTATATACTCATGCACCGTGACAACTAGCGACTCTTCAGAAATCTATGTAGGCTCCACTTCTAACTGCTTCAAAATCAGATATAATTCGCACATCCACTCGTTCAAAAAGCACAGTCTAGCCAACTCCACCTCACTATCTAGCTACATACACTATCTAAAAACTAAAAATAAACCATACACACTCAAATGGGAAGTGATAGGCAGCGCGACTTCGTACAAACCACCTAATAAATTTTGTAACCTCTGTATACTAGAGACCCACAATATTATCTTCTCTAACCGTAACCTACTTAACAAAAAATCTGAGGTGTTTGCAACTTGCCAGCACCGCTTCAGACATTCCTTCCAAAACTTTAAGCCCAATATATAGCAATGTCGGACTTGAACCAAACACCACCTCTAGCATCAAACACCAGGGGCACACCTTATACCACATACCCAACACTAACTGATCTAATATAACACAAACAACGACATCCCTCTGGAACCCTTCGCAGGGCGAATACCCATTTATACCTCTACGTTAGGTGTGACAACATCCACCCACTTGAACTGCACTACACCGCTCTATAGGTAATTTAAGCATGAATTGATTGGCTTGGTAGTGTTGTGCGGAGGAAGTGCCTTCCTTGGACAGATGAAAAACGATTTAATCTAGTAACGCTGTTGAGCAGTAGGACCAGGACGCTGAGTGCAGAGAATGAATGTATTGCAACTGGCGTGCGGGTTGTACATATATGGATGATTTGATGGTCAGAGTGGGGTAATGAGGACTGCGGATTGACCTCTGGTCGGCCCTGGTGATGATTATCTTTCGACATCCAATGTAGCAAGCGATGACCCAGAACTTACCAGAGATCATTGTGTGTTGAAGTGATTCTGCAATCACCGCGCCTGGTCCTATGAATATACTACAACCACAGAGATCATTAATTTAGAATCCTCGCTCGTCGTCTATAAATATTCATTTGTGGCACCCTACGATGGGGGTTAATTCACCATAATAATACGAACACCTTCAGCACAACTTAATAGACTACTCTATAGTTAAAACACTTTATGCTTTATAAATTTTTTAGAAGTTGCCCATAACCATAGAAATTAGGGTCTATTTTGAGACACATTTCAATAGCTAGTAATAGAAACCTCGGAGTTACCTCCCCTCATGCATTAACTCCCCTTAGCCACACACACACTTCCGGGTAGTATTCAATGTCGATTCTCGAAACGTAACAGCCTCCTGTATTGAACTAAAGAACATCAGACTACGATTCTCTAACTGGATTGTCAAACGTTCAATATCGAATTGTCGTGGATTATGTGAGGGGCATATAATCTGAAAAATACACTCCCCTGACTATGAAAATGTCGAAGTACATGAAGTCCATAACATCCCTTCGCTGTGCATTTCCAATACTTTTAATATTTTTAATGCTTGCACTATTTTTAATGCTTATATCATTTCTCCACACACAGACTATAACAATTATATAAAGAATTTGCCACCAGATCAACCAACCTAACACTCTTGTTTACCTACCTAAGTGCTTCTACTACACGTAACTCTCTGCCACACTATATAAACAAGACGCACGTGCTTGCCACACATATAACATTTGCACTATATATCCGCTTATTTTCATGTTGTATTTTAACCTGTATTTTTGATTTTTGATTGTACCTTTTAATATGAATGTAATATCTAAGTGTGTATGGCCACTCTAAATGCTGTAATGAATGTTGACCCACAATATTTGCATATGTATCTGTATGTCTCTTGGGTGAAAAGGAGGTCATATAACTGTCCATTCATTAATAAATTGCTCCGAAGAATCCAAACCTCCGTTTGGAGGAAACAGTTGTAAGCACGAAAATGTTTTGAACAGTTCTTTGATTCTTATATTTCATATAACTGCTCTGTAAATCATCTGATGTTTTTACATTGAACTACTTAACTTACTGGTAATAAGGTAGTAATATATTACTGCCTACCACTATTTAGGGTTTGTATAAAAAAATATATATAACTGCAAAAGGTTTTTGTATTTACATAACCATAAATAGTATAATTAATACTATATATATATATATATATATATATATATATATATACAAGTTAATATAAATTAATATATGATAAACACTATTATAGACATATAAATGCTTCTTTCTTTGAGCTAATTAATTGTAAAGGACTGTTTGAGTTTATAACTCTAAATATAATATAGTATTACGGCTCCTTTTGTTGAGCTAAATTTTAATCCCACATAAACGGCTGTTATTTCTAGCAGCATGAGTATGGGGTAGCTAGGAGCTGGGAAACCATGTGCGTTATCACTTGATAACCAGTCCTCCTAAGTATTTCGAGGTGAAACATGCTAATTTTCTGGATACCTGCCGATGACCACAGAAATTGGAATCTTTCACTTTTTTAAATTATCGTTGCGAAACTTATTTGGATTTTGAAATTTAAATTTGTCCGGGTATCACGGTTATTGCCAATATGGGTTTGTTTTTATTGATTTATTATTTTAAATCGCGACAGGCAAACTGTATTAATTTAATTAGTATTTTTCAATCTAGCTAACTTGGTCATTTACAATACAAACACTTATATGTCTATATTAGTGTTTATCATATATTAATTTTTATTAACTTGTATTTCACGGCTCAGAAATGCTTCTTTCTTTGAGCTAATTAATTGTAAAGGACTGTTTGAGTTTATAACTCTAAATATAATATAGTATATATATATATATATATATTTAATATATAAATGGTTTCTACAGGACTATATATGTATGTATATGTATGTATATGTATGTATATGTTTATATATATATATATATATATATATATATATATATATATATATATATATATATATATATATATATATATATATATATATATATATATATATATATATATATATATATATATAATGTATATATATATATATAATATATATGTATATATATATATAATTATAAAATAACAGGAGGCTGGACTGGTGTAATTCCTTAAAGGTTTATTATAACTATGAACATTTCAATGACCGGGTTCAGTATGACATCATCAGGTATTCCGAAATTTAACAAAGGAATATAATAAACATAATCTGATCTTACTGTCTTGTCTTGTCTTACTGTACAGTCGCCCACTATATATATATTTAAAAAATATATATTTCTTAGCACTTTGTAGCACTTCTGACTAACTTCTCTGTAACCTGATCTCACCGCTAGCCTCTGTCCATGACGGAGTGGTAGTAGTGCACTATAAGCTTACGACCCCTGACCAGAAAGACAAGACAAGACTAAGTAGAATCCTCACTTGAAGGCGGCCACCCGGATTGGCAACTGCTAATTTTTTGGCTACCTTCTCGTCTTGGGTATCTCTCTGCTTTTCGGCCCCTTGGATTGTGTCTATTATATTCCTTTGTTAAATTTCGGAATACCTGATGATATTACCAGATTCATACTCAACCCGGTCATTAAAATGTTCATAGTATAATAAACCTTTAAGGAATTACACCAGTCCAGCCTCCTGTTATTTTATAATAATTAACTCCGTACTCGCACCACCAACAACACAAACGAAGACGGGTGAGTTGCATTACGTCGAGTGCTCTCCCTAATATTACACCAAGGTTGACTATACGAAATGACCAGTTCTATCCAGTTGTGAACCAACAAACCTAAATGAATAAAGCTCCAGGATATGTCCAGCGTTTCTAGATGTACTAGAGAACAGGGGCCCTGGCACCAGCATACAGCTATCGCCAGCATGGGACTAACTGCACCCCATTCGGATTTTGGCTGCATTAAGCTATGTCTACCACACTACCCGAACCGTGCATTGCTGCTTCCGTCAGGAACACTCAAACTCCTCCGTCAGACCTCATAGACTCTTCGAACAATCAACATATTCTATTATACCCTGTCTTGTATTGACTGAATTCTCTATCCTATATTTCAAGGTATTGGGTTTCACATGGAAAATTAAGACTCGACCCTACACTACGTATCACCTGATACCACTCCTACTCTGCTATCCTCTCTATATTTATAACCATGTATTCTCCAACCCTATTATCTATTGTTTATTTGCTACACCTTGATCTCTATTTTATTTCTTCTTTATTTTGATTTCTTCGACATGTTCTTATTTACTTGCATTTTTATTCCCACAATTACCACTCTGGGTATGACTGCATTTTATTTATATATTTATTCATTTTATTCTCCTTATATACTTATCCTTGTACTCATCTGTTACCTAAAATTAGCACACGACACTAGAATATTACTTTCTGTACCCTTTATATCTGTTTATCTTTAATTACTCCCCCTACCAACTCAGAAATCACACTGCATATAAATTGGGATTGAATATAGTCTCCTTACCTATTTCATCAGATTTTGCTACTTTTAAACTTCACACGACGGGTGTGAATAACTAATAATCGTTTGGTACACGCGATGATCCGATGGATGTGGCAGCCTTCCTGCTTGCACGCCCAGCGCTCGAGTCGATCAACCTTCCTAGAGTGTCTGGAAAAATAAATTTCCCCTTCTTTCGGTAAACGAAAATACTCGGAACGGCTGTTACGCCCTTGGGCCCTGGGCGGGCTTGGAATCCACCGCGCCACCGGTTACTGACCGCCAAACAGTACTCTTAAATTCTAAGCTTAATCTTTAATCCTAACTTTAAATTATACCCTAAAAATTTATTATGCCTCCTTCTAGTAGTTCTTTAACTAAATCCCCCACTAGTGTGAATAAATAATAATCGTTTGGTATACGCGATGATCAGCTGGCAGTGGCGGGCTTCCCGATAGCACCCCCGGCGCTTGAGACAGTTAACCTTCCTGGTGTGCATGGAAAAATAAATTTCCCTTTCTTTCGGTAGGCGAAACTACTCGGAACGGTTGACACGCCATTGGGCCCTGGGTGGGCTGGGAGTCCGTCACGTCACTGGTTATTGACCGCCAAACGGTACTCTTAAACTTGGGCTTAATCTTACTTTTTAATCTTAATCTTAACTTTATATTCTACGCTGAAACTTTATTGTGACTATCAATAATACATTTAACCTTTTCACAAATGCTTCATTCTGTAAATTCTTTAACTAAATCTCCCAACTTTAAACCTAAATCTTACTTTTCTAATCTTAATGTATGTATCTTATCTTTTAATTCTAAACATAAATTTTACATTTCTAATCTTTAATCGTAATTCTGACCCTACATTAACAAATCTACTGTACAGTCCCCACTATATATATATTAAAAAAATATATATATTTAAAAAAATATATATTTCTTAGCACTTTGTAGCACTTCTGACTAACTTCTATGTAACCTGATTTCACCGCTAGCCTCTGTCCATGACGGAGTGGTAGTAGTGCACTATAAGCTTACGGCCCCTGATCAGAAAGACAAACAAGACTAAGTAGAATCCTCACTTGAAGGCGGCCACCCTCCTAATTTTTATGCTACCTTCTCGTCTTGGGCATCTCTCTGCTTTTCAGCCCCTTGGATTGTGTCTATTATATTCCTTTGTTAAATTTCGGAATACCTGATGATGTCACCGGATTCATAATGAACCCAGTCATAGTATAATAAACCTTTAAGGAATTACACCAGTCCAGCCTCCTGTTATTTTATAATAATTAACTCCGTACTCGCACCACCAACAACACAAACGAAGACGGGTGAGTTGCATTACGTCGAGTGCTCTCCCTAATATTACATGAAGGTTGACTACACATACGGAATGACCAGTTCTATTCAGTGGTGAACCAACAAACCTAAATGAATATATATATATATATAGTATTAGTTATACTATTTATGGTTATGTAAATACAAAACCTTATGCAGTTATAAGTATTTTACACACACCCTAAATAGTGGTAGGCAGTAATGTATTACTACCTTATTACCAGTAAGTTAAGTAGCTCAATGTAAAAACATCAGATGATTTACAGAGCAGTTATATGAAATATAAGAATCAAAGAACTGTTCAAAACATTATTGTCCTTACAGCTGTTTCCTCCAAACCGAGGTTTGGATTCTTCGGAGCAATTTATTAATGCATGGACAGTTATATGACCTCCTTTTCAGCCGAGAGACATACCGATACATATTCAAACATTGATACATATTCAAACATTGTGGGTCAACATTCATTACAGAATTTAGAGTGGCAGTACACACTTCGAGATTACATTTATATTAAGAGGTACAATCAAAAATCAAAAATACAGGTTAAAATACAACATGAAGATAAGCGGTTATATAGTGCAAATGTTATATGTGTGGCACGCATGTGAGTCTTGTTTATATAGTGTGGCAGAGAGATATGTGTGGTAGAGGCACTTAGGTAGGTAAACAAGAGTGTTAGGTTGGTAGATCTGGTGGCATATTCTTTATATGATTGAAGTCTGTGTGTGGAGAAATATTATAAGCATTAAAAATAGTGCAAGCATTAAAAGTGTTAAAAGTATTGGAGATGCATAGCGAAGGGATGTCAAGTATTTCATGTACTTCGGCATTTTCATGGTCAGGGGATTGTATTTACATAATCCACGACAATCCAGTTAGAGATCGTAGTCTGGTGTTCTTTAGTTCAATACAGGAGGCTGTTACGTTTCGAGAAACGCCATTGAATACCACCCGGAAGTGTGTGTGTGGCTAAGGGGAGTTAATGCATGCGGGGAGGTAACTCTGGGGTTTCTATACCTAGCTATTAAAATGTGTCCCAATATAGACCCTAATTTCTATGGTGATGCGCATCCTCCAAGAGAAATTTTTAAAGCATAAAGTGTATTAACTATAGAGTAGTTTAATTAAGTTATGCTGAAGGTGATCATATTATTATGGTGGATTAACCCATCGTAAGGTGCCACAAATGGAAATTATAGATGATGAGCGAGGATTCTAAATTAATGATCTCTGTGGTTGTAGTCTACTCATTGGACCAGGCGCGGTGATTGCAGGATTGCTTCAGGACCCAATGATCTCTGGTAAGATCTGGGTCATCGCTTGCTACATTGGATGTCGAAAGATAATCATCCCCAGGCCGGCCAGAGGTCGATCCGCAGTCCTCGCGACCCCTCTCTGACCGTCAGATCATCCATATATGTACAACCCGCACGGCAGTTGCAATGCATTCACTCACTGCGCTCAGCAGCCCGGTCCTACTGCTCAACAGCGTTACTAGATTAAATCATTTTTCATCTGTCTAAGGAAGGTGTTTCCTCTGCACAACACTATCCAACCGATCAATTCATGCTCAAATTACCCTTAGAGCGGTGTAGTGCCGTTCAAGTGGGTGGATGTTGTCACACCTGACGTAGAGGTATAAATGGGTATTCTCCCTGCGAAGGGTTCCAGAGGGATGTCGTTGTTTGTGTTATAATAGATCAGTTAGTGTTGGGTATGTAGTATAAGGTGTGTCTCTGGTGTTTGATGCTAGATGTGGTGTTAGGTTCCAGTCCGACATTGCTATATATTGGGCTTAAAGTTTTGGAAGGAATGTCTGAAGCGGTGCTGGCAAGTTGCAAACACCTCAGATTTTTTGTTAAGTAGGTTACGGTTGGAGAAGATAATATTGTGTGTCTCTAGTATACAGAGGTTACACAATTTATTAGGTGGTTTGTACGAGGTCGCGCTGCCTATCACTTCCCATTTGAGTGTGTATGGTTTATTTTTAGATTTTAGATAGTGTATGTAGCTAGAAAGTGAGGTGGAGTTTGCTAGGCTGTGCTTTTTGAACGAGTGGATGTGCGAATTATATCTGATTTTGAAGCAGTTAGAAGTGGAGCCTACATAGGTTTCTGAAGAGTTGTTAGTCGTGACGGTGCATGAGTATATGATATCCTTGGTTAGGCATTTTTTATCTAAAGGGCAGGTTCTATTAACTCTACAGTTACAATTATCCTGTGCGTTAGTCCGCTGGTTATAATGCAGTGCGGAAGTCTGTGTGGTAGCTATAGGATTTTGGGCGTTCGGGTTGACAACCCTGGTGTTATTACTTATACTAGTGTTATTTCTATTGTTACTGCCGTTGCTATGGTTGCTTGCTACAGTGGTATTTAGAGGGTTTGCATCCCGTTGTGATTTTGTTTGTTGGAAGTAAGAACTAATTTTACTATTATTGCTGCTAGCTATGTGGTATGCTAAGTTAGGCGTCGTAGAGTATGAGATTTTAATGGTGTTTTTGTTTAAGAGGTTGTGGTACTTGTGTCCTAGAGGGAAGTTTTTATCTAGTAGTGAGAAGAAAGCCCTAGGTATGTTGGTGGAGACATTTAGGTTGAAAGGAGGGTTGAAAAATGTATTATTTCTTCTTCTATTTTTGCTTTTAGTGTTTGGTGTGTTGCTTCCTCCTAAGGCCCCACAGTAGTTTCCATGGTAATGGTTACTTCCGGTGGCACCCTCCGCTTTGGTGTACTTGTGGTTGCTATTCCTATTATTAGGTTTCCTCATGGACATGTTGTGTGAGATGATGTTGTAGCTATGTGTTTTCTTAGGTAGGAACTCAATTTCTATATTATGGCCGGAGCTAGCTAATGCTTGATTGTAATATTGTGAGTTTTTGCTAAATATGTTTGCGTCATAGGACAGACTAGAGATTCTATTGGACACCCCCTTAGAGATAGAGTTTAATATTGATCTAGGGTGATTAGACTTGGTATCTACGTAAATAAGTTTCTCGTTAGGCTTATGGAAAGGTGTATATAATTTTGAGTCTAGGTATAGTGTGGCGTCTAGGAAGTTAACATTTTTAGTGTTTTTGTCCATGGTGATACTAAGGTTAAAGTTTTTGAATGTCTTATGCAATTGTTTTCTAGTTCTTTCTATATTAAATTTTTTATATTCTATAAGTAGAAGTGCATCATCGCGGTACAAACCACCGTTGAGGTAAGGGAGGTCCTTATGGATTTCATTGAGGAGGTATAGGCCGACCAAATCAGTGACCTGCGCCGAGTCACTAGATCCCATGGTTATGTCGAAGATGTTGTGCGTATCCTTGCGTGTCCATAGTTGGTCCTCGAAGGTGATTATGGATTTACGGGCCGCAAGGATGACATCAACCTGGGCTCTAGTCAGGTCGCTATTGCTCATGGTCATGATAAGTGCCTTATTTAATAGGATAGGGGAAATAGAGGTGTAGTATGAATTGATATCAAATTGAATAAATTTTTTGTTCTTATTATTCTTGATATCCTTGAACCATTCAATCACTTCACCCGTATTTCCCCATTGTTTAAGGTGTATCTTGTGTTTAATTTGTGGGATGATTTTATCCAAAATCTTCTTGCTGATAATACCAATGTCGGACTTGGAAGGGCAGATAAGTCTTATCGTGGAGTTGCTGATGAAGTTCTCCTTATGGTCCTTCAGAGAGAATCTAGGGGGGTTCGGAGTGAAAGGTTGTGTATGCCTCTGCAGTCCTAGTTTAGACACTATATTATAACCCTCTACATTAATATCTTCTAAGTTTTTCAAGGTGGTTTTTTTGTAGCTTTTATGTAGTTCATTATATATAAACTTTCTATAAGTATTATAATCTAGGCTGTATATGTTATTAGTTTTATCTGCGTGTACAATAATTTTATTACTAGTTTTGAATCCATTAATAGAAGTGTTAAGTTTGCTTAAGAAGGTGTTGCTTCTAATATGGTGCTTATTGTATTTAATGTTCTTAACTAGTTTAACTAGGTCATTTTCGAAGGAGTTAAGTAGAGCGTTATGAGGGGGGCTTTTAAAGGTCTTAAAGCCGAAGGAGTCAAAGTTGTTAGTATTATTCAAGTTGTTAGATCTGTTTCTATCATAATGGAATGTCCTCCATCTCACTCTATTGATAAATGAATTTACACTGTTGATCAGCAATTTCTCATATGTATTCCTGGATGGTATTGGTATGTTCTTGGTTGACATGGGGAGTTGGTCTTTGATTAGCATATTGGCAATATTATATGTCAGCTCAACGATATGGAGCAGTTAATAGTATTAGTTATACTATTTATGGTTATGTAAATACAAAACCTTTTGCAGTTATAAGTATTTTACACACACCCTAAATAGTGGTAGGCAGTAATGTATTACTACCTTATTACCAGTAAGTTAAGTAGCTCAATGTAAAAACATCAGATGATTTACAGAGCAGTTATATGAAATATAAGAATCAAAGAACTGTTCAAAACATTATTGTCCTTACAGCTGTTTCCTCCAAACCGAGGTTTGGATTCTTCGGAGCAATTTATTAATGCATGGACAGTTATATGACTTATCTCTCTGCCACACTATATAAACAAGACGCACATGCGTGCCACACATATAACATTTGCACTATATAACCTCTTATCTTCATGTTGTATTTTTGATTTTTGATTGTACCTCTTAATATAAATGTAATCTCGAAGTGTGTACTGCCACTCTAAATTCTGTAATGAATGTTGACCCACAATGTTTGAATATGTATCAATGTTTGAATATGTATCGGTATGTCTCTCGGCTGAAAAGGAGGTCATATAACTGTCCATGCATTAATAAATTGCTCCGAAGAATCCAAACCTCGGTTTGGAGGAAACAGCTGTAAGCTCAATAATGTTTTGAACAGTTCTTTGATTCTTATATT
>OZ024742.1:311959175-311966675 GCA_964016885.1 Eledone cirrhosa
AAAAGGTATCAGTTCAGTATTAGGTCCAATTATTCCTCTATATCTCTTCTATTTACCCTTCCTTTACGCCCTATCTCTTTCTTTCTTCTTCTGGAATAAATTGTTTATGTTCAGGTCTGGAGAGGGTTATGCTCTACCAGATTTAAAATAAAAATTTAAAAAATGCCTTAGATACACCATATATCAAGACGGCGTCCCTGCGACTTCACCGGGAGATACGGATCAAATGAATGAAATGCGGGTATAGCCGTGATTGATTAGTTATTATGCACTCTACAGCATGTTGTGCTTGAACTTACATCACTATTTATTTACAGGTGAGCTTTGTTTATTATTGTGAGCCGAACACACTAACTATAGAATATGATGTGGAATAAGGGAACAGTAATAGAATACCATGCAGCATAAAAGAATAATGCTATAACGCCGTACATAAGAAGATAAAGAGGGAGTACAATAAGAGAACAACGATATATATATATATATATGGCAAAGAATAATTATATACAGTGCAGAATAGAACAACAGTAATAAAATAGGGTGCAGAATAAGAGAATATTAATAGAATACGTTGCAGAATAAGAGAACATTAATGAAATGAGATGAGGAATAAGAGAATAATCATAGAATGCGGTGCAAAATAAGAAAACAGTGATAGAATACGATGAAGAATGAACGAACAATCACAGAACACGGTGTAGAATAAGAGAACAGTAATAGAAAACGAGGAATAATTAGATAATAGTGATAGGATACGGTGCAAAATACGAGAGAAATGATGAAATACTAGTGATTAATTCAACGTGTAATTTAATCATGTTTTTGTAGTTGAACCCAGTTTGTGTAGTTGAACCCCGTTTGTGTAGTTGTAAAGGCTGCAGTAGGCTTAGCGAGAATAAATACATACAGATATGATGCCGTATGTATGTATGTATGTATGTATGTATGTATGTGCGACATATAAAGTCATTGTACAGATTTCATCAGAACTGCCTCAGAAAAATCCTTAACATATCCTCTTACTCTAGATACAGTCGTTCTTAAGAGAGCAAACATAAGTTCGATAGAGTCAATGATTATGCTTAGTCACCTAAGATGGTCAGGGCACCTTGTTCGTCTTGCTGATAGCCGCATTCCTAAACAACTTTTCTCCGGTGTACTAAAACTAAGAAAAAGAAACGATATAAAACTTCCTTAAAAGAGACACTGAAGAAAGTGAAAATAATTTGTAACAACTAGGAATAAGGAGCTCACTATAGAGTAGGTTTGAGACGCAAAATAAAATAGAATGTGAATACCATTGAAGATGAACATGTTAGATATGTTGAATATAAAAGCGCTCCGCGAAAATAGGACATGTGCTTCCTTACAGAAAATGATCTTGAACTTTTTCTTTGTCCACACTGAATAAGTTATGCTAGCATGGTCCCGTAACTCTTAAAGGAGTCGTAGAAGCGCCATATTGACATACGGCGTTTCTAGTGCATTTTAAAACCTAGCGGAGCCCAGCCCTCTCCAGATCTGAATACAGCACTTCCAGAGAAGGAGAGATAGTGAAAGAGAGGAAGTAAGAAAGAGATATAGAGGAAGTATCGACACCAGTACTAGACTGGTACTTTTTTTATCGACCTCGAAAGGATGAAAGGCAAAGTTGATCTCGGCGGGATTTGAAATCAGAGAGCAGATAGTCGAAACGAATACCGCAAAGCATTCTATTCAACTTTCTAACGACTCAGCCAACTCGCCGCCTTTATTATACTTACAAAATGCAAGTATGAAATCTCATTTCAGGCCGCATGATATAATTCAATTTACATATATGAACATAGAATTTATATGCCAAATTTGCCACAAAAGATGCAAGTCATCTCGTGGTCTGGGGATGATTCAGGGGAGAACCCTTTGTCATCAACACCGTTTAAATTCAACTGTACAATTTGCCACGGTATAAATGTTTCTACTTAATAAGATAAAAGTTTGCACAATCAAGAAGAGCCTTGTTCCTTCACCGAGTGACATTGTTGTTTGTATGTATATATGTATATATGTATATTTGTATGTATGTATGTATGTATGGATGTATGGATGTATGTATGTATGTATGTATGTATGTATGTATGTACAGAATTCTAGGAGAAGGAAAACTCTGATATAACACCTGCAACCCTGATGGTATCCAATGATGTTGACTTGTTCTTCTTTTTGGTAAATATCATCTTGGTTAAGAGAGTGGAACTGGCTTTGTGCAGTGCCTTTGCCCACTATAAAAGCTTCACGGCACAGGCATTGTTTTATATCTGGAGGTCTCTCTGCACTTGTCGTCACATGGTATCATGGGCCCAGCACTATGTGTCAATAATTGTCACAAGTGTAGTGTTTGTACCAGAGTTTTCAAGTCGCTGGCTGGACTAAAAAGCCACACTCGTTCAGCACATCGGTAGGGGTTCTCCTACATGGATATAAAGTAGTGGCCGTACTCGAAAACGAGTTGGCAGCCACCATGTATGTATGTATGTATGTATGTATGTATGTATTCAAAACGCCAGCAACAACAGTTTTGCAAGAGATGTCAACATGAATGGACCTGTTATTTTTATCTAAAGATATTTTTTCCAATTCCAACCCACCTGTCCCCTCAATCTATCTTATTTCTCATTCTTTCTTCTGGTGAAGGACTAGCGTCCGAAACGTTAAGACCTCTTCCTGCTATATCAAGCGTTAACCTAATATATCCCTCCCATATACTGTACTGATTGTGTTGTTATTTCTGTTTACCTTTTACATACATATATATATATATATATATATACTAACCTCATGGCGCGACTTAATTTTTCGTAGTTCATATTTTCATTGTTCTTTGCTTCTCCCCAAAGCTTGGCAAATTTTTCTGAGTGAACAAAACGAAACTTCCCGTTCGCCTCGTCTTCCCATCGTATGATGAACGGATTAAAGTTAGTGTTCTGTAGAATGGAGTAGATAAATTCCCAGAGCGGAAGAATTTTCACTGGTGGAAAGAGAAAAATAAAATAGAAAGCATGTTTGAGGTTTCCTATATGCAGAATTGTTCTCAAGTTCATACATAAACTTCACAAACATCACACACATATACCCATATATATACACACACTCACATATCACCCACATACACACACACACATACATACACACACATAAATACATACATTTATACATAGATCCATGGGTTCTGAACTCCTGATTAAGTTGTATGGGCGCCGTGTTAATGTTTTAAGCCTGACATTTTCCCTGTCTGTGTTTGAATTAAACGGAATGCTTCCAGAGAGGGGGTGGGGGGTGCGATGGAGAAAGAAAGAGAGAGGCGGAGAAAAAGAGATAGCAGAAGGAGTGACCCCAATACTAAACTGGTTCGTTATTTATTGGCTTCGAAAGGATGAAAGGTAAAGTTGGCGTCGGCGGGAATTAAACCCAGAGAGTAGAGCGCAAGAACGAATATCGTCAAACATTCTATCGGACATTTAAATGTCCTTGCCTCCTTACCATCGTGACCTTACATGTATGGTTTTAATTCAGACACAGTGCCAACGATTTTTTGGGTGGGAAGGGAGTCAGTTATACTGACCTCAGTACTTTACTGGTACTTTATTTTATCGACCTCGGAAAGATGAAAGGAATGGCAAAGTTGATCTCAGCAGGATTTAAAATTAGATTATATAACAGTCATGGGCAACCTGCGACCCGCGAAGCTTTCTGAATGGCTTGCCTAAGTCACCTAAGTGAAATCTTTCTGATTTTTTTTTACCCCAACTTTTCCGTCGTAATTTATCTTTCTATCATTTTTACATTCGGGGGGACTACTGCATATATAAACTTACTTTTTTTTATTCCAGGCGAATCTTTATTCAATGGGTGGAGTCTTGGGCGCCCAGGCTTTCTCTTCGGTTGACACGATTGAAACAGTTTTTGTTCGTTGCTATGTATTGTCATATCATTGTTGGTCATCATTTGACACGAATGAACACTATCATCAGTTCTGTTCTGGTTAATCGATTCTTCTAGAAACGGTACCTCCAGTTTTGGTATAACAATGCCTGAAGGAAATAGAATATTTGATTATAAAACAAAAGCTGGGTTTTGTGTTACAGGCAACCAGCCACTAAAATACAGATTTATGTACATATTTAGGAATTTATTGACAAGTCCCAGACCTAGTTCGCTTACTGAATAGGGTAGATTCGTCTAATTGGTCTTTCCATTGTTCTTTCCATTGATGGTGCTATCTACCGGTAGCAAACCCTGGCAGAAAGACCAACGTGAAATAAAGTGTCTTGCACAAGGACATAACTCATCGCCCGGTCAGAGAATCGAACTTAGAACCTCATAATTAAAGCAAACTCAACCATTTGGCCATGCTGCTACCACTGTCATAGACATACGAGTAGTTGTACAAACATAATAATTTACTGTGAGATTAATGTAGAAGACATTTAGTTAACAGTAGCGGATCCTTACTTGAATTATTGAGTAGAGTGTCGTGGTGCTGCTGATGTGAATGGAGAGGAAATCTGTCAAACTCCAACGGATATAAAATATCTAATTTACTATCATTCATGTTCATGCTACATTGATTGTCCTTGATATACTCAACAGAATAATATTCTTTTGGTGATGTAAGTTGATTATTATCTTCAGTGTGTATATTCGCTGCAATGATAAATAATATTTAAAACGAAGAACGTAGATAATGGTTTCTAATTTAGGCATAAAGCCAGTTATTTTATAATTGTTTTTTTAGAGAAGAGATTTGTCGCATAAATTGACCTTAGTACATAACTGGTACTTCATTATATAGATCCGGAGAGGATTAAAGGCCAGATTTACCCCGTCGGAATTCATAGGTAAAGGACACTTAACTCATGATAGAGTCGTAGTGGCACCGTCCTGACACATGGCGTGTATTAGACATTTTAAACCTGATATAACTTTGATCACTCATCACTCATGCTTATGCAAGTATTCCTTTTTGTTGCAACGGATGTCACTGTCCGTGGCAATGCCTTCGCCATTCTGTCTGTGGGGCACGGCCGAATCACCATTCAGGCTGGGGTGTCGAGTCTGTTCCTCACCACCTCTCTCTCTCTCTATCTCTCCCCGCCTCTCCTCCCCTCACTCTCTCTCTCTCTCTCTCTCTCTCAACTCTTTCCTTCGTTGCTTCAGTCTCTTTCTTTTCTTTTTCTTCTTTCCCTTTCCTTTTTTGTTTCATTTGAATATTATTATTTTATCAGACTTTACGGCGGTGGATTGGCAGTATCGATAGAGAGTCGGACGCCATGCTTTGCAGCATAGAGTTACGGTCCTTTACGGTCTGAGTTCAAATCCGGTCGAGGTTAATTTTGCCTTTCATCTTTACGCGGTCGATAAAATAAAGTACCAGTAATGCACTGGTGACGATATAATCGACTTTCCCCTCTCCCCAAAATTGCTGGCCTTGTGCCTATATAAGAAACCATTATTTTATCAGACTTTACAATGTTATCTCATGGTATATTAAACTGAAATCTTTAAATAACTTTTTTTTAATATTCAAAAATTATTTGAAAAATCACAGATTGCGTATTTCATTAGAAAGCTAGTAACGAAAGAGATAATTGTTTCTACATTTGGCACAAGGCCAGCAGTTATCCCAGTGCATTACTGGTACTTTATTTTATCGATGAAAAGCAAAGTTAACCTCGGCTGGATTTGAACTCAGACCGTAAAGGGCCGTAACTCTATTCTGAAAATCACGGCGTCCGGCCCTCTACCGATACTGCCAATCCACCACCCTTCGAAAGAGATAATGGATGCCCAACGCATTTTTTTTCTTCTTTAAATGAGAAGAAACATCTATTTGCTTACCATATTCACCGAAATGTCTCAGACAGTGAAACAACATAGCACCATTTTCTGGATCGCGGTTGATGAGTTCCTCGCGTGACATACGTCTAAGCTGACAACCGTTCTTGACATCTCGGAAGAAATTATTATGATAAATAATGGAGTTGATTTTATTTAGTTGTAATGTATAAGCCATCCAGTCTAATAGTTCTGGAAGATTCCATAAATCTGGATTTATTTCCCACCAATTGTGCTGGTATATATCTGAATAATAACAACAACCAAAAACACAGAAAAATTATATATATATATATGTGTGTGTGTGTGTGAGCGATATATATATATATATATATATATATATATATATATATATATATATATATATATATGTTGATTTAAAACTGCACTATCCACAAGTGTTTTTTTAACCTTCATATCATGTCTTCCTATTTTATCTGATGAAAACACAAATGTTATTGCATGATGATATTTGTTTTTGAAATGCGCATAATAAAATACATGGAACTCTTTGAACCATCTTTTGATCTTATATATTATGTATACTCCAGTCCTACAAACTGTAGAGTGCTTCTTATCCGATATCTGCATTGCTTTATTGTACTACAATAAAACTCACCTCCTACATATATATATATATATATATAGTGTTAGACGGTAAGGCGACACAAACAAGAGATGGAAAGTTCCCCTTCGTTTGCTGTTTACTACGGGTCATGGATGTTTCGGCGCATTTTCTCTTCGGTTACTCATTTACATGTGCCATTGTCCTGTGTTCCCTCTTTTATCGGTATATTTACTTCGTTTTTTTTTCTTCTCCTCCCCTTTTTTTCTTTTTCTCTCTCTTCGCTATCACTTCTTTCCCTCGTGGCTTTTTGATAGATAAAAGGCTGTGGGCGCGCGATGGATCGATATTCTGTTTATAATGCATCCATGACCCGTAGTAAACAGCTGACGAAGGGAAACTTTCCATCTCTTGTTTGTGTCGCCTTACCTTCTAACACTCGTTATCAGAAACCACACAGCCTCGCCTTCCTCAATATATATATATATATATATATATGCATATGTATATATATGCATATATATATATATATATATATATATATATATATATATATATATAAATATATATATATATATATATATATATATATATATATATATATATATATATATATATATATATATATATATATATATATATATTAGTAAAAGGAAAAGAAAATGCTGACAAATTTTTCCCAGTGAAAAATAGTTTAATTAGGAATAAGTATAAATTAGTAATAAGTATTGGTTAGTATTCAGTTTTAGTTTTAAGTTTTTACCGGTTGCGCATTTCTAATGCTTTTCAAAAATAATTTTGAGATAGAACGCTCGTGATGTTTGCTCTAATCTGATCAGTTTTGGAAATTCTTCCTGTTTTATGTGAAAAAAGTAGCTCCAGAGGTATTAAGATTTGGTTGGTTGTTGAATGTCACGTGAATGAGTACTATAAATTTCGCGCCAATTCGTGTTGCAGAAATTCTTGCAGTCAAAACAATTTTGATTGGTCGGTAGAGGTCACGTGAATGTTAAAAATTGATTTTGCGCCAAATGTAGGTTTGTCGAAGAGTGTCCTTTCTC
>OZ024742.1:311969175-311991675 GCA_964016885.1 Eledone cirrhosa
TATATATATGCATATGTATGTATATATATATGCATATGTATATACATATATATATATATATATATATATATATATATATATATATACATATGCATATATATATATGTGTGTGTGTGTGTGTGTGTGTGTATAGGAAAAGAGTCAGAACCGCGATGCGGAGCTCAAACCGTCTCGACAGCTATTTCTGGACTAAATTAAATTTTTAGTGTGGTGTTGATATAGCCGATCTCTTCAAGGGGTAATTCCATATATGGGCATGCGATAGTCAGGCATTTCTGAATGTTGTAGTTATCAAAAGGAGTGGTCGAAGTTCAGAAATGGCTGACTATCGCATGCCCATATATGGAATTACGCCTTGAAGAGATCGGATATATCAACACCACGCTAAAAATTTAATTTAGTCCAAAAAATAGCTGTCGAAACGGCTTGATCTCTGCCGTCTGGATTCTCACTCTTTACCTATTACCCACTCTACTACCCAGAGTATCGAGTACTCTGGTCTGTTATGGTCCACCTGGTTCCTTACCACACTTCCTTCGTTATATATAATGAATGAAACAGTTCTAGTCCTGTAGAATCTCATCTATATTAAAACTATATATATATATATATATATGCATGTATGTGAGTGAGTGTGTGTGTAAAGAGAGAGAGAGAGAGAGAGAGAGAGAGGGAGAGAGAAAGAGAGAGAGAAAGAGAGAGAGAGAGAGAGAGAGAGAGAGAGAACTACAAAAATGTATATACATTATAGCTATTCTATTTATAACCTCATATTTTTTGCTTGGACAGCTAACATTTGACACATCAGCTAACATTTGACACATCAGCGAAGTCGATTCCCCAATAATACCGGTGTCTTTATAATACATTTTACTCTTAATTTTCAGCTGGTCTTTCTTAATGTATGCATGCATGTGGTCTTGTTTTCATAATTGCTTCTACTTTTGGCACAAGGCCACAATTACCCAGTGCATTACTGGTACTTTATTTTATCGACCCCGTAAGGATGAAAGGCAAAGTTAACCTCGGCGGGATTTGAACTCAGATCATAAAGGGACGTAACTCTATGCTTCAAAGCATGGCGTCCGACCCTCTACCGATACTGCCAATAATGATGACATTTAAACATTATTCATGTTTTAGCATTTAATCTATCAGTTATTTTAGTTAAAATATAACCGTTTTCTTCTGTATATAGTTGACATTGATTGCTTAGTTCTATTCATATATGGTATACCGTGTTAAACGGTAGCGAATTTGATGTTTAAATTATCACAGCATTCAAACAAGTACCTCGCATGAGTTAAAACTATTTAGTTTCACTCCTCTTTGTCCCTGAAAATTAATCTACAGCTTAAATGACAGCTCTTAAAGCGGTCTTTGCTCAAACGGTTGTGGTATTTGTACCGGTTCTTTGCGTCGCGTGTTCAAATCCTGCCTGTTCTGCCAATTCACCGCCCTCAAATATAATAATGGTTTCTTATGTAGGCAGAAGGCCAGCAATTTTGGGGAAGGGGGAAGTTGATTACATCGACCCTAGTGCGTTATTGGTGCTTTACTTTATCGGCCCCGTAAGGACGAAAGGCAATGCTAACATTGGTGAAATATGAATTCAGATCGTAAAGAGCCGTAACTCTATGCTGCAAAGCATGGTATCCGAACTTCTACCAATACTGCCAATCCACTGCCTTTATCGATATAATAATGGTTTCTTATATAGGCACAAGGCCAGCAATTTTGGGGGAGGGGAAAGTCGATTAAATCGACCCAGTGCATTACTGGTACTTTATTTTATCGACCCCGTAAGGATGAAAGGCAAAGTTTACCTCGGCGGGATTTGAACTGAGATCATAAAGGACCGTAACTCTATACTGCAAAGCATGGCATCCGACCTTCTACCGATACTGCCAATCCACCGCCTTTATTAATATAATAATTGTTTCTACGTTTGGCACAAGGCCAGCAATTATCCCAGCGCATTACTGGTACTTTATTTTATCGACCCCGTAATGATGAAAGGTAAAGTTAACCTCGGCAGGATGTGAACTCAGAATGGCAAGGGTCGTAACTCTATGCGTCAAAGCATGGTGTCCGATCCTCTAGCCTGTCAAAGTATTTTATCGATTGAATCAACACACACACACACACACACACACACACACACACACACACACATATATATATATATATATATATATATATATATATATATATATATATATATATATATATATATATATATATATATCACTGACGAAGGACTATTTTTATCTTATGTAACCCATGTGCAACCACGCAGTATTCTTTCTTCTCATGTTTTATATATATATATATATATATATATATATATATATATATATATGAGATTTAGTGCCATTATAAAAGAAACAAACAAAGACTCATATAGTTCATTCTGTTGTTTAAACTACTCCAGCTGACATGTGGCCAAAGGTAATTCAGCCGTAACTAATCCGACTTTTGTTCAAACACAGTTTATCTAGAGGGTATTTTTTTCTTTTTTTCTTCTGTTAAACTTAAATGACCTAACTTCACATACATGATTGTGTGTGTCCGTGAAACATATACACATACACAAGGTCCGAACACAAAGGAACCAAACTTCTACTGTCACTGCCTCCGTCTCTCCCGCTCTCCCCATCTCTTACTGTTATGAGCAAATGGAGGCCCCTACATTATTCAATATCTGCTTCTTTTTTTTTTATTACTTATACTTTTAACTTAAGGTTTATTTCTAGAAGGCAGATAAGTTTAAGGTCATTAAGCACATTACTTTCCTTACTAGCTGCTTGTCATTCTAATATAAACATTTCAATGATGGGATATAACTGTCAAACTTTGATATTTCAATTTTTGTCTGAAGAATTCCTTGACAGTCAGGCTATATGAATATAAACTACCTATATCTGTCTGTCTGTCAATCCTTCTATATATATACCAGCTAGATCCCCGCCGCTCGAATACCGGTGCTTCAGTTCGGATCTAGGTGTTGAAACGGTCGGAGCTCATCTGTCGAGGTCCTGAATTTGTTCATATTGCCCATTCTACTACCTTAAATATCGAGTACTCTGGTGAGTAATGGTCTAACTGGTTTTTACTGCCTCCATTCTGATATATATATATATATATGTGTGTGTGTGTGCGTGCGTGTGTGTGTGTGTGTGTGTGTGTGTGTGTGTGTGTGTGTGTGTGTGTGAGAGAGAGAGAGAGAGAGTAAGAGAGAGAGAGAGTGGGAGAGAGAGAGAGAGAGAGAGAGAGAGAGAGAGAGAGAGAGAGAGTGAGAGAGAGTGCCACAATTGGCATTAAGGAGAATTTAACGGAATAACAAAGGAAATAGAAGCGAGCATAACAAAATCAACAAACATACATTAATGTAAACAGTTCTGAAAGACGTGGGTTCGATTCCTCGACTGCGTGGAGTGTTGTGTTCTCGGACAAAACGTTTCATTTCATGTTGGTTTTCATTGTGGGACTGGGGGCCCTGTTTTTAAAACACCCTATGAGATACAACGTCATAGGAGGACAGCTAAATTCGTATAGGTGCGAGCTGCAAATTTCAGTTTCATTTCAGAGTAAACAGTTCTTCACAGAAACAAGCAGCTCTATGAAATATTAAATTAATAACTGCAACAATTCTCTGGGATATGCCAACAGAAACAGCCCGCCGACCATAAAGAAAAGAAATGCCTTCTAACTGACCTATCAATCCTCGCAGATGGTAATATATCTATGAAGGAAATTGAGAAATTAACCAAATACAGTCTGTTCGGTTTTTACGCGAATTCGCTTTAACACTGCTTGAAAACAATATTATTAGATGTTCACTTTGCGCGAATGACGCGCTATAACAGGCGTCGTTTTTAATTTTTTTATTTATCAGAAATATAGACTTGAATTACGCGAATTTGCTTTACGCGCCGCATTCACGAACGCATCTTCGCGTAAAAAGCGAACACACTGTATAAGGTCCTGGAGATAGAAATAATCCTAATGTGGATGATGATAGCAGAAACAATCCCACCGCCACCACCACCACTACCCTTAAAATCTACCCCACCTCCAACAACACGACAGCAAACACAGAAAACACCAAGACCCTAAAAGCAGACACAATACACAGCCATAGACACAGACAACACAAAGCTTTTAAATTACATTCAACACCGCACCAACATCACAGAAACAAACTACGTACAAACCACCAAAATTGCACCACCCCCCACACACACCCATACAAATAATAGAAATTACACAAAATAATTACATAACATAAAAAAAATGTTCCCCACATCAATAGGATACTACCGAGGGAACATCACCAAAAGATAATTCACGGATATTCTCGTGGAGAAACCCACCAATGGTCGGAGGGATGGATCACCCACCCCCTTCCTAAAGAAGAGCCACAGGTAATTTGTTTGTACCTCTCCCCTCTCACTTGTTTTCCTCCTATCCTAGCCAACATGGCTACTCTCAGAATAGGTAGCATAAATGTACGTGGCCTGGGGTCGTCTTGGAAGCAGGGGCACCTGCTGAACGATCTCAGGTCGCTAAACATAGATGTGGTGGCCATCAGCGAGACCAGAATCTCCGAGGCACGGCCCTTCGCACCGATCTTCGGCGGCTACGATGTGTACGCATCTCCCAGAGGTCCGGGATCGGGGGGAGGAGTTGCTGTGCTTTTTCGGAGAGGTTTGGATCTCGCCATACGGGCCATCTTCCTGGACCCAGAGGGTAAGCTGGTGGTGCTGGACGTGACCAGCGGAGACGGGCAAGCTTTCAGGCTAGTGGCCGTCTATGCCCCGACAGGAGCAGGGCGGCCTGATTTCTTCCGGCGTCTGGAGACCTTTCTTGGAACGTCCCGCTCTTTAGTGTTAGTGGGCGACTGGAACGGGATCTTAGATGCACGCTAGGACTGTGTGGGATTAGCGGATAGGGGTGGGGGGTGCAAGAGCCTCACCAACCTGCTCAGGCGTTTTGAACTGTCTGACAGGTACCGATTGGATTTCCCGAATGCGCCAATGTGGACTTGGACAAATCGCATAGGGTCATCCAGATCATATCTAGATAGAGTATTTTGTAGGGAAATAGATAGGTCTAGCATAGGCTGTCCACAATTCAAGATAGTCAGCTACACGGACCACAAATTCGTGACCTGTGTGCTTGACTTAGATAGGCTTCATAGACGAGGACCCGGCTACTGGAAGCTAAACGCGTCCTTACCAGCGCGCAAGGCCTACAGAGACCGGATTAGCGAACTAGTTAAGCGGGCGTTGACGGGGGCCATCGTCAACAACAAGTGGTGGTTTGCTCTGAAAAGAGCGATTAGAATAGAATCGATTAGGTTTAGTAAGGCTTTAGCAATAGAGAAAAATAGAGCAGAGGGAGAACTAGTTAGAAAATTAGACGAGGCGCTTAGCAAAGGCATTGCGACCGACGTGCTTGCGGCGAAATTGGCCCTTGACCAATTCTTCAATGCAAAGCACGAAGGCTGCGTTGTCAGAGCAAGGGTGCGTGCTCTCAGACACGAGGGGACGAAAGCCGTTCAATGGGCCCGAGTGGCGGAGGCGCGTCGTGGCAACAAAGCCACGATCCGGTCTTTGGTGGACCACGACGGGCGCATGCTACTCGATCCCGGGCAAATGTGTGAAGATTTTCAGCGACACTTCGCTAAGCTGTTCGGGGGCAGCGGTGGGCCGGGTAGAGGGATGGACTTTAGTGTCTACCTCGACGGACTGCCGCGGCTTTCGGCCACTGAGGCGAAGTGTTGCGAAAAGCCGATAACAGCCGCTGAAGTAAGGGAGGCAATGACTGGCTGCACAAGGGGTAAATCGCCTGGTTTGGATGGTCTGCCCTATGAACTTTACGTACAGATGCCAGACTTGTTCGGAGGCCTCTTGGCGGACGTCTACTGCAACTGGCAACAGAACGGGAGAATTCCCAGCTCTGTGAGCCGAGGAGCGGTGGCACTGCTGAGAAAGGATCCGAACAAGGGGGATAACATAGACAATTTCCGGCCCATAACTCTGCTAAACACAGAGTTTAAGATTTTGGCCAAGGTGCTAGCAAAGAGGTTGGCGCTTGTCGTTGGTGGTCTGGTGGGAGAGGCGCAGACATGCGCCATTCCCGACAGATCAATCCACGTCAACCTCCACCTCATGCGATACATCGTAGAGAGGGTAGCTAAGGAACCTGGCACGGGTGGGTCCTTGATCAATTTAGATCAGTCGAAAGCTTTCGATAGGGTCGACCATCGTTACCTAGCGGCAGTCCTGAGGGCGGCTGGCTTTGGGTCCGTCTTCAGAGGCTGGATCGCTGCCATGCACAGCGACATCTGCTCTGTGGTGAGAGTGAACGGTCACCTATCGGAACCGTTCAACATCATGCGCTCTGTCCGCCAAGGATGTCCCCTCTCGTCCCTCTTGTACGTATTGACTCTCGAGCCATTACTGCACAAACTGGAGACGTTGAGGGGAGTCCCGCGCGAACTAGGATGCGGAAGATCCGTGTCAGCATATGCGGACGATGTCACCGTAGTGGTGTCGAACGCCAAACACATCGAGGCGATCGGCACTACACTAAGAGAATACGAAACGGTGACAGGAGCAATGATCAACCAGGAAAAGTCAGTGGGCCTGCAGCTCGGCACCTGGAGAGGCAGGTCCATGCCGTCCAACAGCGTCGTCGGACGCTGGACGGACGGACCGGTTAAATTGCTAGGGGTCTGGTTCGGTCCAGACCTCCAGACGGACAAAAACTGGGACGAGGTGACGAGCAGGGTGGCTTCTCTCACCCAGAAATGGGCGGAGAGGAAGCTATCCCTGAAAGGTCGAGCGGAGGTGGCTAACGCGTACATCGCGTCTGTCATCTGCTACCGCCTGACCGTCGTACCTTGTCCTAAGCCTCGCCTGACTGCGCTGGAGCGTTTGCTCTTTCGCTTTTTGTGGAAGGGACGTGCTCCGATGGTCAGGCGGTCCATCTGTTGTCAACACCCGCTACGTGGAGGGCTGGGCATGCCGTGGCTGATGATGCGCAGGCACGCGCTCAGGCTACGACATCTCCACCTCTTCCTCGACGGTGATCAGGTGTGGTCGCTGTTTGCTAGGCGCGTATTTCCCCAGCTCGTTTCCTTGACGGAGCTGCAGTCCTGGGTCAAGCGAAGACCGAGAGGGAGCGCCTGGAGACTGGAATGTCTTCAGGCGCTCACAGCCCTCGACCAATCGGGCAATGTGATCGGTGGAAACTCCACCTCGGCGTTCTATAGAGGATTAGTGGAGGGTAAGAGCGACGACGTACTTGGGGAAACTCTAGGCGTCGACGAAAATCAACTAGCCAATCTCTTCGGAAGAACTTTCGGGCCGGGGCCTATGGACAACTTCCAGAAATCTCTGGCCTGGCAGTGCTACCGAGGAGCCTTGCCAGTTCGGGATAAACTCTACAGGCATGGAGGTGCCGTCAGCCGGGCATGTCCGAGATGCGCGCAGGGCGACGAAACCGTCCTGCACGCACTCGTCCAGTGTCCAAAAATTGCTGACTTGTGGGTTTATGTCGAACACCTGCTGTCGCGTTTAGGACGGATCCAGCTATCATCTGAGTCCATCGTGAGGATTGCCCCGCCCTCCTCCTTTAGCCGGGAAGGGCAGGCAGTTTTTATCTGTCTGGTGGCCATGGCGAAAGAGATAGTATGGTGGACACGTTTGAAAGGGCTGAAGACGAGCACTTACCTCTTCGGTGATGCTCTGATTGACTTTTTCAAATTTCATTTGAAAAGGAAAATCAGAGTAGAGAGGGAAGTGCTCTCTTCCCAGCATTTTGTTGAAAGATGGGTGAGAGAAGCAAGAATGGCCCGAGTGAATGGGCCTACTCTGAGTATATATCTGTAAATTAAAGGTGGAAAACTGGGAGAGGGCACTTGCCTTGGTGGTCAGGGTCATTGTGGCTTTTTACTGGGCTTTCTCCACAAATGTCCCTCCGAAGTCTGCCCCCTTTTGGGGAATTTTTCATTGTTATTTTTTGTTACATCCTCTGTTTTTGTTTTTTACACGCAGAAATGCCCATTTGTACCGTCCTGCATTGTCCTGCACTGTCCTTAATGTCTACTTTATGTAAACCCTTGTGGTTAATAAAGAAATCATTATTATTATTATTATTATTGTTATTGTTATTCCTTGAATCTCAGTCATTGATGTTGGTTAACTGGAAAGTCCGTTGGATTGAATATCAAGCCACTACCTGCAGCCTCAGATATTCAGGACGTATCGGAGGGTTCTTGCTGTTCCAAGCAAGCATGCCTTTTGAAGCGTTCCAAAAAGCGTGAAGGGGCCGATTTTCTTTAACCATCCCTGGAAACCTTTGGAGATAGTCCCCAGTGCGCCTATGACAATCGGGATCACTTTGACTTCATGGCAGTTCCAAATCCTTTTCACCTCCCACTTTAGGTCCTGGTATCGGTTAATTTTCTCCCTCTCCTTCTCTTGCACTCTCGTGTCGAACGGGCAGGCCACATCCACAATCAGGCACGATCTTTTTTCTTTGTCCACAACCACCAGGTCAGGTCTATTGTGTTCCAGTTTTTTGTCCGTCTGTATCCTAAAATCCCACAGCACCTTCACCTGACTGTTCTCCATCACCGCCTCTGGCCTATGCTCATACCATTTCTCAGAATGTGGTAGATTGTTTACTTTGCACGGGTGCCAGTGGATCACCCTGCCCATCACATCGTGTCTCCAGCCCTTATAGTGGGTCTGGGCTAGGTGTTTACACTCGGACACAATGTGAGCCACAGTCTCCTCTCTCTCTCCACAGATCCTGCACAGTGGGCTAGCCTCCTCCTTGTAGATATGGTGCTTCAACCACTTCGTTTTGAGGGCCTGCTCCTGCGCAGCCATTAGCATTCCTTCTGTAGCCTTTTTGAGGTCTCCTCTTCTCAACCAGTTCCATGTCTGTGGATCTCTAAATTCAGTTTTCTCAAAGAAGGTACTATGAAGGGATTTTCCCTTAAGGCTGCTCTTCCTCCTTGATGTTATTTCCTCCTTGGACATCCCCTGGCCTACTGTCCCCTCCTTCAGTACAGTTCTGAGCATTGGCTCCTTACTATAGGTCACGTATTTGTATAGGTTGTTTTTCTCCATCTGAACACAGTCCTCTATGCTGATAAGACCTCTTCCACCCTCAGATCTCCTTAGGTAGAGTCTATCGACATCACTCCTCTTGTGGAACATGTTGTAGATAGTCAATAGCTTCCTAGTCTTCCTATCCATTTCTTTTTGTTCAGCAACATTCCATCTCAGAATTCCCGCACTGTACCTAATAATAGACACAGCTCGGGAATTTACTGCGCTTATGGCATTTCTGCTGTTCAGATGTGACTTCAATACGCTCCTTACTCTCCGAATGTATTCAGTTCTTAACAATTCCTTCATTTTTTTGTTCTTTATGCCATCAGCCTCCAGAACGCCCAAATACTTGTATCCTTCTATTATTATTATTATTATTATTATTATTATTATTATTATTATTATTATTATTATTATTATTATTATTATTATTATTATTATTATTATTATTTGTTTCTGATTTAGGTACAAGGTCAACAATTTCAGGGGAGAGGAAAGCCTATTAAATCGACTTTAGTGCGTGACTAGTACTTTATTTTACGGGGTCGATAAAATAAAGTACCAGTCACACACTGGCGTCGATTTAATCGACTTTTGCCTCCCCCAAAATTGCTGTCCTTGTGCCTAAATCTGAATTCAGAAATGGCAGTATCGGAAGAGGGCGGACGCCATGCTTTCCGGCATAGTTACGTCCCTTTACTGTCTGAGTTCAAATCCCGTCGAGGTTTACTTTGCCTTTCATCCTTACGGGGTCGATAAAATAAAGTACCAGTAATGCACTGGGTAATTGCTGGCCTTGTGCCTAAAGTAGAAACAATTATTATAGCTGATAATCAACCTCATATTGCTGACAATACATTACCTGTTGTTGCCCTACTACATCTATCATAACTATCTAATGATGTAGGTAATGAAGATAATAAGTCTGGTGGTTCTTCTTGTTGAGTACTGCCGTAATGTATGTATGACTGTTGCTGGTATAGATTAGTATTGGCCACTTTCATCGACCAATCGGTGTCACTGTATATGTCAGCTGATGAACCGGAGGTCTCAAAAGAATTTGGTTTCATCAAAAGAAGTTGGTTTCTGTTGGTCATGTCAAAGTCGAAATCTATGTCATCACTTTTGTTATTGTTGTTGTTATTGTTATTATTATTATTATTAATGCTGTTGTCGAAGATGGTAGTGGTGGTAGTGGTGGTAGTAGTAGTATCGGTTGTTGTAATGTTGTTGTCATCATTACCATTGTCGACGTTAGTACTGTAGCAACTGTTGTTATTGTTAAGTTGGTTGTGACTAAACGGTAACGCTAGCTCTTCAATCTGTGACTCTGCCGAACTGATTTCATTGATAGAAACTAGTGGAACTGTAGTAGGTATTGCTGATAGATGTGATGACGATACATCCATTGCTGGTAAGACAGGTGTTGCAGGCGACAGAAAACACATATCGTGGACGTCGTTTTTGTCGTTGGCATTCAATGGAAAGTTTCTTGCGTTAGAATGTGATAAAACCGATGTCACTGCGTCTTCGTGTTGAAGATTTGTCGTAGGAGTCATCGTGGACGATGCTAGAATTTTGGTTCTAATATCGTAAGGCACGGCTGACACGGCAGTCTGAAACGAGCAACAGTTAAAGAAACTGTCCGGAACAGATGACATGGTAAACATTATCAAGCTGCCAAATTTTCAGATTATCTAAAAAAAAAAAAAAAAAAAAAATTATATTTACATGTATGTATGTATGTATGTATGTATGTATGTATGTGTGTGTGTGTGTGTGTGTGTGTGTGTGTGTGTGTGTGTGTGTGTGTGTGTGTGTGTGTGTGTGTGTGTGTGTGTGTGTGTGTGTGTGTGCATACACACGTTAAGTACAGAGCTATAGTAAATAATTTCCCAACAAAATTGTATATTATCTAAGGTTTCAAAGCCTGCTCTAGCATAGACCATATATATATAATAAATAAGACAAATACGTATATATATATATACTAAATTCGTACATCTCCATTTTATTACTTAGTTCGTACGAACTAAGTAATAAAATGAAGATGTACGAATAAAACCGTCTCTCTTATTTATTATACTAAACTCCGGACGATACCTTACGGAGAAAATTCTAAGGAACACAAACCGTGGAGTGCTTCACGTCTGTTTAAGAAAAGGTCGGCAGGTTTTTGATCAACCGACTTTCTTCAACTGAATAGAAGTACACACACACACACACACACACACACACACACACACACACACACACACACACATATATATATATATATATATATATATATATATATACACATATATATTCATAGAAAAATGAGAAAACTCATCGTTAGCATAGTTGTTAAAGCAACCAAATGCTCTCAATGACAGCGATGGGCAACAATGCCCCAGAAGACAGAAACCAACAGCCAGCGGCCATCGGTCGGCAGAGAGATAATCTACAGGCAGATGAAATTTAGAAAAAAATTACTTTAATTTATTAATTAACTCAATACCAAGCATTGATTGCCCGAATCTTTTTTGTGTCGGTCGTTATTGAGACCTGTGGTGACCCCGGTCCCCGGGCTGCCATTTTTCTCTGCCGCATCGGGACGAGCGTATCACGCTTGAGGGAGGTGGCACACGGCGCAGACCTGCCAACTTCTAAAAACGCAAACGGGGAGTACCATGAAAAAAAGGTGTCCCAAAACAGGGAGAAATGAGGCAAAATGGGGGGATTTTACGTAATGAAAGCTATACCCATTTTCACAAGAGAAGACATCTCTCCCCCACCCCAAAATGGGTGGGAGATCTCCCACCCATTTTAACAGGTCTGCAAACATTTATATTTCTTTGACAAATAGACGCTCTTTCGTTATCCTTTTCACATTGCTATTCATCGTCATTCTCTCTCTCTCTTTCTTTCTCTCTCCATCTCTCTCTTCCTTCCTCTCTGCAGCTCATACATTCTCTCTCTTTTTCGTCCCCTTTTTTTCTAAAGAGGCTAAACAAGACGTCACCAGTTCACTCCCTTTCTGCTCTTTTTTTATTATATCTTACTAATTTTTCTTTCTTATTACTCTCACACATGCTTGTAAATAATTGTTTCTACTTTTGGCATAAGGCCAGCAATTATCTCAGAGCATTACTGGTTCTTTATTTTACCGACCCCGTTAGGATGAAAGGCAAAGTTAACCTCGGCGGGATTTGAACTCAGTCTGTAAAGAGCCGCAACTCTATGCTGCAAAGCATGGTGTCCGACCCTCTTACCGATACTGCCAATCCATGCTTGTAAATAATTGTTTCTACTTTAGGCACAAGGCCATCAATTTGGGGGGGGGGGAGGGGAAAGTCGATTAAATCGACTCCAGTACATTGCTGGTGCTTTATTTTATCGACTCCGTAAGGATGAACGGGAAAGTTAACCTTGGCGGGATTTGAACTCAGACCGCAAAGGGACATAACTCTATGCTGGAAAGCATGGTGTCCAACCCTTTACCGATGCTGCCAATCCACATGCTTGTAACTAATTGTTTCTACATTTGGCACAAGGCCAGAATTACCCAGTGCATTACTGGTACTTTATTTTATCGACCCCGTAAGGATGAAAGCAAAGTTAACCTCGGCGGGATTTGAACTCAGAATGGCAAGGGCCATAACTCAATGCGTCAAAGCATGGCGTCCGACCCTCTACCGATACTGCCAATCCACCACCCTTGTAAATAATTCCTATCCTTTCCATTCACCAAATTTAACATCTTTTCTTTCAACTCTTAACGTCCTTTACCAAATGAAACCACATTAGCAAGACAACTTGAAAAGTACAAAACACACTTTGATTGCATCATATTATAACATTATACATTAATGCCTTTACTCTAATATTGTATATATTTCCAACGAACTCTCTACTAGTAAAGATTCTATAGACTTTTAAATCAACAAACCTTATTTCTATATATTTTCTACATAATCACTACAGAATGTTGAATAACAATGGATTGTTGATTAATCAGTTAAACTTTCCTTATTGGAGATATTGACTTAGACTAACTCAACCCTAACTTAATGTAAATTTCTGAAATAAGTTAATGCTTGCTAAAATCTCCAGATTAAAACACTTCTATAGATTGTCGTAAATTTAAGCCAATACATTTTCCCTAACACACACACACACACACACACACACACACATACACACACACACACACACACACACACACACACACACACACTCACACACACTCACACACTCACACAGATATGTATGTATAGGCAGATAAATAGATAGATAGATAGATATAGATATATTTCTTTATTAGCCACAGGGGCACAAAAGAAGGGGACAAATACAAAGGGGGAAGTTTACATACAATAAAAACGTGTAAAATGTTATCACAGATGGAATTTAAAAGTTAGTCGATTTTCCCCAATAGAGGGAGACAGTTTATATGGGTAACACAGACCCCCGAAAAAAATGTGCAACCCTCATCTCCAGGAGTACGAAGAGCTTGTACTCCTTTCCTCTCCTCCTCCTTTTCCTCAACCTACAGGCTGATATAGAGAGAAGGCCCATTCACTCGGGCCATTCTCGCCACTTTCACCCACCTTTCATAAAACTTGCTGGGGTACAGCACCTCTCTCTCCATCCTGATTCTTCTTCCAAAGTGGTATTTGAAAAAAAGAATCAGTTGTTGGCCGGAGAGAAAGGTGTATTTATTTACTTTGTTCTTAACTCTGTAGCGGAGATTCATTTGGTCTCCTAGTTAGAATTTTAGTCTACGATTTCTGCTATACCATTTACGTGGTTTTGTCTTTGCGTGCTATTGTTCTCTACGCTCCACATATGACTTATTATCTTCGTTTTTTCGTTCATTGCCAGAGAACGTCTCTATGCACCACCTAAGAGAACATTAGTCTACGACCTCTTTTATACCATAAACGTGGTTTTGTCTTTGCGCGTAATTGTTTTTCACCGCTCCTATTAATGACGTATTATTCGTTTTTTCCCGTTCTTTGCCAGCGAACGTTACCACGAACCAAAGTATCGTCTTCCTGTCTTCCTCCGGTTGCAACGTTTTTTGAAATATCCAGTTCTGCGTTTACAGATTGACTTTGTTAGTTTCAGAAGATCCCGTTAAGGGTGAAAGCAGCGATTCTTTGCTTAAACTTTAATCTGCTATTTTAATAAATATTTGCTCTACGGTTCTTATATATTTGATATATATTTTCCTTATCGAGCCCTCTTTGGATTTTAGTCTTCAATTTTATTATTATTACTATATATATATATATATATATATATATATATATATATATATATATATATATATATATATAGAAGGATTTAAATGGATACAGTTCAGTAAAAGGAATTTATTGACACGTGTTTCAATAATAGTTATATAACTTGAAAACAGCTGCTATCTACAAAGTATTAATTATGCAGACACTCAATATTGCAATGTTATTTTCAACTACCATTTCATCAGAATAATATCATTGAGAACTTGTTTGGTTTTTATAGAGAATATTAAGAGGGAGGAGTGAAGTTGTTAGAAGAATAGTTAAGGGAGTGGATAGAAATTTTTGATAGCAGTGGGTAATTAGATTCCCATCTGTTATTTTGTTAGTTGAGTTTGACATTTTTTATAGAATATTCATTATTTGGCGTTGGTAGTATTGGTTGTTTTTCTAAATCTATCGAAGGATTAGAGATAGTAAAGATATGCCTGGTTGGTTTTGTGTTTGCACTTAATTCACATACAGACTTAAATTTTTCTTTCAAGTGTACGTATCCGTTCGCCCACACATACATATATGCGTATATATACTTATTTTTTTTAAAAACATACACATTCACACACATACATATATGTACACCTCTACAAATACATACACTCACATACACATACTTACATGCTCATACCTACATACATATATACCTGCACATATATATATATATATACATATATATATGTACATGCATACGCATTCATGTATATACACTTTCATACTCTACTTATCTTCATATACACACATATAGACACACACATATATACATACATACTCTTGTCCATGTGTATATATATATATATATATAAATACACATATACATGAATACACATACATTTAATTATACACATCAAACATATATATATATATACACTCACCCACTTATTTACTTATTTGTATACATTTTCACATATATACATACATATGGTCGCTTTTAGACACATTCATTATAGCATATTCGCACCTATTCTCACCAGCATATTTATCCATTATTAGTGTGATAATTTATAAGACTGTCATACTCTACAGCGTTAAACCTTGAACAACACATAAAAAAGATTAATACTAGAAGGTTAAACGAAAACACTAAAAACTTAAGTACAAAGAGCACAAAAAAAAACAGTAGACAATACACTACAGAACATAAATAAACCACACCTAAGTTCGTCCGCAATACTACTCCAGAGTGAACCTAACTACAAAACCAACGTACACAACTGTAACTGCACCTATTCTGACAACTGCCCCCTCGGCAATAACTGCCTTGAAAAAAATATCATCTATAAGTGTACCATTGAATCCGGAGGCAACGAGTGGTATTACGTGGGATCAACGGCAACATCGTTTAAATCTCGATTATATAGTCATTCTTACTCAATAAAACACAAGAGCCAAAGAAATGTAACAACTTTAGCAGAAAAAGCTTGGACGCTCAGGGATAGCGATCAAAAGTTTACCCTAAAATGGGAGAAATTAGCTAAAACCCAAAGCTTTTCCAGAAGCCAAAATTTCTGCAAATTATGTAATCTTGAGATTTATTACATAATCACACACAAGAAGAAATTGCTTAACAACAGAATTGAACGAACATTATTCTGCCGTCACCAAACTAAAACCCTTTTTTCCCACTACAAGCTGAATATTACATAAACGAGGGACATCCTCCCAACTATACAAATCCTCAATCTAGTTAGAAAAATATAAAAACAATCACTTCTCAACATATATATGTACTATTAATAACCTTAAATTATCACACTAATAATGGATAAATATGCTGGTGAGAATAGGTGCGAATATGCTATAATGAATGTGTCTAAAAACGACCATATGAATGTATATATGAGAAAATGTATATAAATAAGTAAATAAGTGGGTGAGTGTATATATATATATATATATGTTTGATATGTATAATTAAATGTATGTGTATTCATGTATATGTGTATTTATATATATATATATATATATATACACATGGACAAGAGTATGTATGTATATATGGGTGTGTCTATATGTGTGTATATGAAGATAAGTAGAGTATGAAAGTGTATATACATGAATGCGTATGCATGTACATATATATATGTATATATATATATATAATATATATATATATATATATATATATATATATATATATATATATGTGTGTGCAGGTATATATGTATGTAGGTATGAGCATGTAAGTATGTGTATGTGAGTGTATGTATTTGTAGAGGTGTACATATATGTATGTGTGTGAATGTGTATGTTTTTAAAAAAAATAAGTATATATACGCATATATTTATGTGTGGGCGAACGGATACGTACACTTGAAAGAAAAATTTAAGTCTGTATGTGAATTAAGTGCAAACACAAAACTAACCATACATATCTATACTATCTCTAATCGTTCGATAGATTTAGAAAAACAACCAATACTACCAACGCCAAATAATGAATATTCTATAAAAAATGTCAAACTCAACTAACAAAATAACAGATGGGAATCTAATTACCCACTGCTATCAAAAATTTCTATCCACTCCCTTAACTATTCTTCTAACAACTACACTCCTCCCTCTTAATATTCTCTATAAAAACCAAACAAGTTCTCAATGATATTATTCTGATGAAATGGTAGTTGAAAATAACATTGAAATATTGAGTGTCTGCATAATTAATACTTTGTAGATAGCAGCTGTTTTCAAGTTATATAACTATTATTGAAACACGTGTCAATAAATTCCTTTTACTGAACTGTATCCATTTAAATCCTTCTATTTTCTCCGGATTACTCTTGAAACTACAACTGGAACCGTCGAGCAAACCCTACGTGAGCTGTCCATCTACTGTGTATAATATTCATATTACAACACTACGGGTAATACTATATATATATATATATATATATATATATATATATATATATATATATATATATATATATATATATATATATATATATATATGAAAAGTGTAATTTTCTACACAAAACGAAGGTTATAGAGAAAATTGAGGTTGGTAATGGCACATATATAAGAGACAGAATACTTTTTTGTGAAAAAACATATAATTTTATAAGGTAAGGAAATAATAAAGGGTATAAAAAATGACCGGTTTCGATGGGTCTGCAAAAGCCATCTTTTCAAATGTTGATTAATATTAAGAAAAATTAATAATACGAAGAGTTAAAATTTGAGATTTGAAAATTCAAGTATAAAATTCATTGTGGGATTTCATAGTAGTTTTCATCTAGGTAGCAACAACAGGTTGACTGCTGTGTCCCTTTCTGGTAGTGAATGAGAAGTTATTTGGGGTGTGGGTTATTTTATAAAGGTCAGATTTAGCAATGGCCAACTGGCCAGCTGCTGGTCAGTGAGGGGGTGGAAGCAATATACATACATATATCTTCCTGTGGTGGGTAGGAGAGTGGAGCGTGATAGAAAGGGATTTAGTGCACTTACACCTATATATACACACATACCTTCATCCACACATACATACATATACATATACATACACATATACATATATATATATATATATATATATATACATATACACACATACACACACATACACACACACATACATATACATACACACATACACACACACATATATACACATACACACACACATATATATATATATATACACACACACACATATATATACATACACATACATCCAGATACACACATACATACACACACACACACACATATATATATACACATACACACACACATATATACACACACACATATACACATACATACACCCACACACAGAGAAATGGCCTCCAAATATATATATATATATATACATACATACACATATATTTTTTCCATAATATAAGAAGTTGGGACAGTGAAATTAAAATACAAGTCATTCTGATCACATTGAGTTCTTCATGTAGATTGGGCCCCGCAACCGACAGTGGTGAATTCTGTATGCGCATATATATATAGATATATGTGTGTGCCCGTGCAGGGTTTAACATGGATGTGTTGGTCACACAAAGGCATGGTCTGTCAACGAATAAACCTGATTCTACAGAATTGGTCTCTGGTCTTTAATAGTAGTGATTCCGTGCGTATGTGTGTTTATATTTTATGACAATTCTATTGGGGTGATAACCCGTTTAGTTTTGGTTTAAATTTGTTAAGGAATAGATTTTCTTTGTTTATTCTTTGTTGCTGTGTGAACGAATCTGAGCACTTGTAGAAGGGGATGATTTTGAAGTTGGGTAGTGTCATTCCTGCGCAGTTCGCGATATGGCTGCTCAAGGGGATTTTTCTTGTGTTAGCATCCCGGATTTGTTGGCGGTGGATGGTCATTCTTTTGCGTAATGAGGTGCCCGTCTGTCCTATGTAGTTGTGTTTGCACCCACCGCAAGTTATTACGTAAATCAAGTTCTCCGAGTTGCAGGTGAAATTGTTTTTTACTGTAAATGTTTGGCCATCTTTGAATGTAAATGTTTGTCCTTCAGTGAGGTAGAGGCACGTTCCACAGTTTGTTCTACCACATTTGGTAACTGTAGGGTTGAGGATTGGTTTGGGTATATTTGGTCCAGTGAGAATGCGTTTAAGTGATTTGGGTTGTCTTTTACTTTTAAGGATCTTGTGTGTTTCAAGAATAGACTTCATTTTTACATCTTTAAGTAGGATGGGGAGGTTTTTGTGTAGGTGATCAAACATTTCGGTATTTCTGGGGTTGAAAGTGGATACATATGGCAGGGTGTTGAGTGTGGTTTTCTGTTTTGGATTGTTAAGTTGATGGGGATTTAGGTGTTTTGCCCTGTCTATTCCATTGTTGATTATTTCAAGTGGAAAGGCTCTTAAGATAAGGGTGTCTTTTAGTTCCTTTAGTCTTTGCTCCCGTTTAGGTGGATCTGATACTATGGTACATATACGTTTGGCCAAATTGTAAGGAATGTTAAGTTTTGTATGTTTTGGGTGACTTGATGTGAAAAAGAGGTATTGCTTGGAATCTGTGGGTTTATAGAATATATCTGTATCTAATTTCCCGTCTATTACAGAGATGAGAATATCCAAGAAGGCTAATTCCTTAGGATTGGATTCCATTGTGAATTGTATGTTATTATCTATGTTGTTTATCATGTTTTTAAACGTAGTAAGTGAGTTCATGTCTTCTTGCCATAGGATAAAGCAGTCGTCTAGATATCTTTTCCAATTGGCTTTGAGGTGTGAATTTTCAAATCTCAAATTTTAACTCTTCGTATTATTAATTTTTCTTAATATTAATCAACATTTGAAAAGATGGCTTTTGCAGACCCATCGAAACCGGTCATTTTTTATACCCTTTATTATTTCCTTACCTTATAAAATTATATGTTTTTTCACAAAAAAGTATTCTGTCTCTTATATATGTGCCATTACCAACCTCAATTTTCTCTATAACCTTCGTTTTGTGTAGAAAATTACACTTTTCATATATACCAACCTACGCAAATCCGGAAAATGGCACTGGAACAAGACAACACAACTTCAAACTCCAATATAAATGAGGAAATCCTGAAAATCCTAAAAGAGATAAATGGAAAACTCACCATTCTGACAAAAAAACAGGATATACCCCAAACCACCACACCGACTGACAACCAAATTTATTTAAACGTTCAAAACGTATGCAACTCCATCGAAAAAACTTATGAATACCAACACAGAACAAACGACATTGCTCCATATCAAAAACCAATGGGACACCTCTGGAAAAAACATCTAAAAACCAGAAAATTCACTTTCTGGAATATGATAAAAAACCTCAACAAAGCTGGAATTTATCAAAAATGGATTAACTCAACACCGATAGTTTTACCACGTAAATTCCAAATAAAGCATATTACAAACGAACCTGAACCAGAAAGAAAATTCCGTGAACAAATGTCACTCAACAGGATAAACATGGAAATAGAACTCCTAAAATTAAGGGCCACCTCAAACGAGCAAGAGTATAAGGATACTGATAAAAATATGGAGGAAGAATGCACTAAAAAGGCCGAGGAAACAACCCTACAAAATGTAATCAAATCGTGGAAACAGGACTGCGAGAATGCAGAAATTATTTCCCTTAAACGGTGGGAAAAATCCGAAAACTGGTTCCTCAAATATGAAGAAGACTTTAAAAGGACGCACAAACAGGTAACCCCTTTATAAAGCATTTGAACATAACAAGAACTACAACAGACACATTTACACCACCAAACCCAACACACACTAACCACAGGCACATCCCCACCAACACAACCCAAATACGGCCAACTACACCAAAAGAAACACACCCAACCACCACAACACAGGTTTCCGTAGAAATGCCCCCTACATAAACCAACGACGAAATAACATAGATCCAACTCACAACACACACACCACATTCCTCAGAAGAAATCCACCCAGACCACTTGAAATCACAACAGAACTTACCCACAACCACACCAGACATCACCCTCAATCCAACAAAAGACAACCCCCCAACCTCAACACTCTGTACCACAGAAATAACGCACCCAGACCACATGAACCAACAACAGAACCCTTGCTCATCAACAACCACAACACATACCACCCCCCACCATCACATTCACCCTCATGAAACAACAAGCTACAGACCCACACGCAACAGACCAACAAAATATAATCACACACAAAACTACATTCCTTTTTTAGGGAAAAGCCTGAAATACCAGGATACTCGATGGCCCCCCCTCAGGAGAAACCAAAAATAATCAACCTCTCAAAGACACCTCTAACCAACACACAAATCAACATTTTAAGTAAGGGCCTGAAATTTACACCTACACCACGTAAACCAAACTTCCCCGAAATGAAGGATGACATCATGGAATACTGCCGAAAGCTGCGACTAACGGAATTCTTCCACAACGACACCAACACTGAAGACGAATCACTGGTTAGAAATAAAAGCAATTTCTGCCCACAAAAGGGAAGAAATAAAGCACTGGACACGTACTGCGAACACATCACCAACTTTCCCTATGAAAAAATTACAAATAAACACACGAAATCAAACCTATCTACACACGAATGGGAAGAATTATTCACACTTAGAAACAACCCTGAGATAACTATCAAAGAAGCCGATAAAGGCAGTACTGTTGTCATTATGAATACGGACTACTATAGGACCCTCGCACTTAACATTTTAGAAAACAACACATACTATGAAAAAACAGAAAACTACAAACACACCAAAACAATGGGGAACCTTTTGACCTTACTGAATAAATACCGCAACAGCTTAACCACAAAAGAGTTTAACTATAAAAGCCACTTCAAATGCAATACAAGCTCTTTTTACGGCTTACCGAAACTCCACAAATGTAAACCCATAAACGATGCATGTGACACCTCAACCAACAATTACATTGAACTAACACCACCAGAAGACCTAAAACTCAGGCCAATTATAGCAGGCCCTACATGTGAAACCCACAGACTTAGCAACTTTCTGGACATCCTACTGAAACCCTTTCTACAACATATACAGAGCTACATACGAGATGACCTTGACATGCTGAAATACCTCCCTAAAACAGTAAGTGCAAATACAATTCTTGTCTCCTTTGACGTAATAAACCTCTACACAAACATACCTCACAACTATGGAATAACAGCAGTCCAATACTGGCTTAACACACACCCATCAGAAATACCGACACGCATCAACACAGATTTTATCACTGACGGACTCCGCTTTATCCTACAAAATAACTACTTCACATTCAATGGTTCAACATACAGACAAGTATCAGGTACGGCAATGGGCACGAAAGTAGCACCCACATATGCCAACCTAGTCATGGGATTCCATGAACAACAAATATACAGTCAGTCCCTTCTCTTATTTGGAGACTCTTTCCACACACACCTCAAAGCCAATTGGAAAAGATATCTAGACGACTGCTTTATCCTATGACAAGAAGACATGAACTCACTTACTACGTTTAAAAACATGATAAACAACATAGATAATAACATACAATTCACAATGGAATCCAATCCTAAGGAATTAGACTTCTTGGATATTCTCATCTCTGTAATAGACGGGAAATTAG
>OZ024742.1:311994175-312046675 GCA_964016885.1 Eledone cirrhosa
TATATATATATATATATATATATATATATATATATATATATATATGTAGAGAGAGAGAGAGAGAGCTCCGGCATTCGTGGTCCCGGTTTTCGCGGAATTCTCTTTAGAACCTAACTAATAATTGTTCGTGAAAAAACCCGCATATTCGCGGAATCGTAAATATCTTCCGCGATTTTTTATGGCTTTCTTAACGCTAAATTATTTATAACAATATACCGTATTTGCTGGCCTATTGGGCGCATTTTCGCATAAGACGCTTCCTCTTTTTTTATTATATTTTACGTTGTATTTTGACGTATATATATATATATATATATATATATATATATATATATATATATATATATATATATATATATATATGTAGAGGTTATATTTAATTTGTTGGGATACAACAAGCAAAATATTTTTATAACTATCCAGGAGATTCCAACCAGAATGGTTGCATTTTTTAAGGGTATGTCAATATTTATTTATAAAACGAACCTATATTATATTTTATCTGATGAAAGCGCACCATAGTTTTCTCTGGTGGCCCTTGAAATATGTATAATGAAATAAATATGGTTTTATAAATATAGTTTCCATTTGTTAATATATATATATATATGGGGGGGGGGGGGTTAAATGGTCTGTATTGGTATTGTCAAATTTAATGTTTATGACATTTATAATTCTCAATGTTATTATACCACCTATTGTGTAAATAAATGTTTGTCACATTGTTTGATATTGCTTGTGTGCATACTTCCCAGTGCTCATATATGTTAATCTTTATTAAATTTCAGATGTTTGAGAAATAACACACCTAGATAAGATTAGTGGAATGCCGGGATGTTAATAAAAGCACTGGACTGTGAAGAACAATAGCACTGGGTTACAACTATTTTGTCACGTGTGTTTTGATGGGTGTTTTAATTGTATTTTAGGAAAGGTATGAAATGCGACGTCATAGTATGAGAATAATCCTCTAGGGTCAATAAAGTTTCTACCCAACACAAACCCAGAGTATCCTCATTGCTAAATAACTAATGCCCTCTCCAAACTATAATATTTTCTCCTGCCCTATAGGCATATGCTGAGTGTTGGTCCTTTCATCTGACCAATACTCGCCACTTTCACATTCCTTTCTGCAAATTCACAGGAAAAAATCTTTCTTTCTCCGTTTCTCTCACTCTCAATCTCCCTCTCTCCCCCCTCTCTCTTGTCTGGTCACAGTTCTTTTAACCATTTACTAAAAAGCATCATTCACCGTAGCTAACAGACAGAGGTAGACAATAGAAAACCGACTCTCTGAAGAAAGGTTTTGTTGCTTTTTGTGCGTTTTGAACAGACCCAGTTGACGGCGGTACAGTACGTGTAAAGTTTATCCTGAACCGGTAATGACCCATTCCCGTATCACTGCAAGAACATGGATTTCTGGAAGTTGTCCGTAGCCACCGTATTGAAAGTCCTTTGGAATAATATGTTTAACAGATCTTCGTTAACATCTTGAGTTTCCCCACTAAAATGTGTCTCTCTTGTCCACCACCAGCTCTCTGTAAGGATTAACATACCACTGTCTGGTAGAGGACTGTGAGTGCCTGATTTCTCTGATGCCGAGCGTCTTGGCTTGACTCGGAGCTCAGCTCCGTCAAAGAAACGAGTAGAAGGAAATGCACCTCCAAACGGTGACTACCCACCGTCCAGCAACCTCTGCAGATGCAGACTCAGTCACGTCATATCGATCACTCGAATCCTCCACGCAGGGTAAATTGGCAGTAAGTGTAACTTTTGACCATGAGAAGTGAAAGAGCAGATACTCCAATCTGATCAAACGTAAACTGGGGTATAGTTGTTTCCGGGTTATTTCCCTTTGTCAAGATCGTGTATCTTCCAAGTCGACTCGACTCTACGTCACATGTTATGTGGAGAAGAGGTAGAGGAGGTGACTTACTTTGTCTAGCCAAATAGATAATCCAATCTCTTGTTCGTTGGCCTTGAAAAGTCCACCCAAAATTCTTTTGTCCACGATTTATTAAAAAATGTTCCCACATCATGTGAGAATTTTCCCCTTAAGACCCACTTGACTTCCTGTTGTATTTTACACCAGATATATATATATATATATTTTTCGTTTGGCGTCTTATGGACGATTTCCTCAAATTCTTCTTTTTGTGTATATTTTCCTTTTGTATCTTCCATAAACTCACTCCTTTTCTTTAGGAATTGTTGTTGGCTTGGTTGTTGATGTTATTGCTGTTCTTATATTTTTCCATTATTGTTTTTGTTGTGGTAGTTGTTATTGTTTGTGGATTCTCGGGTTCTTCGCATTCTGGTTGTTGCTTTTGTCGTCGTCGTCGTCGTCGTCGTCTATGTTCATGTTGTTATTGTGGTAAGCTGCTGGTTGGTGAGCCTTTGACGTGAGTCCTATATTCTAGGCTTTGAGAGCTGTACGGCCAATGACATTGGTCGACTTCGTCTTCGATCCCTTAACCCGTTATTCATGTGAATACTCGTTGGCACCAGCCTCAGAGTTGGTAAGACAGGGTAGGCGCATATCCATGTATGAGCATTATGTGTGAGTGTCTGTGGGTGTAAGCGTGTATATGTATGAGTGTAGATATGTGTGTAATTGTGTGAATGTTGTCTGTGTAAGTGTTGTTATCTTATTTTAATTTTATTGTGGAGCGGGCTCTATCGACGCCCTTTTTCTCAGTGATATTATGTTGGTGTATTGTTGGCGTATTGGCAGAATCGTTAGAATGTCACATAGAATGCTTTGCTGTATTCGTTTCGGTTCTCTGTTCATTAAGTTCAAATCTAGCCGAGGTCAACTTTGTCTTTCATCCATTCGAGGTCGATAAAAAGGTAACAGAGAAGTACTGGAGTCGATTCTTCCGCTGTAATCGCTTTGTCAAGTCCATTCTCTCACTTTCTATCTTTCTCTGGAAGAAATCTGCTGTACTCAGGCCTAGAGAGGAGATGAGCACTGCCAGGTTTAAAAATATGCCGTAGAAGCGTCGCATGCCAATAAGGCACCCCTACGACTCCCTCATGAGTTACGAATCCATACGTACGTTATGTTGGTGTATTTTGGTCCCGTCTATTTTTATTGTTGTTCCTGTGGCTGCTGCTGCTGATGATGATGATGATGATGATGATGAGGAGGAGGAGGAGGAGGAGGATGTTGATGTTTTGTGTTGTGGTGCTGGAAGCCACAACATTGATTTCATTTGCACACATCAACTGAATGCAGTTGGGGATCTTTTGGGGAAAGGGGGGGGGGGGGGGGTCACAGTGAAGAGCAACATATGGATCACGATTTGAATCTCCGACCAGTTCTAGTGGAAGGTCCATCAGGAGGATTTGATCATTTTTTATGTGTTCAACGTCATTATTAGAACATTGATGTTCATGACAGGTTTGAGGCGCAATATGGCACATAAGAAAGGGAGGTAATGTGGAGTGGTGGCGGCTTCATGCCTCCTCTTAATATTTACACTCCTGAGGGCGGTGGATTGGTAGTATCAGTAGAGGGTCGGACACCATGCTTTGCAGCATAGAGTTACGACCCTTTATGATCTGAGTTCAAATCCCGCCGAGGTTAACTTTGCCATTCATCCTTACGGGGTCGATAAAATAAAGTACCAGTAATACACTGAGGAAGATTTAATCGACTTTCCCCTCCCCACAAATTACTGGCCTTGTGCCTATACTAGAAATCATACTAGAAATCATTATTTACACTCCTGAGTGCAGTGGATTGGCAGAATCGGTAGAGTGCCAGACAACATCCTTACAGCATACACTTACGGCTCTTTATGTTCTGAGTTCAAATCCCGCCAAGGTTAGCTTTGCTTTTCATCCCTACGTGGCCGATAAAATAAAGCACCAGTAATGCACTGGGGTCGATTTAATCGACTTTCCCCTCCCCCAAAAGTGCTGGCCTTGTGCCTATAGTAAAAATCACTCTTGACAAGGCCGTAAGTGTTTAGTGTGATCTTTGTGCAAAGAGCTGGAATGAATACTGCAAAGCATTCTAACCGACGTTCTAACCACTCTGCCAATTCGCTGCATATAGCTTTCACTAGCGTGTTCAATTAGTCGCACTGGAAAATTTACCGGCGGCAGACTGGTATTTTATCCATGAAGAGATTTGTCTCATCCATTTACCGCTACAAAAACAGATGTTAACGTGCCTATTCGTGATCATTTGATCTGTTAAAATAATAGCCATATCTTCCTAACATTCACTCTTTACACTTTCACTCTCCAAACTCATCACATTCTATTGCATAACCAACTTAAGCTTGTATGCATATATATATCTATCAATTTATCCATCAATCTATATTATCTCTCTCTCTCTCTCTCTCTCTCTCTGTATATATATTTATATCCTCACACACACACATGTATGCATTTTCTCTGTTTACTGGTGTCCTCGTTTCCCAGAATGCACCGGACATTTTTCAAAACTTTCGCTTCGTTCGAAGCTGATGTTTGTTGGGGAGGGTGAGATGTCATTATGGTAGGCTACTTGACTCTACAGCTCTTCATGGGTTGTCTTGCAGCCTGAATGCAGGTTGCTTTGTTCGCCATATCGAGCTAAACCTAATTATCAAGCGGGTCGCCTGGCTTGAGTTAATGTCTCCTCAATTCTAAAGCCAACTGGATTGCTCCAGATTAATCGGAAGATGCCAGATTTTCTTATCCTTTGCTACTGAGTAAGATGTAGATGTCTAATTATTGATGCTACGATAAAAGTGAAGGCCACAACATCCGTGGCGGAATAAAATAACATCCTAAAATACCAGGAATTATCAACAAACTTATTTTTCCAGCTAGCGATGTTCGAAGCGTTTGGGGAGCTGGGCCACTGACACCGAGGTTTTTGTCATTGTTGGCAGCTCGCCATACTGAATTATTAGGTGATGTTCTCGCAGGGGCTTGATTATTTCAGCGTCATAGCCTCGCTATCACCCGCGACTATACCTAGAAAATATTAGAGGAAAGTTCCAGCGCCCCATGTTGTGGTGTGTGATTGAGTGTACATGTCTCCTCTACGCCCTTTTTTTCTTCTTTATTATTCTCTCTTTTTTATTTTTAGTACTGTACATATCTGCATAGTCATACGTTTATTAAATATAATTATACAAACATATTCGTTCGAAGCTGATGATTCATTTCTATTGTTACCAAACCTTATATATTGTTACTTTCGCGTCATACGTTCTTATTGACCTTACATAATGTGATTCTTACATAATGCACGAAACAGTCTATAGTCAATGACCATTGTGATCTTACAATTGATTGTATTACAAGATAAAACTCTACCAATCGAGCATTGAATGCTCTCGTTTCTTAGATATGTTACCCTCGTATCTATTGCACACACACACACACACACACGCACACGCACACGCACACACACACACACACACACACACACATATATATATATATATATACATACATACGGCTTAGTGGTTAGAGCGTCGGGGGCTTGCAATCGCGACGTTGTGAGTTCGATTCTCAGACCGGGCTTTGCGTTGTGTTCTTGAGCAAGACACTTTATTTCACGTTGCTCCAGTTCACTCAGCTGTAGAAATGAGTTACGACGTCACTGGTGCAAAGCTGTATCGGCCATTGCATTTCCCTTGGACATCATCGGTGGCGTGGAGAGGGGTGACTGGTATGCATGGGCGACTGTTGGTCATCCACAAAACCTTGCCAGGACTTGTGCCTCGGAGGGGAACTCTCTAGGTGAAATCCCATGGTCATTAATGACCGAAGGGCGTCTTTACCTTTTTATATAATATTTAAATGAATAATTTGCTCGAAGCACTCTATACTGATGTGAATCACGCATGTAGATCATATATCTGAGGAGATATCGAAGAAGAGTCGGACTTCGACCGCCTTGATCACACCCGAGCTGATCGATATTAAAACAATTGTAATATGCAAATAAAGTTTCTACACAATCTGCAAATCTGACTCCAATTATTTTCACTATATATATATATATGTGTGTGTGTGTGTGTGTGTGTGTGTGTGTGTGTGTGTGTGTGTGTGTGTGTGTGTGTGTGTGTGCGTGTGTGCGCGCGCGTGTGTGTGTGTGTATGTGTGTGTGCGTGTGTGTGTGTGTGTATACATATATATGTGTTTATATATATGTATGTAATATATATAGTAATAATAAAAATAAATGTGAAGACTAAAATCCAAAGAGGGCTCGACAAGGATAAATATATATCAAATATATAAGAACCCTAGATTATATTTATTAAAATAACAGATAAAGTTTAAGCAAAGCATCACTGCTTTCACCATTTTTATCAGAAGGGGGTCGGAGGAACAATACAGCTGAATAAGGTACTCAATACGTTAGAAAAGAAGAAACATATTTATTTTATCGAAATGACTTCTACAGAACTAGAACGGTTTCATTCGCATAAAATCATCATTTCTGATGATTATGTACGAATGAAATAGTTCTAGTCCTTCAATTTATTATATATATATGTGTGTGTGTGTGTGTGTGTGTGTGTGTGCGTGTGTGTGTGTGTGTGTGTGTGTGTGTGTGTACGTAGACACGCAGTTTGTCCGTGGAGAGTGTGCGGTTTCTTCTCCGGTTCCTGTGTTGGAGGTGTTTTATATATATATATATATATATATATATATATATATATATATATATATATATAAATATTAAAATACAAATATTAATAAAATAGATGTTCTTTTGATCAATAAAATTTTATTATACATATTTCAGAGGTACAACAGTACGTCCTCATCAGACAAACTATAATGATACATGACATACCCTGAGATGTTAAATGGTTAAGATGTAATCAAGGTAGTGATTAACCTAAGAGAAAACTCAACATTTATACCCTAATAATGAGAAAATGCGAAAACGTAATAAATTCAATAGAGGATATATGAGTAAAAAAAACGTTGCTTAATGTGACAGCTATAGAGATTTTAAAATGTGGGATACTACAAGTTATGGTTATCTAGGAAAACGTCTCTTGAATTATAACTGTTTATGAAGGCCACTGATAGAAGATTTAAAGAGAGGGAGAGATAAAGGGGAGTAATATATGCAGAAAAATGTTTTTCTCCTTAAAGGCTAAACGGTTAAGTTTCAAAATATTTAATTTATGTTATTTTAAGGGTGAAGAATCAAAATTTTAGGTTTTTTTTAAAGTTGATGCTTATTTATATTTATTAATTTTATAAATTCCATGAATGACACTTGTTCAATAACACGCTGACACGTTGATATACATAACATAATATTATTAACTTTGATCCATACCATTATTTCTCTATCTTTATTTTTCTATCTAAGTTTTAATTTTAGTTTAAATATCCAACCTGTAAATTTTTACGGAACTTATTTTTAACTGTGAATCATTCATGAGTTTACACTTTTTTATTTATAATATGTATGTACTTATCTTTTGTAAGTTTTTAAATATACCTACCTTTATATTTTTCTATCCATGATTTAAATATAGTGCAAATATCCAACCTGTAAATTTTTACGGGCCTTATTTTGAACTGTGAATCATCCATGCGTTTACATTTTTTTTTATATATATGTATGTATTTAACTTTAGCACGTTGAAATCTATTATATAAGATTATAATCGTTATCATTTACCAAAAGTATACTGTATCACTAATACTTAGTATATCTCTCTATACCTAATTTTTAGATAACTTTTAAATTTTTAGATTATTTATTTTGAACTGTGAATAATTCATGCCTTTACACTCTTTTATATATATGTATCTATTTAACTTTAGAATGTTTGAATCTATTATTTTATATTCGTTATCATTTACCTAAAGTATACTGGCTCATTAATATTTAGTATATCTATCTATACCTAATTTTTATTTTTGCAAATAAGTGTATCTGTATAATAACATAATCTTATTATTAGTTACGTATATCTCAGCTTTTTTTTTTTTTTTTGCATATATATCTATAGTGTATATATAATAACCGTTTTGGTTTAACGCTATATATAGTTTGTACAAATATATAGTTTGTGCAAATATAGATATTTGTACAATAGCATATTTATTATTCCTATCATGAAAGTAGAACTTATATAGAGATTTAATATAATATAACAAATATTAATTTATTACCATAATTCCACATATATATATATATAAGTTGCTGAAAACTCTGCGTTAATCATTACACTAACTACTTGACAATTAATTTTTAGATATTTCTAACAATAAGTACTTCATAAGCTTTACGTACCGAAAATGTTGACATTCTTATAGGTAATTTTCGTTAAAGATTACATTTAGGAAAATATTCAACAGTGTAAATTTTCCTTTCGCTGGCCAGGTTAATCCTTTAAATTTTGTCCTCATAAAATTCAGAAGTTTAGAAATGTTAATACATTTATAGAATTTATAAAATTAATAAATATAAATAAGCATCAACTTTTTTAAAAACCTAAAATTTTGGTTCTTCACCCTTAAAATAACATAAATTAAATATTTTGAAACTTAACCGTTTAGCCTTTAAGGAAAAAAAAAATGTTTCTGCATATATTACTCCCCTTTATCTCTCCCTCTCTTTAAATCTTCTATCAGTGGCCTTCATAAACAGTTATAATTCAAGTGACGTTTTCCTAGATAACCATAACTTGTAGTATCCCACATTTTAAAATCTCTATAGCTGTCACATTAACCAACGTTTTTCTTACTTATAAATCCTCTATTGAATTTATTACGTTTTCGCATTTTCTCATTATTAGGGTATAAATGTTGAGTTTTCTCTTAGGTTAATCACTACCTTGATTAAATCTTAACCATTTAACATCTCAGCGTATGTCATGTATCATTATATTTTGTCTGATGAGGACGTATTGTTGTACCTCTGAAATATGTATAATAAAATTTAATTGATCAAAAGAACATCTATTTTATTAATATTTGTATTTTAATATTAATAACTCTGGAAAATTATTTTGTGTAGAGTTCTTCCAATCAACTGTAAAACCCATTCTTTGATGTACTCATTGAATATTGTTTAACTCTTTAATATATATATATATATATATATATATATATATATATAAACATGTATATGGCTGTGGATATATATATATATATATATATATATATATATATATATATATAAACATGTATATGGCTGTGGATGTTTTCCACGGCAAAGCTTTCTACATTTACTACAATATGGTACAGAAATAGCTACACACACACAAACTCTCTCTATTCGTAAATATGCGTGTGTGTGAGTTTATATATATACAAATATATAAAAATATATAAAAATGCAAATTTGGAAGTAATTATAGTCGACTAAAGGAGTTTTCTTTATCGTATTTTTGTCTGCGTGCTCGATGAAGGGCCAGGTTGAAAGAGCCTCCTCCACCATACAGTGGTGGCTATATCTAGAACCCGAAACCAATGTTCACACATACATGTTAAGTGTATGAAACTCTCTCTCTCTCTCTCTCTCTCTCTCTCTATATATATATATATATATATATATATATATATATATATATACACACACGTTTAAATTCGTTGGTTTACCACTACTGAAATGTGTAGTGTTTGCAGAAATAAATAGTTAAGGAAATTCAACATTTTTGGGCTCCCTCCTATAATTTCACTTTATAATATATATATATATATATATATATATATATATATATATATATATATATATATGATGGTAACATGAATGGACCTGTTATTTTTCTCTAAAAACAATTTTTCCAATTCCACCCGCCCGTCCCTTCAAGCTTTCTAATTTCTTATTCTTTCTTCTGACGAAGGACTAGTGTCTGAAACGTTAAGATCCTCTTCCTCCTATTTCAAGCGTTAACCTAATATATTCCTTCCGTTTGTGTTGTTATTTCTGTTTACCTTTTATATATATATATATATATATATTGGTAAACGGAATAGAAAATGCTGACAAATTGTTCACAGTTGAAAAATGGTTTAATTAGGAATAAAAGAGTATTAGTGATTGTATGGGTTAGTATTCAGTTGTGGTTTTAAGTTTTTAAGTTTTTACCGGTTGCGCATTTCTAAATGCTTTTCAAAAATAATTTTGAGATAGAGTAGCAAACAGCACGGACACTCTATCTCAAAATTATTTTTGAAAAGCATTTAGAAATGCGCAACCGGTAAAAACTTAAAAACTTCAAACCTCAACTGAATACTAACCCATACAATCACTAATACTCTTTTATTCCTAATTAAACCATTTTTCAACTGTGAACAATTTGTCAGCAGCATTTTCTATTCCGTTTACCAATATATAATAACTTGTGTGTTACACCTCTATTCTTTTAACTATATATATATATATATATATATATATAGTTAAAAGAATGTGTGTGTGTGTATATATATATATATATATATATATATATATATATATATATATATATATATATATATATATATATATATATATATATATATATATATATATATATATATATATACACGTATATATATATATATATATGTGCGACAGGCGGTTTACTATAGTTCTCTCTCTAGTAGTGCGGACAATATCGGTCTTTCCACATGCTGATGACTCACTGGGACGAATTGGAACCCACTAAATAGCGAAACAATCTCCTGGTGAGTTTGTACATATGTGATTTATGAGGTTGGTGTCTTATTTTAATTTATACTTTTAATTTTAATGTTTTTCCTATGCCTCGATTAGCCTATATTCTCTTCACGCTGGTAGTTTAAAATTTCTGTAAAGGAAAACACACTCTCCTGTGTTTTTCCCCTCTATGTATTGTATTTTAAAGTGCCCAAGAAAACTCTTTCCTTTAAGGTCATTTAATTACAGGATTATACGCGAGTCCTTTACTCCGTTATCTTACTTACTATATATATATGTGTATATATATATATATATATATATATATATATATATATATATATATATATATATATATATATATATATATATATATATATATATATATATATATATATATATATATATATATACACACACACACAGTTCAAGAGTAACCAATCTTAAAGAGAGAGATGGAGATAGGAGAGGAGAAGAGAGATTGGTGAATTAATTAGAAGCCAAAGCGTAAAGGCATGTGCTCAATGTGTAATATGCAGTGGAAAGTAGCTAGATGGATGGATTCATGCAGAGGTTAGGTGCACAGAGCTGGAAATATTCATTAGTTAAGCAAAAACAAGACTACAAATTTCACAAGGAAGACATTATTAAAAGATTGTCAACATAGTTTTAGTTTAATGTAAGGAATGTAGAGAATATTATTATTATTATTATTATTATTATTATTGTTGTTATTCCTTGAATCTCAGTCATTGATATTGGTTAACTGGAAAGTCCGTTGGATTGAATATCAAGCCACTACCTGCAGCCTCAGATATTCAGGACGTATCGGAGGGTTCTTGCTGTTCCAAGCAAGCATGCCTTTTGAAGCGTTCCAAAAAGCGTGAAGGGGCCGATTTTCTTTAACCATCCCTGGAAACTTTTGGAGATAGTCCCCAGTGCGCCTATGACAATCGGGATCTTATTATTATTATTATTATTATTATTATTATTATTATTATTATTGGCGACCTACGTAGTAAATCGTATCATCGTGAGCTCCGCAAAGGTTTGTTATTTCCGTTTGTTAAAAATTGCCATTTATGGAAATTTTTTATTGTTAACCATATATAAGCGCACATACATTGTTTTCCGAAAAGGACACCCAAAAAGATTGGGGCCTTGTGCCCAAAATTTAAACCTTTATTATTATCAAAAAAATTCTTTGAAAAAAAATGGCTAATTCACCTCTGCAGCAAGCAGCTGAAAGCCTTCCTCACAAATTAACACCTCACACCGACACCACCATTGTAAATGTTACTACGTTTGCCAACACGACAAAAAATATAAGCAGTAGCAATATTTTAAATTTGTCTCAGGCAGAGATTCATTTCCCGCCATTACCAATGACTGCATGTGTTAAAGCCTCCACCACCACCACCACCGCGACAACCACCACCCCCACCACCACCGCGACAACAGAAACAAAAGAAGAAAAAAATTAATTAAATCGTGATGTCGAAATGAAATCAAGCAAAATGGACTCTTCCGCACCAAAGACGACTGACGTCACCACCACCACAACTGAAACTAAAATTAATATTAACACAAATAACGATAGCAACAACAACAACAATGACATTATAAAAACCACCCTCAGTTTCGCCAGAGTAGCAAAACAGTTCGAAACATTTACGGTAACTCAGGAGGATTTCGAAAATGCCAAACAAATGGTAAAGAAAGATGGGTACAGGGTCAGCCTCACCCCCCCCCCCCCCCCCAACCTAATAAAATGGAGCATCGGCGCCTATGCACCGTGTCGTATCGAACAATAAATGTAAAATCGCGCTGAGTGGAACGGGCATCCGAGTCCCAAATCCAAAAAGCTTTGGGACATGTGTGGGCAAGAAAAACCAACATCAGACGTGGGCAAAAGTATGGAACCGTGGATGTGTTCTTTGAAACACCAGAGGAGGCTAGAGAACACTCCATGGCCCCATTAAGAAGTGACGACTTCACACTCGTCCCAAGCTATTGTGGCCAGAGACTCGTAAAGATCAGGGTGACCCACGTTCCACCGGCCATCGAAATTCCCTGGCTGATAGCGGCCGTCCTCGCCGGCATCGAAGCCAACACAAAAATAATAACAATAGCAAAAGAAAAGCAGGAGAACTGGTCCGGATCTGGGATGGAGCTCCTGATCCAAGCGGACCCAAAAAGTATTGAGGAGATCCCAGAGGTAATAGACCTCACTGACGGCAGCCACCTCACGGTAATTGTCGAGGGCAGAAGACCTAGGTGTGTCGTTTGTGGTGAAGGAACCCACCTAAGGGCTTTCTGCCCTCAGGCTAAAAGGTTGAGGCCACCTCTCCTATCCACCCCAGTGACACAACCATCAACACCACCAGTAGCAGAGATGGCAGCAACAACTGTACCAGCAACAACAGAAGCAACTATAACAGCAACAACCCCAGCAACAGTAGCAAAACCAACACCACCACCACCACCACCAGCAAAACCAACACCACCACCACCCAACACTTCAGAACTAGCACCAGCGCCTACACCATCCACCACGCCACAACCAAAACTAACGCCTGTGGAGGATTTTCCACTCCTCGGCCTATCACAACTGGAGACAGATTGTGACGACGAGGAGTGGGAAACGATATCCGGAAAAAAAAAAGAAACCAAAAAAGAAAAAATTCTCTTCCTTCCCCCTCCAAAAACAAAATACAGAGGGAAACAAATAAACTAAGAAACAAAAAAGTTATGACAGATATGCCACCATCCACACCAGCATCACCAACCCCATCACCCCAAACACCAACACCATCACCATCATTAACCCCAACACCACCATCACCTACACCACAAAAGTCACCAAAATGCGAAACAGAAACAAACCCACAACAAACGCAAACAAAACAAAACAACCAAAACGATACACACTACACAGCATTAAATTTGAACAACAAGCAATTATTACACTACATCCAACACAACACCAGCATCACAGAAAAAGACTACACAACAACCCCAAAATTCACACCACCTCCATACATACAAATCACTCGCATCACACAGAAAATGTACAAGACACTAAAAAAAAAATTCCCCAAAGACATCGGAGACTTCCGACAAGCACTCTCCAGGAGGATTTATAAGGACATCCTTCCTGAGGAGGCCACAAGCAGGGAAAAGGATGGAAAAACCGTCCTTTCCCTACGAGAAGTAAGGTAAGTGGTCTTTCCCATCTTTTCCACTCCTTTTCAACATGACCTCACTCAGAATAGGCAGCATAAATGCACGTGGCTTGGGGTCGTCATGGAAGCAGGGCCACCTGTTCAACGACCTCAGGTCACTAAACATAGATGTAGTGGCCATCAGCGAGACCAGAATCTCCTAAGCACAGGCTTTCGCACCGATCTTCGGCGGCTACGATGTGTACGCATCTCCCAGCCGTCCGGGATCGGGGGGAGGAGTTGCTGTGCTTTTTCGGAGAGGTTTGGATCTTGCCATACGGGCCATCTTCCTGGACCCAGAGGGTAAGTTGGTGGTGCTGGACGTGACCAGCGGAGACGGGAAAGCTTTCAGGTTAGTGGCCGTCTATGCCTCGACAGGAGCAGGGCGACCTGATTTCTTCCGGCGTCTGGAGACCTTTCTTGGAACGTCCCGCTCTTTAGTGTTAGTGGGCGACTGGAACGGGATCTTAGATGCACGCTGGGATTGTGTGGGATTAGTGGATAGGGAAGGAGGGTGCAAGAGTCTCACCAACCTGCTCAGACGTTTTGAACTGTCTGACAGGTACCGAATGGATTTCCCGAATGTACCAATGTGGACTTGGACAAATCGCATTGGGTCATCCAGATCATATCTAGATAGAGTATTTTGTAGGGAAATAGATAGGTCTAGCATAGGCTGTTCACAATTCAAGATAGTCAGCTACACGGACCACAAATTCGTGATCTGTGTGCTTGACTTAGATAGGCTTCGTAGACGAGGACCCGGCTACTGGAAGCTAAACGCGTCCTTACCAGGGCGTAAGGCCTACAGAGACCGGATTAGAGAACTAGTTAAGCGGGCGTTGACGGGGGCCATCGTCAACAACAAGTGGTGGTTTGCTCTGAAAATAGCAATTAGAATAGAGTCCATTAGGTTTAGTAAGACTTTAGCAATAGAGAAAAATAGAGCAGAGGGAGAATTAGTTAGAAAATGAGATGAGGGGCTTAGCAAAGGCATCGCGACCGACGTACTTGCGGCTAAATTGGCCCTTGACCAATTCTTCAATGCAAAGCACGAAGGCTGCGTTGTCAGAGCTAGGGTGCGTGCTCTCAGACACGAGGGGACAAAAGCCGTTCAATGGGCCCGAGGGGCGGAGGCGCGTCGTGGCAACAAAGCCACGATCCGGTCTTTGGTGGACCACGACGGGCGCATGCTACTCGATCCCGGGCAAATGTGTGAAGCTTTTCAGCGACACTTCGCTCAACTGTTCGGGGCAGTGGCGGGCCGGATCAAGGGATGGACTTTAGTGTCTACCTCGACGGACTGCCGCGGCTTTCGGCCACTGAGGCGGAGTGTTGCGAAAAGCCGATAACAACCGCTGAAGTACGGGATGCAATGACTAGTTGCACAAGGGGTAAATCGCCTGGTTTGGATGGTCTGCCCTATGAACTTTACGTACAAATGCCAAACTTGTTCGGAGGCCTCTTGGCGGACGTCTACTGCAACTGGCAACAGAACGGGAGAATTCCCAGCTCTGTGAGCCGAGGAGCGGTGGCGCTGCTGAGAAAGGATCCGAACAAGGGGGATAACATAGATAATTTCCGGCCCATAACTCTGCTAAACACAGAGTTCAAGATTTTGGCCAAGGTGCTAGCAAAGAGGTTGGCGCTTGTCGTTGGTGGTCTGGTGGGAGAGGCACAGACATGCGCCATTCCCGACAGATCCATCCACGACAACCTCCACCTCATGCGATACATCGTAGAGAGGGTAGCTAGGGAACCTGGCACGGGTGGGTCTTTGATCAATTTAGATCAGTCGAAAGCCTTCGATAGGGTCGACCATCGTTACCTAGCGGCAGTCCTGAGGGCGGCTGGCTTTGGGCCCGTTTTCAGAGGCTGGATCGCTGCCATGCACAGCGACATCTGCTCTGTAGTGAGAGTGAACGGTCACCTTTCGGAACCGTTCAACATCATGCGCTCGGTCCGCCAAGGATGTCCCCTCTCGTCCCTATTGTACGTATTGACTCTCGAGCCATTACTGCACAAACTGGAGACGTTGAGGGGGGTCCCGCGCGAACTAGGATGCGGAAGATCCGTGTCAGCATATGCCGACGATGTCACCGTAGTGGTGTCGAACGCCAAACACATCGAGGCGATCGGCACTACACTAAGAGAATACGAAGCGGTGACAGAAGCAATGATCAACCAGGAAAAGTCAGTGGGCCTGCAGCTCGGCACCTGGAGAGGCAGGTCCATGCCGTCCAACAGCGTCGTCGGGCGCTGGACGGACGGACCGGTTAAATTGCTAGGGGTCTGGTTCGGTCCAGACCTCCAGACGGACAAAAACTGGGACGAAGTGACGAGCAGGGTGGCTTCTCTCACCCAGAAATGGGCCGAGAGGAAGCTATCCCTGAAAGGTCGAGCGGAGGTGGCTAACGCGTACGTCGCGTCCGTCATCTACTACCGCCTGACCGTCGTACCTTGTCCTAAGCCCCGCCTGACTGCGCTGGAGCGTTTGCTCTTTCGCTTCTTGTGGAAGGGACGCGCTCCGATGGTCAGGCGGTCCATCTGCTGTCAACACCCGCTACGTGGAGGGCTGGGCATGCCATGGCTTATGATGCGCAGACACGCGCTCAGGCTACGACATCTCCACCTCTTCCTCGACGGTGATCAGGTGTGGTCGCCGTTTGCTAAACGCGTTTTTCCCCAGCTCGTCTCCTTGACGGAGCTGCAGCCCTGGGTCAAGCGAAGACCGAGAGGGAGCGCTTGGAGACTGGAATGTCTTCAGGTGCTCACAGCCCTCGACCAATCGGGCAATGTGATCGGTGGAAACTCCACCTTGGCGTTCTATAGGGGATTAGTGGAGGGGAAGAGGGACGACGTACTTGAAGAAACTCTAGGCGTCGACGAAAATCAACTAGCCAATCTCTTCGGAAGGTTCGGCCGGGGCCTATGGACAACTTCCAGAAATCCCTGGCCTGGCAGTGCTACCGGGGTGCTTTGCCAGTTCGAGATAAACTTTACAGGCATGGAGGTGCCGTCAGCCGGGCATGTCCGAGATGCGCACAGGGCGACGAAACCGTCCTGCACGCACTCGTCCAGTGTCCGAGCATTTCTGACTTGTGGGTTTATGTCGAACACCTGCTGTCACGTGTAGGACGGATCCAGCTATCAGCTGAGTCCATCGTGAGGATTGCCCCGCCCTCTTCCTTTAGCCGGGAAGGGCAGGCAGTTTTTATCTGTCTGGTGGCCATGACGAAAGAGAAAGTATGGTGGACACGTTTGAAAGGGCTCAAGACGAGTACTTACCTCTTCGGTGATGCCCTGATTAACTTTTTCAAATTTCATCTAAAAAGGAAAATCAGGGTAGAGAGGGAATTTTGTTGAAAGATGGGTGAGAGAAGCAAGCATGGCCCGAATGAATGGGCCTTCTCTGAGTATGTGTCTGTAAATTAAAGGTGGAAAACTGGGAGAGGGCACTTGCCCTGGTGGTCAGGGCCACTGTGGTCTTTTAATGGGCTTTCTCCACAAATGTCCCTCGGAAGTCTCCCCCCTATTGGGGAATTTTTCTTTGTTATTTTATTTCATCCTCTGTTTTTTTACACGCAGAAATGCCCATTTGTACCGTCCTGTATTGTCCTGTACTGTCCTTAATGTCTACTTTATGTAAACCCTTGTGGTTAATAAAGAAATCGTTATTATTATTATTATTATTATTGAATGCTATGGTTGACGGAGGCTCGGCTCTGTAATGTACTGTAAATTTTGAACGCTTTAACAATTGTAAATTGTTTAAAACTTAGACCAACTTGTAGACAAAAACACCCTCCTCCTCGTGAGAGGGGTCTTTCAGCCCGTTATTTGGCCCTTCGGGGTTAAATAACTGCTTATTGGGGTTTTGTACCCAATATTTATTTTTAACAAAAAAAACAACATGGCTACGAAAAAGAATTTGCATAGGTCACTCCCACTCATTCCGTCTTCTTTTTCCTCAATCGTCACTACAGCAGAGAGAAGATTGTCTCTCTCCCTCCCTTCTCTTTCGCAAGCGACGAAAGAAAAGAAAAGTCTCGTGCAAAGCGTGCAAGGTTTCTCCACGATGACGACGACAGCGACGAAACAGGTGTGCGGGAAATACGAAAACCCAGTTCATTCGTCTGACGTCAGGAATAATAGCAGTAGCAGCCGTAATAACAACAGCAACAGTGACAATGAAAACAACAGTAGCAGCCGCAACAGCATCACCAGCAGCATAAACAACAACAGTATTAGCAGCAGCAACACCAACAACAACGACAGCAACAGCGGCGGAGGCAGTAGTCGTAGTACCTGCAGCAACAACAAAAGTACCAGCAGCTCTGACGACAACAACAACAGCAGCAGAGAAAAACCAATCTCATTTGCAGGTATTGCTAAAAACTTGGAAACAATCCTCATAACAAATGAGGAATTAGAGGAAGCGAAGAAGATGGTGACAAAGAATGGACACCGAGCAATCTGCAAGGCAGCGGAAAATTTTTTAGAAACCCAACAGCACTGTACGGTCACGTACCGTACAGTAAGTACAAAATCCCGTAGGGTGGAAAGAGCCACAGAGGCTCAAATACAAAAAGCCTTGGGGTCTGTGTGGCAGCGGAAAACGCACATCACCCGAGGCAAAAAATATGCCACCGTAGACGTACTTTTTGCCACACCCCAGGAGGCAAAGGCCCAATCCGTAGTGACCCTAAGGAGCGAGGAAATGGTGTTGGTGCCCTCCTACTGCGGGCAAAAAATTGTGAGGGTCAAACTGACCCACGTCCCCCTCGGAATGGCCCCTTCTTGGCTGGCCGCGTCTGTCCTCGTCGGAATCGAGGACAAAACAACTGTACTGCAAGTACAGAAAAAAGTAAGAGAAGATTGGATCGGCACCTCCATTGAGATGCTAATCCAAACCAACCAGGAGTGCATCGAAGCTATCCCGGATGTGATAGACTTCGATAACGGCACTCAACTGCCCATAAGTGTTGAGGGAAAACGCCGGAAATGCTTTCGCTGTGGATCGAAGACTCACCTCAGGGCCTTCTGCAACGAGAAGACCCTGAGAAAGGAGAAACCCCCCCTCCTTCCGAAACCGGCTCCACGGCTACCAGCAACAGGACAAGCGGCAACCAGGAACGATAGGTCCGTGGCACCCATACCCACGTCACGGAAATCAAAAACAGCAGCAGCAGTGGAAATATTAACAACAACAACAGCAATACCAAATGCAGCTGCAACAGAGACTCCAGTGCAAACATCACCAACAACAACAAGTGAAAGAGTGGAGCTGGTACCCCTCCCCGACCTCACAGAATCAGACATGGAGTGTGAGGTGGGAGAGAGATGGCAAAAGGTCGTAAGAAGGCACAAACGCAGAAGCAGCGCATCGTCGCCTTTGAAAAGGGAGGAAAGAAATGAGAAAAGGGTAAAGTCTACTGCAAAGAGACCCACAGCAGCAACACCACCAACACCATCACCACCCACACTAGCACCACCATCACCACCGGCGACAACCCCACCGCCAACAACACCGTCAACACCACCACCACAAGCACCAACATCGCAAACACAACAACAAAACACACACACCCAGCAACAACGACAAGAAAATAGCAGAACCACACCCCACCCCCAGAAAAACAAATGCACGGCAATAAATACACACAACAAGAAACTAATGACTTACATAATTGAACACACAGACATTTCACAACACGACTACATAATACCAGCACCAATCAAAACGCCAACTAACATAAGACTGCTAAAAATAGCACAGAAACAATACACAAACATTAAAACGAAATTCCCCAACGCAGTTGGTGATTTCAGGGACCTAGGAGGAACTATCAATCGAAGAGTATATTCAGACATTCTCTTAGAAGAGAGGACGCCCAGCCGAAGGGACGATTCAACGGTCCCTTCACCAGACGAACAAGTGAAAAGGGATGTAAAAACCATCCCTCCTCTACCAAAAGTACGGTAAGTGGTCTTTCCCATCTTTTCCACTCTATTTTAAACATGACCTCACTCAGAATAGGCAGCATAAATGCGCGTGGCTTGGGGTCGTCATGGAAGCAGTGTCACCTGCTCAACGACCTCAGGTCACTAAACATAGATGTAGTGGCCATCAGCGAGACCAGAATCTCCGAAGCGCGGGCCTTCGCACCGATCTTCGGCGGCTACGATGTGTACGCATCTCCCAGCCGTCCCGGATCGGGGGGAGGAGTTGCTGTGCTTTTTCGGAGAGGTTTGGATCTCGCCATACGGGCCATCTTCCTGGACCCAGAGGGTAAGCTGGTGGTGCTGGACGTGACCAGCGGAGACGGGCAAGCTTTCAGGCTAGTGGCCGTCTATGCCCCGACAGGAGCAGGGCGGCCTGATTTCTTCCGGCGTCTGGAGACCTTTCTTGGAACGTCCCGCTCTTTAGTGTTGGTGGGCGACTGGAACGGGATCTTAGATGCACGCTGGGACTGTGTGGGATTAGCGGATAGGGGTGGAGGGTGCAAGAGCCTCACCAACCTGCTCAGGCGTTTTGAACTGTCTGACAGGTACCGATTGGATTTCCCGAATGTGCCAATGTGGACTTGGACAAATCGTATTGGGTCATCCAGATCATATCTAGATAGAGTATTTTGTAGGGAAATAGATAGGTCTAGCATAGGCTGTCCACAATTCAAGATAGTCAGCTACACGGACCACAAATTCGTGATCTGTGTGCTTGACTTAGATAGGCTTCATAGACGAGGACCCGGCTACTGGAAGCTAAACGCGTCCTTACCAGCGCGCAAGGCCTACAGAGACCGGATTAGCGAACTAGTTAAGCGGGCGTTGACGGGGGCCATCGTCAACAACAAGTGGTGGTTTGCTCTGAAAAGAGCGATTAGAATAGAATCGATTAGGTTTAGTAAGGCTTTAGCAATAGAGAAAAATAGAGCAGAGGGAGAACTAGTTAGAAAATTAGACGAGGCGCTTAGCAAAGGCATTGCGACCGACGTGCTTGCGGCGAAATTGGCCCTTGACCAATTCTTCAATGCAAAGCACGAAGGCTGCGTTGTCAGAGCAAGGGTGCGTGCTCTCAGACACGAGGGGACGAAAGCCGTTCAATGGGCCCGAGTGGCGGAGGCGCGTCGTGGCAACAAAGCCACGATCCGGTCTTTGGTGGACCACGACGGGCGCATGCTACTCGATCCCGGGCAAATGTGTAAAGCTTTTCAACGACACTTCGCTCAGCTGTTCGGGGGCAGCGGTGGGCCGGGTAGAGGGATGGACTTTAGTGTCTACCTCGACGGACTGCCGCGGCTCTCGGCCACTGAGGCGAAGTGTTGCGAAAAGCCGATAACAGCCGCTGAAGTAAGGGAGGCAATGACTGGCTGCACAAGGGGTAAATCGCCTGGTTTGGATGGTCTGCCCTATGAACTTTACGTACAGATGCCAGACTTGTTCGGAGGCCTCTTGGCGGACGTCTACTGCAACTGGCAACAGAACGGGAGAATTCCCAGTTCTGTGAGCAGAGGAGCGTTGGCACTGCTGAGAAAGGATCCGAACAAGGGGGATAACATAGATAATTTCCGGCCCATAACTCTGCTAAACACAGAGTTCAAGATGTTGGCCAAGGTGCTAGCAAAGAGGTTGGCGCTTGTCGTTGGTGGTCTGGTGGGAGAGGCGCAGACATGTGCCATTCCCGACAGATCCATCCACGACAACCTCCACCTCATGCGATACATCATAGAGAGGGTAGCTAGGGAACCTGGCACGGGTGGGTCCTTGATCAATTTAGATCAGTCGAAAGCTTTCGATAGGGTCGACCATCGTTACCTGGCGGCCGTCCTGAGGGCGGCTGGCTTTGGGCCCGTCTTCAGAGGCTGGATCGCTGCCATGCACAGCGACATCTGCTCTGTGGTGAGAGTGAACGGTCACCTGTCGGAACCGTTCAACATCATGCGCTCGGTCCGCCAAGGATGTCCCCTCTCGTCCCTATTGTACGTATTGACCCTCGAGCCATTACTGCACAAACTGGAGACGTTGAGGGGAGTCCCGCGCGAACTAGGATGCGGAAGATCCGTGTCAGCATATGCGGACGATGTCACCGTAGTGGTATCGAGCGCCAAACACATCGAGGCGATCGGCACTACACTAAGAGAATACGAAGCGGTGACAGGAGCAATGATCAACCAGGAAAAGTCAGTGGGCCTGCAGCTCGGCACCTGGAGAGGCAGGTCCATGCCATCCAACAGCGTCGTCGGACGCTGGACAGACGGACCGGTTAAATTGCTATGGGGTCTGGTTCGGTCCGGACCTCCAGACGGACAAAAACTGGGACGAGGTGACGAGCAAGGTGGCTTCTCTCACCCAGAAATGGGCGGAGAGGAAGCTATCCCTGAAAGGTCGAGCGGAGGTGGCTAACGCGTACATCGCGTCTGTCATCTGCTACCGCCTGACCGTCGTACCTTGTCCTAAGCCTCGCCTGACTGCGCTGGAGCGTTTGCTCTTTCGCTTTTGTGGAAGGGACGCGCTCCGATGGTCAGGCGGTCCATCTGTTGTCAACACCCGCTACGTGGAGGGCTGGGCATGCCGTGGCTGATGATGCGCAGGCACGCGCTCAGGCTACGACATCTCCACCTCTTCCTCGACGGTGATCAGGTGTGGTCGCCGTTTGCTAGACACGTATTTCCCCAGCTCGTTTCCTTGACGGAACTGCAGTCCTGGGTCAAGCGAAGACCGAGAGGGAGCGCCTGGAGACTGGAATGTCTTCAGGCGCTCACAGCCCTCGACCAATCGGGCAATGCGATCGGTGGAAACTCCACCTCGGCGTTCTATAGAGGATTAGTGGAGGGGAAGAGCGACGACGTACTTGGGGAAACTCTAGGCGTCGACGTACTTGGGGAAACTCTAGGCGTCGACGAAAATCAACTAGCCAATCTCTTCGGAAGAACTTTCGGGCCAGGGCCTATGGACAACTTCCAGAAATCTCTGGCCTGGCAGTGCTACCGAGGAGCCTTGCCAGTTCGGGATAAACTCTACAGGCATGGAGGTGCCGTCATCCGGGCATGTCCGAGATGCGCGCAGGGCGACGAAACCGTCCTGCACGCACTCGTCCAGTGTCCGAAAATTGCTGACTTGTGGGTTTATGTCGAACACCTGCTGTCGCGTTTAGGACGGATCCGGCTATCATCTGAGTCCATCGTGAGGATTGCCCCGCCCTCCTCCTTTAGCTGGGAAGGGCAGGCAGTTTTTATCTGCCTGGTGGCCATGGCGAAAGAGATAGTATGGTGGACACGTTTGAAAGGGCTGAAGACGAGCACTTACCTCTTCGGTGATGCTCTGATTGACTTTTTCAAATTTCATTTGAAAAGGAAAATCAGAGTAGAGAGGGAAGTGCTCTCTTCCCAGCATTTTGTTGAAAGATGGGTGAGAGAAGCAAGAATGGCCCGAGTGAATGGGCCTACTCTGAGTATATATCTGTAAATTAAAGGTGGAAAACTGGGAGAGGGCACTTGCCTTGGTGGTCAGGGTCATTGTGGCTTTTTACTGGGCTTTCTCCACAAATGTCCCTCCGAAGTCTCCCCCCTATTGGGGAATTTTTCATTGTTATTTTTTGTTACATCCTCTGTTTTTGTTTTTTTACACGCAGAAATGCCCATTTGTACCGTCCTGCATTGTCCTGCACTGTCCTTAATGTTTACTTTATGTAAACCCTTGTGGTTAATAAAGAAAACATTATTATTATTATTATTATTATTATTATTATTATTATTATTATTATTGTTCTTTGAGTCTCAGTCATTGATGTTAGTTAACTGGAAAGTTTGTTGAAATGAATATCAAGCCACTACCTGCAGCCTCAGATATTCACGACGTATCGGAGGGTTCTTGCTGTTCCCAGCAAGCATGCCTTTTGAAGTGTTCCTAAAAGCGGGGCGGGGCCAATTTTCTTTAACCATCCCTAGAAACTTTTTGAGATAGTACCTAGTGCGCCTATGACAATCGGGAGCACTTTGACTTCATGGCAGTTCCAAATCCTTTTTACCTCCCACTTTAAGTCCTGGTATCGGTTAATTTTCTCCCTCTCCTTCTCTTGCACTCTCGTGTCGAATGGGCAGGCCACATCCACAATCAGTCACGATCTTTTTTCCTTGTCCAAAACCACCAGGTCAGGTCTATTGTGTTCCAGTTTCTTGTCCGTCTGTATCCTAAAATCCCACAGCACTTTCACCTGATCGTTTTCTATCACCGACTTATGCTCATACCACTTCTCAGAATGTGGTAAATTGTTTACTTTGCATAGGTGTCAGTGGATCACTCTGCCCATCACATCATGTCTCCAGCCTTTATAGTGACTCTGGGCTAGGTGTTTACACTCGGATACAATGTGAGCCACAGTCTCCTCTCTCTCTCCACAGATCCTGCACAGTGGGCTAGCCTCCTCCTTGTAAATATGGTGTTTCAGCCACTTCGTTTTGAGGGCCTGCTTTTGCGCAGCCGTTAGCATTCCTTCTGTAGCCTTTTTAAGGTCTCCTCTTTTCAACCAGTTCCATGTCTGTGGATCTCTGAATTCAGTTTTCTCAAAGAAGGTACTATGAAGTGATTTTTCATGAAGGCTGCTCTTTATTATTATTATTATTATTATTATTATTGGCGACCTACGTAGTAAATCGTATCATCGTGAGCTCCGCAAAGGTTTGTTATTTTCAGTTGTTTAAAATTGCCATTCATGGAAAATTTTTATTGTTAACTGTAGATAAGTGCACATACATTGTTATCTGAAAAGGACACCCAAAAAGATTGGGGCCTTGAGCCCAAAATTTAAACTTTTATAATTATCAAACAAAAATTTTTCTTTGAAAAATCATGGCTGACTCAGTCACTCATTTCTCACAAACTAACACCTCACACCGACACCACCATTGTAAATATTACTACGTTTGCCAACACTAAAAATATAAGCAGTAGCAATATTTTAAATTTGTCTCAGGCAGACATTCATTTCCCGCCATTACCAATGACTGCAGGTGTTAAAGCCGCCACCATCACCACCACCACCGCGACAACCACCACCCCCACCACCACCGCGACAACAGAAACAAAAGAAAAAAGTAAATTAACCCGTGATATCGAAATGAATTCAACCAAAAGGAACTCTTCCACACCGAACACCACTGACGCCACCACCACCACAACTGAAACTAAAATTAATAATAACAAAAATAACGATAACAACAACAGCAACAATGACATTAAGAAAACCACCCTGAGTTTTGCCAAAGTAGCAAAACAGTGCGAAGCATTTCAGGTAACTCAGGAGGAATTAGAAGAAGCAAAAAAAATGGTAAAGAAAGATGGGTACAGGGTCAGCCTCCCCCCCCCTACACACACACACCTAATAAAATGGAGCATCGGCGCCTATGCACCGTGTCGTATCGAACAATTAATGTAAAATTGCGCCGAGTGGAACGGGCATCCGAGTCCCAAATCCAAAAAGCTTTGGGACATGTGTGGGCAAAAAAAACACACATCAGACGTGGGCAAAAATATGGAACCGTGGACGTGTTCTTTGAAACACCACAGGAGGCTAGATGGCCCCATTAAGAAGTGACGATTTCACACTCGTCCCAAGCTATTGTGGCCAGAGACTCGTAAAGATTAGGGTGACCCACGTTCCACCGGCCATCGAAATTCCTGGCTAATAGCTGCCGTCCTCGGCGGCATCGAAGCCAACACCGAGATAATCGAAATAGCGAAAGAAAAGCAGGAGAACTGGTCCGGATCAGGGATGGAGCTCCTGATCCAAGCGGACCAAAAAAGCATTGAGGAGATCCCAGAGGTAAGCCACCTCACCGTAATTGTCGAGGGCAGAAGGTCTAGGTGTGTCGTCTGTGGTGAAGGAACCCACTAAGTGCTTTCTGCCCTCAGGCTAAAAGGTTGAGGCCACCTCTCCTACCCACCCCAGTGACTCAACCATCAACACCACCAGCAGCAGAGATGGCAGCAACAACAGAAGCAACTGTAACAGCAACAACCCCAGTAACAGTAGCAAAACCAACACCTCCACCACCCAACGCGCCAGATCTAGCACCAGCGCCTACATCATCCACCACGCCACAACCAAAACCAACGCCTGTGGAGGATTTTCCACTCCCCGGTATATCACAACTGGAGACAGATTGTGACGACGAGGAGTGGGAAACGGTATCAGGAAAAAAGAAAAAAAGAAACCAAAAAAGAAAAAATTCTCTTCCCTCCCCCTCCAAAAACAAAATACAGAGGGAAACAAATAAACTATCAAACAAAAAGGTTAGGACAGATATGCCACCATCCACACCAGCATCATAACCCCATCACCACAAACACCAGCACCATCACCATCATTAACCCCAACACCACCATCACCAACACCACAAAAGTCACCAAAAAGCGAAACAGAAACAAACCCACAACAAACGGAAACAAAACAAAACAACCAAAACGATACACACTACACAGCATTGGGTAATTGCTGGCCTTGTGCCAAAAGTAGAAACAATTAAATTTGAACAACCAATTATTACACTACATCCAACACAACACCAACATCACAGAAAAAGACTACACAACAACCCAAAATTTCACACCAGCTCCACACATACAAATCACTCGTATCATACAGAAAACGTACACGACACTAAAACAAAAATTCCCCAAAGACATCGGAGACTTCCGACAAACACTCTCCAGGAGGATTTATAAGGACATCCGTCCGGAGGAGGTCACTAGCAGTGAAAAGGATGGACAAACCATCCTTCCTCTACGAGAAGTAAGGTAAGTGGTCTTTCCCATCTTTTCCACTCCAATTCAACATGACCTCACTCAGAATAGGCAGCATAAATGCGCGTGGCTTGGGGTCATCATGGAAGCAGGGCAACCTGCTCAACGACCTCAGGTCACTAAACATAGATGTAGTGGCCATCAGCGAGACCAGAATCTCCGAAGCACGGGCCTTCGCACCGATCTTCGGCGGCTACGATGTGTACGCATCTCCCAGCCATCCGGGATCGGGGGGAGGAGTTGCTGTGCTTTTTCGGAGAGGTTTGGATCTTGCCATACGGGCCATCTTCCTGGACCCAGAAGGTAAGTTGGTGGTGCTGGACGTGACCAGCGGAGACGGGAAAGCTTTCAGGTTAGTGGCCGTCTATGACCCGACAGGAGCAGGGCGGCCTGATTTCTTCCGGCGTCTGGAGACTTTTCTTGGAACGTCCCGCTCTTTAGTGTTAGTGGGCGACTGGAACGGGATCTTAGATGCACGCTGGAATTGTGTGGGATTAGTGGATAGGGAAGGAGGGTGCAAGAGTCTCACCAACCTGCTCAGGCGTTTTGAACTGTCTGACAGGTACCGAATGGATTTCCCGAATGTACCAATGTGGACTTGGACAAACCGCATAGGGTCAGATCATATCTAGATAGAGTATTTTGTAGGGAAATAGATAGGTCTAGCATAGGCTGTCCACAATTCAAGATAGTCAGCTACACGGACCACAAATTCGTGATCTGTGTGCTTGACTTAGATAGGCTTCATAGACGAGGACCCGGCTACTGGAAGCTAAACGCGTCCTTACCAGCGCGCAAGGCCTACAGAGACCGGATTAGCGAACTAGTTAAGCGGGCGTTGACGGGGGCCATCGTCAACAACAAGTGGTGGTTTGCTCTGAAAAGAGCAATTAGAATAGAGTCCATTAGGTTTAGTAAGACTTTAGCAATAGAGAAAAATAGAGCAGAGGGAGAATTAGTTAGAAAATTAGACGAGGCGCTTAGCAAAGGCATCGCGACCGACGTACTTGCGGCGAAATTAGCCCTTGACCAATTCTTCAATGCAAAGCACGAAGGCTGTGTTGTCAGAGCTAGGGTGCCTGCTCTCAGACACGAGGGGACGAAAGCCGTTTAATGGGCCCGAGTGGCGGAGGCGCGTCGTGGCAACAAAGCCACGATCCGGTCTTTGGTTGACCACGACGGGCGCATGCTACTCGATCCCGGGCAAATGTGTGAAGCTTTTCAGCGACACTTCGCTCAACTGTTCGGGGGCAGTGGCGGGCCGGATCGAGGGATGGACTTTAGTGTCTACCTCGACGGACTGTCGCGGCTTTCGGCCACTGAGGCGGAGTGTTGCGAAAAGCCGATAACAACCGCTGAAGTACGGGATGCAATGACTAGTTGCACAAGGGGTAAATCGCCTGGTTTGGATGGTCTGCCCTATGAACTTTACGTACAAATGCCAAACTTGTTCGGAGGCCTCTTGGCGGACGTCTACTGCAACTGGCAACAGAACGGGAGAATTCCCAGCTCTGTGAGCCGAGGAGCGGTGGCGCTGCTGAGAAAGGATCCGAACAAGGGGGATAACATAGATAATTTTAGGCCCATAACTCTGCTAAACACAGAGTTCAAGATTTTGGCCAAGGTGCTAGCAAAGAGGCTGGCGCTTGTCGTTGGTGGTCTGGTGGGAGAGGCACAGACATGCGCCATTCCCGACAGATCCATCCACGACAACCTCCACCTCATGCGATACATCGTAGAGAGGGTAGCTAGGGAACCTGGCACGGGTGGGTCTTTGATCAATTTAGATCAGTCGAAAGCCTTCGATAGGGTCGACCATCGTTACCTAGTGGCAGTCCTGAGGGCGGCTGGCTTTGGGCCCGTTTCAGAGGCTGGATCGCTGCCATGCACAGCGACATCTGCTCTGTAGTGAGAGTGAACGGTCACCTTTCGGAACCGTTCAACATCATGCGCTCGGTCCGCCAAGGATGTCCCCTCTCGTCCCTATTGTACGTATTGACTCGCGAGCCATTACTGCACAAACTGGAGACGTTGAAGGGGGTCCCGCGCGAACTAGGATGCGGAAGATCCGTGTCAGCATATGCCGACGATGTCACCGTAGTGGTGTCGAACGCCAAACACATCGAGGCGATCGGCACTACACTAAGAGAATACGAAGCGGTGACAGAAGCAATGATCAACCAGGAAAAGTCAGTGGGCCTGCAGCTCGGCACCTGGAGAGGCAGGTCCATGCCGTCCAACAGCGTCGTCGGGCGCTGGACGGACGGACCGGTTAAATTGCTAGGGGTCTGGTTCGGTCCAGACGGACAAAAACAGGGACGAGGTGACGAGCAGGGTGGCTTCTCTCACCCAGAAATGGGCCGAGAGGAAGCTATCCCTGAAAGGTCGAGCGGAGGTGGCTACGCGTACATCGCGTCTGTCATCTACTACCGCCTGACCGTCGTACCTTGTCCTAAGCCCCGCCTGACTGCGTTGGAGCCTTTGCTCTTTCGCTTCTTGTGGAAGGGACGCGCTCCGATGGTCAGGTGGTCCATCTGCTGTCAACACCCGCTACGTGGAGGGCTGGGCATGCCGTGGCTGATGATGCGCAGACACGCGCTCAGGTTACGACATCTCCACCTCTTCCTCGACGGTGATCAGCTGTGGTCGCCGTTTGCTAGACACGTTTTTCCCCAGCTCGTCTCCTTGACGGAGCTCCAGTCCTGGGTCAAGCGTAGACCGAGAGGGAGCGCTTGGAGACTGGAATGTCTTCAGGCGCTCACAGCCGTCGACCAATCGGGCAATGTGATCGGTGGAAACTCCACCTTGGCGTTCTATAGGGGATTAGTGGAGGGGAAGAGCGACGACGTACTTGGAGAAACTCTAGGCGTCGACGAAAATCAACTAGCCAATCTCTTCGGAAGGACTTTCGGGCCGGGGCCTATGGACAAATTCCAGAAATCACTGGCCTGGCTGTGCTACCGGGGTGCTTTGCCAGTTCGGGATAAACTCTACAGGCATGGAGGTGCCGTCAGCCGGGCATGTCCGAGATGCGCACAGGGCGACGAAACCGTCCAGCACGCACTCGTCCAGTGTCCGAGCATTGCTGACTTGTGGGTTTATGTCGAACACCTGCTGTCACGTGTAGGACGGATCCAGCTATCAGCTGAGTCCATCGTGAGGATTACCCCGCCCTCTTCCTTTAGCCGGGAAGGGCAGGCAGTTTTTATCTGTTTGGTTGCCATGGCGAAAGAGATAGTATGGTGGACACGTTTGAAAGGGCTGAAGACGAGCACTTACCTCTTCGGTGATGCCCTGATTAACTTTTTCAAATTTCATTTGAAAAGGAAAATCAGGGTAGGGAGGGAAGTGCTCTCTTCCCAACATTTTGTTGAAAGATGGGTGAGAGAAGCAAGTATGGCCCGAATGAATGGGCCTTCTCTGAGTATGTGTCTGTAAATTAAAGGTGGAAAACTGGGAGAGGGCACTTGCCCTGGTGGTCAGGGCCACTGTGGTCTTTTAATGGGCTTTCTCCACAAATGTCCCTCGGAAGTCTCCCCCCTATTGGGGAATTTTTCTTTGTTATTTTATTTCAACCTCTGTTTTTTTTACACGCAGAAATGCCCATTTGTACCGTCCTGTATTGTCCTGTACTGTCCTTAATGTCTACTTTATGTAAACCCTTGTGGTTAATAAAGAAAACATTATTATTATTATTATTATTATTATTATTATTATTATTATTATTATTATTCTCTACATTCTTTACATTAAACTAAAACTATGTTGACAATCTTTTGATAATGTCTTCCTTGTGAAATTTGTGGTCTTGTTTTTTCTTAACTAATGAATATATATATATATATATATATATATATATATATATATATATATATATATATATATATATATATATATAAGCTAATCCCGAGTTCAATCGGGGGCAACCACAGTAAGTAAGGTACTCAATACAAAGCAGGGTATAAATATTTAATATAGAAAAGCCTTCTACAGGACTAGAACTGTTTCATTCGGGGGAAATCATCAGGAATATATATATATATATATATATATATAACGAAGGAAATGTGGTAAGGAACCAGATGGACCATAACGCACCAAAGTACTCAATACTTAGGGTAGTAGAATGGGTAATAGGAACGAGTAGGACCCCTACTCGTTCCTATATATATATATATATATATATATATATATATATATATATATATATATAAATGTGTGTTTGTGTGTGTGTGCGTCCATATATGCGTGTATACGTATGTAAATGTGTATATTTGATTAAGTATTTGTGTACTGACATGAATATTTATAAAATTTCCATCGCCAACAAAGAAACTTAATTTGCAAGCGTCTCGCTTCAGTGACAACGCATCATTAACCATCATTACTAATTTATAACAATGATGATAATGATGATGATGGTCATTATCAACCAGTTAACTACTCAAACAACAGCCGTGTTCTATATTCGTTATTATATGGTAACAAAAGGCGGTGGATTGGCAGTATCGGTAGAGGGGCGGACGCCATGCTTTGACGCATAGAGTTAGGGCCCTTGCCATTCTGAGTTCAAATCCCGCCGAGGTTAACTTTGCCTTTCATCCTTACGGGGTCGATAAAATAAAGTACCAGTAATGTACTGGGTAATTGCTGGCCTTGTGCCAAATGTAGACACAGTTATTATATGGTAACAACGGTTTATGAACGTTATTGTCTATTTAGATATACTAGAATGTTTTCCATACGCCTCAGCGCATGTGTATATGTGTGTGCGTGTGTGTATGTACATATACATACATTTATATGCATGAATATATGAATATAAGCACACAAGCACAGACACACTTACAAAAATATACACTCACAGACATACATTCACGCAGGCAGCATATGTACAGAGAAAGGAGTAGTATGAGGTAGTTAAATTACTCCTCTCTCTTTACGTGTTGTGACAGAATCTCAGAAATATATATATATATAAATTTATATTCCGGCTCTGTAAAACATCTGATGTATTTACATTGTGCTATTTTTCTTACTGGTAATAAGGTGCTAATGAATTACTGAATTACTGTTTATAATTATATATAGTGTATATATAAGTACCCAGTGCATTACTAATAAAGTACCAGTAATGCCATTCTGAGTTCAAATACCGCTGAGGTTAATTTTGCCTTTCATCCTTACGGGGTCGATAAAATAAAGTACCAGTAATGCACTGGTTAATTGCTGGCCTTGTGCCTAACGTAGAAACAATTATTATTATTATTATATATATATGAACTATATTTTGTAGTAATTCACTCGTTTCTCTTCTGTTACTGGGTACTTTTACTTCACAGCATTGAATTGTTGTTTTAGCTGTTGTTGTTCTTGTTGGTGGTGGTGGGGTGGTCGTCGTCGTTGTCGTGATAGTTCGTTGTTCGTTTCTGTTGTTGTTGTTGCTTTTGTTGAAAATATCGTTGTACAATAGTCATTATTATCGGCATAGTTAAGGACGGTGAATTGGCAGTATTAGTGGATCGTCAGACACCATGATTTGCAGCATAGAGTTATGGTCCTTTACGTTCTGAGTTCAAAATCCCGTTAGCTTTACCTTTCATCCTTACGGATTCGATAAAATAAAGTACCAGTAATGCACTGAGGTTGATTTAATCGACTTTCCCCTCCCACCAAATTACCGGCCTTGTGCCTAAAGTAGAAACAATTATTATCATAGTGCTTTCCAGAGCGGTGGGTTGGCAGAATCAGTAGAGTGTTGGACAACATGCTTTGCGGCATATAGTTCGTTCCTTTTCATTCTGAGTTCAAATCCCACCGAGGTTAACAACCTGCTCGTGGAAATAACGTGCACGTAGCTGATCAGTTCACAGATACATATGCCAGTGGATCTCCCTTACCATCCTCCGGGGAAACGCCTTCTCCATTCTGTCCGCCAGGGCTGTTGGGAGGCCAGCACGTGGGACCCCATTTGCTCACCATACATGAGAGATGGGGAGGGCGAGAGAGGTGGAGGCGATGACAGTAGAAGTTAGGCTCTTCCACGTTCGGACCATATCCTTGTTCACTTCTCTGATTGTTTCAAAATGTGATGTTTTTCCTTAACATAATTATCAGAGAGTTTCAGCGTGATACCGTATGTGACAAGGACGGCCCTTTGAATTACAGAAACAACTCATTTTTGACAACTGAGTAGACTTAAGCAATGTGAAGCAACATGTCTTCTTCCACGACACAACGAATCACTGAGAGTCGAATTCATGATCTTACGATCGTGAGTTGAATACACAAATACACGCTCCTCCACATAAAGAATATAACATCGAATAGAATTGAATCGATCGACAAAATCCCAGACCTTACCGAGTGGAGTGAAACTCGTCAAATAAGACCAAAGAAACAATGTTTCCACTGAGCTTTAATAAAGTGTCTTGCTTAAGGACATAACGCATCGCCAGGTCCAGGAATAGGACTCGCAACCTTACGATTGCGATTCCAATTCTCTAACCACATGAAGCAACTTTGCTTAGTTGAAATGATTTAACAGATGTTCAAGAAGAATGTGTATCCTGTTACTTCAACTTCATATAATACGGATGTCCTTCTCTGTAACCTCAGAACCTCAGAATTCAAAGACAGAACCCAGATTGCCCACAACTTCCCGGACTTCGTAACTAGATTTACAGTTTCAGTAAAATTCTGAATTGTGCCAATTTAGAAGCACTAATTCTACAAAATTCTTTATAAGTACAGTTATTAATGATTCGTAATGTAGGCACAAGACCAGCAATTTGTAAGGTATGGAAGGTCGATTATATCGACTCGAGTACTTGAGTGATATTTTATTTTATCAAACCCATCCTTAAAAGTATTTTACCTGATTTTCTAAAGCTATTATGTATAGTGATCGACTATTGTTACAATTATTAATATACATACATTATATAATGTATACATGTGTATGTGTGTGTGTGTGTGTGTGTGTGTGTGTGTGTACAATCATGACTGTCTGATGACCCTGTGAACACACAAGCGAAACTCCAGAGTAGTAGGACACTGACTCGACCTTAATAAACCATGTATAATTATATGTGTGTGCGTGTGCGTATATTATACACACACACATATATATATATGTGCGTGTGCGTGTGCGTATATTACACACACACACACACACACACACACACATATATATATGTGTGTGTGTGTGTGTTAGACGGGCACGCTTACTTACATTTCTTATGCATCAATCAAAAGAGGGTTGTGGATTGGTATTATTGGTTAGTCATCGAGCACTATGCTTCACGGTTTCAAACCCCGTTAAGGTTAGCTTTGCATTTCACCCTTACGAGGTTGATAAATTAAAATACCAATAACGCACAACACAAAAGTGTTGTCCTTGTGCCTAAATGAGAAACCACTATTTAACAATCAAAGTATAGATGCAGGAAAGATCGCGAATACTTTGCGATATTTAGTTATATTCAAATATCTTATGAGTTCGGATCTCACTAAGTTTCATTTGGTCTTTCCTTCATCATGGTTTACTAAAGAAGTAGAAGTGGTATATCTATGTATGAATGGCATGAGCTTCCGTCAGTTTCAACGATGAGTGTTTCAGTTGTTAAACAGGACAGCTTTTTCGTAAAATTAACCGAGTATTACAGTGGTAAGTGTGTCCTTAACGTAATTCTCAGGGAGATTCAGTATGATACAGTCTGTGACAAAACTTGCCATGTGAATTGCAGGTAGGATCCATCTGATGGGCTTCCAATCAGTTTTCGTCTACCAAATTTTACTCTACAAAGTTTCAGTCAATTCTGACTCTGGTAAATGACACTGGCCCAATATGTCACAGGAGTCGAAACCCCATGTCCAGAGCCCTTCCCCCTTCTTTTCTTCTGTGGCCCAAGCGTCCTTCCTCTTTCCCGCCTTTGCCTCTCATTTTAGTATTTGTAGTCCTTTCCTCAACTTTCCCATAGAGCCTGATCTTCCCTTCATTACCCCTTCCCCCCTTTCCTCATTACTTAATTTTGTTTTTATTTTTATTTTTCATATTTATGTAATTATCAATGGTTTTAAAGCCAACTTTGTGAGTTCAACCATATGTATATTGTATGATCATTCTGTAGCATCAACCACTGACATCAATGAATTCAAGTAATAAATGTTTACATAAATACACTGTATCTCTTTCCCATAAACTGGTGGAAGTTTACGGGGGCGGGGAAAGAGTATTGTGCTCTTGAGTAAAACTTTTCCTTCTATGTTACTCCTGTCAACTCAGCTGAAAATGAGTTCCAGCAGCATCTGGGGGTTAACCCTGCAACTGACTGATGCTCTTCCTGTCCAGGAGGAAGTTTTGTACTCTTAGTCACTTAACGCCAATGGAACCGACCTGGAGAGCCTTCAAGGCTTGCTGCTGACCTTTAACTCTTTAGTCTCTCTCTTATGAAGTCCATCTTCATACGAATGTGAGAAATGAGCATATAAATCATCAATAATCGATTACGTTAAAGAAAGTAAAGGGTACCTGCTTAGGTGTTTTATAGTATTTAATGTCATACTCCTATATATGTTTCTGAATTTAAATTCCTTTGGGTTAATCTTTGCATTTTATCTCACATGGTTCGGCATGATAATCATTATACTGGCACATCCGCTCTCCTTCTCTGAACACAGACGATTTCTTTCAGGATAGATATAGATAGAAGGAGAGGGAGAGTGAGAGAGAGGGAGAGAGAGAGGGAGAGAGGGGGGGATCCACCCCAAATTTTGAACTGGTACTTATTCATCAACGTTGAAAGTATGAAAAGCAGTGGAGCTTTGAACTCAGAGACCACACAGTGCCGGAACAAATACCACAAAACATTCTATCCGACATTTTAACGACTCTGCCAATTCTTCGACTAACCATCATTACTTCAAACGTCTAAAATCTTTCTATACAAAATTGTGTCTTTTCTTTATGTTTATATAAAAAGAATCTGGAATAGTTTATAGTTTATAGTTCTAAAGTCGATGCCCTGAAATAAACACCTCGCTACTCATGTGTTTCGACCACAAGCATTTCCTTATTTGACCAACTCAGGGCGGTGGATTGGCAGTATCGGTAGGGAGTCGGACACCATGCTTTGCAGTATAGAGTTACGGTCCTTTACGGAGTTCAAATCCCGCCGAGGTTAACTTTGCCTTTCATCCTTACGGAGTCGATAAAATAAAGCACCAGTAACGTACTGGGGTCGATTTAGTTGACTTTTCCCACCCGCAAATTACTGACCTTGTGCCTATACTAGAAATCATTATTTGACCAACTCAGCGCCATATTTGTAAATTAAAGTGTAAGCGGCTGAGTATTCCATGGACACGAGCACCCTTGCATAATTCTCAACCTGAAACATGACAAAGGTAGACTTTTAAATTACAGATACAATCCACCCGATAAGTTCCCACTCACAGACCTGCCAACCTCTAAAACCCCAAACGGGGAGTTCCATGAAAAAAAGTGCCCCAAAACGGTGAGGAATGGGGAAAAATGGGGAAATTTCACATAATGAAAGCTATACCCATTTTCACAAGAGAAGACTTCTCTCACCCCAAAGTGGGTGGGAGATCTCCCCGTCGGACTCAGTTTCCATTTTCTAAATTTTACTCATAGAATCAGGTTGAGCTGAGTCTATGATAAATAGAAGAAAAAAAAACACTTGTCAAAGATTCCATGTGTTGGGATCGAACTGGAAACCACTTGATTGTGAAGCGAATTTCTTAACCGCTCAGCCATAAATTTACATACTCTCTCGCCCACGGAAACTCTTAGACACACGCGCACACACACACACACACACACACACACACACACACACACACACACACACACACACACACACACACACACACATACACACATATCTATATACACACACACACAAATACACACACACATATATATATACACATACAAATACACACATACACACACACACACATACACACACACATATATATATATATATATATATATATATATATATACTCATATACACACATACATATATATACACAGCACATAGCCTAAGATTGAACCAAGCATTGTGAGCGAAATTCAGTTTACAGAAATTAATTGGAAGCCCATCGGATGGCTGTACTTGTAATTCAAAAGATCAGCTTTGTCACACGCTGTCTCACGCTGAATCTTCCTGAGAATTACATTCAGAATACACTTGTTTATGGAATGTTCATTCAATTGCACGTTAATTTCACGAGTAGGCTAATCCATTGATCAGACAATTAGAGCACTAATTGTCGGACACACAGGAGGTTCAACACACACACACGCGCGCGCGCACACGTACGCATGCGCACATACACACATAGACACACACACATGCACACTCACATGCACACACACACACATGCACGCACACACACATACACACACATAGACACACACATGAACACACGCACGCACGCATACACACACACATACACACACAGACACACACAAGCGCGCGCGCATGCGCACATACACACGCGCGCGTGCGCATGCGCACATACACACACATAGACACACACATGCACACACACAGACATGCACACACACATGCACACGCGCACGCGCACGCTCACACACACACACACATGCACACACGCACGCACGCACACACATTTACTTGTACATTTGTATATCCACGAATGAATAAAAAAAATTCTCAGAAATTTTTCCTCTCACCATAGACTTCTTTACAAGAATTCCTCTTCTTCCTTTCTCCATTATTTTTCTTTGTGTTTGTTTTTTTTTTGGGGGGGGGGGGGGGGGGTTTCAGCTTTTACCTGTATCCATATGTATGACCGTACATAACACAATCCGAGAGCTAGACATTTGTTCGTCTGAAATTTCCTTTTCTAAGTGACTAAATTAACTAACTAAAAGGACCTAAACACTTTCAAACGTCTTCTTTGGAATTATAAATCTTATGTTTTAAACTTATGACCCATAGCCTCAATCTACCAGTTAGTCCCATGCAAAGATGAAGCACTAAGCTATTGTCACGTACTTTTCTCAATGACCGCACGCCAAACGGCAAGGTGAGTGACTGTCTAATGCTTTGATTGAAGAAATTGTCACATTCACTGAGAGATGCAATTGTATGACTCTCTTTTGATCTGTAAATGATCTAATAACTACGATTAACTCTATCATAAATAAATAAAGAGAAAGACTAGAGAAAAAGAAGCTACTGGCTTTATCTATCATCGGACCTGCCAACCTTTAAAAACCCAAACGAAGAGTACCATGAAAAAAAGCACCCCAAAATGGGGAGATTTTGTATAATGAAAGGTATACCTATTTTCACAAAAACGGGTAGACGGGGAAAAATAAGCCAAAACGGGGAGATCTCCTCGTCGGATGGGGGAGAGTTTACAGGTCTACAACATAGACCCAGATTTCAGATATCTAACATACCCCACATTTTAAGTATATTTAGGTAGTTTAAATTGCAGTGAGCCCGCATCTTACGCGTCCAATTGTTTCCCCAACTACCATACCGCGTTATAAAAAAAAACTACAAAAACGTGTATGTTCAAGACCCTTCTATAAAGGTGCTTATGTACATCGATATTTTTGAGGAGGCATAACATCAGATCCTCTGAAGGTTGAGAGAATTCAGAAAGATAATGATAGCGTTAGGGGTGATAGTTTTCTCCCTTAAACAAGATATATTGACTCTTAGTACTTTACTGGTACTTTACTTTATTGACTCCGGAAGGATGAAAGGCACAGTTCACCTTGACGAGAATTAAACTCAGAATGAAAAGAGCCGGAACAAAGTTTTACAGCTTTTTTGAAATGTTACTAAGATATTTTTTGGAGTGCATATATTGAAAAGCACATTATTTTAAAGCACGTAAGATGCGGGGTTCAATGTAATTTTTTCTCCAAACTTGTGGGAGAGAGGAAGGGAAGAAGGAAACTACCAATACCTAGTTCGAATGCTTGCAATGAAGCAGACTCTGCTAAACACAGCCAAGGTTCAAATGGAAGTGTTAAACCGAGTGACCCATTAAGTCTACCACCACAGTAGGATACTCAGCATGGAAAGGGCCGGAATAAATATGGCGAAGTATTCTGCCCAACACTCTAACGATTCCACCAGTTCATCACTCTACCCTGGTACTTTATTTATCGATATCAGAAGGATGTGAGGCAAAGTTGACCTTGGAAGGATTTGACCTCAGAATTAAAATATTGTAACGCATTCTGTCCGGTGCCCTAACGCTTCTGCCAATTCTGTATTTAGTCTTGAGTGCTAACAATTCTAACTGACCTTTATTAGAAGCAAATAAGAGCTGTAGAGATGGCTGAAATATTATGAGTGTCGTATTAACTGTATTACACTATTATAGACGTAGGTATGGCTGCATGGTTAAAAAGTTTACTTGTTACAGGTTCGATCACACAACCTTTGACCTTGAACTTAGATCCCTATGTTCCCAATTAGATACCGCAGCTCCTAAAGTTTTATCGTCTGCCCATAACTATAATATTTTGGATATATATGCTTCTCTCTTTTCTTAAGAGAGTAAATTATGGTTGAGAGAGATGAGACTGCTATTTCTAGCAGGTCAAACGTCTACATAAGGTTCCTCCTTCTTAGACTCACACTGATCTTATTTAGAAGTCATTATAAAGACATTAGAGTGACAAAAAACCTGAAAATACCGGACTAAATGCTCATGTGTATGCTGAGGTGAAAGTTTACAGATCAATGTACAATCCATGTAAATGACACTCAATGTTTCGTTACTATTTATGGAACAAGGGATCAACGAGGGTCAGCGAGGGAACATCTAAGTGGACGCTCGAGTTGTAAGAAACAACAGCCAAATCTCCTTTACTACACCACATGTTACAAACGTTTACTCTCTTGTTTGCAACAAAGACATTGTGCTAGTTTGGAAGTTGTACATATTTTCAATTATATAAATTGTAAAACAGTTATTAATGACGAAATAAAATAGCTCAGAATAATAATAACTTTTATAACAGTTCCTTTTCTAAAATGAAATAACTTCAAACGTGTTGATACTTTGCTTGAGGAATTATTCTTTCTATATAAACTAGCATCTCCAATAATTTGATCGTTTATGCAATCATAAATACAATTTAAAATACTGTCAAATTGAATTCTTTATGAGAGGATTAAAAAGAAATAGAAAAAATATTTTATTTTTTGCTTGTCATACTAAAAAGACCCTATCATCTCATAACGTGATGTTAGATTAACACTATCTAGAAAATAAAAGATAGGCTAGCCACAAAGAAGTATATGGTCAAAGCTTGTGATTTGAAGGGTTTAAGGCCGTTATTTCTAGCAAATTCCGTGACCGGGTAGATGTTCTCTCATTGGCTCGTATAACTTATGCTATAATGTTTCGTTAACTGGCAGTGTTTTAAATTTCTAATCGGGGAACGGTAACAATACTGAATTATCCCTCTATCTAGGTATACTTGAGAATAATTGTTTGTCTTTCGATTGATTAACATGTTATCTGTAGTTTAAGTGTGGTAGAATGGCAGAATCGTAAGAATGTCGGACAAAATGCATTATTATTATTATTATTATTATTATTGGCGATCTACGTAGTAAATCGTATCATCGTGAGCTCCGCAAAGGTTTGTTTATTTCCGTTTGTTAAAAATTGCCATTTATGGAAAATGTTATTGTTAACTGTTTATAAGCGCACATACATTGTTTTCCGAAAAGGACACCCAAAAAGATTGGGGCCTTGTGCCCAAAATTTAAATTTTTATGATTATCAAAAAATTTCTTTGAAAAATAATGGCTAATTCACCTCTGCACCAAGCAGCTGAGAGCCTTCCTTACAAACTAACACCTCACACCGACACCACCATTGTAAATATTACTACGTTTGCCAACACTAAAAATTTAAGCAGTAGCAATATTTTAAATTTGTCTCAGGCAGACATTCATTTCCCGCCATTACCAATGACTGCAGGTATTAAAGCCGCCACCAACACCACCACCGCGACAACCACCACCCCCACCACCACCGCGACAACAGAAACAAAAGGAAAAAATAAATCAACTCGTGATGTCGAAATGATTTCAACCAAAATGGACTCTTCCTCACCGAACACCACTGACGTCACCACCACCACAACTGAAACTAAAATTAATAATAACAAAAATAACGATAACAACAACAGCAACAATGACATTAAAAAAACCACCCTGAGTTTTGCCAGAGTAGCAAAACAGTGCGAAGCATTTCAGGTAACTCAGGAGGAATTAGAAAATGCCAAAAAAATGGTAAAGAAAGATGGGTACAAGGTCAGCCTCCCCCCCACCCACCTAATAAAATGGAGCATCGGCGCCTATGCACCGTGTCGTATCGAACAATTAATGTAAAATTGCGCCGAGTGGAACGGGCATCCGAGTCCCAAATCCAAAAAGCGTTGGGACATGTGTGGGAAAGAAAAACCCACATCAGACGTGGGCAGAAGTATGGAACCGTGGACGTGTTCTTTGAAACACCAGAGGAGGCTAGAGAACATTCCATGGCCCCATTAAGAAGTGACGACTTCACACTCGCCCCTAAAGATCAGGGTGACCCACGTTCCACCGGCTATCGAAATTCCCTGGCTAATAGCGGCCGTCCTCGCCGGCATCGAAGCCAACACCAAGATAATAGCAATAGCAAAAGAAAAGCAGGAGAACTGGTCCGGATCTGGGATGGAGCTCCTGATCCAAGCGGACCAAAAAAGCATTGAGGAGATCCCAGAGGTAATAAACCTCACTGACGGCAGCCACCTCACCGTAATTGTCGAGGGCAGAAGGCCTAGGAGTGTCGTTTGTGGTGAAGGAACCCACCTAAGGGCTTTCTGCCCTCAGGCTAAAAGGTTGAGGCCACCTCTCCTACCCACCCAGTGACTCAACCATCAACACCACCAGTAGCAGAGATGGCAGCAATAACTATTAGCAGCAACAACAGAAGCAACTATAACAGCAACAACCCCAGCAACAGTAGCATAACCAACACCACCACCACCCAGCGCGCCAGAACTAGCACCAGCGCCTACACCATCCACCACGCCACAACCAAAACTAACGCCTGTGGAGGATTTTCCACTCCCCCGCCTATCACAACTGGAGTCAGATTGTGACGACGAGGAGTGGGAAACGGTATCAGGAAAAAAGAAAAAAAAGAAACCAAAAAAGAAAAAATTCTCTTCCTTCCCCCTCCAAAAACAAAATACAGAGGGAAACAAATAAATTAACAAACAAAAAAGTTAGGACAGATATGCCACCATCCACACCAGCATCACCAACCCCATCCCCCCAAACACCAACACCATCACCATCATTAACCCCAACACCACCATCACCTACACCACAAAAGTCACCAAAATGTGAAACAGAAACAAACCCACAACAAACGCAAACAAAACAAAACAACCAAAACGATACACACTACACAGCATTAAATTTGAACAACAACCAATTATTACACTAGATCCAACACAACACCAGCATCACAGAAAAAGACTACATAACAACCCAAAAATTCACATCACCTCCACACATACAAATCACTCGCATCACACAGAAAACGTACATGACACTAAAACAAAAATTCCCCAAAGACATCGGAGACTTCCGACAAGCACTCTCCAGGAGGATTTATAAGGACATCCTTCCGGAGGAGGCCACTAGCAGTGAAAAGGATGGAAAAACCATCCTTCCTCTACGAGAAGTAAGGTAAGTGGTCTTTCCCATCTTTTCCACTCCTTTTCAACATGACCTCATTCAGAATAGGCAGCATAAATGCGCGTGGCTTGGGGTCGTCATGGAAGCAGGGCCGCCTGCTCAACGACCTCAGGTCACTAAACATAGATGTAGTGGCTATCAGCGAGACCAGAATCTCCGAAGCACGGGCCTTCGCACCGATCTTCGGCGGCTATGATGTGTACGCATCTCCCAGTCGTCCGGGATCGGGGGAGGAGTTGCTGTGCTTTTTCGGAGAGGTTTGGATCTTGCCATACGGGCCATCTTCCTGGACCCAGAAGGTAAGTTGGTGGTGCTGGACGTGACCAGCGGAGACGGGCAAGCTTTCAGGTTAGTGGCCGTCTATGCCCCGACAGGAGCAGGGCGGCCTGATTTCTTCCGGCGTCTGGAGACTTTTCTTGGAACGTCCCGCTCTTTAGTGTTAGTGGGCGACTGGAACGGGATCTTAGATGCACGCTGGGATTGTGTGGGATTAGTGGATAGGGGAGAAAGGTGCAAGAGTCTCACCAACCTGCTCAGGCGTTTTGAACTGTCTGACAGGTACCGATTAGATTTCCCGACTGTACCAATGTGGACTTGGACAAATCGCATAGGGTCATCCAGCTCATATCTAGATAGAGTATTTTGTAGGGAAATAGATAGGTCTAGCATAGGCTGTCCACAATTCAAGATAGTCAGCTACACGGACCACAAATTCGTGATCTGTGTGCTTGACTTAGATAGGCTTCATAGACGAGGACCCGGCTACTGGAAGCTAAACGCGTCCTTACCAGCGCGCAAGGCCTACAGAGACCGTATTAGCGAACTAGTTAAGCGGGCGTTGACGGGGGTCATCGTCAACAACAAGTGGTGGTTTGCTCTGAAAAGAGCAATTAGAATAGAGTCCATTAGGTTTAGTAAGACTTTAGCAATAGAGAAAAATAGAGCAGAGGGAGAATTAGTTAGAAAATTAGATGAGGCGCTTAGCAAAGGCATCGCGACCGACGTACTTGCGGCGAAATTGGCCCTTGACCAATTCTTCAATGCAAAGCACGAAGGCTGCGTTGTCAGAGCTAGGGTGCGTGCTCTCAGACACGAGAGGACGAAAGCCGTTCAATGGGCCCGAGTGGCGGAGGCGCGTCGTGGCAACAAAGCCACGATCCGGTCTTTGGTGGACCACGACGGGCGCATGCTACTCGATCCCGGGCAAATGTGTGAAGCTTTTCAGCGACACTTCGCTCAACTGTTCGGGGGCAGTGGCGGGCCGGATCGAGGGATGGACTTTAGTGTCTACCTCGACGGACTGCCGTGGCTTTCGGCCACTGAGGCGGAGTGTTGCGAAAAGCCGATAACAACCGCTGAAGTACGGGATGCAATGACTAGTTGCACAAGGGGTAAATCGCCTGGTTTGGATGGTCTGCCCTATGAACTTTACGTACAAATGCCAAACTTGTTCGGAGGCCTCTTGGCGGACGTCTACTGCAACTGGCAACAGAACGGGAGAATTCCCAGCTCTGTGAGCCGAGGAGCGGTGGCGCTGCTGAGAAAGGATCCGAACAAGGGGGATAACATAGATAATTTTAGGCCCATAACTCTGCTAAACACAGAGTTCAAGATTTTGGCCAAGGTGCTAGCAAAGAGGTTGGCGCTTGTCGTTGGTGGTCTGGTGGGAGAGGCACAGACATGCGCCATTCCCGACAGATCCATCCACGACAACCTCCACCTCATGCGATACATCGTAGAGAGGGTATCTAGGGAACCTGGCACGGGTGGGTCTTTGATCAATTTAGATCAGTCGAAAGCCTTCGATATGGTCGACCATCGTTACCTAGCGGCAGTCCTGAGGGCGGCTGGCTTTGGGCCCGTCTTCAGAGGCTGGATCGCTGCCATGCACAGCGACATCTGCTCTGTAGTGAGAGTGAACGGTCACCTTTCGGAACCGTTCAACATCATGCGCTCGGTCCGCCAAGGATGTCCCCTCTCGTCCCTATTGTACGTATTGACTCTCGAGCCATTACTGCACAAACTGGAGACGTTGAGGGGGGTCCCGCGCGAACTAGGATGCGGAAGATCCGTGTCAGCATATGCCGACGATGTCACCGTAGTGGTGTCGAACGCCAAACACATCGAGGCGATCGGCACTACACTAAGAGAATACGAAGCGGTGACAGGAGCAATGATCAACCAGGAAAAGTCAGTGGGCCTGCAGCTCGGCACCTGGAGAGGCAGGTCCATGCCGTCCAACAGCGTCGTCGGGCGCTGGACGGACGGACCGGTTAAATTGCTAGGGGTCTGGTTCGGTCCAGACCTCCAGACGGACAAAAACTGGGACGAGGTGACGAGCAGGGTGGCTTCTCTCACCCAGAAATGGGCCGAGAGGAAGCTATCCCTGAAAGGTCGAGCGGAGGTGGCGAATGCGTACATCGCATCCGTCATCTACTACCGCCTGACCGTCGTACCTTGTCCTAAGCCCCGCCTGACTGCGCTGGAGCGTTTGCTCTTTCGCTTCTTGTGGAAGGGACGCGCTCCGATGGTCAGGCGTTCCATCTGCTGTCAACACCCGCTACGTGGAGGGCTGGGCATGCCGTGGCTGAGGATGCGCAGACACGCGCTCAGGCTACGACATCTCCACCTCTTCCTCGACGGTGATCAGGTGTGGCCGCCGTTTGCTAGACGCGTTTTTCCCCAGCTCGTCTCCTTGACGGAGCTGCAGTCCTGGGTCAAGCGAAGACCGAGAGGGAGCGCTTGGAGACTGGAATGTCTTCAGGCGCTCACAGCCCTCGACCAATCGGGCAATGTGATCGGTGGAAACTCCACCTTGGCGTTCTATAGGGGATTAGTGGAGGGGAAGAGCGACGACGTACTTGGAGAAACTCTAGGCGTCGACGAAAATCAACTAGCCAATCTCTTCGGAAGGACTTTCGGGCCGGGGCCTATGGACAACTTCCAGAAATCCCTGGCCTGGCAGTGCTACCGAGGAGCTTTGCCAGTTCGGGATAAACTCAACAGGCATGGAGGTGCCGTCAGCCGGGCATGTCCGAGATGCGCGCAGGGCGACGAAACCGTCCTGCACGCACTCGTCCAGTGTCCGAGCATTTCTGACTTGTGGGTTTATGTCGAACACCTGCTGTCACGTGTAGGACGGATCCGGCTATCAGCTGAGTCCATCGTGAGGATTGCCCCGCCCCCTTCCTTTAGCCTGGAAGGGCAGGCAGTTTTTATCTGTCTGGTGGCCATGGCGAAAGAGATAGTATGGTGGACACGTTTGAAAGGGCTGAAGACGAGCACTTACCTCTTCGGTGATGCCCTGATTAACTTTTTCAAATTTCATTTGAAAAGGAAAATCAGGGTAGAGAGGGAAGTGCTCTCTTCCCAGCATTTTGTTGAAAGATGGGTGAGAGAAGCAAGTATGGCCCGAATGAATGGGCCTTCTCTGAGTATGTGTCTGTAAATTAAAGGTGGAAAACTGGGAGAGGGCACTTGCCCTGGTGGTCAGGGCCACTGTGGTCTTTTAATGGGCTTTCTCCACAAATGTCCCTCGGAAGTCTCCCCCCTATTGGGGAATTTTTCTTTGTTATTTTATTTCAACCTCTGTTTTTTTTACACGCAGAAATGCCCATTTGTACCGTCCTGTATTGTCCTGTACTGTCCTTAATGTCTACTTTATGTGAACCCTTGTGGTTAATAAAGAAAACATTATTATTATTATCACTGTTGTTATTCCTTGAATCTCAGTCATTGATGTTGGTTAACTGGAAAGTCCGTTGGATTGAATATCAAGCCACTACCTGCAGCCTCAGATATTCAGGACGTATCGGAGGGTTCTTGCTGTTCCAAGCAAGCATGCCTTTTGAAGCGTTCCAAAAAGCGTGAAGGGGCCGATTTTCTTTAACCATCCCTGGAAACTTTTGGAGATAGTCCCCAGTGCTCCTATGACAATCGGGATCACTTTGACTTCATGGCAGTTCCAGATCCTTTTCACCTCCCACTTTAGGTCCTGGTATCGGTTAATTTTCTCCCTCTCCTTCTCTTGCACTCTCGTGTCGAACGGGCAGGCCACATCCACAATCAGACACGATCTTTTTTCTTTGTCCACAACCACCAGGTCAGGTCTATTGTGTTCCAGTTTTTTGTCCGTCTGTATCCTAAAATCCCACAGCACCTTCACCTGATTGTTCTCCATCACCGCCTCTGGCCTATGCTCATACCATTTCTCAGAATGTGGTAAATTGTTTACTTTGCACAGGTGCCAGTGGATCACCCTGCCCATCACATCGTGTCTCCAGCCCTTATAGTGGGTCTGGGCTAGGTGTTTACACTCGGACACAATGTGAGCCACAGTCTCCTCCCTCTCTCCACAGATCCTGCACAGTGGGCTAGCCTCCTCCTTGTAGATATGGTGCTTCAACCACTTCGTTTTGAGGGCCTGCCCCTGCGCAGCCATTAGCATTCCTTCTGTAGCCTTTTTGAGGTCTCCTCTTCTCAACCAGTTCCATGTCTGTGGATCTCTAAATTCAGTTTTCTCAAAGAAGGTACTATGAAGGGATTTTCCCTTAAGGCTGCTCTTCCTCCTTGATGTTATTTCCTCCTTGGACATCCCCTGGCCTACTGTCCCCTCCTTCAGTACAGTTCTGAGCATTGGCTCCTTACTATAGGTCACGTATTTGTATAGGTTGTTTTTCTCCATCTGAACACAGTCCTCTATGCTGATAAGACCTCTTCCACCCTCAGATCTCCTTAGGTAGAGTCTATCGACATCACTCCTCTTGTGGAACATGTTGTAGATAGTCAATAGCTTCCTAGTCTTCCTATCCATTTCTTTTTGTTCAGCAACATTCCATCTCAGAATTCCCGCACTGTACCTAATAATAGACACAGCTCGGGAATTTACTGCGCTTATGGCATTTCTGCTGTTCAGATGTGACTTCAATACGCTCCTTACTCTCCGAATGTATTCAGTTCTTAACAATTCCTTCATTTTTTTATTCTTTATGCCATCAGCCTCCAGAACGCCCAAATACTTGTATCCTTCCTCGGAGTCAATTTCCTTTATCATCTCACCTGTTGGTATCTGGATCCCGTTACTTCTGCTCAACCTACCCCTCTTCATCACAATGACTCCACATTTACCAATACCAAACTGCATACATATATCACTGCTGAAAATACGGACAGTGTCAACAAGCACATCCAACTCCTTCTCACTTTTCCCGAAGAGCTTAAGATCGTCCATGAAGAGGAGGTGATTGATGGTAAGCTCTCCCCTTCCCAACTTGTATCCTGCTCTCACTTTTCGCAGCATAATGGTCAAGGGCATCAGGGCAAGGACAAACAACAGAGGGGACAGGCTATCTCCCTGGAAGATACCTCTCTTGATCTTCACGCTTCCCAAGGATACTCCAGTTGATGTCAACTCTGTCTCCCAGGACCCCATACTCCTGCCTAGCAACTGTCTGATGTTATCTGCCACCTTGAAGATCTCCAGGCTTTTGGTGATCCAGGAATAGGGCACCATGTCAAATGCCTTTCTGTAGTCTATCCATCCCATGGCAAGATCAGTGTGTCTCCTCCTGCAATTCCCCATTACCATCTTATCAATAAGCAACTGGTCCTTTGTACCACGTGACTTCTTTCGGCATCCTTTCTGTTCGTCCGGTAACAAGTTGTTTGTGTGGAGGTGATGGTAGATTTCCTCAGACACAATGCTCGTCAACAGTTTCCACATTACGGACAGACATGTGATAGGTCTATAGTTGGCAACATCATTAGCCTTGATTCGGTCTTTCATTATCAGAACTGTGGTACCTTTTGTCAACCACTCTGGCACCTCACCCGACACCAAGCAGTCATTGAACATGGCCGTCAGCTTCGGGTGGAGGGATGTTAAATGTTTAATCCAATACCCCTGCACACCATCTGGGCCTGGTGATTTCCAGTTGGTTAGTTTTTTGGCCTGCCCTTTAAGAGTTTCAACTGTGATTATTATTATTATTATTATTATTATTATTATTATTATTATTATTATTCTGTCAAAAGCAACAGTCTCCAATTGATCGGCTGGGTCCCCAAGCGAAACTAGCCAAGTTCATGGATATTATCCAACCATCTTGCTCGGGATAAACCACTGAACTTCCTGGCGGTTGGTTTTGCCCATAAAATCTATCCAGCGATTCTTCCCTTAGACATTCTAACCACATGTCCATAGTATTGAATCTGTGATCTCTCAATTCGTAATGGCTCTACCTCCAACGACACATCGATCTACCTCCGAGCGACTTATTGATCTATCTCCGAGCGACACATCGATCTATCTCTGAGCGACACATCGATCTATCTCCGAACTACTCATCGATCTATCTCCGAACTACTCATTGATCTACCTCTGAGCGACACATCGATCTATCTCCGAACTACTCATCGATCTACCTCTGAGTGACTCATTGATCTATCTCCGAACTACTCATCGATCTATCTCCGAACTACTTATCGATCTATCTCCGAACTACTCATTGATCTATCTCTGAGTGACTCATTGATCTATCTCCGAGTGACTCATTGATCTATCTCTGAGTGACACATTGATCTATCTCTGAGTGACTCATTGATCTATCTCCGAACTACTCATTGATCTATCTCTGAGTGACTCATTGATCTATCTCCGAGTGACACATTGACCTATCTCTGAGTGACACATTGATCTATCTCTGAGTGACTCATTGATCTATCTCCGAGTGACTCATTGATCTATCTCTGAGTGACTCATTGATCTATTTCTGAGTGACTCATCGATCTATCTCCGAACTACTCATTGGTTTATTTCTGAGTGACTCATTGATCTATATCTGAGTGACACATTGATCTATCTCCGAGTGACTCATTGATCTATCTCTGAGTGACACATTAATCTATCTCTGAGTGACACATTGATCTATCTCCGAGTGACACATTGATCTATCTCTGAGTGACTCATTGATCTATCTCTGAGTGACACATTGATCTATCTCTGAGTGACACATTGATCTATCTCCGAGTGACTCATTGATCTATCTCTGAGTGACACATTGATCTATCTCTGAGTGACACATTGATCTATCTCTGAGTGACACATTGACCTATCTCTGAGTGACACATTGATCTATCTCTGAGTGACACATTGATCTATCTCTGAGTGACTCATTGATCTATCTCCGAGTGACACATTGATCTATCTCTGAGTGACACATTGATCTATCTCTGAGTGACTCATTGATCTATCTCCGAGTGACTCATTGATCTATCTCTGAGTGACACATTGATCTATCTCTGAGTGACTCATTGATCTATCTCTGAGTGACACATTGATCTATCTCTGAGTGACACATTGATCTATCTCTGAGTGACACATTGATCTATCTCTGAGTGACACATTGATCTATCTCTGAGTGACTCATTGATCTATCTCTGAGTGACTCATTGATCTATCTCTGAGTGACTCATTGATCTATCTCTGAGTGACACATTGATCTATCTCTGAGTGACACATTGATCTATCTCTGAGTGACACATTGACCTATCTCTGAGTGACACATTGATCTATCTCTGAGTGAAACATTGATCTATCTCCGAGTGACTCATTGATCTATCTCTGAGTGACACATTGATCTATCTCTGAGTGACACATTGATCTATCTCTGAGTGACACATTGATCTATCTCCGAGTTACACATTGATCTATCTCTGAGTGACACATTGATCTGTCTCTGAGTGACACATTGATCTATCTCTGAGTGACACATTGATCTATCTCCGAGTGACACATTGATCTATCTCTGAGTGACACATTGATCTGTCTCTGAGTGACACATTGATCTATCTCCGAGTGACACATTGATCTATCTCTGAGTGACACATTGATCTATCTCTGAGTGACACATTGATCTATCTCTGAGTGACACATTGATCTATCTCTGAGTGACTCATTGATCTATCTCTGAGTGACTCATTGATCTATCTCCGAGTGACACATTGATCTATCTCTGAGTGACACATTGATCTATCTCCGAGTGACTCATTGATCTATCTCTGTGTGACTCATTGATCTATCTCCGAGTGACACATTGATCTATCTCCGAGTGACACATTGATCTATCTCTGAGTGACACATTGATCTATCTCTGAGTGACACATTGATCTATCTCTGAGTGACACATTGATCTATCTCTGAGTGACTCATTGATCTATCTCCGAGTGACACATTGATCTATCTCCGAGTGACACATTGATCTATCTCTGAGTGACACATTGATCTATCTCTGAGTGACACATTGATCTATCTCTGAGTGACTCATTGATCTATCTCTGAGTGACTCATTGATCTATCTCTGAGTGACACATTGATCTATCTCTGAGTGACACATTGATCTATCTCCGAGTGACACATTGATCTGTCTCTGAGTGACACATTGATCTATCTCCGAGTAACTCATTGATCTATCTCCGAGTGACTCATTGATCTATCTCCGAGTGACACATTGATCTATCTCTGAGTGACTCATTGATCTATCTCCGAGTGACTCATTGATCTATCTCCGAGTGACACATTGATCTATCTCCGAGTGACACATTGATCTATCTCCGAGTGACACATTGATCTATCTCCGAGTGACACATTGATCTATCTCCGAGTGACACATTGATCTATCTCTGAGTGACTCATTGATCTATCTCTGAGTGACTCATTGATCTATCTCTGAGTGACACATTGATCTATCTCTGAGTGACTCATTGATCTATCTCTGAGTGACACATTGATCTATCTATGAGTGACTCATTGATCTATCTCTGAGTGACACATTGATCTATCTCTGAGTGACTCATTGATCTATCTCTGAGTGACTCATTGATCTATCTCTGAGTGACACATTGATCTATCTCCGAGTGACACATTGATCTATCTCCGAGTGACACATTGATCTATCTCTGAGTGACTCATTGATCTATCTCTGAGTGACTCATTGATCTATCTCTGAGTGACACATTGATCTATCTCTGAGTGACTCATTGATCTATCTCCGAGTGACACATTGATCTATCTCTGACTGACACATTGATCTATCTCCGAGTGACACATTGATCTATCTCCGCGTGACAAATTGATCTATCTCCGAGTGACTCATTGATCTATCTCTGAGTGACTCATTGATCTATCTCTGAGTGACTCATTGATCTATCTCTGAGTGACACATTGATCTATCTCCGAGTGACACATTGATCTATCTCTGAGTGACACATTGATCTATCTCTGAGTGACACATTGATCTATCTCCGAGTGACACATTGATCTATCTCTGAGTGACACATTGATCTATCTCCGAGTGACACATTGATCTATCTCCGAGTGACACATTGATCTATCTCCGAGTGACTCATTGATCTATCTCTGAGTGACTCATTGATCTATCTCCGAGTGACACGTTGATCTATCTCTGAGTGACACATTGATCTATCTCCGAGTGACACGTTGATCTATCTCTGAGTGACACATTGATCTATCTCTGAGTGACTCATTGATCTATCTCCGAGTGACTCATTGATCTATCTCCGAGTGACTCATTGATCTATCTCTGAGTGACACATTGATCTATCTCTGAGTGACTCATTGATCTATCTCTGAGTGACTCATTGATCTGTCTCTGAGTGACACATTGATCTATCTCCGCGTGACACATTGATCTGTCTCTGAGTGACACATTGATCTATCTCCGAGTAACTCATTGATCTATCTCCGAGTGACTCATTGATCTATCTCCGAGTGACACATTGATCTATCTCTGAGTGACTCATTGATCTATCTCCGAGTGACTCATTGATCTATCTCCGAGTGACACATTGATCTATCTCCGAGTGACACATTGATCTATCTCTGAGTGACACATTGATCTATCTCTGAGTGACTCATTGATCTATCTCCGAGTGACACATTGATCTATCTCCACGTGACAAATTGATCTATCTCTGAGTGACACATTGATCTATCTCTGAGTGACACATTGATCTATCTCTGAGTGACTCATTG